>JASDDO010000010.1:370265019-371483820 GCA_030015575.1 Agapanthus africanus
ATGATCGTATGCTATCTGGTTGCTCTTTATCTTAACATGTACTCTGATTGTCTCTATGTTACACGTTGATAAAGCCCTTAGGATAAGTACTTGAATACTAGGATTATGATGCAGATCATACTAGTGGGGACAGTGTAGTCGCTAAGTACATCCTTCAAATGTTCCTAGCCGTGGGTGTATCGAGATAGGGCATCGATATACCAGAGTAGACTAGCGTATAGTTTCTCGACCCATATAGATGGGCGATGGATGATCCCATATCCATTGGTGTTTGACATCAGAGATAGTATACGGGTGCTCAGTGGAGACTGGGTACACTGGACGGACTCGCCGAGAACTCCTAGATGGTATTATACCTATCGTCAGATAGCAGTTCTCTGATGACACTGGTACAGGTTAGTCTGTAGACCCGAGATCGTCATAGAGTCTTGTGTGATTCCCACTGTGCTTTGATTTCCACCTTACCACGTTCAAAAGAACGTGCAAAATGGTGGCTTTTGGGTACAGTCCCGAGTCAGATGGAGGCAATGAGCGATAGGAAGGGTTTCGTCTCTCCCGGTATTGGGAGTTGATGTTGTGCTGTGCTCGATTGGCTATAACAGGAAGTCCCTGGCCAGGGCTGCTTCAGAGATATACTGGTAAGTGTTATTAGTAGTTTATCGACCCGTTATGAGCCTCACATCGGCACGACTTATCGAGTTACTGGGGTCTGACGTTTACCACCCCTAGACGAGATATGCGACATATCATAAGAAGAGACCAGACTGTACGGTAGTGTTACTGATTGGATTCGCAGGAGTGTGAGCATGCTTGCTTGTTGATCTTCTGATCGCTCAATACCCGGGTAGCCGTTGCGTTTATCAGTCCGCTTGCGGCTTGTGAGTGTTTGATATGATCATCACCTACTGCCGGCGTATTGACGAGTCTTTAGAGTCCTACACATGGGTTTCCTGGCTCAAGCGAAACGGAGTAGGAGCATATATGTGATATGTGCGGGACCGAGATTAATACGATATGAGATACCGTATTCTATTCTGACGATTTATGACATTGGTCGGTTATATGCGATATAGCCGGGTTATCGGATCAAGTGTTGATTCGATAAGTTGTTACATATGATATTAGTCGGTTATATGTAATATAGCCAAATTATTAAATCAAGAGTTGATTTGATAATTTAATGTATAATTATATATTTGATATATTAAATTACATTAACTAATATTAATTCACTTAAGATTTCTTTTCTCACTAGATGTGCACATTGTATATATGTGATATGTATATTTGTGTACATGTATTGTGTCATACTTGATGATACAAGCAAGATGGGTGTATGAGACCTATACCATGCTAGGGTTAAGTTAGGGTTTTATTTATTGCTTAAGTTATCACAAAAGAGAAAAGACTTAGTCAATATTTTCAAGCTTGGAAGAAGCTTGTAGAATATTGACAAAGTCCACTCTTTTGTCATTCCTTAGGATATTTGTTAACCCAACCCTTAACCTTAGCCTTTGGTTTATTCTCTACATGAGTTAGGCATGAGGGTTTAACTCACCCATGGTTACAATAATTCATTTGGATTAATTCATATGATGAGTTCATTCTTCTTCTTCTTCTTCCTCAAAAAATTTTCTAGCTTCAATGGAGATGTGAGAAAAAATATGAGAAAATCAATTCTAAAGTGAGCCCACTTCCTACTTCATCATTCTCTACTACTTGCCATTTAGTATAAGGTGTTTGCTTTCCGTAATTAGTGAAGAGATAGCTTGGGTTAGTGTCTTCTCGACGTAGAACATTTTCGGCCTCGAAGACTTCGAAGCAAACATGTTTGTTTCTTCAAGGGAGCCTCTCTAGAGTCCGGAGTTCACGATTGCTGCGAAGGGATGACTACACGAAGCTAATGAAGTGAAGGACCGGCCTACAAAGGTTGTATTCCTTTCTCACTTTTCATATGCAAATTTGTTTGCATTTGTTTCCCCCAATCAGAGCAATACTCTGTTCAAAATTCAAATTTTGAAATGAAGCAACGCTTCAGATGCAGCGCCAAGTGCGCTGCGCCCTAGGCAGTGCACCATGTGCAAAGAATGTGTGCGCTAGCGCTAAGTGCGCTGCACTTAAGCGGCGCACTACGTGCAAAGCACGTGTGCGCTAGCGCTAAGTGCGCTGCGCTCTGAGTGGCGCACCACGTGCAAAGCACGGGTATGCGCTGCGCTCTGAGCAGCGCACCACGTGCAAAGCACGGGTACGCTAGCGCTGGAACTAAAAGCTTCCCACCGTCAGATCAAAGATCTAATAATAATGATAAATTATTAATCGATCAGAATTAAATTCTATTAAGGAAAGATTTCTCAAATCTTTCCAAACAATAAGATTGTGCTCTGTAAATTAGAGCACCGTTGGATCAATGATCCAATGGTTATTAAAACTTACCAAAACACAGAATAAATTCTGTATGGAAAGATTTACCAATCTTCTTAAAAACAAGAAGATTGCCTTCTGTAAATCAGAAGCCTTTGGATCAAAGATCCAACGATAGGAAATTCCCCAAATCAATTGGAGAAAAGATCTCCTTAACTGATTGAACAAATCAGCTTGCCCTATAAAAAGGCCCCTAGACTTCAAGTCTCAAAAAAAATATACAGAAGCATGGAGAGGAACTCCCCCATAAGTTTTGGGATCTCAGAAGGAAGAGCCAAGCTCTCAGAAAAAGAAGATCTTCTTCAAGGTAAAAAAAATGAAAAAGAACAGAGAGATGAAATCATCTCATAATTGAAAAGAAGAAACCACTTCTTTAAAAGATCATAGATCTACAAAGACCAAGGTCTTTTTACAAAGAGATCAAAAGATCTCATCATAAAACAAAAAGAAGAACATAATTCTTCTCACAGATCATAGATCTATAAGACAAATTGTCTTTCATAAAAAGAGATCATGGACATCTCATTATAAAATAAAGGGGGAGAGAATAATTCAATTCTCTTAAGGATTATAGATCCATAAAGGTAAAACCTTTCATCAAAATAAGAGATTAAAACATCTCCTACAAAATAAGAACTTCTGTTCTTAAGATCTTGAGACAAAGTCTCTTTTAAGCGAGAATTTATTTCTCAGATCATAAAATTGATCAGATGAGCTTTGCGCTCTTGAACTGTGCTTCTGCGCTCTTGGACTGGCGCTCGGCGCCAAGCGCACCACGTGTCCTTCACGTAGGAGCCATCTAACAGTTAGTGCTTTGCGCTCTTTATAATAGCGCACTGCACTCATGGGCTGGCGCTCAGCGCCAGGCGCGCCACGTGTCACTCACGTGTGTGCCACTAAATTAATAGCGCAATACGCTTATAAACTGGTACAATGCGCCCATCATCTGGCGCTCAGCGCCAAGCGTGCCACGTGTCATTCACGTGTGCGCTATTCAGCAGAAGCGCACTGCGCTCTTTGATTGGCGCAAAACGCCAAGCGCACCACGTGTTCCTCACGTGTGCGCTGATAGAACATAAATTGTTCTTTAATAAGCTTCAGAGCTATTATGAGTGCTCAGCACTAAAAGACAGAAATGATGTCAGAATCTAAATCAATGCTCAGCATTGTTAAAAGGGCCAAGCCCAAACAAATGCTCAACAGCCCAAAATAAATGTTAAACATTTTAACTTGAATGGACTTAGCCCAAGATTGGCCATAAGTCCTCAACTCAGATTAATTAAGCCCATATGATCATAAATCTTTAACAGATCTTAGTTCCAGTTGGACTACAGATCTACCAACCAGAATTGGTTCAAGGGTACATCTCTGAACCCCTCTAATACATGTCATTGTAATCCTTCAACATCTTCAGAGAGGTGACGGGTCCCGACAACCATACGTTTCATAGACTATGACGTCTTTAAACTGGACTGTGGGGTCCTTAAGCCCATGGACTATGATGCCCTTAACCTCGGATTGTGGGGTCCTTTAAAACCCATGGACTATGATGTCCTTAAACTTTATAGACTATGATGTCTTTAAACTACGGACCGTGGGGTCCTTAAACTCATGGACCGTAATGTCCCTTAACTAACATTGGACCACCATATCCTTAAACTGGTAATCGACCGCAATGTCCCTAAACTAAACAATAGAGTCCAAATGTTCTTTTGTCGGATCTAAATGATCCCGTTAAGTTGATCTTAGTCTAAAAAATTAGACTAACGTATCCTTAACAAAAGTTTAAGTTGATCTTAGTCTCAAATGAGACTAACGTATCCTTAAACCCAACCCCAAACCCAAATCTAAGAAGATACGGATTTGGACTAATCCACGCCCTACGGGCGACAACATAAATTAGTCTCCGTATACAATCCACGGGTAACTAAAACAAAATAAACACACACGACATGAAGTGACCATCTGGAGAAGGAGAAAGTGGTTACCGTGATGCGGTAGCGTAATTAACTGCAGGGGCTTGCGCCTGCAGGGAAGAGCGTCCCCACAATAAAAAACCCCTCAAATGAGGGGGAATCTGACAACGTCTGCTATATCGGTCGCATCCGTTTAAACCTTCGATACATGGTGTCATAAATCAACTTGGTATCTTCGGAGAGGTGGACGGATAGCACCAATTAGCATCTGCCCCGAATTCAGGCAAGACAGACCTACGCTGTCGTGTCTCCGTGTTCGGAGGGGAACAACATTATATTCCGTCCGATTTCTAGTAAACGATTCAATGTTTAGGATTAGCTAGAACGACAAAATTTTAATTTGGCATGAGAGATGCCTCCCGAAACCTTGCTGCCGTGCTAGGCAACCCTGCAGAGGCAACCGGGCTCGCCCTTGCTCGGTTATCCCTGGCTGGTAGTTCCTTACCCCACAACGCCAGAGATCAAAGCCCTCGCTAATAGGCACCGGGCAGTAACCCTGCTCGGCCCGTCCTTAAGGATCAAAGCCCTCGCTAAGAGGCAGCTGAGCATCTTCACTGCTCGATCCGTCCTTAGCAGGTCTCTCACGGCCCCTCCCGCGCTAAGGATCGAAGCCCTCATCAAGAAGCAACCGGGCTCGCTCTTGCTCGGTTATCCCTGGCTGGTAGTTTCCTACCGCACAACGCCGGAGATCAAAGCCCTCGCCAAGAGGCGTCGGGAAGCAACCCTGCTCGGCCCATCCTTAAGGATCAAAGCTCTCGCCAAGAGGCACCGGGCAGCAACCCTGCTCGTCCCTAAGGATCGAAGCATTCATCAAGAGGCAACCGGGCTCGCCCTTGCTCGGTTATCCACGGCTGGTAGTTCCCTACCCCACAACCCAAGAGATCAAAGCCCTCGCCAAGAGGCACCGGGCAATAACCCTGCTAAGCCTGTCCTTAAGGATCAAAGCCCTCACCAAGAGGCACTGGGCAGCAACCCTGCTCGTCCCTAAGGATCAAAGCCCTCATCAAGAGGCAACCGGTCTCACCCTTGCTCGGTTATCCCTGGCTGGTAGTTCCCTACCCTACAATGCCAGAGATCTAAGCCCTCGGCAAAAGACAACCGAACATCTTCATTGCTCGGTCCATACTCAGAGGAGAACCCCGATGAATGTTCACTACGCGACCCCACGTCGACTTCGGGGCCACGAAGATACCGACTCTTCACCGGTCTTTGCACACTTGGCAAATGGTCGAATTCAACTCGACGTGCGATCGCCAGATGAAGAACCGACCTGACAGGAAAGCTGAACCGTGCAAATACGAACGTTCTCCGCAAACAAAAGGATAGTGTGCACGCAAAGAAACTGCAAAAAGATTTTTTTATTCACAAAAATCAAAGGTCTCTACAAAGGTATTATGGGCTCCCCAGCCTAATAAAAGTGCCCGGAGGCTTACAAAATTTCAGAGCAAAGAAAAAATATAAGAAGACGAGGGGTTCAGGCCTTAGGGCCGGGGGCAACCTCAAGGAGCACCGCGTCCACCACGACCGGGGCTGCATCTGGAGGATCGACGCCCATCATAGGAGCTTTGACGCCACCCTCATCGATGGCCTCCTCCTAGGAAGCGCTTCCAGGGGCATCCCCCTGCACGTCTCCCCCGTGAGGATACTCGTCCTGGAGCTTTTCATCAGGGAACTCCAGTATCCGAGCCTTGACGGCGTCGAGGGCATCGTGCCAGATGAGGGTAGAGGCTGCGGCTAGGTTGGCGTAAAAACGGTCCGACTTCTTGTAGTTCTCCACCGCCTTCGACGCCATGAGCTCAGCTCGCTTCATCCCCTCCATCGCCGCCTCCAACTCCTTCAGGAGGGAGCTCGCCGACTTCTTCAGAGTGTCGACGAGCACCTTGGAGTCCTGAAGCTTGGTCTCGGCGGCCCGCGCGGCCTCACGGTGCCTGGAGACCTCCTGCTTCCCGGCCGCCACCTCCTGCTTCCTGGCCGCCACCTCGTACTCGAGGATGTCGACCCTCGCCATCGCTGCCTCTAGCTCCAACTTTGAGCTCTTCTCCAGCGAGGAGAACTCCTCTGCAGCTCGCATCGCCGAGGCAATTTCTTCGTCCTCCATCTGGACGACGAGGGCGACATGCTGGAGGACCTGAAGGAATCAGAGGAGGGTTAGAAAGAAAAGGGGGGCACCAAATCTCACGAGTAGTAAGACGTTGAATGAAAAACCAAGTAAAGTGCGAGCACCAACCTGCACGGCCTCCTGGGCGATGGCCGCCATTTGCGCCCTGAGAGTCCTCCGAGGGACCTTGCCCCCGGCCGACCTCTCCATCTTTGTCAGCAGGCTGTCAGCGACGGAGAGCCCCGAGGGCACCTCAAAGCGGAGGTCCCCTTGTCCACCAAGATTGGGGAGGCCGGGGTGCGCGGAACCGTCCGGTGGAACCTCTTGAGGGACGGCGCCGGGGAGTCAGTCTCTACCTCCGAAGCCCGGGCCTCTTGTTCCCGAACCTGCTTTCGGCTCGGCGCTTGGCTGGACTCCGGGGCACGGGCCGCACTCGAACGCCTAGTTGGAGCGGCTGCCGGGGGAACCGGGGCCGACGTCAGATAGGAGGAGCTGGCACCTCCAGCCCTCGATCCCTTCTTCTGCTCTTGCATGGCCGCTCGGAATTTGCTCACATCCATGGGTTCTGCACAAGACAAGGTACAATGGAGTCAGACACGCAAGTAAAAATGAAAATAAATGCAAGTCTAAACAGATCGCCTGTAAACTCCCAACTTACCCGTGAACTGGACGGGGCTGAGCCCAGCCCAACTAAGGGCCTGCTCGGAAAGCAGCACGTCAGCCTGGGGAATGGGCTCCCACTCCGCCAGTTTCACCGCGTCGGGATCGTTCGACCGACTCTCCCGCCGGCAACTATCCCCAGACCACTGGGTGGGCACGGGCCAGTCCTCACCCTCGGGCGGCCTAACAAAGAAAAACTTCTTTTTCCAATCATGGATGGAAGAAGGTAGCACGACGACCTCCGACCCGGCAGCACTTTCCCATTGTTTCTTAAAGGAGATGTATACCCACCTCGGCTCACCCGTGCGAGTGTCGGGGTGACTTTTGTAACAGAGAGAAGATGCCAGGGTGCTCATCCTGAAAGGGAACATGTGCAGCTTCAAACAGACCAGGAACCCAAGGAGAATCCTCCAGGAGTTTGGCACTAGCTGACCCGGGGCTAACCCAAAATGATTCAACGCTCTGACAATCTCAGGAGAGAAGGGCAGGCGCATTCCGGCCCAGAAAACTTCCAGGTACAGGGCAATCTCCTTCCTCCGTACCTGATCTGCCCTCTCCCCTTCATCGGCCAAACGTAGCGTATAGCCGGGAATAATGTGGAAACGAGCCCGAGCGGTAGCGAGCTCATACTCGTACCTTACCATGGATGACACGCCAGGGACACCCGCAACCTCCGCTCGGGGAACCGCTCCTATCGTGTGACCCCGGGAAGAGAATCTGACCCTAACTTCCCGGGAGGACTCCGACTCAGTGGAAGAAGAAGCAGAAGAAGAAAAGGAATCTACGGGGGGCTCTCTAAACTCTACCCGATCTATTTCTACAGACTCTTCACAAGAAGACATCTAATCTGGTGGAGAGGATGCTTCCTCGGAAGAGAAAATGCAGGGATCCGACCTAAAAAGGAGAGCGCCGAGCTAAAGAGACTCTGGACGAGGAAATTATGAAGAGGTATGGGCTCGGATGCGGACCCACCTCTATTTATAGCTGCCGGCGTACATATCCAACGGCGACAGTCATCTCCCACCGAAACGACTCATTGTATTCGACGGTCACCATCGCTCTACCTGTCGCACACACATTGATCGCATCCCATCGGACGCCGGAAATCTGCGACCCGTCGCGTCAGCCAACCAGCGCCAGACACGTGGGTTGTCGCTTCGGTGAGCGTACACACGATCCGGCGCATCCTCTTTAATGTAAGATCTGGCCCCTGATCCGCTAACGTCATCAAGAAAATACTGCTGATTGCCCGGGGATGCACGCTTACGATATCTACGAAAAGGAGCTCACCTCGGGTAACCCGGCAGACCACTTTTGACCCGACCCGTGAACAGGTCGGAACGAGAGTGGGGGGCTAATGATGATGCTCGATATCATTAGTTTCCCAGATCGTGACATAAGGCAGATGACGTGTCCCGAAGCTAGCAAGAAAGGATCACGAACGGTACGTCGGTAGAATACCCCGGGTCTACAGCCCACGGACGTGGCTGACCTTCTGCGACTGACCACACAACTCCTGTGCCCGCCTTACAAACAACCGTTGGCTCACCTCCGAGCCACCCGCACAACTGGCCTCCTCGGCCCTTTTAGCTCGTCTCCGGGCTTTAGCAGAACCAGGATACCTTGGCCTCTCGCTCGCCCCCGAGCCTCCTGCTGAGCTTATCCTCCTCAATCTCATCCTGACCGACCAGCAGCACTGATCACAGCTCCCGCGCCACGGCTCCGCGAATCTCGCCATGCTCGAGATATCCGCCGCCCACGATCCCACATTTCACGCCATCACGATCCCCCATTAACGAGCCTGTCTCGCCATTAATACGAGATCCCGCTTATCACGCGGGCGTGACGTCGGGAACGTAACGATCGGCGTGATTCTCGCGCCTGCCAGTCCATCACTGCCACTATATAAACCCCTCACTCAGACGATCGAGGTACGCAATTCTCTCCTCACTAGGCCGTTACTCTGCTCGAATATCCGGTCTAACTTGATCGTCGGAGGGTCCTCGGTGGTACAACCACCCCGAGACTTCCTTGCAGGTAGCTCGGTCTCAACCACCTCAAACCCATTGAGATCCACACGCCTCAGGAGGCAACCCCCAACTCAATCTCCGCCGTCCATCGTCGCTCGCAGCAGATCTACGGAAGGTAACATCTTGACGAGATCCGACATCCGTCAATGCCCCTCCCTCCAGTATCGACTGCCACCTGCATCATCATCATCAGCTCCATCATCAGCTCTCATCATTACTTTTTCTGATGCCCTCTTGTCGCCTCCAGCGACTCCCTCCACCTGTCGTGATTGCCGCTCTTCTCCATAACCATCATCATTAATTTTTTTCAAATTAATACTTAATAATTAATTTAAAATTATTAATAAAATAATTGACTAATTAATTATGAAAATGGAAAAATGGTCATTTCACATAGATAGTTCGCCCTTTGAATGTTGACCAACGTTGATCGTTAAGTCAGGATAATCTTTCGTAGTTTGCAAATAAAATGGTGGTTTTCCCCACGGGTCTAAAACCTAAGGGGAAGTTTTATGCAATATCACCTCACTGCTGCATCATAAAATGCACAAAATCCCCCCCCCCCCAAAAAAAAATTTACCCTTTCATCCAACCTCAATCCTAAGATTCCTAACCTATGCACGCGTAACTCCATCGTCGTTGCCGCCATAGCAGCCACCCTTCTCTCTCGGCGCCAGGGAATCCCTCCTCTCTCGCTGGAACCGTCCATTCTCCCTTTTATCCTAACCCTTACATACATCTTCTTCTTTCTTTTATTCTACCTAACCCTAATCGCCACCCTCCTTCGTCGTCATCTCATTCCCCCACTCCGGTTGCCGCCGGGTTCCCCCATTCCGGTTGCCGCCGCTTTCTCTTTCTTTGCCACTTCTTTTCTCGCCATCGCCATCCCGACCTTCATCTTCTTTCCCTTTCTTTTCTCCAAACCCTAATCCTAACCCAAAACCCAAACATTGCTATCCTCTCTAGCTGCTGCCATCGTACTCTCTTGCCCGTCGCTACCTCAATGCGTCATCTCCTTCATCTCTCTCTTCATTCCTTTTCCCTAACCTTAACCTAACCCTAGAAGCCCAAACACCAGCCTTCTTCGGCTATCTTCCCGTCGCCCACCACCTTCGGCTCCTCTACCCACCGTCGCCCGCCACCTCCTGCACCATCGAAAGTGAAGTTGGTAATCAATAATTATTAAAATACTTAGTATAATAATTTATCGGTTAATTAAATTATTAAAAGGGAAAAACTCTTCGTCAACACGCTCAACCAACACCGTTAAAGCGTTTGACCAACATTAACCGGTAGTTATGATAGTTTTTCGTAATTTTAAGCCTTTTTGATAGTTTATTGTCAAACAAAAGAAACTTTTTCTTATTTTTGTGAATTTACCCCATTTTTAGTGATGTGATATTATGTGCTTTTCCAAAGCAAAATCTTCTTTTGTCTAGGTAATTAAAAGTACTTGTTATAACAATTGTGTTCAACTGTCTGGACCTCTCATTACTTCTCATCTTTAACTTTGTATGCCTATGACCAAAACTAGTTTTTCTATTTTAGGAAAAAAATTGAAGAGTAGTTTCTTTCGTCAAAAACTATTCTCATATTTTAATTTTAATTATCCGCTATCAAAACATCTATTTTGCAGATAAAAACTCTTAAACCGTTTTTAAGAACTTTAATACTTACGTGCATCACAAGTAATACAAAGTAAAAAGTTAGAGGAGAAGCATTTGTTTGTACACAATATTTATCTCCAAAAAAAGAAAGAAACGAAAAATCGTACACAATTCTAAAACATCTGCAGATTGTGGAAAAAACTTCTATGCAAGAGTTTGTATGGTGCAAGCCACTTGCAAGACCTTGGATGACCCCTCTTTATAAAACCTAAAGCCATCTACGTGCTTGCAAGTGGTTTGCACGGTTAAAGCCCTTTAAAACTAGTTTTTTCCTTAAATTGTCCCCATCGTACGGTTCAAATTGTTTACATTTGTCACAAGATTGGGGCCCACATCTAGAACCCAGATCTGATCATCAAAAAATAATGTCATAGGTCGAGTCACTTCACTTTATTTGTCTCTCTCAAGTCTCATCCCCTAGATTCCTCTTCTCTTCCAATTACAACCCTTTTCTTTTTTGTTTTGATATTTTTTTAACTTCCATTTATTTATAAATAAACCACATTTTCACCCATATTCTTTCATTTCCTCATCTGGGTACTTCGTATTTCCAAAATTTGTCATCATCTTATGTAATTTATAAGGTTTCAATTCATGGGTTTTGCTCCATTAGGGTCTGTTGTTGTGAATTTTATAAGGGTTTCAATCAATGGGTTCTACTCGAAAGGTGGAATAAAACAATCCCATTTGTACTTCTTGTGACGATTTTTATCAAATTTATGAAGAGTTTGATCTTTGGTTGTTTTCAAAATTCAATCTTGGTGATGTCTTGTTGACTATCAAGCTTCAGCTTTTTCAAGTTACATGCTCAATAAATCACATTTCCACCCCCAAATTGTTCCATTTCTTCATCTGGGTATTTCCTATTGTAAATTTTCTTATCACATTACTAGGGTTTGTAGGGCTTTATTTTCCCATTTGTATTTTTTTCCTGTAATTTGCAAATTTATGAACAGTTTGTTCTTTGGGGTTTTGTATTCAAAATTCAATTTTGGTGATGTCTTGTGATTCCTCAGACCGACCCACTTTCTGTTCAAATGCTTCCCATGAGCTAAAGCTCTACCAAGCCTTCATCTTTTCAGTGCCAGTCTTTTTCACTTGTATCCTATTGTTGTTGTTTTGTGTGTTCTATTTGAGGAGGCAGCGAGCCAGTTGGCAATCTCTGAGGATGAGAGACTCACATTTGGTTAGGGATGAGGTCTCAAGAGTAAGCATTTGCATTGTTTGGTTGTTATAAATGTTTAGGCCTGTTTGGGAATGGAGTTAAGTTTTCTACACTGTGGTTTCACAAAATTAGAAACACTTAACTCTAAAATCCTAACTTTGTCATGTTTGGGGCTCATTTTGGAGTTGAGATAACTATAGTTTATCTAGCCTTTGAGGCCCTGTTTGGAAATGGAGTTAAATTTTCTGAACTGTAGTTTCATAAAGTTAGCAAAGCCAAACTCTAAAATCATAATTGTGCCCGAATGTTGAGATAACTGCAGTTGTCTCAACTCCAATCAAGTTAAAGTTTTGTGAACTCCATTTTTGGAGTTTGGCGCTTGCAAACCACAGTTTGCATCCCTCTACCTCCGCTTAAAAATAAACTATAGTTATCCCAACTCCATATCCAAAACCGGGCCTTACTAGCTTCTGCTTTTTGGGGTTAATTGCACAATTTGTATAGCACTTATACCCCTCAAGTGATTTATTAGTATGGACACCTCTTTGCTCGTTGACCAAAACCCTTAAAACATTCAAACTCTAAACAACTCGAATTATTTGTCTAATTTAACTTGAAAACTATTTTGTGTTGTTTAGAGTAGAATTCGAGCAGAGGAGTAGTCTGTGCTTATAAATCACTTGAAGAGGTATAAGTGCTATATGGGGTAAACAATAAGGGGGTTTTGTGCTTTTATTTTATGATATTTTGGTCATTATGGTTCATTTCTTTGTTTATCTGCATCCAGACATCGAAGTCTGGTATAAAGAAGGAAGTGAGGGAGATGCTTCCAATAGTGGTGTTCAAAGAGAGCTTCTTGATTAGAGAAACACAGTGAGTAGTCTTCTTATGCTAATTATGTTGTCATTAATTGTTTAGCATTGGGTGTTGAGGCACGTGTATATGAACTTATTATGCTCCTTAGTTTGTCATTGGGTCCAGGCTAGAAATTTCTGACCGCATCAGTTTATGTCTGGGTTAATGTTATGCTTAGTTTGGCAGCATGGTCTCGGAAACTTTGGCATGGGTACAAAACCCAAATTCGAAAAAAGGGGTTTACTAACTTTAGATGGTTGTTTGGAAACATTTAGAGAAAGAGAAGAGAGGTATAAAGTTTCACTAACTCAACAAAAAAAATCTGAAGTTTCGTAAGTTCTGGCTTCTAAAGTCATTTTCAGTTGGCAAACACACATCCATTTCAGTTTTCGTGTTTGCCGTCCAAGTCACACGATACCATAGTTCTCATGGCCAGATGTTCTACAAATTAGTCCTACAAGGTTGATAAATAACCAAGGCCTCACGGATTTCTCAAAATGAGTTTCTTCCAGTTATGGGTTAATCACAAAATTTCTTATGATATAGAGTTGAGCCCTTAATATTTCCCCTGAACTATAATAAGAAACGCTTATACCCCCTCTGGTGAAAATACATTGTTCTAATTTTATTTTACTCTTTCATTCTTCCTCTTCAACCATTCATAATCCAAACCCGGAAGGTTAAGTGGGAAGAAGAATCTTTAGATTCGGCAACTTTAATAAACAATAACGCAATAGATAGAGAAAGTCATTTTGCATCTCTATTCTTCCCAAAATAAATTGAGAGTAGTAAAACATGATCATAGATCGAAAATGGAGAGTAGCAATTTGTGTGTGAGAGGTGTGTGTGTGTGTGTGTGCGTGCGCGTGGGGGTAGGGGGGAAGAGAGAGAGAGAGAGAGGATGTGGCCATGTGGGCAAAGAAAATGAGAGGTGATCCAAAATTGTAATGCAATAAAGTTTGGAGTTGTAATGGCAGATGAGAAAAGATCATTGAGTTTTTAGATTGGAATTAAATATTGGTTATCTTGTTTAAGGAGGAAGCGGATTGGCGGTCGGAAGATAATCCAGACAAAATATGGAACAAAATGGCCAGTTGTATCAAAAAAGTAGCTAGAGATCTACTCGGTGAGTCGAGAGGTGGTGCTCCACCATCTAAGGACATATCATGGTGGAATGAAGATGTAAAGGCTGCTATTAAAATTAAAAGGGATTCTTATAAAGATTTGAAGAAAAGTAGAGATGTGGAGAGATTTGAGAAGTACAAAATGACTAAAAAGGAAGTTAAGAAAGCTGTTCGGGAAGCTAAATCTAAGGTCTACAAGGAGGTGTACGAGAAATTAGACACCAAAGAGGCTGCAAATGATATATACCGGATTGCTCGAATGCGGGAAAGGAAGACTAGAGACTTATGTACGGTCAAGTGTGTCAAAAATGAAAATCAGAAGGTTTTAGTTCGAGATGAGGATATCAAGGAAAGATGGAGAGATTATTTTGACAAATTGTTCAATGAGAGTTTTACTAAGAATTTGGATGGACTTGTCATTCAATCTCAAGATATAAATCGTGATTTCATGCGTAAAATAAGACTTTCTGAGGTTAAAGAAGCTTTGAACAGAATGGGTTTAAGAAAAGCGGTTGGTCCTGACGGGATTCCTATCGAGATTTGGAGATGCTTAGGAGAAATAGGCGTTAAATAGCTGACAGATCTGTTTAATAAGATTTGGCAGACAAAAAAGATGCCAAATGAATGGAGGAAAAGTATCCTTGTACCTATCTACAAGAATAAGGGTGACATTCAAAGTTGCTCAAACTACCGTGGAATAAAACTGATGTGTCACACCATGAAACTTTGGGAGAGAGTGATTGAACACAGGCTAAGGAAGGATATTAAGATAACAGAGAACCAATTTGGGTTCATGCCTGGACGATCGACGACAGAGGCGATTCATTTGCTTCGTCAACTTGTCGAGCGCTTTCGAGAGAGGAGAAGAGATTTGCATATGATATTTATTGATTTAGAAAAAGCGTACGACAAGGTACCTAGAGAGGTATTATGGGGGACAATGATGAAGAAGGGGGTCCCCGTCAAGTATATTGACATAATCAAGGATATGTACGACGGAGTAGTGGCAAATGTCAGAACTTGCGGCGGCTTAACAAGTGATTTTCCGATTACTATTGGTTTACATCAAGGATCTGCATTAAGTCCATTCCTGTTTACCATCGTGATGGATGAGCTTACTAGAACTATCCAAGTGAGGTCCCTTGGTGTATGCTATTCGCTGATGATATTGTTCTAGTAAATGAGACGAAAGCAGGGGTTAATGCCAAATTAGAATTATGGAGGCAAACATTGGAGTCTCGGGGATTCAGATTGAGCAGGTCCAAGACAGCATATATGCACTGCAAATTTAGTAGCCAGAGAAGTCAAAACCATATTGGTATAATATTGGAAGGGCAAGAGATATCACCGAGCGACCAGTTTAGATATCTAGGTTCCATTATCCAAAGGAATGGGAAGATCGATAGTGATGTTAATCAAAAGATCCAAGCTGGTTGGTTGAAATGGAGGAGTGCAACAGGGATTTTGTGTGATCGTAACTTTCCGTTAAAATTGAAAGGGAAGTTTTATCGGAGCGCTATTCGGCCTGCCTTATTATATGGTACGGAATGCTGGGCTCCTAAGAAGCATCATACACAGAAGATGCACGTAGCGGAGATGCGCATGCTTCGTTGGATGTGCGGTAACACTAGAAAAGATAAGGTGCGAAATGAGGATATTCGTGCAAAAGTTGGTGTAGCACCCGTGGAGGAGAAGATACGGGAAAACCGGCTAAGATGGTTTGGTCATGTGCGACGCAGACCTATGGAAGCACCGGTTCGACGAATAGATACTCTCGATATGGGCAATGGCAAAAGGGCAAAAGGGAGACCGAAGAAAACATGGATGGAAGTGATACGAAACGATATGTTTGCCAAAGGACTCAATGAAAGGATATTGTTCGATAGAAGTGAGTGGAGACAGAGGATTCATGTGCTGGACCCGGCATGATTCTCATGTTGGTTCATGTAGCCTACCCCATATGCTTGGGATAAAAGGCTCAGTTGTTGTTGTTGCTTGTTTAAGGAGGAAGAAGAAGGGGTAAAATGGGACTTTAAAAAACATTTTGCAAACATGGTGGTGTAAGTGCTTATTATAATTGTTGAGGGGGAATTAGTGTTTTACTCTATATAGTGTAGGGAGATTATGTGTAATTAACCCTTTAATACTTATGATATTTGGATTCTTGGAAGACTTTGAGTGTTGTGTTATGATTTTGAGTGAGAAGAACAGTGTCTTCTCAAACCACTAAGGCCGGGGATACGGTTTCTGAAACCATGGTTCATGTGGTTTCAAGGCTAAGCTCCAAAAATTGTAACCGAGACCCCTTTGGAAACCAATAGAGTTCAAAAATCACTGTTTCAAAAAGTTTCAAGAACTCGATACCACATTTCTTGTTAAACTCCAAAAAGATGGAAGTTTCACAAAAGATTCAAGCCGCTCTCTTTTTTAAACCCTGTATTTAAACAAAACCATGGTTTCAAAACTATGTTGCCAAACAACCCTAAACTTTGTTAACCCTATTTTAACGAAACCATGGTAGTTTCGTTCTAACTTAAATGAAGCCTGGGTTTCGGAAACTTTGTTGCCAAAGTAGGCCTAACAGGTGTATAAGAGCATATGTAGCGGTTTGACCTAGAAAACACCTAGACGTGAAAGCAGGTTAGATGCCAAACATTGACACTTGTCTGGCACTTACTAGACATACCAGCCAGTTGATTTGAAAATAACAAAAAGAATCACATTTAAGATTCGGATTGGCTTTAAAAGTCGAACACACTAGGGAGGTATGTGTGGCTCAATTAATATATGAAAGATTGGCAAAGGGTTTGACAGAGATTTAGGAAAATTTAAACACCATTAGCATTGACTCGTATCTAGATCTGGAATTGGAATTAACCTTGGATATCCTTTGTTAGTTTAAAATCAGAATTCATATACGCTAATCATTTAGGTGATATTTAGTCTTTCCTTTTGTTTATTATAAATTATGTTCTACTGCTAATCACTGGAGATTTTGGTGTATGTGTCATCGTGTATTTGAATCCTACTTTCTAAGGTCTTAGTTGTCTTGTAACTCTCACAGTACCCATCTGCATAATATCAATGATGTTTGTCTCTGCTGGTGTATCTATCAATTTTTTAGCTAGGTTTGGCATCATGTTCACAACCACTCGTAAAATGTTACGGTCAATTCTTTTATCAGAGTATTTGACCTAAAAATTATACCTAGTATGATTTTTCTTTAAAAAAATCTGTCATGATAATCCATGATTTTCTAATTTCTCGCCGGTTGAGTTTCTTGAGATTTTGTTAGCAGTTATATCCGTATATCTGTTGAGCAATAACCTTTGTAATCGCTGTGAAATCTGAATTAACATGGTTAATTTTAATGTTTGCTTGTGCTGATGCTTGGTGCATGATTTGCAATTTAGAAATTGTTCCTGAACTGAGGTTTTATAGCAGTAAACCAATCGCATCCAGCTACAAAAAGTCATTTTGTTTCATGCCGTTTATCCTTTCATTATTAATTCGTTGAGAGCTTGTGTTGTAGTTTTTAAAAATATTGATATTTGATGTAGAAATCATTTTCTGATATTTGTCATTCATAAGTAATCTTTTTGGTCTCGCAATTGCAATTGGAGGGTTCAGTCACATACCTATTCTGTTGGAAAGTCCCTTGTCTGTTGAGTGTAGGAGAGAGTTTTCTGTAATCGTTAATGTCTTTGGTCAGTGCTGTAATTGTGCAGACGCCTAAACAGAAGCAGCACAAGACCACTCCGAGTTTCACTTGATCGGTCTAATTAAATGGGTTTATCGCTTAAGTGGGTCGGGCCACCTACGCCAGCCTAGGCGGGCATCTAGGAGTTCCTAGGCATCCAAACTTTCTCGGTTGGTTTATTATCCGCCATGGGCCGGGTTTGATAGTCTAGTCCTTTTTTAACTGAAAATCCATCCCGAACATAATTAATTCTTCAAACCTATCATTTTCCTCGCTGATAAAATATCCTAACTCTCAATCCCCAAATATTTCTAATTAAAAATTCTAAAAGGCTAACAACTAGACCTTAGGCGGTACTCTAACTGCGCAACACCGCTTGCGGTTAGGGGCTCAGGGGTACCCTAACCGTCCATCACTTCTTACAAACTTGTCTTCCGTTTATTATAAGCGAATAGCTGATTTGATAGCAGTCTCCAAGAATTTTCTATATATTTCCTTTTTTATTTCATTGGAGAACTTGACTGGTAGAAGGATCAAAGCGTCTCAGAGAATGCAAATGCTTGTTCTAGTTCACATAACAATCACATTCCTTTTATGCATGTTGCTGAAGAGCATCTAAAGATAGGAATAACTGAAGTGTGTCATTGCCTGCACGAGTCAGTTATATAGTTTGTTGACAGTTATGCTCAGGGGCAAAAGTTATATGCTGAAATAACTGTCTAAATTCGTTAATTGCTGGAAGCAATATTATATAAACCTAGTCTTGGTAGAATTATGATGGGTAACCTCATATATATTGGTGCTAAGAAATTTACTTGATCATTGACTAACGCTACATGTGTTATGTGCTAATAAACTAGTTGATGGCTGACAACTGATAGTCGCTAGATTAGGTTTATGAGGGGTGTTGTATGCAAACTAACCCTTCGTTTTAGGTGGTCAAACGGTATTTGGTTAAACATCTCGACCTTTTTTTCTGTATTTTACCAAATTAGGTACAGGAGATGCTAAGGGTGAAGCCTGGCCCTTGTGGAGGGCTTTACATGTTCTTTGGGTAGATGGATTTTGGACTTCAATGATAAATCATTATTTGGTGAACTTTATTCTATAGATTTATAATTACAAACAGAAAGAACAATCAAGGAGCATCCAGGATTATTTGATAGTATAGGTTCCTATACTTTCAAGAAAACCAAGTGTTCTTTCTCTTGGGTAAGCCAGCAACCTGCGATTTGCTCATGATGTTTTCCATAATTCCATGTGAACTGGAAACCGAAAAGGTCGTTTTGTAGGGGTCTGAAACTCCTTACCATGATCAAAGTTTTCCTTTCCTCGTTTATCTTGAATTTATATTTCACTAAATCCTAAAAAAAAACACCCCTTCTTTTCTGTGTAAGCCTAGGTTAAAAATGGTCCATTTTAGGGTTACCCTAGTGGTTTTTACCTCTTTTAGACTTCACCTCCAGTACACGAAATTTCGAACTGTAGAGCTCTTTTTTGTCCATAGTTTTCTCGGTCGGGAATGGCACTAATTAAGAAGAGGTGACCTCAGCCAGTCATAAGAAGCATGGAATCTTTCATGGATCCTTGATTCATAGTCAACCTCATATTTGATCGGACAAAGAATTTTTTTCTAATATGATTTTGAGGGTAAATTTAATGAAGCACCATCAAATTTTCATGGTCACCTTTGAACCTTAAAAATGCCATGAACCTCCATTGAATTGGCAATAATTGTATAAAATGCTAGTTTCCGTTGACTCGATTAAGGCATGAATGGACTTAAGAACTCCAGAATGACCTTGTTTATTGTCTAAATAGCCCTAAGATGAACCAAATATGACATTTTTGACTAAAATATCCTTTAATTGTCTGACAAAGTGGGGTTTCATGGCATTTCTAAGGTTCAATGGATTTGATGGTGCTTTATAAAATTTACCCAAAAAGGATGACGACGGAAATATCATACTCTAAATAAATAAAAAAGTAAACAACTTGCTACTCTGACCCTGTGATTTCTTGATAAACAGGCAAGAAAATGTAAAACAATTCGCGGTTTTTTGGTTTTAGGCACTGTAGATGAACATGAGAGTAGATTTTTGATTTAATTGTCTTTCTAGAATCAACCAAGCATCAAAAGAATGATGGTAGAACCCCAAATAGTTTCTATTCTCCAAGTTACAAGTTATGTGCTTGTAAATTTGTCTACAAATAAAAGGTTATATAAATTTGGGTCATATAAATAGTTTTATACAGATCTTGTACCCAACCAAAATACTCAAATTTTCTTATATTTTGAATAAAAACTTTAATACTTTGTATAATTCCAGATGCTCAGTATGCTTAGGGGACTATCAATCGGACGAGCGGCTACAAAGGATACCAAACTGTGGTCACACATTCCATGTCGGCTGCATCGACCACTGGCTCGCCACAAACACCACATGCCCGCTCTGTAGAGTTTCGCTTCTTCCTTCACCCAAAACTCCCATTGAAGATCAAAACAGCGATGCTCAGGTTCAAGAAAACCCTAATAATGTAAGAGAAGATGAAGAAATTAGGAGTTATGGTGAAGGATCAATTGATATAGTATAGATAGCATAGAAGCACCGAGGAGAATTTTAGACGGTAGAAATAAAAAAAATGCTCGAGCGCTGGATGATTGTGCAATCTGGTGTGGTGTGATGACCGAGATGGCCGTGAAGAGCTTAAGATGTGTTTTCATTGGAACAATAGAGAGATGTAAATTCAATTAATATTATTATTTGGATAACATAGATGTAACAATACAACAGATTTTTGAATTTTTGAGTAATTTGGATGTCACAAAAATTTAAAAATAAGTGCATGTACATTTGATATTTTGGGGAATTCAGATTTATTTGCAAGAGATGCAAGTCTGATAAGTTTCATCAGAAGGATTTTCTAATTTCAAGGCTATTTTCATAGTTGCACTCAGAGTTTGAACTTTTATATTTGGGTTTTGAACTCCTAAAGCTTCAATTAGGCTTTTTTTTATAATGTTCTTCAATAAATTAGATTGAGATTTTTATGTCTGAAAACTTAACTTTCAGGTTAACCAACCATATAAGTTGAAGAGAAGCCAAATGTTTTCACATGTATACTTCATTTGCTATATGATTTTTTCCTTTAAAAATCATGTTGATCTGGGTATTTCTCTAATTAAATTCTATCATTCCTTTGAGGCATTTATTAATATTACATTTCACATGTTTAAATCATCTTAACATTTAAAAAAAATGATTTAGATTGCTAATAGCCAACATAAAACATAGCCTAGCTATAGCCTAAGGAATGTGTCTTTTGTATTAGGGCCTGTTTGGGATCGGAGGTAAGTTTTGTGAACCGTCATTTCATAAAATTAACAAAAGTTAACTTCAAAATACAAACTTTGCTTTCAGGGAATGAGTGATAGCAGTTGGTACGGCGCTTTCCATCCTGAGGAGAATAGTGGGGGTTCGAATTCCAGAAGGGGAAGTGGTCATGAATTAACGCTTTAGGGGCAAATTCGTGGGTTCCCCGAGTGCGTGTGTGTTGTGTACGTGGGTAAGGCTTACTGGCCAGTTCCAATCAAAATACCAACTTTGACTTGTTTGGTATTCATTTTGGAGTTGAAGTTACCGTATTTTTCAAGCCTTAAACTGCGGTAATCTCAACTCCAATCTGATCAAAGTTGACTAAATTCCATTTATTGGAGTTTGGAACTTGCAAACCATATAGTTTGTATACCTCGTACCTCCACTTTAAAATAAAACGGAGTTATCCTAACTCTATATCCAAACAGGGCCCTAGTAGTGACAACATAATTTGTTTTGCAAACTTGGTCAGTCTTAAATACACTTTCTACTTAGTTATGCTCCATAACTAAACTCAAGCTCAAATTGTCAATTGTGTATGATTTTAATCTACACCTAAATAGTTGATTCAGTCAGAACAAGGCAACTCATGCAAAGTTTGATAGAGTCAGAAGAACACAAAATACAAACAAAAACAAAAGTGCTAGCTTAGCCTGGCAAATTGAAATGGTCAAAAAATGAAATGTGATTATGTATGTGCATTGAGTTGTCATCTACTTGATAGTTGCAGCTTAATCTTTGCCGCCTTCTAATATTTTCTTAACTTAACCTTAAAGTTGAGTAAACTGCTAGGTAAGTCTTTGAACTTAGTCATATATCACATGGGGCAGAGCTCTATTTGCTGCAACAAAAAATAATCAAACCAAACGTTTTTTTTTTGGCTTTTCATCAGTCTTTGGAATTTGAAGATAAGCGCCCTTCAATCTGCATTGTTATAAAAGTCCCTCGTATCTTTACCGTTAACTAAATTGGTCCTTTGCTAGTTTTTAGTTTTATAACATTAGATTTAGGATTGAGTTACAGTAAAACCTCTATACAGTAATATCCTTGGGACCGGGGAAAAATATTACTATAGGGGGGTTATTCTTAAGTAGAATTTTATATATAAAAGAAATCATGGCGGCAATAAGGCAAGAAGCGCAAGGTGATAATCCGGAAGACGATAGTGTGGAAATAGAAAAGGTGTCATGTCGAGAAGCTTCAAACATGTTGGATAAGTTAGAAATGTTTTGGATTCAACAAGAAGGTGATTGTGGTGACGAGTTACTACGAACTCGCAAGTTAAAGGATATGGTAGTAACTCAAAAAATTAAGTCATTGTCCCAAACAACTTTGAATAAGTACTTTATGTCATCTTAAGTTCAATTGTGTAGTTAAGTAATTTATGTCATCTTAAGTTCAATTGTAATAGCCAAGTAATTTTATGTATTTTTTATATATATAAAAAATTATTTAAAATTTAATGCCAATTTATTACTATATAGAGGTAAATTAGTACAGGCGGGACTTGGAAAAAGTATGGAATATCACACTGTGGAGGTTATTCTTATTTATAACTGGTCCCGAGTCGGGACCGGGACTTTTTATCACTATAGGGAGGTTATTCCTATATAGAGTATTCCTATACGGAGGTTTTACTGTATTAGGCTAATTAAATAGAATAGTTTTTACTTTTCACTTTTCAGCTACTAACCTAACCCTTTATACTCATAAGAATGAGTCAACCAAAATTAAGTCCCAGCACAACAAAACTATCTACGTCGCATCGTCCTCAGTTGCTGTGGCCACTTGGTCCCTTCCCGTATCCGTGCCCTCCGAAAGATGCAGCCTAGCTCTCTTCTTAGCGCCCTCTGGAGCGGCTCCTATCCAGAATAGTTACCGAGTCAATCCAATTGCCAAACCCAGAAATAGTTCTAAACTTTTTATTAAAGATTCTATTGTTTCTTTCTTTCCAAATTAACCAGCACATAGCTGAATCCCAAATATCCTAAAAATATAAGTCTATCGCTCTTATGGACCGAACCCTCCAAGCCCCCCAAAGTGATGGAAGGTGACAAGCATCGTCTGCCAGCCCAACACTCGTCTTGTCCTAAATAAGTTCAGCAACCGGGCAAGTAATAAAAAGATGGTCAATTGATCCTTCTTCTAATCTACATAGTGCGCACTCAGTTGGCCTAATCTATTTCATCTTTTGTAGATTGTCTCTGGTTAGCATCGTGTTTTTATGAGCTAGCCATAAAAAGACTCGAACTTTCAGCGGTATCTTGATCTTCCAGAATATTGATGCAAATTTACTTGACGTCCCACTATAGTTGATCACTCGGTAAAATGATTTTACCGAAAAAGCATTATCTGACTCCACCTCCATTTCATCCGCTTTACTGAGGTTTCCATTGTTGGTTTCCAGTCTTGTAAGAAATTAATAAGCTCCCTACGTTCCTTCCTTTCTGCTGTCGTTAGACTTCTTTTAAAGGTAGGCCACCATTTAGTGGTCCTCCACTGTTGTGCAACTAAGACATTTGGGTTCTTTTCCAAAACGAAAAGATGTGGAAATTTGTTCTGAAGCGTTATATCCCAACACCAATAATCCTGCCAGAAGTTAGTATGCCGACTGCCGCCCAATGTAAAATTTACTCCTTCAAAAAACGACTCTTTAATCAAGTAAATATCTTTCCAGAAATTTGACGCCGATCCCAGATTTTTACATACTGCATTCAATGCACCTGATTTGTTGGAGTAACCCGCTCCGATAGTCATAACCTAGCCAGTCTCCTTTTGTGCTTGTAGATATCAGAAAAGGTTCGGGGTTAAAATCGTCGACCGCTACTTCTACATGGGTTCTTATCCCCGACAACAACACTTGAGTTTCAGAAGAGGTTCGGGGTTAAAATCATCGACCGCTACTTCTACATGGGTTCTTATCCCCGGCAACAACACTCGAATATCAAATGCTCGAGTTTCAGAAGAGATTAGGGGTTAAAATCGTCGACCGCTATTTCTACACGGGTTCTTATCCCCGACAACAACACTCAAGTATCAAACGCTCGAGTTTCAGAGGTTCGAGGTTAAAATCGTCGACCGCTACTTTTACACGGGTTCCTATCCCCGGCAACCAACCTTCATACAGATTTACTATCAGCAACTATCATACATGCAATTTTTACTTTTGGGTTCTTTCGACATGCACCTTTTTACATTCTAGCACGCCATGCCTCTGTTAGACATTTGGTGAACACGCCACGCTTTTGTTCAACTCCATAAAAGCATGCTTAACGCCTCTTCTTGGTTCCTACTCATCGAATACGCTTGACGCCTCTATTCGGTTCCCGATGCCTCTACTCGGTTAATATACAAGTACGCACTACATTGCCGTTCCAATTACATTTGCTCGGTTTCAGACCAGCCCCGTATTACAACTGCCTCTACTCAGTTACATACGAGTATGCACTACATTGCCCTGATTCGATTTCAGACGAACACATGGTTGAGCGATGACAAACACATCCTCAGCAAGAAGCAATGCACGTCTGGGCTCACCCCAAACGTCCATTCAAAACAACAAATATCCGTAGCAGGTTCTTGAAGTCCCGGATCAACAAAAGTGCGCCTTAAGCTAGCTCGTGCATGTCAGATGCGCCTTAAGCGAGCTCGTGCACATCCAAATATGTTCAAACAACCTCAAATACTCCGAAGGATAGCAAAATCGAGTTCAGAAGCCTAAAATAGTCAAGGAAACCCAAATAGACATCTGCATAGACGTCTATAGATACGTTTATGACGTTTGTATAGACGTCTATGGGCATGAACCAGGCATGCCCAGGTTCAGGATTGGGTCAAGAATGCAGGTTTTGGACTTGTTTTGTTGAAATTCTGGATATACAAACTTTAGGGGGGGGGAGTTTACTATTGATATGAATTCAAATCAAGTTCTTATTTGAATTCGAATCTCCCTCCCATTTATTTGGAGGGAGTAGTTTGAATTCAAACCTTACCCTCTCATTTTATTTACGAGTATGCCATCCCCTTAGCCTATAAAAAGAGATGGATTCCTTTCATTTCGGAGGGTAGACACACTTGGGAATATACGAAGAGAGACACTTTTCAATACTCACTTCCCCCTTAATACTCATACAATTGTATTGTTCCTTTCTACTCTTTAAAAAAGGTAAGGATGTGGGGGCTATTCCCGACGATCCGATGCCCACACTTATTGTAACTTTGTAATTTTTGTCATGTGATTGTTCCCGCCCAAATAGTGGTGCTTAAAATCCGAGCTGAAAGCACGCGACACTGATACCATTAGCCGTGGGGAGCGCCGACGTGCAAAGCATGTGGCACTGATGCCATTCCCTTTGGCAACTCCATACGTGCAAGGCACGTGGCACTAATGCCAATTCCTTTGAAGCGCTTGCTTCAGATAGAAACTAAGTTCTATATGGAAAAATATTTTCCTGATCTTTCTAAATACAAGAAAGATTTTCTCTGTTAAATAGATGACGCTTGGATAAAAAATCCAATGGTGTTTAAAACACCACCACTTGATTATGAAATTAATCGAGATCTCTTAAATGAGATAATCTCTCAACTAATTGAACAATTCCCCTTTCTTATAAATAGGAGTATGAGAGATCAAATCTCAGAGAGAAAAACCCCTCTAGAAGGTTACAACCGAGAATATAATTCTTTGCCAAGAAGTCATCTTCTTCTTCAAAACCTTTGGTAAATCAATGGAGAAAAATTCTCCTTTTACCTAATTTCTCCAATAAAAAGAGTCTTGTCCGTCATAAGAATTTCTGTTTTTCTATTAGATCAAAGTTCTATGAAACAAATCGCTCCTAAAGGTGAGAAATTTTATTCTCATGGAGGGATTTTGATCTCAAAATTTAAGATTTGATGGAAAATTTAAGCATTCCCATCATCAGAAAGAGATCAAGAATATGAAGTTTGAAGCTTTTACTTCATAGGAGATGAAAGTTTCTAGTGCTTTTGCCGCTATAACTACGGCCAATGCGGAATCGAAAAGCAAAAATTTTATGGGAAGCACTAGAAACTAATCCCTAGCAATCGTTCCAAACGCTAAACTAAAAAACAAGTATGCAAGGTTTAGGGATTACAACCTTTGATACGTGTCCACCAAATCATGGAAGACCCCTCTAGGCTCCTTGCAGAATGTCAGGAATAAGATTGAGAGGCGACCATCGTTGCCGAAGATGATCCACCCGAGAGAACCGATCCAAGCTCCAGCTTCATTTAGTGAAGCAATCGATGCTCCAAACTTGCTATAAATGGAGAGTGGAGATGTAGGAATATTACACTATCATTTTCACTCTTAAATTCAAGCTCAAGAGAGCAAATGAAGAAGAAGGAGGAGGAGGAGGATGAAGAGGTGACCATAACTCAAAATTAGCTAAGTCATTAGATGAAGGAGAGAGTGGAATGACTTCATATATTTTTAACCATCACAAAAAAATATCACAACATTTTTCATTAAACAAATGAAGCCCATCCCTCTCTACATTCTCACAACCATACCCAAAGCTACCTCACCCTCCACCTCATTTCCAATTGAATTTTTAAAAAGAAATTCAAATAATGAGGTATCTTTCTTCTAGAAGTATTTCGTATAAATACATAATACAACCAGGTATACGTATCGAAATACATATACATGTATCTATATAAAAATACGAATAGCGAGAGAGAAAATGAATAGTGAACAATAATACCAGAATATATATATATATATATATATATATATATATATAAATTATCAAATCAATACTTGATTAAATAATCCGGCTTAAGCCTAAGCCGGATAGTATTATCAACCGTTCGATTAGAGTCTGTGTATCCTGTACACGTATTTAATCGGATCCCTATATGTATCAACATACGTCATCTACATCATATCTCCTGAACTGGAAAAACTCTCTGTGGGGACTCTAAAAAGTCAACAATACACTGGCAGTGATTTACCAGATAAATTCATAACCACAAGTATGTCAGCGGCACTAGCTGTACGTAACGGCTACTCAAGTATATGCTGAAAGGGAGGTCGACAATCAAGTCTGTCCGTACCCTACTCAGCCTGAATGCAACAATCACCATACAATCCGGTCTCTTCGTCTAAAAGCATCGTATACCGGGTCTAGGGGGTGGATAATGTCATACCCCTAATAACCCGATAACTTGTGTTGGAGTCAAGCTCATCACCAACCGAGAAACTACGGAACTCCTATCAATAAATCTCATCCACCGTGACCACATATTTAAGGTGATGGCCAACCGAACACAGCGCGGCATCGACTCCTAATACCAGGAGAGACGAATTCTTGACAATCGCTTACTGCCTCCATGTGGCTCGGGACTATACCCAACTAAAACCTGTTTGCATAGCTCCTTTAAGCCGTGGTAGGGAGTAATCTAAGTACAGTGGGAACTCACACAAGACAAATGACGATCTCTGGCCAAAAGAATAATATGTACTCATACCACTAGAGAACTACTATTTGACGATAGATATTATACCATCTAAAAGTTCTCG
Organism: Agapanthus africanus; assembly: GCA_030015575.1. Taxonomy (NCBI): domain Eukaryota; kingdom Viridiplantae; phylum Streptophyta; class Magnoliopsida; order Asparagales; family Amaryllidaceae; genus Agapanthus; species Agapanthus africanus. The sequence goes on from JASDDO010000010.1 coordinate 370,292,637, forward strand.
GTGAGTCCGTCCAGTGTACCCACCTTCAGTGATCACCTGTATACTATCTTTGGTGCACAACACCAATAGCTTGTGAGACCGTCCACCGTCTCTCGTCGGGGTTTAGAAATGTATACACTAGTTTACTCTGGAATATCGATGCCCAGTCTCACTACTCTCCCGACTAGGGACATTTAAGGATGTGCTTATGGACTACCTATCTTTCACGTATATTATCACCATCATAATGCTGGTAGTCAAGCAAAAATCCTACGGGCGTCATCATTATATATTAGCAACACGTAACAACAAGTAAAATGTATACATATCAATGATAAAGACAAACCAGATAGTATACTATCATTTCGAGTAAGACTGTTTTACTTGTATAAGTCCTCTCTCAATTATCATAATCGCTTACCTGCAATTATAATAATTGCCTTGAGGGCACTATATCCAACAATTTCCCACTTGCACTTAAGGCTAATTATTCCAGTATCGCATACTCACATCCTGTGTGCTACCGAATACCCAATTTCTCTACTAATCAGTTTCGAAAACCTTGTTTGCGAAACATTCGTGTTCGAGAAATAGCCTTAGTGAGTGGATCCGCTACAATATTCCAACTTCCTCTATTTATGTCTCAAATTCGCAGAGATCAACAATCTCCCGAACTAAGCGATACCCCATCTCAAGTATTTTTCTGGATACATGATGGGACCAAGTTCATAAATGAAAATTTTTATCTAACAAACTTCTTGGGTTGTATCCTTTGTTGAGTCATAACCTGTATCTTGCACCATATCTATCTCAGTATCCCTATTGGAACCCTATCCAATATACCACTCCTTAAAAGAGGGTAAATTCAAAACTTTGACAGCATCTCTGTCATCCAGGTCACCTTAGAATCCTGAACTAATAACCGCCTCCTGAAGAAGGCTGCCGTTATCAAATACCAAGAACATCATCTTATCTTCTTAACTGCTTTCTTTTATTTCTTCAGGATTGGATTAATATCTGCTTACTACGGCAAGTGCGGTAGCAACATTTGGTTTGGTACAAGACATTGCATGATTGACTCAATTGCCTAAGCAAATAATATATCATTCATGCTAGTCCCTCTCTTCATTAGTATGAAAGACATATCTTTAGAGAGGGTGACTCCATTACTTGCAGGTAGACTGCTACGCCAAGAGTCATCCATTCCAAGCTACTTTAGAATGGTGTCCAAGTACCTGAATTATAACACTTCCCAAATCTAGATATATCGATATAGATCTAGCCACCTGAACCCCTGATATCTCAGCAAGTGCAAAGGCAACTTTTGGTTTGGTAAATGACATCACATGATTGACTCAATTGCATAAGCAAGTGATATGTCATTCATGCAGGTCTCTCTCCTCATCAGTGTAGAAGACATCTCTTTAGAGAGGGTGACTCCATCACCTGCGGGTATACTACCACGCCAGAAGTTGTCCATTCTAAAGCACTTTTAGAATGGTGTCTAAGTACCCGAATTGGGAAACCTTCCAAATCTAGATCTAACACCATAGATCACCAGAATTCCTGTTATCTTATCCATATCCTATGCGGAGAAACACCCATGACAACCAAAGTTTGGCCGATTGTAATATAGGGATATCACGAGTATGTCATCCAAATCTCAAGACAGTACTCTCTACACCCTTCTTACTAGGTTCATCTGTTGTTTTGATGAAGTCAATCGCCTTGACTCTCACATCAAAACAGATGATCCGTCTCTGCTGTGCATGCTTTAGTCTATACATAAGCAACTTTTACACCTTCCGCTGCTCCCATTGACTATGATAACCCTCTGGCAAGTCATATTCACGTGCACTTCTAAATTCCCATTTAGAAAGACGTTATAGTCATCCACCTGCCAGATATCATAGTCAAGAACAGCAGCAGTGCCAAGTCATATCCGTATGGACTTCAGCGTAGACACTAAAGTAAAAGTCTCATCACAGTCCACACTCGGTATTTGATGAAATTTTTTACAACAAGTCTAGTCTTATTAGGTTAATACCTTTCCACCTTCACAGATCTCGAAAGATCTACTTGCTCTTAATAGGCTTTACCCCTTCAGGAACACTCAGCAAATTCTATAATTTGCTGAAGTGTATGGAGTCCAATTTGGATATAAAGCATCTGTTCACCTGGAAATTACCACTTCCTATTACCTACTAAAATCGAAGTATCTCTCAGGTGACTGAGCTCACCTACTAAAATTAGCGGAGTGGCTAAGGTTTGTTGAGTTGAATTGAATCCTTAGGTTCTACTAAATCTTTAGTAACCGTTTGTGGTTCTGAAATCATTTTCAGTTCTACCATACCCCCACTAGTTTTTTTGCAAAAATATTCCTTTTATAAAAAAGTGGCGAGTCAAGAACAAATCAATTTTTGATATTGAAAATGGTAGGAGCAAAACACTAGCAAATGCTTGGGATAATCCACAAACTGCATTACTGAAGCATGCCTTGAGTTTTTCCGGAATCTGCTTTTAAACAGAAACCGGATAACTCCATATCTTAACAACCCTAAGATATGCAACCAATCTATGTATATATAGAATCAATGACGCTAATTTAGATGGAACCAAATTCAAATGTTATGCAGCCGTTTTCAGTGCATATCACCTAAATGGAAAAAAGGCCATACGACATTACTCATCAAGGAGCGCACCCATGGATGAGTAACCAGTGAGAGCATCAAGTTCTTAATATTACTACGATGGAATACCTAGCATAAGTATCTACATCTTCGATAACTTCGAAGAATCCTGATACTTCCAGCGCATGGTTCTCTACTTTATTCTTATCCCTATAAACTTCTCAAAATCTTTGGACCATGCATTTCAACGAATGAGTGTCTAAGATCAGAGAACTCATAGATAATCCTGAATGAAGTATGAGTACTAACCCCTTGTCCCTAAGAACACCGGAAAACATACATTACCATGTATAAGTCCCAAGAGTATACTAACTCAAATTCAGTGTATTGTAAGTTGAAAACTGTATTCTGATTAAGAATGTCTATACCGTTATTCAATGAATCTTACCTTATCTTCAACTGATAAAGGTAAATGTTTAAAACACAATTTTCAAAATTTATTTCTCACTTTATAAAATAAAAATACAGATATATCATTTCAAAAATTGACACATAACAACGGTTATTTAAAACCAAATATTTGCCATTAGGCAAAACCAGGGGATTTAATCCAATATTACTAATTGCTACGAATTCCGATATTGAGAATCGAATCACCCATTTCCCAATATTCTACTCTTGCTGTCACGCCCCGCTTCCCGGAGTACGGGCAAGAGGACGCGACGAGACCTGTTACGTATTTACTCAGAAGTAAACACGCTAAGCGTATCTAAGCAATATAAAGTAAAATATACACAAGAGACAAGAGTAAAAATGAACAACAACTTTTATTTATTAACATTTCTTTACAAGTACAACTGAAATGTAAATACATGAATGGAAAGTAATGCCTAAACAATGGCATGAATTGAAATGAAAAGTATATACAAGTATCTAAAGCTCGGGGTCAAAGGCTAATTGCTCCAAGTCTTCAGTACTGGGCTCGATCTCTAGTGAGTCCGATACACCTGACAACATTCCAAAGAAATAAGAAAATGAATGTCATCAGCGAACAATCGCTCGGTAAGTCCCAAAGATGGGTAGAGATAGAATAGACAGAAAGAGAGTATAACTAGTAATATTTGATTATAATGTTAACGCGGTTGTTTGTAGCCTGGTACAAAATATGCCAGTGTATACGAGAGGAGTCCCACTATTCCGGAGACTTAGGTATACGGAGCATAAGGAACCGTTCAACACGGTACAACGGCAATGGATATTCATGTTAGGTCTATTAAAGTGACCGTTTCGTGCCACTTATAATACATTCTGTACCAGTCTACTCCTTTAAACCCCGTAATGTATTTTGTATTGAATTGTATTGCTTTGTGTAATAGATTGTACGACTTGCCGAAACCATGATATCAGGTAAAATGAATGGATATAATGGATAGATATGTAAACAGAGTATATCCATGGTTTGGTTCAGTCGAGACAGATTGTTATAGATTGAATTCTGATATAGACGGATTCATGTTGTACTGTAGTTTATACTTGAATCATATTTAAATCAGATTGATTAGATTGAGACTCTGTTTGAGTCACACACTTTGAAAAGAAATTGAAGTCCTGAATTAGTTTTGATGTTATCGGTAACTGCTGCACATGGACGGCAGGATTTGTGTCTTTTTCCAAGACAATTACCATGTTGATAACACCGTTATTAGGTTGTCTAGCTTAGATAGGCAAGCACCCATATTCTCCGGCTCCCTGAGGCTCAAGAGAACTGGTCCCTCTTTAACCTATGTTTACTAGGGTCCTTATTGTAAATTGATATAACTTGAGGGGTTTTTATGTAAAACTAGTTTTGTTATAATTTTAAAATACACCTCAAGTATTTAATTATCGTCTTTAGGGTTTTCATAGATGTATATTTTATAAAAGTGAAATTTTCTAGGGAGTAGAACCTACTTTTCATCGTATATGGTATTTTAGTGTAATATTGATATTGTATTGAATTGTCATGGTAGTTTCATGAAATGGCGATTCCTTTGATTTAGAAAACATGGAATATTTGTATAATATATTTAAAATAGATCTTTTGATAATAGTTATATATATATATATATATTTAATAAAAAAAAAGTTTATTTATTTTGTAGAAATCTCATTTTCTTAAAAATTGTATTAAAAATTCCATCGAGATCGAATGCTCATTGCGGAGGTCTGCATATCACTCTACTAGGCCCGAGGATGTGCGATAACCCGCACCATCCCGATTGGGGTTCCCCAAAATGGGTTGTAGAGGCACAATTGCAAGGAATTAGATAACACCTTTTTTTTTTTTATAAAGAAAACAGTTTTTAATCGTTTAAGGTATTTATTTGTAAAAGCGTATTTTTCCATAATCTAGAATCCCAAAATTCATCGTGCTATATCAAAAATGTGTGTTGTGATGAGGTAGGTTATTACCTCGTGAGTTATCTAAAAGTAATATGGTTAAATTGAATATCTACAAGTTGTATGTAATATGATAGTATTTTACTGTAAAAGTGAAATAGAAGTTGCAACATAAATTATTTTGAGATAAAACTTGTTCTAATGTGTTTATTTATGTTTTTTAAACATTATATGAGAATATGGTATTTTATTGTTTAAGAAAAATGGAGTTTTTAAAGAAAAACGAATCAGACTTTGAATTAACTTCGCTTCCGACGGGTTTTGAAAAAATGAAAGTTTTAGACTAGAGATTGAGAAGGGGAGCGGGTCCTTACTGTATACAAAGATAGAGGGGAGGTATAGGAAGACTTTGGAAGTGTCGGGGCGTCGTTTCGTCGCCGGATTCTTCTTGGAACATCGCCGGAATCTTGCCCTTTGCTAACTACACTTGCACAACTTGGGACTTGGAAATTTATAGAGTTTTTGTAATGAAATTCTGAGTGAGAAAGGGTGAAATGTGGTGTGGTATTTATAGGAAAAATTAGGGTTTTGAGAGTTAAAGAATTCATTAAAATTATGCATTAAAATTAGAATTAAAGAGTGAAATTACACTCTCTGGATAATTGCAGAGTAAACAAACAATATGGGGTTAGTGGGGGTAGGCGAAGAGGTGCCAGGGGAGAAAATTGGGGACCATCCCCTACGGGGGGCCGGCGGTGCCGGTCACCAAAGAAGATCTCGCCGGTCGAATCCGGTGGTGTGGGCTTGGGATTTTGGCCACGTGTTTTCGTCGCTTTGTATACTTCAGTGCAAATGTTTGATTTCTGTGTGACTCTTCATTTTACGTGTAGTGCACGTGTAAACCTTTGGGCTTCTAAAAGATTAAAAAAAATTAATAAAAAGATAATGTGGCTGGGGTGATTCGATCACAGGGGCTACGTCACAGCAGTGCAAATACTTTACCAGTGAGTTACAAGTTGTTTCTTGCTGTTCAAAAGCAATTCAAATACTTATAGCGTACACAGGATTGCAAATACTCCATTTTTATATTAACTTTTAAATAAATTTTATGTACATTGAAATTGGAGTTGTTACACCTGCTCAGTATTTATAACGTCCTATAGATGCGAGACTCAAATCCGGTACATATATACACTAGAGTCAGAATTAATTGAGAAAACAGTTTTCAGTAACAACTATACAGAAAAACTGAAACATGAAAATGTTTCAAGAGGGTGGACGGGTATTCTTAGAAATGCTTCTTATATTATCCAGATTCATGACAGTAGTCGCAATTTTCTTTGCCCCCACTTCAATCCCTTTATATGTCTCTACATCATACCTTCTGTGCACCGCACTTAGGCTAATTGGTTTTCTTCCTTCGTTACCTTTCGGCACTAACCTAAGATTTAGAAGAAGACTATCCAATAAGCGTAATATGTGTACTCTCCTAATACAAGGAGCTTTCGTAACCCGAGAGAAGGTAAAGGGAAGAGACAGCTGAATAATCCTATTCAATTTCTCCAAAATGAGTGACCATCCTCGATTGAAATAATTTTTTCGAGTTCGTATGTAACTATACGATGAACTTTCCAAATAATATGGATTATCGTAGTGAAATGGAGTGTTCTGGAGAAAAGCAAAGGGAAATTTGGAGTAGCAGGGAAATATGTGATTTTGTCGTGAATCATGACAATCCAAAGCCAAATTGTGTAAGAAGGTTCAATTAACTTGGTTAATGAGTTTTAGTTTAAGGTAAGTCATGGTCGCATAACAAGAGAGAGAAAATAAACACTCAGCGTGCACTCTATCAAGATTAGATTGGTTAATCACTTTATCTAATCAGGATGGCTCCCACTGCTTCCTTGAATTCTCCTTCAAACCCTAAAAGGAGAACTAGTCAGGATCATTTACACATTACAAGTTCGCTAACCGTTCAGCCAGGTCGGTGTTGGTACTCCGAGGGAGGTCCCCCGTGCTTTCGCAAACACCCAATTCAATAACCCCGTTTCCCCAGAGACGTAATCTCGTTAACACTTTCTAGACACCTAATAGGTTAGCTGATTCTGAAGTGAAAATCTTCCGAGGAGTAATACCTACTGATCAATGGGAATCGGGACCCAATTATCATTGTGTGATAACTTTGATGGATGCTGCCCAAAATTACCACACTCCAGAAGGTCAAACTCGGCAAGTTTCCCTTTTATTTGAAACTCCTGATATGGTTTTTGCCCCAAGCGACATATGATCTTGGTAAAGGTCAACAAATGATAAATCACAAGTTAAGTTCAACCCGTCATTATCCTGGATTACATTAGACCCACTCGTATGATGATTGGTACGTATTTTACGTGTCGTATTTAGTTCTAAAGTAACCACAATCAAGACGGTGTCGCGTGTAACTAGCCGTGATGAGTACGAGTTGTCCGCAGGGAGATGGTGCGTTTTACGTTCTTGTTCTCACAAGTTAAGCCGAAGGTCCAAACGAGTTCGATTCTAACCTAAGTGTTTGTATATGCAAAATATAAGCTTGTTAGGGATAGAGATAGGTTCATGTAAGTTAGGGAAATCCGTACTCATTCCTTTGTGCCGAACTTGACTATTGAAGCTTGAGTAATCGGCAACAATGTGGATTAGGGTGTTTAAGCACGGTATTTGTGAAATCCGTCTTATTAACCCTTGTCCGTCCATTCTTATCTCTTGACTTTCGCCTCTGACCAAACCAAACGCAACCGGTCACAGTTAGGGATCACCAATACCGTGGTAGGATAGGGTGTCTAACGGAGCGCTTGCGTGATGTTTGGACGGAATTCAATTAGCAAGTGTTGGGAAAAGGAAATGAGCAAAAGAGATTCTTAACTTACATAACCATTCTCTTTCCCAAACAATATCACTATTCACAAACCATCACAAAGATCAAAAGCATGTACAAAAGGAGAAGACATTAAGGAAAAACAACATTGCACGTAAGTAATTTGCAAGAAATTAAATTGCAAATAAGTAAAGAAATAGAAATACTAAGAACCCAAGTGCATAAATGAAAGCTTCATTAAGTTCAAATTGATGATACAAACCATGAGTTTAATAACCAAAACCTAAACTTGCAAACTCAATGAAGAGGTTGCAAGATCAGGAGAAGGTAAGGAACTCAAGGTGAACCAACCGCTATGTACAAGAACTAAAAAAAAATTGCAAAATGAAAATGGAAATGAAGTGTCCAAGTATGCTCAAAGTATTTGCTCTCTATTCTAGTATTTATAGGCTCAAAATCAACAAAAAACAAACAATATAATTGATATGATGTGACAACTAGGAATGACCGGAAGAAAGTTAGAGCCAAAAGGAGGATGAGAGGCCGGCGGCACCGGTTATAATGGGGTTTCTGCCGGTTTGGTGTTGAGAGTTGGGGCTCGTTTTTGTGTGGTGATCATGTGTGCTCTCCATGATCTCACTAGAATTGTTTGATTCTTTTATAAAAGCTTGGGTTGCACTCTGTAGATTTGGAGGGAAATACAGCCTTTAAATCACATCAAAACTTTTTTTCCACTCATCACAAGCCCACTTGCCTCATCCACTTGCACAAGTCATGATTTGTAGAGCCAACTTGTGTGCCCACTTGTGCCATGCTGCCCCACCAAGGTTCATGCATCAAAAGGGTTATGTGTTCACACTTGAATTGTTGCATTTGTCTTGATAAAAATGTGTACACTTGTTTGCAAAAAAGAAACTCTTTAAATGTTGATCGGTTTTCTGTTCCGGTTGCAGTGTCATCTCACAAATGTCGTATCCGTGCATTTGAGTGTGTTTTCAGTGTTTTGACATGAATACCTGTAATCTGTATTTATTGAGCAGACATGGGTTAATAGTACCGATATATCACAAAATTGATAATGAATGAGCGGTATTGAAATGCTGTTTTTCGTGATGAAAAAATACCCCTAAACTTATCTTTTGCTCGTCCCGAGCAAAACAAAAATCTCAACCTCACTTTCGCAGAGAACGCGATTGCACTAAGCCCGTGCAACAAGCCGTTAAAGCTCTAGGTGTCCCTAGTAGGAGGAGTGTTGTCTCCTGAAGGTTTTCAGCGAATTACAGCCACAAAATCCCGTCAAGCTAGTTTTGCAAAAATAACTGTCAATTATAATCCTAGGGCTTAGCTTCAAAGCTAGAAATTCTATTATCTTAAGTTAGAAATATCGAACCCTTATTTTTCATACCTGACTTCTTATTTAACTTAAGATTCTATACATCTTTACGTGCGTTGCAAAATAGCGTCATTATGTTTCAAAAAGATCGATTAAAGTCAACATGTCATAAAATAAAGATCGGATAAAATTTCAAAAAGGATCACACAAGTTTTATAAAGAGTTAAGTTTTTCTCAAGTTTCGTTTTCCAGTTAGGTTTAAAATTCAGAATTTCTATCTTCCTTAACAGGAAACTAGGTCTTATTCTTCACTCCACATTTTACTTGTTTTTGTATCATACATACCTTTGTGAACGTGAAATAGTCTTTATCATAGGATAAAACATTCATATCTCCATTTTAAAATATTTTTATAAAAACTTGTCTTTAGTCAAGATTATTCTCACACAAAGGACCGTCAGGAATTTTAACTCGGAGAGAACACTTGCTTGACTTTGTTTTTATAAAAAAAGACTTTTTAGGCTTCTTAGCGAGCTTTGGACCAATGCACCCAAACCAGTCGGTTTTAGGGCATTAGGTGTAGAGACATCCCGGCGGACTTAGTTACCCAAATTATCTAGGCCCTAAAACAAAAAGACTCATTTTAGCATGAAAATCATAACAGTTTAATGCGAACGGAGATATAACCATTTGTTCAATTCTTTTCAAGATAACAAACATGTTTGTGTCGATCAGGTGTGTAATCACTCCAATCAAGTTCCAGATGGGTTATTCTTCAGAATTAGTTCCTATTAAGGCTTCAATATTATCCCTTCATATCCACTTCACTTTATAAACTATTCTTGATATTACTTATTTTAGAACAAAGCTGCTTGATCCTAAAAAAAATAGTTTATCAATTTAAAAGTTTTAAGACATATCAGATTTGTCATATAATTCTCAAAACTCATGACACGTATAATGTGATGCAAAAACGTATATTAGATACGGTTAAGCTCAAAGTAGGGTTATCTTTCAGGTTTTCAAAATCTAAGAATAGGATTTAGTTGGTTCTATCTTATTAAACTAAACCATCGGGATTTCGAATCTAAGTTCTCCCACTAGCTAACTTGACGTCAAAGTTTTTATGTTTTGGAAATTTTCTGATTTTTCTGATTTGTTTGAATATGTATGCAAATGCAGAATATACAAATGAATGCAAAAGATAGAGATGCTTACCGAGCACACCCTTAAACTTAAACTTGACAGTGCCCTCACTGTCATGCTACACCGAGAGGGTTAAAATTGTTGAGGGGTCAAAATAGTTGGTTCTCTTTTTTTTTCTTTTTTTCTTTTTAACAGAAAAAAGAAAACAAAATATATACACACAAAAAGTCCCCCCAAACTTAAGTGAAATAGTGTTTCCACTGTTAAGCGTTGAAGTTTAAAGTTGGGGGAGGGAACAATTTCAATCTATACAAGGTCTTACATAGGCCAAAAGTTAATACCAACCATTCAAAAATATTATTGTGATTTTCCCAGGGTTGGTGGAAGAATGCGTAGAGAAGATAAATGAAGGATACGCGAGACCGTGTATGGATGGAAGTGGTATATGGTCTCGGTATATGAGGAGATGAACGGAAGGGAGAAAGAAATGGAGTGCGAACTTGAGGTTGAAAATTGATTGAATAAATTAGTACAGTCTGTGGTGGTTTGAAACTGGAATTGTTTAACTGCACTAATTTATCAATACTATGAGAAATGGGGTCAAACTTTTCAAGATTCGCAAGAAAACATGGGTTCGAACTGTAAGTGCACGGCGGCGCCCCGGCCGTCAATCCGACGGCCAAATGCGGAAGCGGTGATAAACTTTAATTTTACTTGAACTGGCAAACCGCCGCGCACTAATACCCGGATCGAACCACTAACTAGTCCTAGCTATCTACAAGAAAGGGAAGAGAGATATACCGACAGATCCGAGTCCTCCGGTCTTCTCGTCGTCGTCCCGATCTCCTGCGGAATGTCCCGTCTCCTCCTCATCGCCGGAAGTGCACCACATCGCCTACTTCTTTTACGGGCTCCCACCTCAATGCCGAGGCAACTCGGGCACGAAGCTGGCCAGTCGACGTGCCCAAGATTTGCTGTAGAATGTGTAGTGAAGAAGTCTCATTTTGGGGTTTGGAGCTTTGCCATTTTGGTGGAAGAAAAGAGAACTTGGAGAGAGGTGGGAAAAATGTAGCATACAAAAATGAGAGTAACCTTTTTCCACCCAATTCATGAAATGAATCCCATCCCTTTTTTGGAATGGCCGGCCCCCCCTTTTTCCATGTGTGATTGGAGAGAGAAAAACAAAGACAAGGGGGTGGGTGGAACAATGATGCAAAAAGGGATCATGAAAGAACATGATAACAAATACATCCACACACAACCAACCTCACCCCTCATCATCATCAACAATCATGACTTTAAAAGTCAAGTCATGATGGAGTCAAAACAAGTCAATGATGGTGCACATCATGAAAGCCATCATGATGCAACAAGATGCAAAGAACCCCCTCCACTAATGCCTATTTGCAACAATGCAAATAAACCCTCCTCCACCAATCTTCGGCCAATGAACGGAACAATGGAAATTGGCCGAAACGGAAAGCAAACTGGCAACTCCAAAAAACTGGTCCCGTAATAAATTACAGGAAAACCCCGATACTGTGCATACACACCCGCATCTGTATTTCGACCGAAATACAGATGCAATGAGACAAAGTCTACACTGTACTATACTAGGATCCGACTTAAACCAAAGCCAGCTAGTAATATCTGTTCGATCCTGATCCGTGCAATACCGCACGTATCTGATCGAACCCTGCCATATAACCATACGGCCTATAGTACAAACTGTCCGATCCTGATCCGTGCAATACCGCACGTATCTGATCGGACCTTGCCATATCTCCATACGGCCTCTACAACCTTTCGCCCGAAAGCTGAGTAACAGAATGTGGGGGACTCTAAAGACTCGTCAACACCTTGGTCGTGGATTTAACCACTAGCACGTCAGAGGTATAAGCCAATACGTAACGGGCTACCAGGTATTGACTAAAAAAAGGGACGTCTGTGAGCGAACTCAGCCTGACAACCCTACTGAGCCTGTCAGTGACAATATCCGTACAGTCCGGTCCGTTCGTCTATGAGCATCGCATGGCGGGCCTAGGGGGTTGGTAAAAGTCAGACCCCCAAAAGCGGTACAAGTCGTGTCGGAGTGTAGCCCAGAACACCCTGAGATACTACTGGAATACCTACCAGTAAATCTCCTTGCCTTGGCTAAGGACTTCGTGTAATGGCTCTCCTAGACACAGCACGACCTCACCCCCAATACCGGGAGAGACGAACCCCTGAAGATACGCTCACTGCCTCCATGTGGCTCGGGACTGTACCCAACTAAAACCTGTTTGCACGACTCCTTTGAGCCGTGGTAGGGTAGTAATCAAAGTACAGTGGGAACTCACACGAGACAAATGACGATCCCCAAGTCGATGAACTAACCTGCACACATGTCACCAGGAAACTGCCATCTGACGTCTGGTATATGACCAACTAGCATGTTCCCGGCGAGTCCTGTCCGGTGTACTCATAACCCAATGAGCACCTGTATACATCTTAGGTGATCCAACTGACACCAGTGGCTTGTGAGACCGACCACCGCCCCTCGTCGGGGTCTCGACTGTATACACTAGTCTACTCTGGAGTATCGATGCCCTGTCTCGAAACTCACACGACTAGGGACCATTTAAGGATATGCTTATAGACCTCAGCTCCCACTTATATGATCGCCCTCATACTGCTGGTGGTCAAGCAAGAATCCTAGGGGCTCTATCAACGTGTAATAGCAACTTGTCAGGTCACCTGAAACAGTACACGATGATAAAGGTAAACCAGATAGCATACTATCATCTCGAGTAAGACTGTCCTACCAGGATAGGTCCTCCATCAATCATTGCAATCACGTACCTGTGACCTAATAATTGATTCTGAGGGCACTATCTCCAACAATCTCCCACTTGCACTCAAGGCTAATTATTGCGATGTCGCATACTCACAGCCCGTGTGATACCGAACACCCAACTCCTCTACTAGTCAGTCTCACAAAGCCTGTTTGAGAAACTATTGCGTTCGAGGAATAGCCTTAGTGAGTGGATCCGCTTTGTTGTTTCTTTCTATGTCTCTCTATGTCTCAAGTTCGCGGAGAAACCCATCTCCCGAAATGAGCAATACCTGTCTTAGAATGTGTCTGGATGTCTGATGGGACATAGCTCATAAATGAACTCCAAATCCAAACTTCTTAGACTGTATCGTCAACTGAACTTAATCAGTATCCTGCGCCATGCCACCCTCAGTATTGCCTTGGACCACCTGTCCAAAATACTGCCCCCTCAACAGAAGGAAAAACTATAACTCTGACAACCTCCTTGTTGTCCATGTCACCTTGAAAGCCTGGAATGATAACTGTCTCCTTAATGAGGCTGTCGTTATCATTTCCCTAGAACATCCACTTATGTTCTAAAACTGCTTCCGACCGTTTCTCCAGGATTGGACCAATATCAACTTATTGCATCTAGTGCAAGAACAACATCTGGTGTGGTACTTGACATCTCATGATTGACTCAATTGCCTGAGCAAGTGATCTGCCAATCATGCACATCCCTCTCTACTTTAGTCTATAAGACACCTTTAGAGAGGGTGACTCCATTACCTGCAGGTATACTACCGTGCCAGGAGTCGTCCATTCTAAATACTCTTAGAATGCTGTCAAGTGCCCTAATTGGGAAACCACCCAAATCTAGATCTAAAACCATAGATCTAGTAATCAGTATGTCTGATACAAAATCCATTTCCCATATGGAGAAAACACTGTGTGACGACCAAAGTATAACCGATTGTAGTATAGGAGTTTCCTTTCCTACTCTGTGTATGTCATCCAAATACCAGGATGTCACACCCTACTACCTTCTCAACAGATCCATCCCCTATTCTGATGAAGTCAAACCCAAGACTGTCACGTCAGAAATAGATGATCTATCTCCGCTACATCTGCTTTAGTCTATAAATAGACATAAGCTACCTGTCCACCAATGCTTCCGCTGCTCCCACTGACTACGACAACCCTCTGGCAGAGTCATATAGACGTACACTTCTAAAACTAGTTTAGAACGACGCTATACTCATCCTCCCGCCGGGTCTCGCAGCCTGGAACAACAGCAATGGTAATTGTGGGTAAACAAGAACTTCCCTGTCACCGTCCTTGAGGCTACCGTAGTACCTCTCGGGTGCCTGAAGTTACCCACCTTATCTGCGGAGTGGCCAATGGAATGTCAATCCAGATTGAATCTTTAGGTTCCTTATCAAATCTTTAGTAATCGTTTGTGGTTCTGGAATCACTTCCAGTTCTACCATACTCCCACTACTGTTTTTCTGAAAAAAAATCCATTTTTTAATAAAACTGTGGCGAGTCTAGAACAATATTGCTATTGTTCATCCAGATGGTAGAAAGTCAACCCTCGTCATAGCCTGGGTCAACCCACAAACAGCCATTACAGAATCGTGCCTTGAGTTGTCCAGTGTCTGGTTTTAATCATAAGCCGGACAACTCCCCGTACCTTAACATCGTTAAGATACGAACTGTTCTATATCCCTTATAGGACCAGAGGCACTGATTTAACTGAACCAGATCCAAATCATGCAACTGTCTCCAGTGCATGTCAACTAAATGGAAGAAGGCCGATCAGCGCTACTCAACTTAGGAATGCTTCCAATTATGAGCAACCTGAAAGAGAAGCAAGATCTCTTTATCATTACTATCAACTGAATACCATACACAAGTATCTACATCTTCGATTGCTTTGAAGAATCCCGATACTTGCTACACCTGGTTCTCTACTCTATTCAAATACCCATAACTTCTCAAAATTCGGACCCTGTGTTTCCACGAAACACCTGTCTAAAAACCAGAGAAGTCATAAGTAAACCGAATATAGTACGAGGACCAACCCCTCTGTCCTGATGGACCCTGGACAACATACAATACTCTGTACAAGTCCCTTGAGTCTGATAACTCATTCAGTGTGTGTCGTAGGTTGAAAACTGTACTTATGGTTAAGAAGAATTACACCGCTGTTTAATGCTCCTTACCTAACCATCCACTGATATAGGTAAATGCCGTAGACATAATTTCAGAAAGGTATATCTCACTCTATGAAAATAGACGTACAGATATATCAATTTGAAATTGGTGCATAAAAGCGGATATTCAAAACAAAATATTTGCCGACCGGCAAACAACCCAGGTGATTTCCTCAAATATCACCGATTACAATGAATCCCGATATAATGAGGATGATCACCCAATTCCCAATAACCTACTCCCACTCATCATCTGTAAAACCATACAGATGTGAGAATCATACTTGGTAAATACATACCCTGGAGTAAGTATCTAATCGGGAAATCAGTTTTCTTTTAACATTACACAGTGAAACTGAAACATCGAAATGTTTCGATGGGGTATCCTGGTATTCCTAGTAATGCCTCTTCCAGATTCACGTCTGTAACCTTGTAATTCTTTGCCACCTCTCCAAATCCCTTCATTTGTCTTTAGTCTTTACCTTCTGCACACCCCTTTAGGCCAAATGGTTTTCTTCCTTCCCTACCGTTCGGCATCAGCCTATGGTTTGGAAGAAGACTATCCAATAAGCATAATGGGTGTACTGTCCCAATCCTAGGAACACTCGCAATGCGAGAGAAGGTGAAGATAAAAGACACCTGAATAAATCTTATTCCTATTTCGCCTGAACCAGAATCCATCCCCGAACTGGAACAAGTTCCTTTCGAGTTCGTATATAACCATACGATGGAGTATCCAATAAACTGTGGATCTTCATAGTGATACGGAGTGTCCTGGAGAAATGCAAATGTGATTTTAGGATTGGCGAAGGAATACTTGGTTTGGTCGTGAATATCTGTTGCAATTTACTTTGCCCTCTTACTAATCCCTTGCTTTGTCTTAACTTAATACCTTCCGCACACCATCGTTATGCTAATTGGTTTTCTTCATTCCCTACCGGTCGGCACCTGCCTATGGTTTGGAAGAAGACTATCCAATTTGCGTAATAGGTGTACTATCTCCTAAACCAAGGAGTACTCGAAACCTGAGAGAAGGTAAAAGGAAAAGGCAACTGAATAATCCTATCCGTTTCCTCCAGAACCTGAAACCATTCTCGAATAAATTCTTTCGAGTTCGTATCTAACCATACGATGGCTTTGTCCAATGGAAGTGGACGTTCGTAGTAATACGGGGTGTCCTGGAGAAAAGGGTAAAAGTAGGAGTGGCAATGAGGTTTGCAACTCTGACAATCCAAAAGCCATTGTTTAAGAAGGTTCGGTTAATTTGGTCACTGAGTCATAGTCTTAGGGTAGGGTCAATGGTCGCTGCCAAAGAGAGAGAGAAAAGAAACACTCAGCGTGCACTCTAACCTAGATCAGAATGGTTACCAATTTATCTAATCTGGAAATCTCCCACTGTACCGTCAAATTCTCCTCCAAACCTGAAAGAAGAATTAGTCGGGAACACCCGAGGAGTAAACCAACTCATTAGTGGGAATCGGGATCCAACTATCATCGCATGATAACGTGACGGAATCCGCTCACGGTATCACACTCCAGAAGGTATGCGCATATCTGGCAAGTTTCAGTTCTTTTGAAACTCCCGATGTGATTTCTGCCCCATGCTCTTATAACCTTGGCGTGAGGTCAAAATATCATAAGTCACATGTCAAGTTCTGCCCGTCATTATCCAGGTTAATCTGAACCCACCCGTACATACCCTTGACGTAGGCCAAAATAGTAGTACGACTGTCCCAAACCAACGCATCTATCTATGCAACAGATAAATACCCGGCAGCTACCAATCACTATGCCTTGGCGTGAGGTCAAAATACATAGCTTGAATACTACCAAATATTTAACTGAAATGACGGAGGGCTACGAATGGTTTCTGGCGAAAACCTTTAACGTAATGAACTTGATATCGTTGAAGGAACGGATAGCTTTTTTTAAAAATATAGTGACGAAAACCGTTGCTAAAGAGGTCACTCCCGGTGAAGGGATCTCGGCTCTTTCCCCGTAGAATGAGGTGCAGGATATTCCAAATGAATACCGCGATGCAAAGCAAAAGTAATCGGCTATAGTGAAGTTAATGCCCTGACGCAAACTTCTGTCCAAGGGGTCACTCCCGGTGAAGGGATCTCGGCCCTTGCCTCGTCGACTGAGGAGCAGGATATTCCAACTGAATACCACGATGCAAAACAAAAGTGAACGTCCTTGCAATAACAGCTTTTTGAAAAGTGTTCCAACAACATCAGATTAGGTTTGTTTTTAAACTTGCATTGATCCGAATCAATGCAGTCCTATCAATTGATCACACCAAAAAGAATGAAAATATACTGATGTACGTATATGCCATCCGCATTCGCCACTGGGTCCCGTCATTACCCGTTAGGTTATCTAACTAACGACAGAGCGGGGACTGGACTAGCGCGGATGAAAAACATATACAACATCTACTAATATATATACCAATATATTATATTCGCTCAAGGCATGAAAGAAATGCAACATCACAGAGAATGAACAGCATCACAGAAACAATACAGATATCTGGGATCCCCGGGTTTCACAGAGCCACTACTGAAACCCGACGTTCCCCTGGTCGTGTGGATAGCCTGCGCAATGTAATCCTAGACCCCTACGGGCGCGGCAAGTTACCCGCCAAAACCTGAAGCGAGGCAGCCCCCTTCAGCACCGTGAATGGACCACCCAGCACTTCACGGAATCCGGTAACTTGGGCACCCCTCCTGGGTCAACCTGTACCCCCTATGAGTGCGGCGAATAGCCCGCCAATCCTAGAGTGAGGCCCCCTTCGTCTCAATGCCATGAGATGCGGGCTCGTTGCCCTCTAGAACCCGGCCATCCGTGCACCCCTCCGCGGGGTAATCCTAGTACAGAAAGTAAAATATACATACAACGGGTACATCGACCGCAACCAGGTCGTGCCCCAAAATAATAATACAAACAGGCAGTGACGGCAGTCCATATGTCGGACGCTCGCCCCGCAATATCAAATGTACATAATACAACCACAACTGTACTAGCATTGCATCCAGGCTATCCCCCACGACCGATCCGCAACATCACAGCAAAAACAGAACATCAACGTGAAAGTCACGTTCGCAAATCCGTCTAACCGGGCTATAGCAGTTAGACCGGATTTACCGATCAAGTGACATTCACGGTCGCAGATATAATGTAAATACTGTGAAAAATGTGTTTAAATATTCGATCGATCAAAAATTAACAAGTGGGCCCCAAAGGAATACTGTAGCACTCACAGAAATAATTGGCCCAATTTTAATATTCCAAAACCCCAATTTAAACCCCATAAAGCTACTGAAGAAATTTCACACAGCAAGGACACTGTTCAGCGGCGGAACCGCGGCCCAAGTGGGGGTTTGGCCGCGGTTCCGCGCTCTGTTGGTCGACTGAATGTGTCGAATTTCTACAGTAATCTTATAACATCCAGTGCATCACTATTTTACAACCTGAAAAATTTTTCGAGACCAAAAATTTTCAACAGAAACTGATGCGAACTAAAATGCAGTTTTGGAACTTTTTGATCGATCGGAAATGCAAACACATCAAACGAAGCTAGACTAAGTTAATGGCGAGGCTCTGATACCACTGTAAGTGCACGGCGGCGCCCCGGCCGTCAATCCGACGGCCAAATGCGGAAGCGGTGATAAACTTTAATTTTACTTGAACTGGCAAACCGCCGCGCACTAATACCCTGATCGAACCACTAACTTGTCCAAGCTATCTACAAGAAAGGGAAGAGAGATATACCGACAGATCCGAGTCCTCCGGTCTTCTCGTCGTCGTCCCGATCTCCTGCGGAATGTCCCGTCTCCTCCTCGTCGCCGGAAGTGCACCACATCGCCTACTTCTTTTACGGGCTCCCACCTCAATGCCGAGACAACTCGGGCACGAAGCTGGCTAGTCGACGTGCCCAAGATTTGCTGTAGAATGTGTAGTGAAGAAGTCTCATTTTGGGGTTTGGAGCTTTGCCATTTTGGTGGAAGAAAAGAGAACTTGGAGAGAGGTGGGAAAAATGTGGCATACAAAAATGAGAGTAACCTTTTTCCACCCAATTCATGAAATGAATCCCATCCCCTTTTTGGAATGGCCGGCCCCCCTTTTTCCATGTGTGATTGGAGAGAGAAAAACAAAGACAAGAGGGTGGGTGGAACAATGATGCAAAAAGGGATCATGAAAGAATATGATAACAAATACATCCACACACAACCAACCTCACCCCTCATCATCATCAACAATCATGACTTTAAAAGTCAAGTCATGATGGAGTCAAAACAAGTCAATGATGGTGCACATCATGAAAGCCATCATGATGCAACAAGATGCAAAGAATCCCCTCCACTAATGCCTATTTGCAACAATGCAAATAAACCCTCCTCCACCAATCTTCGGCCAATGAACGGAACAATGGAAATTGGCCGAAACGGAAAGCAAACTGGCAACTCCAAAAAACTGGTCCCGTAATAAATTACAGGAAAACCCCGATACTGTGCATACACACCCGCATCTGTATTTCGACCGAAATACAAATGCAATGAGACAAAGTCTACACTGTACTATACTAGGATCCGGCTTAAACCAAAGCCGGCTAGTAATATCTGTTCGATCCTGATCCGTGCAATACCGCACGTATCTGATCGAACCCTGCCATATAACCATACGGCCTATAGTACAAACTGTCCGATCCTGATCCGTGCAATACCGCACGTATCTGATCGGACCTTGCCATATCTCCATACGGCCTCTACAACCTTTCGTCCGAAAGCTGAGTAACAGAATGTGGGGGACTCTAAAGACTCGTCAACACCTTGGTCGTGGATTTAACCACTAGCACGTCAGAGGTATAAGCCAATACGTAACGGGCTACCAGGTATTGACTAAAAAAAGGGACGTCTGTGAGCGAACTCAGCCTGACAACCCTACTGAGCCTGTCAGTGACAATATCCGTACAGTCCGGTCCGTTCGTCTATGAGCATCGCATGGCGGGCCTAGGGGGTTGGTAAAAGTCAGACCCCCAAAAGCGGTACAAGTCGTGTCGGAGTGTAGCCCAGAACACCCTGAGATACTACTGGAATACCTACCAGTAAATCTCCTTGCCTTGGCCAAGGACTTCGTGTAATGGCTCTCCTAGACACAACACGACCTCACCCCCAATACCGGGAGAGACGAACCCCTGAAGATACGCTCACTGCCTCCATGTGGCTCGGGACTGTACCCAACTAAAACCTGTTTGCACGACTCCTTTGAGCCGTGGTAGGGTAGTAATCAAAGTACAGTGGGAACTCACACGAGACAAATGACGATCCCCAGGTCGATGAACTAACCTGCACACATGTCACCAGGGAACTGCCATCTGACGTCTGGTATATGACCAACTAGCATGTTCCCGGCGAGTCCTGTCCGGTGTACTCATAACCCAATGAGCACCTGTATACATCTTAGGTGATCCAACCGACACCAGTGGCTTGTGAGATCGGCCACCGCCCCTCGTCGGGGTCTCGACTGTATACAATAGTCTACTCTGGAGTATCGATGCCCTGTCTCGAAACTCACACGACTAGGGACCATTTAAGGATATGCTTATAGACCTTAGCTCCCACTTATATGATCGCCCTCATACTGCTGGTGGTCAAGCAAGAATCCTAGGGGCTCTATCAATGTGTAATAGCAACTTGTCAGGTCACCTGAAACAGTACACGATGATAAAGGTAAACCAGATAGCATACTATCATCTCGAGTAAGACTGTCCTACCGGGATAGGTCCTCCATCAATCATTGCAATCACGTACCTGTGACCTAATAATTGACTCTGAGGGCACTATCTCCAACACGAACTTGGGGAACCAGATGAAAGAAATGAAGTTGATACGACGTCTTGCGAAGTGGAACTGAGGGAGGCAAGCAACTGAGGAATGGTAATAGTTAGAAATTCAGGAGGATGTTCACAGTCAATAGAAGGGACATGATGAATCGGAAAATCCGACTCATCCAACAAAACGTGTATATCCTCCAAGATATCCTCAAAATTCTCCACAAAATCAAGATCATTCTTGCAATCGATCAAATCATCATTAATAAACTCCAGATGTAAATGGGGTTCAAGAGAAACAGTTAAAGGTTCAAGATAATGTTCACATGGTTCTGAAAGAAAGTGTTGAATTGGTGAGAAAAACTCACCCAAATTTTTGGGTTCATCATCGAAATCATCCCTAATATCAAAATCCTCAATAAAGTCAAACGTAAAGTTCTCAAACATCTCAACAAAAGCATGGTTTTCAATCAGTTGGGTTTCTAGAGTGGAGACGTAGAGATTAAAGGAAGTGACATTAGTTTCACTTGAAGGGGACCCTTCACAATCGGGTAAATCAAATACTATGTAGTCGTACAACTCATCAAATATTCTATCTTCACTTGGTGAATTATTTGGTCTACCTGATAGGCTGTCGGAACTGGAGTTGTGGAATTCAATTGGGAACGGGTAGGCTTGATTTTGAAGGGTAGGTTGCGCACTTTCACTACTCAAATCGTCAAATTGCTCTATTGACACATCATAAATGGGAAAATTTTGAGCTAGTTGGGAACTAACTGTTGGTTCATAAGGTTGTATGAGGGCAGCCATGGATGCATTCAATTCCTCCATTTGTCGGCATGAAGCTACATGAAATTCTTCTAATGATTGTTCAAGATTAGACATAAGGGGTTTCAGGAAAAGATTCAAATTCATTCGGATATGCGAAGTTCCCCATTTGATATTCAGAAGTGATGTCTACTGAAGGTATGAAAGTCGGGTAGGATTGATAGGAATCGAATGGTTGCGTAGAATGGGTAGGATTAGGATCAACATTTTGGTATGAAGATGGTTAGAACTGTTGTCCTAAAGAATCCGGAGTGGTGAAAGGCATGAAAGATTGGCTACGGAATTGTGCAATACGTTCAACAATGGACATCGGTTTAAGAGTCGCCATGTTACCCTCAGAAGGGGAATCGACATAAGAAGGGGTGAAAGTTTGAAAAGGTTGATATGACGTGGATTGTGGTGTCCAAGTGGTGTTTATAGAAGCGTCTATCCGATCTTTCAAAGAGATTTTTGGGATGGATGGATCATTTGACTTTCTACCAAAACAAGAGCCGTATGAAGTAATATCTGGTTGAGAGAACCAAAGTTCGGCAAGAGTTGATCGATATGGGGTACCCATGATATGAAAAGATGAAGAAGAAGAAGAAAAAGATTGTGAGGATTTTTTAAATGTTTTTTTATGTTAGTTATCAACAAAAGAATGAAATATACACATAAAAGGTAAAGAAAAACAATCACGACATAAATACCATACACCTAATTGGTCTTGGGTTCACCTAGGTCAACTAGACCTGCTCAAGAACTTGATTGTCGAAGTAAAACTGTGTCGAGAAACGGGCTCAAGATATACTGATTACGACGCCAGGTAAGTGCAAAGAATATGGGAGGTTTTCCAATGCTTTCGCGAAATTTCTTAATTAGAATAACCCTTTCTCTTTTGGCGGTTGCGCCGTGAACACTTTCCCTAGACACCCCGTGAACGATATAACGTTAAGCGGTGTTCTAAACACGGTTAACTTCTCCTAATGAGCGCGGAGTCCTTAAGGTTTAAATTCTAGTTTCTTTTAAAATTTGCGTGGGTAAACGTTATGCTCAATTTCGTGATTTGTGGGCCACGGAAAAGGTGATGAAATCCTTTACCGTATGTTGTGGGGTTCACTTGCCCTTAAATCCGTATTAAAGAATGCAATGCGCAATTCAATAAAAGAGTTGTTCAAAATATCAAACAATTATTTTTTATGTTTAAGCGCGGCGCTGCAACAAATACGGGTTAGTCACTTTTAGCGTTTAGTAGCGAACTTGCAAAGAATTCTGCAAATATAGAATAGTGGACGCGTTGGATTTTGAGAAAGAAGGTGTTGGGAAATACGTACCGGTGCATTTTGGGTTAAGAAATCCCCGTTGAATTGAATCCGATTAGCTTGAAAAGTTCTCTTACGCGGGTCAAACTATCCAGATCTTTGGCACTGTACTTCGCTATCACCTTGACATTGAATGTACACTTTGCTCCACACGATCGCAGTTCGCAATTCCTTAAAATCTGAAAATGTCGGAAAACAGATATTTAGTGCGAAAAAGCGATATATGTGGCCAAATTCCTGCACACACAAAATTATGAAAATCAAACAATAACAATGGAGTACTAACAGAACAGTGAAGGTAGCCCAAAAAGAAAATTTCCAAACACCCACTAATGGGTCGCCGCCGACGGGAAATTCCAATAAACTGCCGGTCGAATTTAACAATTTGGTGCTCAAATTTTGTGTGGGTGCTATGTGTTATCCTAGTATACTACTGTTATATTTTGATTTTTCAATTTAACCACAGAGTGTTATCAGGTCAAATTTACAGAGAACAAAAAGTTAGAAATGTTAATCTTTGTTTTTGAAATATTTTCGATTTATAGTTTTGTTTTTCAGAATAGTGTTAGCGATATAAACAAGGTATACAGAGATTAACCCGAAATAACAAGAATAAAAACATTACCGTCTCCCCGGAAACGACGCCATTTGATTGGTACGTATTTTACGTGTCGTATTTAGTTCTAAAGTAACCGCAATCAAGACAGCGTCGCGTGTAGCTTGCCATGATGAGTACGGGTCGTCCGCAGGGAGATGGTGCATTTTACGTTCTTATTCTCACGAGTTAAGTCGAAGGTTCAAACGAGTTCAATTCTAACCCAAGTGTTTTTATATGCAAAATATAAGCTTGTTAGAGATAGAGATAGGTTCGTGTAAGTTAGGGAAATCCGTACTCATTCCTTTGTGCTGAACTTGACTATTGAAGCTAGAGTAATCGACAACAACGTGGATTAGGGTGTTTAAGCACGGTATTTGTGAAATGCGGCTTATTAACCCTTGTCCGTCCGTTCTTGTCTCTTGACTTTCGCCTCCGGCCAAACCAAACGCAACCGGTCACAGTTAAGGATCACCGATACTGTGGTAGGGTAGGGTGCTTAACGGAGCGCTTGCGTGATGTTTGGGCGGAGTTGAATTAGCAAGTGTCGGGAAAAGAAAATGAGCAAAAGAGATTCTTAACTTACATAACCATTCTCTTTCCCTAACATTATCACTATTCACAAACCATCACAAATATCAAAAGCAAGTACAAAAAGACAAGACATTAAGGAAAAACAACATTGCACGTAAGTAATTTGCAAGAAATTAAATTGCAAGTAAGTAAAGAAAAAGAAATACTAAGAACCCAAGTGCACAAATGAAAGCTTCATTAAGTTCAAATTGATGATACAAAACATAAGTTCAATAACCGAATTCAAAACTTGCAAGCTCAATGAAGTGGTTGCAAGATCAGGAGAAGGTAAGGAACTCAAGGTGAACTAACTATTATGTACAAGAACTAAAAAAAATTGCAAAATGAAAATAGAAATGAAGTGTCCAAGTATTCTTAAAGTATTTGCTCTCTGTTATGGTATTTATAGGCTCAAAATCAACAAAACAACAACAATATAATTGATATGACGTGACAACTAGAAATGACCAGAAGAAAGTTGAAACCAAAAGGAGGATGAGGGGCTGGCGGCGCCGGTTATAATGGGGTTTCTTCCGGTTTGGTGTTGAGAGTTGGGGCTCGTTTTTGTGTGGTGATCATGTGTGCTCTCCATGATCTCACTAGAATTATTTGATTCTTTTATAAAATCTTGGGTTGCACCCTGTAGATGTCACGCCCCGCTTCCCGGTATACGGAGAAGGGGATGAGACTGGTCCGCTACGTATATACTCAGAAGTATATACGCTAAGCGTATCTAAGCAATATACAAATAAATTCACAAGAGACAGGATGTAATAAAAACATAAACTATTATTTATTAACATTCTTTTGTATAATGCATGAAAAGGAAATACAACTGAAATAAAAAGATGCCAAAACAATGGCATAACAGGAAATGAAAAGTACTGAATGGAAATGTACAATGAAACTAGAGCTCTGGTTCTTCAGCAAACTGCTCCAAGTTTTCTGCAGATGGCTCGATCTCTGCCTGGTCCAAACCACCTGACGACATTCAAAGAAGAAGGAAATAGAATGTCGTCAGCGAACAGGTCGCTCGGTAAGTCCCAAAGATAAGAGGAAAGTAGAATAGACAAAATAAGAAGGTATCTTTTAAAGTTGTATTATCTTGTTGTAATATTGTGTTACCGCTGTTGTTTGTAGCTTGGTACAGAAGGATGCCAGTGTATACGAGAGGGGTCTCAGTATGCTAGAGACCAGGGCAAATGGAAGTACAAGGCTCCGTTATACAACCCGAAACAATTGCAATTGGATTCATGTTAGGTGTCTTAATCTTACCGTCTCGTGCCACCTTTAACACCTTCCGTACCAATCTATCCCTTAAACCCCGTAGTGTTTTATTTGTATTGTTTTGTACTGTAAATTGTATTGAATGTATAATTGGAAGACTGTCCGAAACCATGATATCAGTAAACGGATGTAAACGTAGAATCATGTAAATGGAATAACTGGAGAACCATGTAAATGGAATGTATATCTATAGTTCGGTTCAGTCAAGTTGTATAGATTGATAATTGGATTCATGTTGAATTGTAATATTGAAGATTGTAGATTGTACTTGAATCATATTCAAGTCAAATATAATCAGACTCAAACCCGAGTCAGACAATTAGAAATGTAAATCGAAGTCTTGATTAATTCTTACCTATAATTTGCTATGGCCCTTAGGGAAATTTATAAAACTTGAGGGGGTTTTATGTAAAAATACTTTTATATACTTTTGAAAATACACCTCAAGTATTCGTTATTCGTCTTTAGAGTTGTAATGAAGGTGGATTTTATATTGTGATATTTCTAGTGAAAATATTCTAGTTTCAGAAATAAAGGTATTTATTTGTAATATTGATTTATGTGGAATTTATGGTATTTTAATGTAAAATTGATTCTTGTGATTTTTAGAAAAAGGTGAAATATTTATATCTTAACAAAATAGATATTTTAATGATAAATATACATATATTTATGCAAAAATAATTTTAATAAATATTTTATATTCTAGAAATCTCATTTTCTTAAGATGTCGTATTTTAAATCTTTTCAGACCGAATGCTACTTGCGGAGGTTTGAATCTCGCACTACTAAGCCCGAGGATGTGCGATAAACAACACCATCCCGAACGGATTACCCAAAGTGGGTTGTAGCGGCGCTTTGCAAAGATTGTAATTACTAAATCCTTTAGAAAACGGTTTTATGAAGTAAATGGTATTTATTTGTAAAGTTGTATATTTTCCGTATTGTATGTTCTAGATTCTCCTAAGTCAACTAGTCCATTCCTAACTGGTCCAGACGACAAGTTGTGAGATGCCTCAAATCGCCTCTTCACCGCCAATTGTGGCCAGATAAGTACAAGTGAGGAAAGGAGGGATCCGCTCACGAATCACCGTGAGTCGGGCCTTTTAAAGTTACCTTTCTCACTTGCCTAGCCTAGACACCACAAAGTCAGGTTTAGATAAACGACCGATGTCCGCAACTTATCGTATTTTCATAATAAGTGGTACTTTTTAAAAAAAAAGTGTATCAAAACTAAATCTTTTAGAAATGGTTTTATTAAATATATGGTATTTAAATGAAAATGTTTATTTTCTCGTATTCTAGGTTCTCGGGGGTGTTGCATATGAGTGTGTGAGGAGGTAGGTCGTTACCTCGTGATCTACTTTAAATGTATAGCAAGTTTGATGGGGTTAAATAAAGGATTGAAACAATGTGATACGATAAATTGAAAAAGCTATCATTTCATTTGACGAAACTTGATCAAATTGTTTGATTAGTATTTAATAGTCAATGTGAGGAAGTTTAGGTATGATTGTATTAGTGAGAAATTGAATTTTATAGAAAACCGAATCGGAAATCGGATTTGTTCCGATTCCGTCGGGTTTTGTAATTTCGTATTTTGAGAATGGAAAAGAGAGATAGAAAAGGGACTTACGGGTTTTAGATTACACGAGACAGTGAGGGGGAACTAGAGGAATCGTCGATGTGTAGCGTCGTCGCCGGTAGTTCCTAAAATGATCGCCGGAAATTCCGCCGGGAATTCATCGGAGCTTCGCCTCGAGCTTGTTTTCAAAGTACACGATTCTTGGAAATTTTTGGGAGAGTGGGCTCAGGATTTTGGGGGTGAGAGGGTAGTGTGTAGGGTTGGTATTTATAAGGTTAGGCTAGGGTTAGGGTAGATGAAAAGTTTAAAATAAAAATATGATAAAATATAATAAAAATGTATTAAAAGTGGAGTAATTGGGGTTTTAAATGAGCTCTGGAAGTGGTATGAGGCTAAAATTTTGCAGGTGCATAGCGAATACGAAAAGACACAACTTTCATGTTGGGGCCGTCGCCGGAATCGGCCGACTAGGCCCTGACTTGGCCGTGACTCGGTCTGAGGACTGAGTCAGACCGAGTCAAGGCCGATTTGGCCGATTCCCGGCCGAGTCAGGCGGCCGGGATCCCCTCCGATGGTTCATCTAACTCCTGGAAATGTTACATCTTTGGGTGTAGTGGGGTTTTTTTGTGAGATATGCACGTGTAAACTCTTGGTATTCTAAAGGTTTTTAAAAAAATCAATATTAAAAATAATGTGGGGTATGGGATTTGAACTCTGGTGGCTTGGTTCAGCAGTGCAAGGTATTACCAATGAGCTACAAGCTCCTTCTTGTAATTATGGAGCTAATTAATTACTTAATAACAGTAAATGTAAATACCCCAAGTATACATTAATTTTAAAGCAAATTTTTGTACACTAAAAATGGAGTTGTTACATGCTTTTAACTTGTAATTAAAAAGCAAAATAATTACTTATAACTTGTGCTCAGGCTAAAATACCCCTTTATGGATTTTTTAAATTTTTTTTGTAAAAACATGTATTGGAAATTTAGGGTTGTTACATTCTACCCTCCGTATAAAAATTTCGTCCTCGAAATTTGTAAAAGGAAAGTGTAACAGTTTCAAGGAAAGTCTGGTGACTGGAGTATAGATAGTGTATAAAAATAACAAAGTGATACAAGGGTGAAAAAGGCTTACCGGTGTTACCTTGACCTACAGTCTCGGCTTCTACGGCTTCTAATGTGAATGTCTGTCGCCGTGGTACATTCCTTCTAGCTGGAGGCACATTCTGCCTTTGGGGTCTGTTTCTCTGCCCTCTAGGCATGTCCCTCATTGTTTGTTGGAATTGGCGAGTAGGCTGTGCAGGTGGTGGAGCAGGTAGTGCAGGACGAGTTGCAGGAGCCTGGATAGCTGGCCGCTGCGGGTAGTTGGTAGGTGTGTGAGCTGAGTTGTATCTATATGGACAGGTCTCAATTTTGTGATTGGATGTGCCACAAATTAGACACAGGCCTTTTGCGCGTCTACAGTCCTTCCAGAAGTGTCCCTTTCTATAGCAGTAGTGGCAAATTTCTTCAGTTCTCCTGGGTTCAAACGATGGCCTGGAAGGGGCTCCTCCTGCCATTTGATTGGCAGGGCGTTTCAAACCGGCAGATTGAGGTCTGCCCCTCGCCTTTATTACTGCCTCATAACTGCGGGCAACTTCCAAACCATCCTCATGAGTCAGAAATTTCCATATGGCTAGTGCAGCCTGAATTTCCGTGTCCAAACATTGTTGAAAGCGACAGGCTCTGATCTCGTCCGTCGGTATCAAGTGTGCCGCGAATCTGTTAAAAGGATTGTGTTAGTTGTGTATTATGTGATATTCAAAAATTGAACTACTGTGACATATCTTACCGGCTTAGCATGGTGAATTCAGCGTCATATTCATCCACTGACTTGTCCCACATCGAACCTTGTTGTAGATGAATGAACTGCTGTTCCATGGAAAACCTGGCAGTCACAGGGAAGTACTTCGCGTCGAACTTCTCACGAAAAGTCTTCCATTCAATAGGCTGTACAAGATGGCTTTATTCCGCCTTCCACTAGTTGCGAGCATTGTCCGTGAACTGCAGTTTCGCCACACGGACCCAAGCTATGTCTGGCACTTGTGCCGCCGCCAGATCATCCTCTATACTCTGTGCCCATTCCTCAGCTTCAAGTGGGCTTCTCTTTCCGGAGAACTGCTTGGGATCTAAAGCCCTGAATTGCTTTACCCCAGGTGCGTTAGTCTCGGGACGGTTCAGGAGTTGTTGATGTCCCTCAAGAAGGCTGCGGATCACCTCAAGTAGCACTGTTTGCTCGGTGGGTGGCGTAGGAATAGCAGGAACGATTGGTAGTGGAGGTGGAGGTGTGTTTTTGACGTTGGGGCTGGTGTTGTTCGGAGAATCCATAACCTTGAAGAAAAATTTAGGTTAGGACAGATTCAAGTACATGAAATGATAAGATTCAAGGAATATGAAATTGTAAGATTCAAGGAACATGAATTGTAAAGAATGTTTTAGTTGCTGGTTCTTGTGTTATATTGCTTAGGTTGTTCACGCAGAACAGAACTGCATGATAGGGTTTCATACAGCTCTGACCTGCATGGGCCACCAATAAAACCTGTCACGCCCCGCTTCCCGGTATACGGCGAAGGGGACGAGACTGGTCCGCTACGTATATACTCAGAAGTATATACGCTAAGTGTATCTAAGCAATATACAAATAAATTCACAAGAGACAGGATGTAATAAAAACAGCAACTATTATTTATTAACATTCTTTTGTACAATGCATGAAAAGGAAATACAACTGAAATAAAAAGATGCCTAAACAATGGCATAACAGGAAATGAAAAGTACTGAATGGAAATGTACAATGAAACTAGAGCTCTGGTTCTTCAGCAAACTGCTCCAAGTCTTCTGCAGATGGTTCGATCTCTGGCGGGTCCAAACCACCTGACGACATTCAAAGAAGAAGGAAATAGAATGTCGTCAGCGAACAGGTCGCTCGGTAAGTCCCAAAGATAAGAGGAAAGTAGAATAGACAGAATAAGAAGGTATCTTTTAAAGTTGTATTATCTTGTTGTAATGTTGTGTTACCGCTGTTGTTTGTAGCTTGGTACAGACGGATGCCAGTGTATACGAGAGGGGTCTCAGTATGCTAGAGACCAGGGCAAATGGAAGTACAAGGCTCTGTTATACAACCCGGAACAACGACAATTGGATTCATGTTAGGTGTCTTAATCTTACCGTCCCGTGCCACTTTTAACACCTTCCGTACGAATCTAACCCTTAAACCCCGTAGTGTTTTATTTGTATTGTTTTGTACTGTAAATTGTAATGAATGTATAATTGGAAGACTGACCGAAACCATGATATCAGTAAACGGATGTAAACGTAGAATCATGTAAATGGAATAACTGGAGAACCGTGTAAATGGAATGTATATCTATGGTTCGGTTCAGTCAAGTTGTATAGATTGATAATTGGATTCGTGGATTCATGTTGAATTGTAATATTGAAGATTGTAGATTGTACTTGAATCATATTCAAGTCAAATATAATCAGACTCAAACCCGAGTCAGACAATTAGAAATGTAAATCGAAGTCTTGATTAATTCTTACCTATAATTTGCTATGGTCCTTAGGGAAATTTATAAAACTTGAGGGTTTTTTATGTAAAAATACTTTTATATACTTTTCAAAATACACCTCAAGTATTCGTTATTCGTCTTTAGAGTTGTAATGAAGGTGGATTTTATATTGTGATATTTCTAGTGAAAATATCCTAGCTTCAGAAATAAAGGTATTTATTTGTAATATTGATTTATGTGAAATTTATGGTATTTTAATGTAAAATTGATTCT
The DNA here is from genome assembly GCA_030015575.1 of Agapanthus africanus. Taxonomy (NCBI): domain Eukaryota; kingdom Viridiplantae; phylum Streptophyta; class Magnoliopsida; order Asparagales; family Amaryllidaceae; genus Agapanthus; species Agapanthus africanus. The sequence continues at coordinate 370,323,792 of JASDDO010000010.1, forward strand.
TGTGATTTTTAGAAAAAGGTGGAATATTTATATCTTAACAAAATAGATATTTTAATGATAAATATACATATATTTATGCAAAAATAATTTTAATAAATATTTTATATTCTAGAAATCTCATTTATTTAAGATGTCGTATTTTAAATCTTTCCAGACCGAATACTACTTGCGGAGGTTTGAATCTCGCACTACTAAGCCCGAGGATGTGCGATAAACAGCACCATCCCGAACGGGTTACCCAAAGTGGGTTGTAGCGGCTCTTTGCAAAGATTGTAAATACTAAATCGTTTAGAAAACGGTTTTATGAAGTAAATGGTATTTATTTGTAAAGGTGTATATTTTCCGTATTGTATGTTCTAGATTCTCCTAAGTCAACTAATCCATTCCTAACTGGTCCAGACGACAAGTTGTGAGATGCCTCAAATCTCCTCTTCACCGCCAATTGTGGCCAGGTAAGTACAAGTGAGGAAAGGAGGGATCCGCTCACGAATCACCGTGAGTCGGGCCTTTTAAAGTTACCTTTCTCACTTGCCCAGCCTAGACACCACAAAGTCAGGTTTAGATAAATGACCGATGTCCACAACTTATCGTATTTTCATAATAAGTGGTACTTTTTTTTAAAAAGTGTATCAAAACTAAATCTTTTAGAAATGGTTTTATTATATATATGGTATTTAAATGAAAATGTTTATTTTCTCGTATTCTAGGTTCTCGGGGGTGTTGCATATGAGTGTGTGAGGAGGTAGGTCGTTACCTCGTGATCTACTTTAAATGTATAGCAAGTTTGATGGGGTTAAATGAAGGATTGAAACAATGTGGTATTTAAGTGAAAAATATGATAAATTGAAAAAGCTATCATTTTATGTGACGAAACTTGATCAAATTGTTTGATTAGTATTTAATAGTCAACGTGAGGAAGTTTAGGTATGATTGCATTAGTGAGAAATGGAATTTTATAGAAAACCGAATCGGAAATCGGATTTGTTCCGATTCCGTCGGGTTTTGTAATTTCGTATTTTGAGAATGGAAAAGAGAGATAGAAAAGGGACTTATGGGTTTTAGATTATACGAGAGAGTGAGGGGGAACTAGAGGAATCGTCGATGTGTAGCGTCGTCGCCGGTAGTTCCTAAAATGATCGCCGGAAATTCCGCCGGGAATTCGTCGGAGCTTCGCCTCGAGCTTGTTTTCAAAGTACACGATTCTTGGAATTTTTTGAGAGAGTTGGATCAGGATTTTGGGGGTGAGAAGGTAGTGTGTAGTGTTGGTATTTATAGGGTTAGGCTAGGGTTAGGGTAGATGAAAAGTTTAAAATAAAAATGTGATAAAATGTAATAAAAATGTATTAAAAGTGGAGTAATTGGGGTTTTAAAATAACTCTGGAAGTGGTATGATACTGAAATTTTGCAGGTGCATAGGGAATATGAAAAGACATAAGTTTCATGTTGGGGCCGTCGCCGGAATCGACCGACACGACCCTGACTCGGCCGTGACTCGGTCTGAGGACGGAGTCAGACCGAGTCAAGGCCGATTTGGCCGATTCCCGGCCGAGTCAGGCGCCCGGGATCCCTCTCGACGGTTCATCTAACTCCTGGAAATGTTACATTTTTGGGTGTAGTGGGGGTTTTATGAGATATGCACGTGTAAACTCTTGGTATTCTAAAGGTTTTAAAAAATGTCAATATTAAAAATAATGTGGGGTATGGGATTTGAACTCTGGTGGCTTGGTTCAGCAGTGCAAGGTATTACCAATGAGCCACAAGCTCCTTCTTGTAATTATGGAGCTAATTAATTACTTAAAGTAATAACAGTAAATGTAAATACCCCAAGTATACATTAATGTTAAAGCAAATTTTTGTACGCTAATAATGGAGTTGTTACATTCTTTTAACTTGTAATTAAAAAGCAAAATAATTACTTATAACTTGTGCTCAAGCTAAAATACCCCTTTATGGATTTTTTGAATTTTTTTTGTAAAAACTTGTATTGGAAATTTGGGGTTGTTACAGTAGATTTGGAGGGAAATACAACCTTTAAATCACATCACAACTTTATTTCCACTCATCACAAGCCCACTTTCCTCATCCACTTGCACAAATTATGATTTGTAGAGCCAACTTGTGTTCCCACTTGTGCCATGCTGCCCCACCAAGGTTCATGCATCAAAAGGGTTATGTGTTCACACTTGAATTGTTGCATTTGTCTTGATAAAAATGTGTACACTTGTTTGCAAAAAAGAAACTCTTTAAATGTTGATCGGTTTTCTGTTCCGGTTGCAGTGTCCTCTCACAAATGTCGTATCCGTGCCTTTGAGTGTGTTTTCAGTGTTTTGACATGAATACCCGTAATCTGTATTTATTGAGCAGACACGGGTACACGGGTTAATAGTACCGATATATCACAAAATTGATAATGAATGAGCGGTATTGAAATGCAGTTTTTCATGATGAACATATGACCTTTGGCAATGGTCAATAAAGTTATACAACTGTCCTAACTAATCACATCAACATGCAACAGAAAAGCATCACAGAGCTACCAAACACTACGCCTCGGCAAAGGTGACATACGTAACACGAATACTAAGCAATACTAATCTAAAAAGACAAAGGGCTATGACTGGTTATTTGCAAAAAAACCTTTAACGTAATCAACTTGATATCGTTGAAGGAAATCGAGTGGCTTTGAAAAGGAGTGGTTTAGTCACCGCTTTTAAAACGGGTGCTTTTGAAGAAAACCGAGTAATCTATAGTAACACAAACTTTTTCTTAAGAGCGAAATCCCCGTGAAGGGATCAAGGCTCTTTTTCATCGAATGAGGTGCATAATATTCCTAACCGAATGCCTCTATGCAAAGCAAAATAATACGATTATAGTTTTCAAAAAAAATTTCCCGACAACATCATATTAGGTTTTTTTCCCTTGCATTAATCAAAATTAATGTTTTCCCATCAATTAATTCTTATCACACCAGAAAATAACAAAAATAGAATGTACGTATATGTCATCCGCATTCTCCATGGGTCTATGGACTTCACCGTAAGGTTACTTAACCTATGGCAGTGCGTGGGCAGGGCTAGCGTAGATGCAAAACATATATAACATTTATTTATCTATATATAAATATATAGTCATCTCAGGCATAATACAATAAATATCACAGGCATGCGATAAGAAATATGGAATAACGGATAATCTAGGAGCCCCGTGTTTCATTTGACTCGCAAATGAAACTCAACGCTCCCCGGTCATGTGCATAGCCCATACAACATCAGACCAAGACCCCTACGAGCGCGTCAAGTTACCCGCCGATTCTAGAAGTGATGTAACCCACACTCTAGGTCATGAGTAGGCCACCTGACACTCCACGGAATCCGGTAACTTGAGCACTCCACTGTGGGTCATCCTAAAACCCTACAAGTGCGGCGAATATATCGCTAATTCTATAGCGAGGTGGCTCGAACTCACCATTGCGAGACGACCATCTAGCACACTTTAGAATCCGACTATTCGAGCACTTCTCCGCGGGTTTATCCTAGTACAGAAATGAAATAATATACAATGGTGACATCGACCTCAATCCGGCCGTGTCCCAATAAAAAAATATACAAACAGGCAGAAATGACAGTCCACAAGTCGGACGCTCGCCCCGCAATAATGAATACAACAAAATAAATCAAAATTGTATAAGTAAACGCACGAGGGGCTATCCAACACGACAATCCATCTAAACCATCACACACACACACACACATCACAACAAGCAACACAAGAGTACAACCTCGTCTAATCGAATATATAGCAATTAGACAATGTTCAACAACACATACAAACCGCGGATCATAAACAATGCTAAAATTTCGATCGAAAACATTCCCGGAAAACCCCTATGTAAAAAACTACACAAACTGAAATCTGGGGCAAAACAAACAATACTAAAAATCAAGTTTCTAACATTCCAAGCTACTGGAAAAAACCATGGACTTTTTGCCAAAATTTGGCCGACGGAAATGGGATTTGGGCGGCAAAAAATGGGCCAAAATAACTCGAATTTTGTGCAAAATTTTATTTTCAAAATATAAGTCCTACGCAGTTGTTTAAAAAAAAAAATTAGGCAAATTTTTAAAAAAAGTACAGTAGCTTGGAATCGAAAACAAGTTACGGGAAAAAATCGGTATCGAAACTAAAACATTGTCTAAACAAGTTCTAGAGTTTAGTTTGGCTCTGATACCATTGAAATTTTCTAGTGCCTTTGCCGCTACAACTACGACCAATGCGGGATCGAGATTTTTTTTACTGTGAGCATTGGAAACTAATCCTTAGTGATCGTTCCAAAAAATAAACTAGAAAACAAGCTTGCAAGGTTTAGGAATTACAACCTTTGATGCATGTCTACCAAATCGTGGAAGACCCCTCTAAGCTCATTGTAGGCTATTAGGAACAAGATTGAGAGGCAACCGCTCTAGCCGAAAATGATCCACCCAAAGGAACCGATCCAAGCTCTAGTTTCACCTAGTGAAGTAACCGACACTCCAAACTTGTTAGAAATGGAGAGTGGGGATGTAGGAATATTACATTATCAAACTCAAGCTCAAGAGAGCAAATGAAGGAGGAGGAGGATGAGGATGAGGTGGCCATAACTCAAAATTAGCTAAGTCATTAGATGAAGGAGAGAATGGAATGGCTTCATATATTTTTAACCATCACAAAAAAATATAACAACATTTTTCATTAAATAAATGAATCCCATCTCTCTCTACATTCCCACAACCATACCCAAAGACACCTCACCCTCCACTTCATTTCCAATTGAATTTATAAAAAGAAATTCAAATAATAAGGTGTCCTCCTTCTAGAAGTATTCCGTATAAATACGGAATACAACCCGGTATACGTATCGAAATACATATATGCATAACCGTATAAAAATACGAATAGCCAAGAGAGAGAAAATGAATAGCGAACAATAATATTAGAACATATACATATAAATTATCAAATCAATACTTGATTTAATAATCCGGCTTAATCCTAAGCCGGCTAGTATTATCAACCGTTCGTTTAGAGTCCGTATAGCCTGTACACGTATTTAATCGGACACCTGTATGTATCAACATACGTCATCTACATCATATCGCCTGAACCGGAAAAACCCTCTGTGTAGGACTTTAAAGACTCGACAATACGCTGGCAGTGATTTACTGAATAAATCCATAACCACAAGCACGTCAGCAGCACTAGTTGTACTTAATGGCTACTCAGATATATGCCGAAAGGGAGGTCGACAATCAAGTTCGTCCGTACCCTACTGTGCCTGAATATGACAATCTCCATACAATCCGGTCTCTTCGTCCAAGAGTATCGCATACCAGATCTAGGGGGTGGATAATGTCAGACCCCTAATAACCCGATAAGTTGTGTCGGAGACAAGCTCATCACCAAACGAGAAACTACTGAACTCCTATCAGTAAATCTCATCCATCGTGACCACGGATTTAGAGTGATAGCCAACCGAACAAAGCGCGGCATCGACTCTTAATTCCAGGAGAGATGAATCCCTGACAATCTCTCACTGCTTTCATGTGGCTCGGGACTATACCCAACTAAAACCTGTTTGCACGACTCCTTTGAGCCACGGTAGGGTAGTAATCTAAGTACAGTGGGAACTCACACGAGACAAATGATGATCTCAGGTCAAAGGAATAACATGTACTCATGCCACTAGAGAACTGCTATTTGACGAAATGTATTATACCATCTAAAAGTTCTCGGTGAGTCCATCCTGTGTTCTCACCTCTAGTGAGCACATATATACTATCTTAGGCGACACAAGACTAATGGCTTGTGAGACCGGCCACCGCCCCTCATCGGGGTCTAAAAATGTATACACTTGTCTACTCTGGAATATCGATACCCAGTCTCGATACTTTCTTGACCAGGGACATTTAAGGATGTGCTTATGGACTACCCAGCTCTCTTGTATATGATCGCCATCATAATGCTGGTAGTCAAGCAAGAATCCTACGGGCTTCATAATTATTTATCAGCGACACGTAATAACAAGTAAAACGTATACACATCAATGATAAAGACAAACCAGATAACATACTATCATTTCGAGCAAGATTGTTCTACTTGTATAGGTCCTCCCTCAATTATCATAATCGCCTACCTACAATTACAATAATTGCCTTGAGGGCACTATATCCAACAGGGCATAGATTCCCATAGAACATGTCTGCGAAGGAAACAAGTTTATGATGATCTAAATAAAATAAGATCTTAACAATGGTCAAAGAGATCAACTGTTTACAAAAGCTTAAGCCCTAAAAACATTAGTTTTGATGATTATAATATCATCCCCTGAAAATTTAATCTTACTTAACAGAGCTTAGACTCTCAAAACCCTGGCTGTGCTATATGCGAAAGGCACGTGGGCCAACGCCAGGTTTAATATGGCAGCGCCGCACGTGAAAGGCACGCCGAAGCCTTGGTTAGTGGCGCCACACATGAGCGGCACGTGGGCAAACGCCGATGCTCTGATCGGCTGCATCACATGGCAGATACGTGAGCGGTGCCATATGATACTCACGCCGAGCCGCTTAAGCAATGCGTCATGTGATACCCACATGACCATGGGCCAAACAGACCCATATTTAGTCAAAATGGACTAAGTCCTGAATTTTAAAACTTCTTATGATCGAACAATCTTTTAAGATACGTTTCTCAAAAATATCTAAGTTAATCTTAGTCTAAAACAGGACTAACGATTCTTAGATAAACTCAAGAATCTTCTGAACTGACGAACCTAATCGATATGAGATATGCGACCTAAGTTCATTCCCAAATCTAATATGTATGGATTTGGACTAATCTGCGCCCCACGAGCGACGACATAAATTAGTCTCTGTATACAATCCAAGGGCAACCCAAAAAATCACGACACATGAAGGAATAAACCTGGAGTGCAGAAAGTTGTTATCTTTGCGATAACGTAATTAACTGCAGGGGCTTGCACCTGCAGGAAAAAGCGTCCCCACAATCAATAAACCTCTCATCCGTGAGAGGGAATTTGAAGTCATTTACATCGGTCGCATCTGTCTAAATCTCCGATATACAGTACCATAAATCAACTTGGTATCTTCAAAGAGGTGGATGGATCAAACCTATGCATCTGCTCTCAGATTCAGGCTAGACGCCCTCCCTGCGCCTCAGATCGGTTTCTGGCGGTGGACAGATTCTGGCACGCCTGGTGGGACTCTTTTTCTCTTTCCACTCTATATTTCGTGTGTCGTGTTTTGCGAACAAAATCGCGATATGTTATGTTTATGATTGCTTTTGGATTCCAAAGAAGACTGAAGCTTGAGCTTTCTCCCTTATGCTACTTCAATGGAATTCCACAACAACTCCAAGACCACTATATCTCAGCTGATCTCCTCTGGGCAGATTATGGCCCTACTGATTGGCATCCCAACTGTCCAATTCATTCAAGAATGGAACGGGATCTAATTCGGGAAAATGCCTCCACTCCCCCCTACCATTGGTGCCACAACGCCAAAAGAGGAGGCCTCAAAGAAGTCAGTCTTCGATAGGATGTCTACAAACTCTGCATGCCCTTTCGAGAAGCCTGCAAAATCAAAATGTTCAGTCTCCAACAGGCTGAATTCAAGCTCCATGGGCCCGTCAAAGAAGCTCGCGATATCAAAGAACTCAGTCTTCAAAAGACCGACCTTCGCTACTCCGGCCGCTTCAATCATTCGGCTGCTCCAAGGAAGTCGGTTGTCAAGAGGCTGACACCTGCAGCTCATGCTCCTCCCGAAGCGCCAAAAGACGCTTCCCCCAAGACAGTCTTTCTACCACAGACTGGCACCAAATGTTCCTACGCTGCATGCGACTGACACCTGCGGAAGCTCCAAAGCCACATAAGGGGTATGTATATGAAGCTCCCAAAACTGAAGAAGTTCTCGTTTCAAGATGCGTTCGACATCGTTATCGGCGTCGGCAAAGACATGCTGGGGGTATCTTCCCATCAGGGCTAACTCCACTGATGCCCACTATCGATGTATCCGTCTAGACCAAAAAGCTTTAAGCCGCTCAGAAGGGTTGGACGGAATTCGCCTACCTCCATCTTGAAGAATTCTCCACCATCCGTGGGGCATCAAATGAGCAAAAGCCAATGCTCAAGCCAAAACTTTCCTCGACGATTTACAAAGTCTAGAAAGAATTCCGTTGCTCTGTTATCAACAACAACCCATCCCCAAAATCTAAGAAGCTCAGGAATCCGTCAAAATCCGTCTAAAGTAGCCCTTCCTAAAAAGCAAAAGCCATAAAGATCCCCATTGCCTAAGGCCAATCCCAAAAGGAGAAATGTCAAAAGATCTACACAGAAGGCTGAAGTAGTCCATATTGTGCGGATAATACATATCAACGGAAGTAAAAAGAATGCTTCCACCAGTCATTGACCCCAAACTCGGTACTTGAGTCAAGCTCAAAGGCAACAACAGTTGCAAGAAATAGCGACTCAAGCAACAATACTCATCATCCCACCGCTCAAGACGCATCCGAAAGACGAACAAGAAGATCTTGAGAGACAAGGGTCTAAAATTGACTCTTTGAAACATGCTTTAGATAAGAAAAGTAAAGAAGTGGTGGATATGGCCACCAATATGAACAAAATGGCCCTCCTCATGCAGAAGATGTGTGAGATGATGGCTCAGTCATCAGAACCGCCGGCCGAAGAACCGCCAGTGGTCCTTGTTAAGGGAAATGGAGGTGGCACAAGCTCTCTGCAGGTCCCTTCAACCTCAAAACATGAAACGATCTTGAAAGCTCAGCCCACAGAGTACAAAGCCCAACAGGTCAAACTCCTCACTGCCAGCGAAGCAAATGCTAAGTTGATCAAGACCGGCCATCCATATCCAGTATGGTACGACCAGAAGCAATACCCTCTGTGATATACGATCCTGAAGTTCAATGTCTTCAAAGGAAAAGGGAATCCCCACTGGTATATCACACGGTTTAAAGAAATGTGTGGTAACACCAGAGGTGATGAGAAGTTACTCCTCCGATAGTTCGTCAGCAGCCTGTCGGATATTGCCTTTGAATGGTACTCGGTGCTCCTAAATGACTCCGTAGAAACCTTCGCCGACATAGAACTACTCTTCATGCAGAGGTTCATCTGTACGAGCAAGCGCACCGCCATCTCTGCTCTGATAAATGAAGAAAGGAGATCGAATATAACACTGGTGAAATATGACATTCGATAGAGAAATCTTGCATCAAAGTGTGAGCAGCTAATAGCTGAAGCTCCAGCCATCAAAATGCTCATGGGCACCCTGGATCCGCGATCGCAGGTTTATCCATTCCTGTCTTTCGCAAAACCCACCACCTATCAAGAGCTCCTTGACAAGCTAGTTCAATTGGAGTGAATCAACCACTAAGTCATTAAACTGGACCAAAAAGGTAGCCCATAAGCAAAAAGGGCACGGATGAAAACTCGAAAGGGCTCTATGTGTAAAAACATCAAGACTACCCACGAGTTTGTGAAAATCTGAAAGGACGCAAACTTGTGAAAGAAAAGAAACGGAAAAAGTTTCGACCAAGTCCCACCAGAGATGGGTAATCTTCCTGACATAGTGAACGACACTTGTGAGTCCTCTCGACTTGCAAGAGGTTATTTAATTAAGGAACTTCGCGAAAGCGTCGTAAAACCTCCCTCGAAGTACCGACACTAGCCTGGCTGAAAGGTTAAGCAAGTATTGTACGGTGAGATTAATCCTGACTAATTCTTCTTTTATGGTTTGAGGAAGGATTCGAGAAACAGTGGGAGCCATCCTGTTTAGATAAACTAAAAACCAATCTAAACTTGCAAGAGTATCATGCTAAAGTGTTTCTTATCTCTCTCTTAATTGCAGCAACCAAAGATGACGGGCCTTAAGTTATTATTAGATAAAAATATATTGACAGGGCCAAACTACAAAGATTGTTTCAGGAATGTCAAGATGGCAATCATGTATGACAAATTGGGGTATTTCCTCACTACTAAAGCCCCCCGCCGTCCTAGGTCCAGACTCCAGTGTCGCGGATATTGAGATCCGTAAGACCTGGGAGATTGCCCGCGCGAAGGCTAAGTGCCTCGTGCTGGCCTCTATGGACAATGAACATCAGAGGCGGCACGAGAATATGGATCTAGAATCCATATTCTTCCATACCAAGGAATTATATGGAGATTAATCTCGTATCGCAAGATACGAGACCTCGAAGAAGCTATTTCAGGCGAGGTTGGACGTTGGATCATCTGGAGGGGAACACGTCCTTAAGATGATTTGCTACATTGAGGAGCTCGCGGACCTCGGGACCACGTTATAGAATGAGCTGTATACAGACTTAATTCTGCAGTCCCTCCCTCCCACCTACGCCCAGTTTATCTTGAATTTTAATATTCAAGGTAAAGAAGTTGAACTTCCGGAACTCCTCAACATATTGAGGAGTGCTGAGGGCACCCTACAGAAAGCCAGGGAAACACCCGCTCTACTTGTTGGTGGAGCTTCCTCTTCTAGATCCAAGATAAAAGCCAAAGGAAAGAAAAAGAAGGCCCCCACCAAGCCGAGAGGCGGTGTTAGTAAGGTGGAAGCAAAGGGTAAGGCAAGGGTAGCGGGGTCGACAGTACGAAAGGAAGAATGCTTCTACTGTCATAAGAAGGGCCATTGGAAGAAAAATTGCAGGGCTTAGAAGGCCAAGAACCAGGACCTGAAGCAAGTTGTGGCTTAGTCTTCAGGTGTGTTTGTAATTGAAACATGTTTGTCAATCAACTCTATTTCCTGGGTATTGGATACCGGATCGGGATCTCATATCTGTAATTTTTTGCAGGCACCGAGAAGCCGTAAGGTTCTGAAGACCGGAGATATGACCTTTAGGGTTGCTAACGGAGCGAGCGTGGATGCTGTGTCCGTAGGGGAATATCACCTCGGCTTGATGAGTGGACATATTTTGGTTTTGCGCAACTGTTTTTGTGTACCTAGTTTGACTTGTAATATCATTTCTGTATCTTTGTTATCTAAAGAAGGTTATGATTTTACATTTGTAAGCGATGTCGTAAACATCTACTTTAATCATGGTCTGATTGGGTCAGGTACTCTAAACAACGGTATATACGTATTAAACCAACTACAAATTTTCAATGTCCAGAACACATAAAAGAAAGACTCCAGAAATAAATCATGCTTTCTTATGGCATTGTAGACTAGGTCACATCAACGAAACAAGGTTGACCATGTTACATAAAGAAGGATATTTGGATCCGTTCGAATATCAATCTTATGCAACTTGTCAATTATGTCTCAAAGGAAAAATGACAAAGATTCCATCCACTGGACGCGGAGTAAGAGCGAGCGAGCTCTTGGGACTAATACACAACGACGTGTGTGGTCCAATGTCTACACATGCAAAAAGTGGTTATTCCCATTTCATTACTTTTACGGATGATTTCTCTAGGTATGGACATGTCTTCTTGATGAAACACAAATCCGATGCCTTTGAGAAATTCCAAGAATATAAGAATGAAGTGGAAAACCAAACCGACAAAAGTATCAAGACACCGAGATCTGATCGAGGTGGTGAATACTTGAGTGCCGAGTTCCTGGATTACCTAAAAGAGAATGGAATTCTCTCTCATCTTACTCCTCCATACACACCACACCACAACGGTGTATCGGAGAGACAGAACCGAACTCTATTGGATATGGTACATTCCATGATGAGTAACGCTGAGTTACCGCGATAATTCTGGAGCTATGCACTAGAATCAGCTGCATATATTTTGAACAAGGTTCCTACCAAGACTGTGCCTACCACACCATATCAGATGTGAAGTACGAAGAAACCCTATCTTCAGTATCTGAAGATATGGGGATGTCCAGCTTTTGTTAAAAAGCAGCATGCGGACAAACTCGAGGCACGCTCAGTACTGTGTAAGTTTGTGGGACACCCTAAGAACTCAGGGGTATCTTTTTTATTACACAGAGGAACAAAAGGTTTTTGTTTCTCGGCATGCCCACTTTTTAGAACATCAATTTTTAGAAAAAGAACTAGTGGGAGCGCAATAGAACTGGAAGAAATTCTAGAACCACAAGCTATTACTGAAAGCTTGGTGGAACCAGAAGTTTCAAAAGAACAGGACATTCCCGCGCCACTCCGCAGGAGTAGTAGGCTGTCTCATCCGCCCGAGAGATACTATGGTTTTCTCATAGATGGGGATATAGAGGATTGCATCATTGATAATGATGGGCCAACTAACTTCCAGCAAGCCATTCAGAGCACAGACTCGGTAAAATGGCTGGATGCAATGCGGACCGAGATGGAGTCCATGTACACCAATAAAGTATGGACTTTGGACATTGCTCCAGAAGGGGTAATACCCGTAGGCTGCAAATGGATCTTCAGAAAGAAGATTGGTGTAGATGGACAGGTTGAAACCTATAAGGCTAGACTTGTTGCAAAAGGATTTTGTCAAAGACCTGGTTTGGACTATGATGTAACCTTTTCTCCAGTGGCTATGCTCAAATCCATTCGGATCCTTCTTGCCATTGCTGCCTTCCACGATTATGAGATTTGGCAGATGGACGTAAAGATCGCTTTTCTAAATGGAAATTTGGAAGAGTGTGTCTATATGGACCAGCTAGAGGGTTTCATTCAGAGTTGGAGTAGCGGGAAAGTGTGCAAGTTGCTTAAGTCCATCTATGGACTAAAGCAGGCATCGCGGAGTTGGAACATCTGTTTTGATGAGACGGTCAAAGAATTTGACTTTATCAAAAATCCAGATGAGCCATGTATTTATAGTAAGATTATAGCACGAACTGTTGTATTCCTCGTCTTGTACGTGGATGACATTCTCTTGATAGGAAATGGCATTCCTATGCTACAATCTATCAAAGGTTTCTTGTCACAAAGGTTCTCCATGAAAGACCTGGGTGATGCCTCTTACATTCTGGGGGTACAGATCTATCGTGATAGATCTAAGAGGATGTTGGGACTTTCACAGTCCAGGTACATCGACACCATACTGAAAAGATTCAGTATGGAAGATTCAAAGTGCGGTAATTTACCGGCTTTTCATGGAATCACCCTCTCCAAAGAGATGTCTCCTAAGACTGATTTAGAAAGTGATCGCATGTCTAATATACCTTACGCTTCTGCGGTAAGCTCTATAATGTATGCGATGTTGTGTACCAGACCAGATGTAGCTTATGCACTAAGCATGGTAAGCAGGCATCATTCAAACCCTGGGGAGAAGCACTGGATAGCAGTAAAGAACATTCTGACGTACCTGAGAAAGACTAAGGAAATGTTCTTGGTTTACGGCGGAAAAGACCTCCGGATCGAGGCCTTTGCTGACTCCAGCTTCCAGAGTGATAAGGATGACTCCAAGTCCATGTCGGGTTATGTCTTTAGCCTCAATGGAGGGGCGGTCTGTTGGAAGAGTTCCAAGCAAGAAACCATTGCTAACTCGACGATGGAAGAGGAGTATATCGCAGCTTCTGATGCCGTAAAAGAAGCAGTCTGGATGAGGAAGATCTTAACAGAACTTCAGGTGGTTCCGTCCATTGTTGATCCAATACCTCTGTATTGTGACAACAACGGGGCTATAGCTTTAGCAAAGGAACCCAGGTCCCATCAGAAGTCCAAACACATCTTGAGGCGGTATCACCTAATCAGGGAGATCGTGGATCGCCGGGAGGTCGAGGTACGGAGAGTTGCTACTGAGGACAACACTGTAGATCCATTCACAAAGGCCATCTCTCAGATGCAGTTCGAGAGGCTATTCGATATGATAGGTCTGCGATATGCCAGCACATGGCCTTAGTGGAAGCGGGGGATTGTTAGTGTAATATGCCCAAGAGGCCATTATTGTATAGTACTAGTTTGTATATTACATTTTGGAAGCTTGGGATATATACACAGATTTATGACAGTCTTGCTTGATATAGTAGTATGCTACTTGGTTTTTATCTATTTTAATATGTGTATATGTTTCTTTTAACGTATCGCTAATACATATTGATAGAGCCCTTAGGATCTTTGCTTGACTACCAGCATTGTGATGGCAGTTACACTAGTGGGGGCTGGGTAGTCTACAAGCACATCCTTACACAGGTCCCTAGTCGCAGGATTATCGAGATAGGGTATCGATACTCCAGAGTAGACTAGTGTATACGCTTCTCATCTCAGGAGGGAAGATGGTCTGTCCCACAGCCATCAGTACGTCGTACTGGAGATAGTATGCAGGTGCTCATTGGGTTATGAGTTACATTGGACGGACTCGTGGGGAACTGCTGGTTGGTACTATACCTATCGTCAGGAAGCAATTCCCAGGTGACATAAGTACAACTTAGTCTGTCCACTTGACACTGCTACTTCGCCTCAAGTGTGTTCCCACTGTTCTTAGATTACTACCCTACCACGGCTCTGTTGAGGCATGCAAACAGGTATTAGTTAGGTGCAGTCCCGAAGCACTTGGAGGCAGTGGCAGTTAGATAGGATTCGTCTCTCCTGGTATTGGGGGTTGATGTCACGCTGTATTCGGAAAGCCATTACACAAAGTCCCTGGCCAGGGCAAGCGAGATTTGCTGGTAGGGATTCCAGTAGTTTCTCAGGGTGTTTTTGGCCGCATTCTGACACTACTTATTGCACTATTAGGGGTCCTACGCTTGTCGCCCCTAGGACCGATATGCGACACTCTTAGACGAACAGACCGGACTGTACGAAGATTGCTATAGACAGGCTCAGTAGGGGTACAGATGAGTTTGCTCATCGACCTTCTTATCGACAGATATCTGGGTAGCCGTTACGTGCAGCTAGTACCGCTGACGCACTTGTGGTTAAACCCACTGCCAGCGTACTGTCGAGTCTTTGGAGTCCCACACAGAGGGTTTCCCAACTTCGGGCGAAACGTGTAGAGGTCGTATGGTTTTACGACAGGGTTCGATCACATACGTGTACTTGTGCGTATATGATGTTCAGACGGACAATACTAGTAGGCTTTTGTTTAAGCCGGATCCTACTATTTGATTATTGTATTAGTTTCGTCTCATAGTATTCATGTTTCTTGGAATACGGATGCGGTTATGTATATACGGATGAGATGGACATTCTTGTAATTTGATCAAGATTTTTTTTATGGAGTATGACACCTCAATTAGGGTTTTTCTTTCTAATTAATTCTTTTGTGAGGTGGAGGAAATGAGAGAGGAAACTTTGTGGTATTTTATTGAAATATGAGATTAGGGTTTCATGATTGACTTTCTTGGACTCATATGGGTTTTGTTGACTTAGATATTTTGAGATATTTGTGTGAGATATTTTCTTATGGTTTAAATTCTAAAAACTCTATCCATTATTGATTTAATCTTTTCACTTGAGAAAACTACAAATACTTTTCTTCCTCTCATTTCCTCAAGCTTTTCTCCATCTCTTTTCAAACCCTAACCATCTTATGAGTTGAGAATCCTAGGGTTTTTGAGACTACTAGACTCCTAATCACTTTCTACACATCCTAGGCTACTTAGTTTAGCATACCAAGTGACCTAGTTATCTCAAGTTAGAGGTTAAGCTCAAAGTCAGAACTCTCGGGTGGATCTTCTACGATTTGAAGAAGCCGACGAGGAAGCACGATCCGTTCTCATATCGAGGAGCTCACAAGGTGGAGAAGGACAGTGAGGAGGTGAAGGACAGCAAGAACTGGAGGTATAACTTTCTCACATAGTAGTTAAACCTCTAAGCTAGATGGTTAGTTAGGGTTTAGTATCGATTCTGGAGTTTAGTTGATGTTACGAAGCTTATAAAAATCATTTTTTGCAAAATCCGCCTCCCCGCGAACACGTGGGGTGCGTGGCATCGACTTACACGTTTATTCTAATCCTACGGTTTCCTAAAACCCTATTTTTAAGTATCCAAAACTTGTACCAACAGATATATATATAATATATAACCTATCTTACGGTTGCAGGGGTGCTATACGCCATCCACCCGACTTTCCCCGTAGATATGCATCTACTCACCTCGATCCTTGCTTGCCGAAGTCTATGACGCTTTGTTTTCCCTTGTCGTCCCGAAGTCCACACGAAGGTACCTACATATCACAACACATTGTATCGCATCAAAATCCGATTCAAAAACCGACACGACACGCGAAGTGCCCATAGGTTAGAACCTATAGCCTACGCATGTAAAAACAATCATAAAACCCTCGTCGTTGACGTACAAACTTCCAACAACCCAATCCAAATTTAAATACCAAAAACCAAGTTTTAGAAATCGGGAAAACATAAACAGCAACTAAGGAAATCCCTTCCAGATTTTTGCTCAGGTAAAAAGGGACCAATCTAACATTACAGAGGCTAAGTCAAAGGGTGTGTGAGCTACAGGCAAAACCCCAACATCAATAACAAAATTGGCCTAGCGAGATGGCCAATTTGCCCTGTGTCGCCGGCCCCTACATGAATTCCTGGTGTCGTTTTCTTGTGGTGGTCTTCTAGTAGTCTATCTAGGTCAGATAAGTTGTTTGATTTTCTCATAAACAACCCAAGTTGCTCCAGATTCCCTGTAGTCCTTAAAATTTCACAAAACCGACACAGGAAAATTCTAAGCTCAAGTCTTTTAATTTCGGGTTTTGGTATGGTTATCTATCATTACAGGGTTTTAAGATCACTACTAATCCTCAATTACACCTTCACAACTCCATAAAATCCCCTAATCCTCATCTAGGAATTTCCAAGCATCACTAAACCACAAAATATTAACTCTAAACTATACTAGGAGGGTAGGAAAGCTAATTATATAACTAAAGGTGTAGGGATTACCTCATTTAGCAACTCAAGAATTTTCTTGAGTTGCCCAAAGTCTTCAAAACCTCAACTTGTGTAAGTCGATGTCGCGCACCCCACGTGTTCGCGGGGAGGTGGAATTTGCAAAAAAATGATTTTTACGGGCTTCACAACACCGACTAAAACCAAGGATCATCCATAAACCCTAGCTAGCAAACAACATGAGGTTTAACTACTATGATACGAAGTTATACTTCATGATTCAAGTCCTTCGGGTCTTCATCGAAGTCCTCCTCGTCATCGTAGGCTCCAAGGATCGATCCGAATCGTAGCTTCCTCGTCGGCTTGCTCGAGTCAAAGACGATCCATCCGAGAGTCTATAGTCAACCTCAAAACCGAGGTAACTAGGGAAACAAGCTTGTTAAACTTGATGGCCTAGGTGATGTAGAGAATGAAGATGGATTTATTTTTCTCTTGAAACCCTAGTTTCCTCAACTCATGAGACCTTAAGGGTTTTTTTATGTGAGGAAGAAGAAGAGAGCTAACATGAGGAAAGAGAAAAATGATTTTTGATAATGATAATGATAAAAATGATATGGCTCCCTTGACTTGACTACAAGTATGGCAAGAAAATATCTCATCCAAAATATCTAGTGCCACAAAATATCCCACAAGAAATATCTAGTCAAAGAGTCAAACCAAGTCAAGTGGTCAAACCAAGTCAAATGATCAAACCAAGTCAAGTAGTCAAAACAAGTAGCCATACCTCAATTATCATTTACAAAAATAACAAATACTTTCCTCCACCTCATAATTGTTTTAATCAAGTCAATGGTCAAAACCCTAATGAGGTGTCTCCTTCTATGCTCCTCTCATCCGTATATACATACCCGCATCCGTGTTCCGAGAAACACGAATACAAAGATACGAAACTGATCCATCAATATAATACCAGGATCCAGCTTAAACCAAACCCCACTAGTATTATCCGCCCGAATATCATACGCGCACAAGAGCACGTAATTGATCGAAGCCCTCCCGTAAAACCATACGGCCTCTACACCTTTTGCCCGGTGCAGGAAAACTCTCTATGTGGGACTCTTAAGACTCGACACTACGCTGGCAGTGGGTTTAACCACAGGCCGCAAGCGGTACTAGCTGCATGTAACGGTCCCCAGGTAGATGTCGATAAGAAGGCCGATGAGGAAAACCCATCTGAACTCCTACTGAGCCCGAATGTGACAATCTCTGTACAGTCCGGTCTGTTCGTCTAAGAGTATCGCATATCGGGCCTAGCGAGGCGGTAATCGTCAGACCCCTAATAGCTCAATAAGTCGTGTCGGAGAGTAGCCCAAAACACCCAGAGAAACTACTGGAATACCTACCAATAAATCTCGCTTGCCTTGGCCAAGGACTTTGTGTAATGGCCTTCCGAACACGACGCGATATCAACCCCCAATACCGGGAGAGACGAATCCTATCTAACCGCCACTGACTCCAAGTGCTTCGGGACTGCACCAAAATACTACCTGTTTGCACGACTCCTTTGAGCCGTGGTAGGGTAGTAAACAAAGTACAGTGGGAACACACTCGAGGCGAAGTAGCAGTGTCAAGTTGACGGACTAAGCTGTACTCATGTCACCTAGGAACTGCTACCCGACGACAGGTATAATACCCACCAACAGTTCTCGACGAGTCCTGTCCAGTGTACTCATAACCTAATGAGCACCTGCATACTATCTCCAGTACGACGAACTGATGGCTGTGAAACAGACCATCTCCCCTGCTGGGATGAGAAGCATATACACTAGTCTACTGTGGAGTATCGATGCCCTGTCTCGATAATTCTATGACTAGAGACCTGTATAGGATGTGCTTATAGACTACCCAGCCCCCACTAGTGTGACTGCCATCACAACGCTGGTAATCAAGCAAAGATTCTAAGGGCTCTATCAATATGTATAAGCGATATTCTAAGAAAACACATGCCTCTGTGAGTGGATCCGCAGTGTTGTTCTCCATATTTACTCTCCTCACCTCGATCCCCTGGGGTCAACGATCTCCTTGATCAGGTGGTACCGCCTCAAGATATGTCTGGATCTCTGATGGGACCTGGGTTCCTTCCCTAAAGCCGTGGCACCGTATGTTGTCACAATACTAAAGTATTGGACTAACAAATGGAAGGAACCAGCTGAAGTTCAATTAAGAACTTCCATATCTAGACTGCCTCTTTTGCGGCGTCTCTTGCAGCGAACTACTCCGTTTCCATCGTCGAGTCTGCAACGGTGTCCTGCTTGGAGCTCTTCCAATAGACCGCCCCTTCACTGAGGGTAAAGCCATAACCCAATATGGACCTGGAGTCATTCTTATCACTCTGGAAGCTGGAGTTAGCAAAGGCCTCTATCTTGAGGTCCTTTTCCTCCATACAACAAGAACATCTCCTTAGTCCTTCTCAGGTACATGAGAATGTTCTTTACTGCTTCCCAGTGCTTCTCCCCTGGGTTTGACTGATACCGGCTTACCATGCTCAGCGCGTAAGCTACATCTGGTCTGGTACACAACATCGTATAGATTATAGAGCCTACCGCATAAGCGTAGGGTATAATCGACATGCGGGCCCTTTCCAAATCAGTCTTGGAAGACATCTCTTTGGAGAGGGTGATTCCATGATAAGTCGGTAGACTACCGTGCTTAGAATCGTCCATACTAAATATTTTCAGTATGGTGTTGTTCTATCTTGACTGTGAAAGTCCCACCATCCTATTTGATCTATCACGATAGATCTGGATCCCCAGAATGTAGTTGGTATCACCCAGGTCTTTCATGGAGAACCTCTGTGACAAGAATCCTTTGACTGATTGTAGCATAGGAATGTCATTTCCTATCAAGAGAATGTCATCCACATACTCAATGAGGAATTTCACAGTTCTTGCTACAATCTTACTATAAATACATGGTTCATCTGGATTTTTGATAAAGTCGAATGCTTTGACTGTCTCAATAAAACAGATGTTCCAACTCCGCGATGCCTGATTTAGTCCATAAATGGACTTAAGCAACTTTCACATTGTCCCGCTGCTCCCACCCTGATTGAAACCTTCTGGCTGATCCTGTAGGGTTACTAGGCACACTAAGGAGGTTCTACAAGGCATCAACCATGCCGGATTAAAATTTTAGCCGTGCCGAATAACTCTAAACAAGATCGTTTGCTAGAAAATTAGGGTTTCACATGCAAGTAAATCACATTTACACTAAGTGAATACGAAATACAACCATTGTAGATCGGTCCTTCTCTTCTAAAGCTCCTTGTTGTAGTCCCTTCGCTGCGATCACGTGTTCCCGGACTCTCGGACGGCTCCATGAGAAAATTGCAACGGTATTGCTTGAAGTCTTCGAGCCCGAAGATGATCTACGTCGAGGGAATACGGACTCAAGCTTCTACTTCACCAACTAAAGAATTAGTGAAGCAAACACCCTAAACTAAAGTGCTAGTCTAGTAGAGGATGGTGAAATAGGAAATGGATACACTTTAGAATTTCTTTTCTCACTTTGTATCTCTCTCTTTTTCAAACCCTAGAATGAAAATCAAGGAGGAAGAAGATGAGCTCAAAATGAATATCAAGAATGATCAAGAGAGAGAATGAGCTAACCATGGTGAGTGAGTATCATATACTAACTCATGTAGAGACATTACCATGGGTAATCATAGTGGTTAGGTTAACTAATATCTTAAGTAAAACAAAACTAGTGGACTAAGTCAAATGCAAACAAAAGCTTCATGAAGCTTCATGCATTTGTGCTCATTATCCATTTGTTTTAGAATTACTTTAAATATAAAAACCTAACAAATATAATTAGTATGGTATAAGTCTTCTACACCCATGATATGTGTATCAACAATCATGATACAAATAGTACACTAATAAATATATATCACATATATATTAACTTGTGCACAAGTGAGAAAAATAAATGCTTAAGTGAACCAATGTTAGTTAATGTAAATTAGTATATCACATATACAATTATACACTAAATTATTAAATCAACACTTGACTTAATAATCCGGTTATATCACATATGACCGACTAACATCCATTGTATCGACTTATCGAATCAACCCTTGATTCGATAACTTGGTTATATCGCATATAACCGATCGACACAAACATCGCGAGAATAGAATACGGTATCACATACTCGCATTATTCTCGGTCCCGCACATATCACATATGCGCTCCTATTTCGTTTTGCCTGAGCCAGTATAACCTCTATGTAGGACTCTAAAGACTCGTCAATATGCCGGCAGTAGGTGATGATCATATCAAACACCCACAAGCCGTCAGCGGTACTAGTTGGACGTAACGGCTACCCGGGTATTGAACGATCAGAAGATCAGCAAGCAAGCCCGCTCCAACTCCTGCAAAAAGCCTGACAGTGACACTACCGTACAGTCCGATCTCCTCGTCTGATATGTCGCATATCAAGTCTAGGGGTGGTAAACGTCAGACCCCAATAACCGATAAGTCATGCCGATATGAAGCTCATAACGGGTCGAAAAACTACTGGTAACACTTACCAGTATATCTCTAAACCAGCCCTGGCCAGGGACTTCCCTGTTATGGCCAATCGAGCATAGCGCAACATCAACCCCAATACCGGGAGAGACGAAACCCCCCATCGCTCATTGCCTCCATGTGACTCGGGACTGTATCCAAAAACCACCGTTTTGCACGACCTCTTGGACGTGGTAAGGTGGAAATCAAAGCACAGTGGGAATCACACAAGACTCTATGACGATCTCGGGTCTACAGACTAACCTGTACCAGTGTCACCAGAGAACTGCCATCTGACGTAAGGTATAATACTATCTGGGAGTTCTCGACGAGTCCGTCCAGTGTACCCAGTCTCCACTGAGCACCCGTATATCATCTCTGATGTCAAACACCAATGGATATGGGATCATCCATCGCCTATCTGTATGGGTCGAGAAGGCATACGCTAGTCTACACTGGTATATCGATGCCCCGTCTCGATACACCCACGACTAGGGACCTTGAAGGATGTACTTATGGACTACCATGTCCCCACTAGTATGATCCACATCATAGTCCAGGTAGTTAAGTACACATCCTAAGGGCTTTACCAACATGTAACAGAGAGACAATCAGTATACACATTAAAGTAAAGAGTAACCAGATAGCATACTATCATGTCGAGCAAGAAAGTCCTCCCTATATATGTCCAAGCATCCACTACAATATACATCTCATGTATAGTAATGGCCTCTAGGGCATACATATAACTAACAATCTCCTACTTGCGCTAGGGCTATCTGATAACAGTGGTTGTAGTATCTCATACTCAACCATCCCATAATCGTCTCTTTCTGGGAAAAGGCCTTTGTGAGTGGATCCGCCGTGTTGTCCTCTGAGTCTACTCTCCTAACCTCGATCCTCTGGAGATCAACCATCTCCATGATCAGGTGACACTGCCTTAGAATATGTCTGGATCACTGATAGGACGGGCGTTCCTAGGCATAAGCCATAACTCCATTGTCTCACAATGGAATGAACGAAGTTCATCTCATGAACTTATATACATCCAGACTTCCTCTTTGGTAGCATCTTAAGTAGCGATGTATCCAACCTTTATCGTCTAGTATGCCACGATATCTAGCTTGGAACTCTTCCAACATACCGTCCCTCCACTGAGGGTAAAGACAATGCATGTGACTGACTTTCAGTCGTCCTTATCACGCTGGAACCTTTCTAGTGATTCTCCCCAGGATCGATTGATACCATCTCACTACAACTAGTGAGTATCCTAACATCCAATTAGATCTATCTCATAGATCCAAAACTCCGGATTTAGCAGGTATCACTTTGATCCTATATGGAGAATCCTTGTGATAAGCGGAGATTGATCGAGCGTAGTGTTAGTTATATGTATGCCCTAGAGGCCATTACTGTACATACGATGTATATTGTAATGGATGCTTGGACATATATAGGGAGGACTTTCTTGCTTGACATGATAGTATGCTATCTGGTTGTACTTTATCTTAACATGTACTCTGATTGTCTCTATGTTACATGTTGATAAAGCCCTTAGGATATGTACTCGACTACTGGGACTATGATGAGATCATACCAGTGGGGCTACGGTAGTCGACGAGTACATCCTATAACTGTTCCTAGTCGAGGGTGTATCGAGACAGGGCATCGATACATCAGAGTAGACTAGCGTATACGCATCTTGACCCATATGATGGGCGATGGATGATCCCATATGCATCGTTGTTTGACATCAAGGTTGGTGTACGGGTGCTCAGTAGAGACTGGGTACACTGGACGGACTCGCCAAGAACTCCGAGATGGTATTATACCTCACGTCAGATGGCAGTTCTCCGGTGACACTGGTACAGAGTAGTCTGTTGATCCAAGATCGTCATAGAGTCTTGTGTGATTCCCACTGTGCTTTGATTTCCATCATACCACGTCCAAGAGGGCGTGCAAAAGGTGGCTTTTGGGTACAGTCCCGAATCATATGGAGGCAATGAGCGATAGGAGGGGATTCGTCTCTCCCGGTATAGGGAGTTGATGTTGTGCTGTGTTCGATTGGCTCTAACCGGAAATCCCTGGCCAGGGTTGCTGAGATTTACTGGTAAGTGTTATCAGTAGTTTCTCAAACTGTTATAGACCTCATATCGACACGACTTATCAAGCTACTGGGGTCTGACGTTTACCACCCCTAGGGGAGATATGCGACATATCAGACGACGAGACCGGACTGTACGGGAGTGTTACTGATTGGATTCACAGGAGAATGTACAGGCTTGCTTGTTGATCTTCTGAGCGCTCAATACCTGGGTGGCTGTTACGTTTAGCTGACCGCTTGCAGTTTGTGGGTGTTTGATATGATCATCACCTACTGCCGGCGTATTGACGATTCTTTAGAGTCCTACACAGAGGTTTCTTGGCTCAGGCAAAACGGAATAGGGGCACATATGTGATATGTGCGGGACCGAGGATAATACGATATGAGATACCGTATTCTATTCTCGCGATATTTGATATCAGCCGGGTCATCGGATCAAGTGTTGATTCGATGAATCGGTACGGATAAATATTAGTCGGTTATATGCGATATAGCCGGATTGTCAGATCAAGTGTTGATTCGATAATTTAATGTATAATAATATATATGATATATTAAATTACATTAACTAATATTAGCTCGCTAAAAGATTCTTTTTCTCACTCGGGTAATACATTGATATATATGCGATATATGTTAAATGTATTATTTTATTTTGTTACAATAAATATTATATATGTGATATATAATATTGTAACATGATATGATAAATAATGCAACATGATTAGTGGAGATTAAACAAGATTAGGGTTTGATTTGGGTTAATGTTTACTAGAAGTTTCTAGAAGGTTTTTATTATGTCATGAAAAAGATATTTTCAAGTGACTCATCTTTAACTCAACCCAAACCCTAGCCCTAGTTAAATCTCTACAAAGGTTTAGTCAACCATGGTTGCATAATTCATTTATCATCTTTTCATTATTCATCACAAAAGGTTTTAATCATTATTCATCTTCTTCTTCCTTCTCTTTTCATGTAAAAATCTTTCTTGCTTTTGATTTTGTGATGAAAGTGAGTGAGAATATGAAAACAAATGAGAGCAAAAATCTTACTTCATCATTCTCATCTACCCTTGCCCTTTAGATGAGAGTATTCACTTCATTTAGTGAGTGTTAGCTTGTGTTAATGAAACTTCAAGGTAGATCATCTATGTTATCGAAGATCGGAAGCAAGACTGCACCTTTCTCTTCGTGAAGCCTCTCGAGAGTCCGGAACACGATGATCGCAGCGAAGGGACTTCAACACGGAGCTTAAGAAGTGAAGGACCGGATCTACAAAGGTCGTAATCCCTCTCACTTAGTGTTAAACTGTTTAGCATGTTAGTTTTCGCTTAATCTCTAGTTTAAAGATCCGGCTTCGGGTTGTTCGGCACGGCTAATTTTTTAATCGGGCATGGTTGATGCCTCGTAGAACCTTGTGGCAGTGCCTAGCAACCCTACAGTGGTATCAGAGCCAAGCTAGAGCTTTAGGCAAAGTCTAGACGAAGTTTAAAGTCCGATCGAAACCCGAAACCCCAATGTTTAACCTTCTCTGTACATTTTTCAAAACTGTGGTTTTTTATGAATTAAAAATGCTCAGAAAAACAAGCAGGAAAAACTAAGAATTTCTGTGAAGTACGGTCCACTAAGTCTCTCACGTGACCGCGGAACCGCGGCCAAATCATGGTTTTGGCGGCGGTTCCGCGGCCAAAATTTGGACTTAGTCCCTCGAATTTCATATAATTATTTTTAGGTCCTTTCTTGGTTGTTTTTTCTGGGAATTTTTTAATTCCACTCAAGTGTTGAGTTTTCTTGGGTTGTATTGGGGACTCGTTGATTCGATCTGATAATTTAACTTTGTTTAGTCTTTCCGGATAATTTTAGAAACTGTTAAAAAGTTCGACCGAATATCAATAACTCACTTTTTCCCCTGTCGGAATTTTTTTCAAAAGTTGGATTTTTTCTTGAGTTTGAAACTTTCTAAGTCGTGCAAGTAATGCGGTGGACCCTCTAGAAGACAACAAACCTTAACTCGATTATGTGACCGTCTTGAACTGCCTCTAAACTTTAGGGTTTGTGGCAGTACGGCGTGCCACATGTGAGGCGTTGGCTTGACCCTTCTACGGCTGGACCATTGGTACTGTGGCATGTGATGGATGTTTTTAAACTGATTTCAAGTGTTGAGATATATTGGGGAAATCTTGGGTGTTTGATTAGTCGATCGGAAAGTTTAACATTGTCTATTTATCTGGAATGTGATACAATATTTGGAATCTACAGGTAGTTATGAGATAACTAATTTGAATGTTATAAATCTAGCAGTTTAGTCTCAAATTGATCGGTTGCCACGGAATTTTGATGTGATCAAAATTCCGTCGCAATCACGTACCGTACGCGGATACTCGCCAGATAAACTTAATAGATAGCCACGCTCCATAGCCCCGACCAAGTGACTGTAGGAGAACCCCGTCGCCAAAAGCATCCGTTCGGGTGCTCGCGGCAGCGGTGTTCCGCCTTAGCGCACTTCGTCGACGGCATCCGGGGGTGCGGCCGTCTACTAAAGTTTGCGACGAGCATTCGATCAGGTTGTCGGGAATCTTATTGAATTGCCCGACTTGATATTGAAAAGAGTTTTCGATAATGAGACTAAAATGCGGGGTTTATAATTGTTAGGCATGCGATGTCTAAGGAATTCATTTGGTTAGGCATGCGATGTCTAAAGAGGTTGCCGATTCCAACTGTTGTAGTTTTACACTTTCTTTTCTGTGACCGTAAGCGTAGTATGTGGTGTATCGCCGGCTTCGTTGCTATACATCAACGACAATCGGGATACGCATACTTGCTTACGTTGATGATATGAGATATTATGTATTGCTGTGATATGTTATATTGGATCGTCGCGTTTTGAATAGCCGGGGGTTTTATGTGAGATGAGAGTTTTTTCTTTTTCATTCATGTAAAATTCATTTATATATAATATTCTTTTATTGGGGCACTTCCGGGCTGAGGATGATGTCACCATTGTATATTATTTACTTTTCCGCATTAGGTAGACCCAAGGCGGAGAGCACAAGTAACCGGGTTCTAGGGTCCAGTGGGAGACCATCTCGAGGAGTCGAGACCGGGTCTCCTAACCCTAGAATTGGCAGTGTTGCTTGCCGCTCTCGTAGGGGTCTAGGGATGTAGGTTTGGCTATTCATCGCGACCGTGAAATCCGTGTTTTATACAGGCTCGTACTAAAACACGGACGTCCTAGTATATCCAATATTTCATATATGTTCTTCTGCTGCAATGTTCTGTGATGAGATTATATTACTGCTTGAGACGAATGTTTATATTATATATATATGAGATATATTTTATATTGCAGATTTCGTTTCAAATGTGATGCTTGTGAAGCATATTAAAATGGGACTTCATTAATGAGATTAATGAAACTAAAAGAAACCTAAGATGTTGTAGAAACTTGTTTAAAAACTGGTAGCTCTAGTTCTTGCTTTGCATAGTGGTGTTCCTTGTAGAACATCCAGCACCTTATTCGATAAGGAAAGAGCTGACGATCCCTTCACCGGGAGTGACCCCTTTAGCAAAACTAGAAAAGCCTAAAAAACACTCCATTTAAAATCACTCGATTCTACAACGATATTAAGTTCATTACGCAATAGGTTTTCATAAAAACCTGTCGTAGCCCTCCGTCATTTTAGGAAGTAGAGTACTTAGTACTCGTGCTGCGTATGTCGACTTTAGTTGAGGCGTAGTGTACGGTAGCTAAGTGATGTCTTCCTACACAGCATATGATGCAATTAGTTAGGACATTCATGTGATTATGTCGACCATAGTTGAGGGTCATATAGGGTGGGTCTGATTAATCATGAAATGACGGGTAGAACTTGACTAGTACTTATGATATGTTGACCTTAATTAAGGTCATAAGTGCTAGGGGTAAAATATTATTGGGAATTTCAAGTGTTGAAATTTGCAATGAGATTGCATACCTTCTATGAGATAGTTGGATCTCGATACCCGCTGCGAGTAAGAGTTACTCCTGGGAGAGTTTTACACATTACAATTAGCCGATCAAGTAGGTGTCTAGAAAGGTGTTAACGGGGTTATGCCTCTGGGAAAACGAGGTTTACTTTAATTAGGTCCGTGCGAAAGCACGGGGCACCTCCCTCAAAGTACCGACACAGGCCTGGCTGAAAGATTGGCGAACTTGTAGCGTGTAATTAATCCCGGCTAGTCTTTCCTTTTAGGGTTTGAAGGAAGATTTGATTAAAACAGTGGGAGACATCCTGATTAGATATATTAAATAACCAATCTAATCTTGCAAGAGCATACGCTGAGTGTTTTCTTCTCTCTCTCTCCAGGTAGCGACCATATCACGCCTTAATCAAGATAATAAAATGGATATATTGACCGAACCCGCTTGTTATATCGAGCTGGGGAACGTTGGTCCCGCTCTAACTTATAATTGTTATAAGACAGAGCAGGAAATTGGGGAATACCAGATTTCCCGTGCCGCCCAAACGAAGAAAGTCCATGATGATGCATCATCTTCGGGTGTGTTCATTACATAGAACTGTTTCTCAGTATCCTTTACGTCCTGGGTATGAGATACCGGATCAGGATCCCGCATATGTAATCTGTTACATAGGCTACAGATAGGTAGAGAACTGAGAACGGGTGATAAGTTTCATGAGATAGAAACGGTGCAAGTGTTGCAGCCAAGTCTGTTGGTCACTATCACCCTGTATTACCAGAATACATTGATTCTGAACAAATGTTATTAGATACCGAACCTGATATACAACATTATATCAGTCTCTTTATTAGTAAAGAAAGGATATAATTTTGTATTGTTGGATAATGTTTTGAACATTTCCTATATCAAGAGTTGATCGGTTCAGGCACGTTATCTAAAAGCATTGACGTTCTAAATCAAACTACAGTTCTTAGTATACAGAACACACACAAGAGGAAGAGTTCAGAAATGAACGGATCCTTCTTGAGGCATTGTAGACTAGGTCATATCAATGCGACCCGACTAGCTGAAGTTATATTAAGATGCAAATTTAAATTTGTTTGAATTTACATCTTGTGAAACTTGACGGTCATGTCACAGAGATAAGATGACCATAGCTCTGTTTATTGGAAACAGAGAAAGAGTTAGTGAACTCTTGGGATTGATACATGCTGATGTATGAAAGTCTCCTGTCTACACATACCAAGACCGGTTCTTTGTACTTCATTACATTCTCTGATAATCTCTCAAGATTCAGACATGTGTTCCTGTTGAAACATAAGTCCGAAGCTTTTGAGATATTCATAGAATATAAGTTAGAAGTAGAGAACCAAAATATGGGTTTAAGTATTATATCCTTTGATGAGATCAGGGAGGAGAATACTTGAGCACGGAATTCCTGGACTATTCTAAAGGAGAATCAGATTCTTTCTCGGCATTACTCCTCCGTATACACCATAGCACGATGGTATATCGGGGTGGAGCAATAACACCCTATGTGATATGGTGTGCTCTATGATGAGTACTACTGAGTTTCCTATTTCCTTTTGGGAGTTATGCACTTGAGAAGCTGCATACCTATTGAATGTGGATTCAATAGTTTCCAACGAACCCCAGCCTCTCCGCCGATCTAGTAAGGTTCCTCATCCACCTGAGAGATACTTCGGTTTCTCTATGACAGTGGGAGCGAGGATTGCATCATGAGATGATGACCCAACTAGTTTCGAGCTGTCCATCAGGAGTGAGACTCTGTAAGAATGGCTGGATGCTTATCGATCTGAGATGGAATACTTATACACCAACAAAGTATGGACTTTGGTTTCTCTATCTGAAGGGTTAAATCCCCATCAGGAGCAAGTATATCTTGAGAAGATTACTAGGTGTACATCGAAAAGTTAAGACTTTCAAAGCTATGCTTAAGTCCATCCAGATCCTATTTGCCACGGCTACATTCCATGACTACGATATCTGGTGGTTGGGTGTCATGACTGTTTTTTTTAGAAGAGAGCGTCTATAAGTACACAGCCAGAGGACTTCGTAGACAGTGGGAGCAGCGGAAACGTGTGCAAGATGTTTTATGTGATAAAGCAGGCATCGTGGAGTTGGAACGTCTGTTTTGATGTGGAAGTCAAAGAGTTTGACTTCATCAAAATGGTAGATGAACCTTGTATATACAAAAAGGTAGTAGGGAGTATGGTGGTGATCCTCGTAGAGTACGTGGATGACATACTCTTGATAGGGAGGAGTTTCCTATGCTACGCTCGGTCAATCTCCGCTTATCACAAGGATTCTCAATATAGGATCAAAGTGATACCTCCTAAATCCTGGGTTTTGGATCTATGAGATAGATCTAATTGGATGTTAGGATACTCACTAGTTGTAGTGAGATGGTATCAATCGATCCTGGGGAGAATCACTGGAAAGGTTCCAGGGTGATAAGGACAACTGAATGTCAGTCCCAGGCATTGTCTTTACCCTCAGTGGAGGGACGGTATGTTGGAAGAGTTCCAAGCTAGATACCGTGACTTACTAGACGATTAAAGGCAAGATACATCGTTACCAAGGATGCTACTAAAGAGGCAGTCTGGATATTTATAAGTTCATGAGATGAACTTCGTTCCTACCATTGTGTGACAATGGAGTTGTGGCTATTGCCAAGGAACTACCGTCCCATCAGAAATCCAGACATAATTCTTAGGCAGTATCACCTGATCATGGAGATGGTTGATCTCCAGGGAGATCGAGGTTAGGAGAGTAGACACAGAGGACGACAGCGCGGATCCACTCACAAAGGCCTTTTTTCCCAGTAGAGACTTTTATGGGATGGTTGAGTATGAGATACTTTAACCACAGCTAATTGTTGGGTATGTGATACCACAACAGATGGCACTAGTGCAAGTGGGAGATTGTTAGTTATATGTATGCCCTAAAGGCCATTACTGTACATACGATGTATATTGTAATGGATGCTTGGACATATATAGGGAGGACTTTCTTGCTCGACATGATAGTATGCTATCTGGTTGTACTTTATCTTAACATGTACTCTGATTGTCTCTATGTTACATGTTGATAAAGTCCTTAGGATATGTACTCGACTACTGGGACTATGATGAGATCATACCAGTGGGGCCACGGTAGTCGACGAGTACATCCTATAACTGTTCCTAGTCGAGGGTGTATCGAGACAGGGCATCGATACACCAGAGTAGACTAGCGTATACGCATCTTGACCCATATGATGGGCGATGGATGATCCCATATCCATCGGTGTTTGGCATCAAGGATGGTGTACGGGTGCTCAGAGAGACTGGGTACACTGGACGGACTCGCCGAGAACTCCCAGATGGTATTATACCTCACGTCAGATGGCAGTTCTCCGGTGACACTGGTACAGAGTAGTCTGTTGACCCGAGATCGTCATAGAGTCTTGTATGATTCCCACTGTGCTTTGATTTCCATCATACCGCGTCCAAGAGGGCGTGCAAAAGGTGGCTTTTGGGTACAGTTCCGAATCATATGGAGGCAATGAGCGATAGGAGGGGATTCGTCTCTCCCGGTATAGGGAGTTGATGTTGTGCTGTGTTCGATTGGCTATAACCGGAAATCCCTGGCCAGGGTTGCTGAGATTTACTGGTAAGTGTTATCAGTAGTTTCTCAAACTGTTATAGACCTCATATCGACACGACTTATCAAGCTACTGGGGTCTGACGTTTACCACCCCTAGGGGAGATATGCGACATATCAGACGACGAGACCGGACTGTACGGGAGTGTTACTGATTGGATTCACAGGAGAACGTACAGGCTTGCTTGTTGATCTTCTGAGCGCTCAATACCTGGGTGGCTGTTACGTTTAGCTGACCGCTTGCAGATTGTGGGTGTTTGATATGATCATCATCTACTGCCGGCGTATTGAAGATTCTTTAGAGTCCTACACAGAGGTTTCTTGGCTCAGGCAAAACGGAGTAGGGGCACATATGTGATATGTGCGGGACCGGGGATAATACGATATGAGATACCGTATTCTATTCTCGCGATATTTGATATCAGCCGGGTCATCGGATCAAGTGTTGATTCGATGAATCGGTACGGATAAATATTAGTCGGTTATATGCGATATAGCCGGATTGTCGGATCAAGTGTTGATTCGATAATTTAATGTATAATAATATATATGATATATTAAATTACATTAACTAATATTAGCTCGCTAAAAGATTCTTTTTCTCACTCGGGTAATACATTGATATATATATGCGATATATGTTAAATGTATTATTTTATTTTGTTACAATAAATATTATATATGTGATATATAATATTGTAACATGATATGATAAATAATGCAACATGATTAGTTGAGATTAAACAAGATTAGGGTTTGATTTGGGTTAATGTTTACTAGAAGTTTCTAGAAGGTTTTTATTATGTCATGAAAAAGATATTTTCAAGTGACTCATCTTTAACTCAACCCAAACCCTAGCCCTAGTTAAATCTCTACAAAGGTTTAGTCAACCATGGTTGCATAATTCATCATTATTATCTTTTCATTATTCATCACAAAAGGTTTTAATCATTATTCATCTTCTTCATCCTTCTCTTTTCATGGAAAAAGCTTTCTTGCTTTTGATTTTGTGATGAAAGTGAGTGAGAATATGAAAACAAATGAGAGCAAAAATCCTACTTCATCATTCTCATCTACCCTTGCCCTTTAGATGAGAGTGTTCACTTCATTTAGTGAGTGTTAGCTTATGTTAATGAAACTTCAAGGTAGATCATCTATGTTATCGAAGATCGGAAGCAAGACTGCACCTTTCTCTTCGTGAAACCTCTCGAGAGTCCGGAACACGATGATCGCAGCGAAGGGACTTCAACACGGAGCTTAATAAGTGAAGGACCGGATCTACAAAGGTCGTAATCCCTCTCACTTAGTGTTAAACAGTTTAGCATGTTAGTTTTCGCCTAATCTCTAATTTAAAGATCCGGCTTCGGGTTGTTCGGCACGGCTAATTTTTTAATCGGGCATGGTTGATGCCTCGTAGACCCTTGTGGCAGTGCCTAGCAACCCTACACGTAGCATAGGAAACTCCTCTCCTATCAAGAGTATGTTATCCACGTACTCTACGAGGATCTCTACCATACTCTCTACTACTTTTTTGTATATACAAGGTTCGTCTACCATTTTGATGAAGTCAAACTCTTTGACTACCACATCAAAACAGTCGTTCCAACTCCGCGATGCCTGCTTTATCACATAAAACATCTTGCTCGCGTTTCCGCTGCTCCCACTATCTACGAAGCCATCTGACTGTGTACTTATAGACGCACCCTTCCAAATCAATATTTAGAAAAGCAGTCATGACACCCAACCGCCAGATATCGTAGTCATGGTATGTAGCCGTGGCAAGTAGGATCTGGATGGACTGAAGCATAGCTACTTAGAAAACGTTTCATCATAATCCATACCTGGTCAATGATGCAAACCTTTATGTCACGACCCGAAAGTACGGAACATGACCGGCACTTAAACTACGAAACGTCTCGAGGCGTTCGTAATCTAAGAAGTCGAAAACCCAGAAATCCAAACCAAGAAAAGTAGTAGAGTGCAGGAAAAACCAACTTAAAGCAAGTAGTTTCAATAGCATAAGCCGAATTATGCGGTTTTTTAAAACATCAAAAATTTACTGAAAATTTCGGCAGAGTCTCCTTTGTAAATACTGGCCCCCAAACGGGATACAACATGAATAGTATACGAAATCAAGAAAAAGGCATCCCCAAGTGGGAGCTAGCTCTTCGTCAATCGACGGTCACAACCACACAAGCAATATAATATACAACGCCAACGGCGAGGATCAAAACTCAAAAGGAAACTCAAAACCACCAGAAACATAACGAGCGACTCTAAGGTCGAAAGAATAAACAACACTGGTCTCTATCTCAATAAATACATGTTTGGTTGATGGAATTTACTAGATACAACGGAATAATATTATACAAGGTAATATGATGGGTACGATACAAGAAAAACCCACCTACTAGCAAGTCACCCGAAGGAAACCATGCCCGCACAGCCGTAAAGAAACCTGTACGGCAAACCTGCAAGAAACTGGGGCACAACGGGGGTGAGTTACCAACTCGTGAATAGAAAAATATCTACGCACAGAAATCGCATAAATAACGCAATCCTAGGTCAATGATCATAATATATCCTCAAAAATGTATATAACATGCAGCCTATAACAATGGATAGGGTAAATATCTAACCCGAGTGAAAACTCATGTGCCCGTGTCAGTGCCTCAGGTAGCAATATATCATATGAATGAGGTATGAATGCATGAAAACAGAATACATGTAAATGAAGAAACTGTTTTCATAAATTAGTGAGATTTCCTTCGTATTTTTAAACTGAGGTATCATAAATGAAATCAGTATCAACAGTGTCTAGCATCGACACAAAACATAATCTCAATGTCTCGAAATATCAATGTCTCAATCTCAATATCTAGGGCGCCGTCAGTCCAGACCGGCCCCTACCATCCATCTCAAGACCACGACGGTATCCTCCGGATATCCGACGCGTCGGGTAATATCACCGGTAGGTAGTGCTCCCCAGCCAGGTTCAACGTCAACAACACATTCCTCTTGCCCCGGGGTACCATACCGGGCCCACCATGTATCCGAAAAGGTTCCTCCACTCCTCGAATCGGGTCTCGAAATCCATCAGCAAACTCATGGTGGACGACTCATACATCATGGGAAAACCGCACTTTTTATTTTAAAAGGGAGAAAAGGTTTATTTATGTTTTTGCGGTTTTCCTCCAAATCCAAGAAATCTCATGAAATCCGAATCCAAGTCATCAATAGCATGTAAACAGTGAATATAGGCATGAGAATCCATGAATGCGACACAACAGTGAATAATAACATGCATGAAGTAGTAGGCAATAACTACAATGTCTAACTAGCATATAAGGCAAGCACACTAATATCATGTCTAAACTATTAGCTAACAACCTATGTCAAATGAAATAGTATTTTCTAAAGTGTTCGTGACATGTCAATTACCGATGAAGATGTGTGTGAGCCGGCAAGTAAGTGTACGTGGTACATACGCGTCATCGGTAATGGTGCTGGTATCCTAACAGCATGATGTTAATAATGCAATAAGAAATTATAAAATAAGTATGCGATGCGGAGCGAACAGTAAAAATGAGCGGGAGCTGAATACTAGACGCAACTATAACTAATCTGCACTAATCTAATATAAGTCCTACAAATGGTGCCTTTTGAAATAACACGAGTCATGGGGTTTTGAAAATAGGGGCTACGGTGTTTTTATGAAAAGATACGTCTTTTGAAATATCCGTAAGATCCCTTGGGCTGTCCTTTAAAATACCCACGATTCGTTAGTTTTGAAATAGGTAAGAATCGAATCTAATCTAACTAAACTAAACTAAAGGGCTAAGCTAACAAGCTGGACTACAGGTAAGGAAACCGCCTAACATCTGAGTCGATACATATACCTACCTGTATATGTATAGTCGGTGATCCCGCCTCAATAATATCATAGCCGATACCATATCTATAATCAGGCATCCCAAGTCAAGAGTGCGGATCAATCATCAATAAAGCTCGTACGTAAATCCGTCGTACGGCATCCCCAAATCTGGGTACGGGTCAATATCACATTCATCATACTATTCACCTCGTATCCTCTTTATCAAATATCATGATCGGGGTACTGATCTACGTCTAGTACAATACTGATACCGCCTAAGTATGCATGGACGTGTGTGAAACACTACGTCAAGGACCCGCTACAACGTCATGTCGTATCTAAGATACGAACCCTGCTATATCACCGATCTCACGGCCTCAATTCAAATCTCATCGACTCAGCTCAATCCCAAGTATCATCCTCAATCCGTATGTGAACACATAGTCCCATACCCATGTGAACACATAACTATAAAGAATCCCATGAGCACATATCAATAGGAAAGTATGCAAGTATGTATGTGTGTATGTGTAGTGCAACACTACCCTAGGGTTCGCAACGCTAAATTAATCCAACACACCAATATCCATCCTAAGCATCGTTATTAATCCCAAATAACATATAATAATTGTTGGTGTGTATACGCCTCCGTATACACCACCACGGACTGCGGGGGTGCTATACGCCATCCACCCGACTTCTCCCCGTAGATATAGATCTACTCACCTGGTCCTCGCTCGCCAGTGCCGACGTCGCCACGCGCTTGCTTATCGTCTCGAAGTCCACATGGGGGTACCTACCTGTCACAACGTATCGTATCGCATAAAAATCAAATCCGAAATCGAAACGGTATACGAGAACCAATTTGGCACGCGTATCACGCATAGGTCAAAACCTATCGTCTACGCATGCAAGAATAGCTAAACCAACCCTCGATGTCGATGTACAAACGTCAAACCATCGAGAAAAAATCCAAACACACTCATTTGTACATTCACAAACACTAATTATAATATGAAATAGGTTAAAAATTCACAAAAACCCCAAACTCACTTTAAAAGATATTTTTCCGAAAACCCAGCAAGCAAGGTTTACCGTTTTTGTACAAAACATGATGTTTTAACAATTCTAGTGACCAAGATGATAACTTAATATCTTAATTATGCCATAGAAACCATTACGTAAATTTTAAACCCACAATTTAATTCAATTTCAAAAACCTAGTTTGCAATTTTAACCAATTTCGACCATTTTATAGCAAAATTGCACATACAACAATCTAGTTTGGATTTGCATGATCTAAAGCATTAAACTACATTTTATAATGTTAATAAAGTCATAAAATTCTTAGTTAGATTTTAAATCACCCATTTGCAACTAAAAACTAAAACCTAGTTTGCTTAAATAACTAAATTTGGACTTTTAGATGCAACAATTTACAAATTATCTTCTAGATTAGGTTTAACACGTCTTAACATGCTAACTACACCATGCAACCTTAAACAAGTGACAACAACCCTATTGAATTTAAAACCCTAACTTTTCAAATCAAACTCCTTCTCTTTAGATTTCCAAACCTGCAATTAAACCATATTTAAGCACCTAATAAGATACATTAAGGAATTTAACCCAACAACTGAACAATAGGTTAGGATTTATACCTTAAAACCATCTTGAGATCAACATGAAACTAGACCTCCAAATTGAAATCTTTGCACCAAGATCCATGCTAAAAGAGATAAGAGAAAATGGGGAGGGCTTTGATTTGAATTTTAGCTTTGATTTTTGATGGAAATGGGTGAATTTTTTGATGGAAAATGAGAGGAGAAGAGGGAAGGAGGGGCTGCTGTTGGGGGCTGAGAATTTTCGGCCAGAAATTGAGGGAGTGAGGAGAGAGAGGGAGGGGTTGAAAGTGGGGAGAAAAGACAAAGTCCACATTGACTTTCTTTCATTTTCTTTTCTTTTCATTGTTTTCTTCTCTTTTCTTTTTGAAGTGGGGAAAAGAGTGGGAGTGGGGCAGCAAGGTTCAGCCATCATGATGGGGAAATGGGGGTTTGGGTGTGTGTACGGGTGTGGGGTGATGAAAAATGATAAATACAATACCCCAAACATCCATTTACGCTAAAAAAAAGCCTTTTTTCTTAAATAATTTCTAAACCGTTTTGGCAAATAATTTCGTTCCAAAAACCACATGATAAAATTTTATTTAATATTTTATGATGCACAAAATTTGTTTCAACTCATTCCAATTTGTAATTTTCCTTAATTAAATGTATTAGTGACGGCTTAAAATAATAATAAAATAATATTTTTTTCAGAAAATTTGAAATTTCACCAGCGGCTCAATAAACACCAAATAATAGCAATTACATAGCTAGAATATGTATATTTAATTTTTATAATAAGATATTTGTATTTTGGTTTTTTACAGAAAACCCCCTTATTTTACCGATTTTTTCAAAATTTCACCGAAACGATTTTCAAAACGTTACAATCTTTCCCCCTTAAAGAAATTCGGTCCCCGAATTTAAATTCAAACTCCCCCAAATACTAAAACATCTAAGAAAACCATCATGTCGTCGGGGCTCCGAAATTGTAAATACATAAAACAAATCGCAGCGCAGCGCATGCGCTTGAAAAATGAGTATATAACTCAAATCAAAACTCCGTCAAGCATCCCGCAATCATCGGAGTCATAGAGAAGACATCAATGCCAAATCCAAATCAAAACCAATATGACATAACTCGAAACTATACATCTAAATATCGAATCTATATCTGTAAGTATCTGAAGGAAATGCATGCCAAAAATATATTCAGGTACTGTCCTCTGACTAGTCCTGCTCAGTACGAAAACACATAGCAATATCATAAAAACGTACTGCTCTATACGAAATCAATCCCAAAATATGCACATGAATGCTACGTGCGTCTGGTGCGCACGGAAATCAAAATCCATATACGTGCCATACAAGTGCACAGAAACAAGATCTAAGTGCATCGGGTGTGCACAAAGCATCTGTCGTAGGCAACATGTGTGCCTGACAGCAAAATCAGGTGCATCTGACATGCACGAAAAATCTCGATTTAGTGTATCTAGTGTGCACCAAAATCATATCTCAACACATGCGCTCGACATGCGCGAAAATCCAAGGCCGGTGCATCTATCATGTATGAAATCATGAAATCCAATATCAAGCGCCGAACATGCGCAAAATCAAATCAGGTGCACAAGATGCACGAAACAAATATCGAGTATCACAATCGAAATCGAAGTCCAGTGCCTCTAAGTGCACAAAAGGCGTATCACTGCACTGCAAGCATATATAAACTATACAGAGTGCAGGAACCAAATCGTGTGCGTGCATACGCACAAAATCAACTCAAATGTCTAAAACCGTAAAATCACAAACATGTGAAACCAAAGCATGAAATCGATATCAAGTGCAACACTGTGCAAAGATCGTAAATCCTCAATCATCAAAATCAAATCATACGAATAAATCACCCAAAACATCGTGATCAATAATGGCGGAACAGTACCGCTCAAGCGCATCCTCTAAGAATCTCGGCCAACTGTCGCGGTCACTAGTGGGACGTCTCGTCGATGATCATGAACTCTGTCCTGCTGGTGTGCGTAACCATGACCACTCCTGGGTCAAGGTCTTCACTGTGAATTACCAATCTTTCGGTCCATCGGCTCATCGGCCCTGTCAGGTGTGCTAACGGGGATGATCCCGTTCTGGCACTTCTCTGGTCATCTCTCGGTCAATCATCGCGACCACTCGTAAGACAGCATATCACTGGCGTCGGCCTCTGGCTCTCTGAATGTACGTGACCCATCTGATCCTGGGTGCAAGTATCATTGCAGCAGTGTCCTGGAAGGAATCCTGCTCACGGTCTCTTCCATGTCTCGTCTCTGCCAACTGTCCGGAAGTCATTGTCCTTTCCTATATCTGCATCTTGCTCTGGAACGACTGCATACTCATCGCGACTCCTTCTGGAAGGTAAGTCCAAGTACCATGCCTCGGCATGCGCATCGCATCTCTGATGTCGGCGGAGTGGAACGCCATCTCATCTAGATCTGGTACGAACCTCTTACTCCACTTTCTCTAATGTCGACTGCTTCGGACTCGTCTCATCGTGGCTACATGGATTGAGCTCCAACGGCTATCCTCGTATCGGGAGTCTCCCAAGAAATGCATCTCACCACCTAGCATCCGAATTAAGTCGAGCCATCAGATCGAGTCGTCAAAACCTCATAATCCCCCAAGAGCTCAACCTCTTGGGCACAGTTTAATAGTGTCGAGTACATACCACAACATCGGTGGTCCAGCCGTAGAAGGGCAAACCCAAGCCTCACTAATGGCGCCGTAGAACTGCCGCAAACCCTAAGGTTCAAAGGCTTTCATACGGTCATTAAGTCGAGTTAGGGTTTCATTCTTCTAGAGGGACCATAGAATTGCCTGCATGTCTTTCCGAATACTTTAAACTTGGAATAGTAGGTTTCTGACATTCGATCGTCTCTGTCGACTCCCAACGTCTCCGCGTGAAGTCGTCTCTAGCTGGAATCAATCTATCTGATGACCTCGCATCGGGGTAGGCGAACGAACCACCTGTCCTAGTCATTCATCATCGGGTGACTAGCGGCCTTCTATCATCTCTTAGTACAACTCGTACTGTAATAGCTCCAACATCTGGGGCGATATCTCGTCGTTCGCAGCAATAACTAGCTCACTCGTCTGCACGCTGAACAGTGCCTCAAACATCATGAATAAGCAATACACCAACGGTCATCAAAATCTGGTTGGCCTCCATCATTGGCTCAATTCTCTAGTGTCGATCAGCACCTCCGAGTAACCTCATAAAGGCGATCCGCCAAACGCTCGTGGCGCGGAAACACAGTAAAAAGACACATCTCTGCAATCGTGTGTCGCCGGAATTTCGCCCTGGTCAGTCCTCGTTCGTGACGAGCTTGTGCTGACCGCAACTCTAGCCGTAGCTCTCCCTGCCCGTAACCGTAGCAGCAAAACCAAACTGGTACCGACGAGGCTAGATCAGGAAGGAATATAATACTGAACAAGGAAATGTATATCCTAAGGCTTCATAAGTGGAGTGGCGTGTCGTAAATATGCCGCGGAACATACCAACGGTACGTCACTCTACTTTAGTCACCTATTCCATCAACCAAGGGTCATCCTACGCTCCGAAGGTTAAAACCTAACGCTCTGATACCAACTTTGTCACGACCCGAAAGTACGGAACATGACCGGCACTTAAACTACGAAACATCTCGAGGCGTTCGTAATCTAAGAAGCCGAAAACCCAGAAATCCAAACCAAGAAAAGTAGTAGAGTGCAGGAAAAACCAACTTAAAGCAAGTAGTTTCAATAGCATAAGCCGAATTATGCGGTTTTTTAAAACATCAAAAATTTACTGAAAATTTCGGCAGAGTCTCCTTTGTAAATACTGGCCCCTAAACGGGATACAACATGAATAGTATACGAAATCAAGAAAAAGGCATCCCCAAGCGGGAGCTAGCTCTTCGTCAATCGACGGTCACAACCACACAAGCAATATAATATACAACGCCAACGGCGAGGATCAAAACTCAAAAGGAAACTCAAAACCACCAGAAATATAACGAGCGACTCTAAGGTCGAAAGAATAAACAACACTGGTCTCTATCTCAATAAATACATGTTTGGTTGATGGAATTTACTAGATACAACGGAATAATATTATACAAGGTAATATGATGGGTACGATACAAGAAAAACCCACCTACTAGCAAGTCACCCGAAGGAAACCATGCCCGCACAGCCGTAAAGAAACCTGTACGGCAAACCTGCAAGAAACTGGGGCACAACGGGGGTGAGTTGCCAACTCGTGAATAGAAAAACATCTACGCACAGAAATCGTATAAATAACGCAATCCTAGGTCAATGATCATAATATATCCTCAAAAATGTATATAACATGCAGCCTATAACAATGGCTAGGGTAAATATCTAACCCGAGTGAAAACTCATGTGCCCGTGTCAGTGCCTCAGGTAGCAATATATCATATGAATGAGGTATGAATGCATGAAAACAGAATACATGTAAATGAAGAAACTGTTTTCATAAATTAGTGAGATTTCCTTCGTATTTTTAAACTGAGGTAGCATAAATGAAATCAGTATCAACAGTGTCTAGCATCGACACAAAACATAATCTCAATGTCTCGAAATATCAATGTCTCAATCTCAATATCTAGGGCGCCGTCAGTCCAGACCGGCCCCTACCATCCATCTCAAGACCACGACGGTATCCTCCGGATATCCGACGCGTCGGGTAATATCACCGGTAGGTAGTGCTCCCCAGCCAGGTTCAACGTCAACAACACATTCCTCTTGCCCCGGGGTACCATACCGGGCCCACCATGTACCCGAAACGGTTCCTCCACTCCTCGAATCGGGTCTCTAAATCCATCAGCAAACTCATGGTGGACGACTCATACATCATGGGAAAACCGCACTTTTTATTTTAAAAGGGAGAAAAGGTTTATTTATGTTTTTGCGGTTTTCCTCCAAATCCAAGAAATCTCATGAAATCCGAATCCAAGTCATCAATAGCATGTAAACAGTGAATATAGGCATGAGAATCCATGAATGCGACACAACAGTGAATAATAACATGCATGAAGTAGTAGGCAATAACTACAATGTCTAACTAGCATATAAGGCAAGCACACTAATATCATGTCTAAACTATTAGCTAACAACCTATGTCAAATGAAATAGTATTTTCTAAAGTGTTCGTGACATGTCAATTACCGATGAAGATGTGTGTGAGCCGGCAAGTAAGTGTACGTGGTACATACGCGTCATCGGTAATGGTGCTGGTGTCCTAACAACATGATGTTAATAATGCAATAAGAAATTATAAAATAAGTATGCGATGCGGAGCGAACAGTAAAAATGAGCGGGAGCTGAATACTAGACGCAACTATAACTAATCTGCACTAATCTAATATAAGTCCTACAAATGGTGCCTTTTGAAATAACACGAGTCATGGGGTTTTGAAAATAGGGGCTACGGTGTTTTTATGAAAAAATACGTCTTTTGAAATATCCGTAAGATCCCTTGGGCTGT
Source organism: Agapanthus africanus (assembly GCA_030015575.1). Classification (NCBI taxonomy): domain Eukaryota; kingdom Viridiplantae; phylum Streptophyta; class Magnoliopsida; order Asparagales; family Amaryllidaceae; genus Agapanthus; species Agapanthus africanus. Next base: position 370,365,906 of record JASDDO010000010.1, read on the forward strand.
CCTTTAAAATACCCACGATTCGTTAGTTTTGAAATAGGTAAGAATTGAATCTAATCTAACTAAACTAAACTAAAGGGCTAAGCTAACAAGCTGGACTACAGGTAAGGAAACCGTCTAACATCTGAGTCGATACATATACCTACCTGTATATGTATAGTCGGTGATCCCGCCTCAATAATATCATAGCCGATACCATATCTATAATCAGGCATCCCAAGTCAAGAGTGCGGATCAATCATCAATAAAGCTCGTACGTAAATCCGTCGTACGGCATCCCCAAATCTGGGTACGGGTCAATATCACATTCATCATACTATTCACCTGGTATCCTCTTTATCAAATATCATGATCGGGGTACTGATCTACGTCTAGTACAATACTGATACCGCCTAAGTATGCATGGACGTGTGTGAAACACTACGTCAAGGACCCGCTACAACGTCATGTCGTATCTAAGATACGAACCCTGCTATATCACCGATCTCACGGCCTCAATTCAAATCTCATCGACTCAGCTCAATCCCAAGTATCATCCTCAATCCGTATGTGAACACATAGTCCCATACCCATGTGAACACATAACTTTAAAGAATCCCATGAGCACATATCAATAGGAAAGTATGCAAGTATGTATGTGTGTATGTGTAGTGCAACACTACCCTAGGGTTCGCAACGCTAAATTAATCCAACACACCAATATCCATCCTAAGTATCGTTATTAATCCCAAATAACATATAATAATTGTTGGTGTGTATACGCCTCCGTATACACCACCACGGACTGCGGGGGTGCTATACGCCATCCACCCGACTTCTCCCCGTAGATATAGATCTACTCACCTGGTCCTCGCTCGCCAGTGCCGACGTCGCCACGCGCTTGCTTATCGTCTCGAAGTCCACATGGGGGTACCTACCTGTCACAACGTATCGTATCGCATAAAAATCAAATCCGAAATCGAAACGGTATACGAGAACCAATTTGGCACGCGTATCACGCATAGGTCAAAACCTATCGTCTACGCATGCAAGAATAGCTAAACCAACCCTCGATGTCGATGTACAAACGTCAAACCATCGAGAAAAAATCCAAACACACTCATTTGTACATTCACAAACACTAATTAGAATATGAAATAGGTTAAAATTCACAAAAACCCCAAACTCACTTTAAAAGCTATTTTTCCGAAAATCTAGCAAGCAAGGTTTACCGTTTTTGTACAAAACATGATGTTTTAACAATTCTAGTGACCAAGATGATAACTTAATATCTTAATTATGCCATAGAAACCATTACGTAAATTTTAAACCCACAATTTAATTCAATTTCAAAAACCTAGTTTGCAATTTTAACCAAGTTCGACCATTTTATAGCAAAATTGCACATACAACAATCTAGTTTGGATTTGCATGATCTAAAGCATTAAACTACATTTTATAATGTTAATAAATTCATAAAATTCTTAGTTAGATTTTAAATCACCCATTTGCAACTAAAAACTAAAACCTAGTTTGCTTAAATAACTAAATTTGGACTTTTAGATGCAACAATTTACAAATTATCTTCTAGATTAGGTTTAACATGTCTTAACATGCTAACTACACCATGCAACCTTAAACAAGTGACAACAACACTATTGAATTTAAAACCCTAACTTTTCAAATCAAACTCCTTCTCTTTAGATTTCCAAACTTGCAATTAAACCATATTTAAGCACCTAATAAGATACATTAAGGAATTTAACCCAACAATTGAACAATAGGTTAGGATTTATACCTTAAAACCATCTTGAGATCAACATGAAACTAGACCTCCAAATTGAAATCTTTGCACCAAGATCCATGCTAAAAGAGATAAGAGAAAATGGGTAGGGCTTTGATTTGAATTTTAGCTTTGATTTTTGATGGAAATGGGTGAATTTTTTGATGGAAAATGAGAGGAGAAGAGGGAAGGAGGGGCTGCTGTTGGGGGCTGAGAATTTTCGGCCAGAAATTGAGGGAGTGAGGAGAGAGAGGGAGGGGTTGAAAGTGGGGAGAAAAGACAAAGTCCACATTGACTTTCTTTCACTTTCTTTTCTTTTCATTGTTTTCTTCTCTTTTCTTTTTGAAGTGGGGAAAAGAGTGGGAGTGGGGCAGCAAGGTTCAGCCATCATGATGGGAAAATAGGGGTTTGGGTGTGTGTACGGGTGTGGGGTGATGAAAAATGATAAATACAATACCCCAAACATCCATTTACGCTAAAAAAAGCCTTTTTTCTTAAATAATTTCTAAACCGTTTTGGCAAATAATTTCGTTCCAAAAACTACATGATAAAATTTTATTTAATGTTTTATGATGCACAAAATTTGTTTCAACTCATTCCAATTTGTAATTTTCCTTAATTAAATGTATTAGTGACGGCTTAAAATAATAATAAAATAATATTTTTTTTCAGAAAATTTGAAATTTCACCAGCGGCTCAATAAACACCAAATAATAGCAATTACATAGCTAGAATATATATATTTAACTTTTATAATAAGATATTTGTATTTTGATTTTTTACAGAAAACCCCCTTATTTTACCAATTTTTTCGAAATTTCACCGAAACGATTTTCAAAACGTTACACTTTAACAAGTCAAGCTTTGAAAGTCTCAACTTTTCCATGTACACCAAGTAATCTTCTCAAGATATACTTGCTCCTGATGGGAATTTAACCCTTCAGATAAGGCAACCAAAGTCCATACTTTGTTGGTGTATAAGTATTCCATCTCAGATCGCTAAGCATCCAGCCATTCTTACAGAGTCCCACTCCTGATGGCAAGCTCGAAACTAGTTGGGTCATCATCTCATGATGCTATCCTCGCTCCCACTGTCATAGAGAAACCGAAGTATCTCTCAGGTGGGTGAGGCACCCTACTAGATCGGCGGAGAGGCTGAGGTTCGTTGGTTGCTATTGAATCCTTTGGTTCTACCAAATCATCAGCTGCAGTTTGTATAGTTGGAACCTTTCCAGTTCTACATAACAGACCTTGCCTCGAGCTTGTCCGGATTATGCTTTTAGACATAGGCTGGACAACCCCAAATCTTAACAAACTTAAGATATAGGCTCTTCCTTTTCCATATCACATATGAAGTGGTAGGCAACTGATTTGATTTGAACCCTATTCAATAGGTATGCAACTTCTCCAGTGCATAACTCCCAAAAGGAAATAGGTAACTTAGTAGTACTCATCATAGAGCACACCTTATCACATAGGGTGTGATTGCTCCGCCCCGATACACCGACGTGTTGTGGTGTATACGGAAGAGTAATGCTGAAAGAGAATCTCATTCTCCTTTAGAATAGCCCAGGAATTCCGTGCTCAAGTATTCTCCTCCTTGATCACATCAAAGGACATAATACTTATACCCGTTTGGTTCTCTACTTCTAACTTATATTCTATGAATATCTCAAAAGGTTCGGACTTGTGTTTCAACAGGAACATATGTCTGAATCTTGAGAGATCATCAGAGAATGTAATTAAGTACAAAGAACCGGTCTTGGCATGTATAGACAAAGGACCTTCATACATCAACATGTATCATCCAAAGAGTTCACTAACTCTTTCTCTGTTTCCAATAAACGGAGCTATGGTCATCTTATCTCTGTGACATGACCGGCAAGTTTCACAAGATGTAAATTCAAACTAATTTAAATATGCATCTATATGTAACTTCAGCTAGTCGGGTCGCATTAATATGACCTAGTCTACAATACCTCAAGAAGGATTCGTTCATTTCTGAACTCTTCCTCTTATGTGTGTTCTGTATACTAAGAATTGTAGTTTGATTTAGAACGTGAATGTTTTTAGATAACGTGCATGAACCGATCAACACTTGATATAGGAAATGTTCAAAACATTTTCCAACAATACAAAATTATATCCTTTCTTTACTAATAAAGAGACTGATATGATGTTGTATATCAGGTTCGGTATCTAATAACATTCGTTCAGAATCAATGTATTCTGGTAATACAGGGTGATAGTGACCAACAGACTTGGCTGCAACACTTGCACCATTTCTATCTCATGAAACTTATCACCCGTTCTCAGTTCTCTACCTATCTGTAGCCCATGTAACATCTTACATATGTTGGAGATAGTGCCCTCATAGTCAATTATTGGATCGCAGGTACGTGATTGCAATGATTGCGGAGGACCTATCCCGGTAGCACAGTCTTACTCGAGATGATAGTATGCTATCTGGTTTGCCTTTATCAGTCGTGTACATGTTCAGGTGACTGATTGCATGTTACACTTTGATAGAGCCCTTAGGATCTTGCTTTACTACCAACAGTATGATGGCGATCATATACGTGAGAGTTGGGTAGTTTATATGCATATCCTTAATTGTGGTCCCTAGTCGTGGGAGTTTCGAGACAGGGCATCGATACTCCGGAGTAGACTAGTGTATACAGTCGAGACCCCGACGAGGGGCAGTGGCCGGTCTCACAAGCCACTGGTGTCAGTTGGATCACCTAAGATGTATACAGGTGCTCATTGGGTTATGAGTACACCGGACAGGACTCGCCGGGAATCTGCTAGTTAGTATTATATCTACCGTCAGATAGCAGTTCCCTGGTGACATGTGTACAGGTTAGTTCATCGACCTGAGGTCGTCATTTGTCTCGTGTGAGTTCCCACTGTGCTTTGATTTCTACCCTACCACGGCTCAAAGGAGTCGTGCAAACAGGTAGTTTTTGGGTACAGTCCCGAGCCATATGGAGGCACGTGAGCGGATCGGCAGGGGATTCGTCTCTCCCGGTATTGGGGGCGAGGTCGTGCTGTGTCTAGGAGAGCCATTACACAAAGTCCATGGCCATGGCAGGAGATTTACTGGTAGGTACTCCAGTAGTATCTCAGGGTGTTATTGGGCTTCACTCCGACACGACTTATACTGCTATTGGGGGTCTGACGTTACTAGCCCCCTAGGCAGATATGCGATACTCATTGACGAACGGACCGGACTGTATATACATTGTCACTGTTAGGCTCAGTAGGGTTTCTGGATGAGTTCACTCATCGGCCTCCCTTGAGTTTGCTCATCAGCCTCCCTTGAGGTCAGTCCATGGGCAGCCGTTACGCATTGCTAGTGCCGCTGACGGTTTGTGGTTAAACCCACTGCCATGGTGCTGACGAGTCATTAGAGTCCCCCACAGACAGTTTCCCAAGTTCGGGCGAAACGTTGTAGAGGCCGTATGGTTTTATGGCAGGGTTCGGAAAATGCACGTGCGTTTACGCACGTGTTATTTTTCGGGCAGATAATACTGGTCGGCTTTGGTTTAAGCCGGATCCGAGTATTATATTGAGTAGGTATAATATCTTTGTCTCAGTTGCATTTGTATTCGGTCGCAATACAAATGCGGGTATATTTATACAGTTTCGGGGTTATCCTGAAAGTTGTTTCAGGATCACTTTTGGAAGTTGCCAGTTTCCAGTTTTCTATCAGCCGTCTTTTAACATTCGGTTCAAGACGGATTTATCTTTTCTTGGATGAGAGTGTGTCATGCTTCTAGAAGGTTCTAGATTTGGTGAGGTGTCTTGTGACTCATGCTTTGATTTTAACCACTTTCTTGTTTTGGTTAAGATATTTTATTTAGCTAAAGATATTTTGTAAGAAGCTTCTTGTCTTAGGGTCACCACTTGGTTCCTACGGTCACCCCCCTCTCTTTATAAGAGGCCGGCCCCCTCCTCTCTCTCTCATGGTTGTTGATTTCATTTTGTAGAAAAGATATGATAGGTTTTATCGGTGTATGGAATTTCACAGTCCATTTCATTCCATCACCCGATTCCTTCGGCAACTTCATTAACCGATCGTCCACGGATTTGGACGAAGTGAGACAAAGTCATCTACTCATTCTCTACATCATTCTTGGTCGTCTCTTTTAGCAAACTTGACGATTGAGTTGCCTCGAGTCAGAGGCGGGAGCCCGTTTAAAGAACCGATCATGTGGTGCCACCTCGACGAGGAGATCGGAGATCGACGAGATCGGAGCAGCCGCAACGGAGTGTGGGATGATGGTTGAAGAACGAAGGACTCGGATCGTTCGGTACAATCTTTCTACACTCTTTACAGTTTGTTAGTTTAGCAATAATGGCAGATCCGGGTTAAAGTATACGATAGCGCCAAGTTAAAAGTTTTTGTTCCGCATTTGGCGTCTGTAGACTGCCGGGGCGCTAGCGTAGACTTACAACATATGTGGGATCCTGATCCGGTATCACATACCCAGGACGTAAAGGATACTGAAAAACGGTTCTCTGTAATGAACACACCCGAAGATGATGCATCATCATGCACTTTCTTCGTTTGGGCGGCACGGGAATTCTGGTATTCCCCAATTTCCTGCTCTGTCTTATAACAATTATAAGTTGGAGCGGGACCAACGTTCCCCAGCTCAGTATAACAAGCGGGTTCGGTCAATACATCCGTATTATTATCTTGATTAAGGCGTGACATGGTCGCTACCTGGAGAGAGAGAGAAGAAAACACTCTGCGTGCGCTCTTACAAGATAAGATTGGTTATTATTTTATCTAATCAGGATGGCTCCCACTGTTTTTATCAAATCTTCCTTCAAACCCTAAAAGGAAAGACTAGCCGGGATTAATTACACCTTACAACTTCGCCAATCTTTCAGCCAGGCCAATGTCGGTACTTTGAGGGAGGTTCCCCGTGCTTTCGCACGGACCTAATTAAAGTAAACCTCGTTTTCCCAGAGGCGTAACCCCGTTGACACCTTTCTAGACACCTACTTGATCGGCTAATTGTAATGTGTAAAACTCTCCCAGGAGTAACAATTACTCGCAGTGGGTATCGGGATCCAACTATCTCATAGAAGGTATGCAATCTCATTGCAAATTTCAACACTTGAAATTCCCGATAATATTTTGCCCCTAACATGCTATGACCTTGACGAAAGCCAACAAACCATAGCGCGCTAGTCAAGTTCAACCCGTACATTTCTTGACTGAATTAAACCCACCCGCACGACCCTTGACGAAAGCCAACAAAGCCGTACGACTACCCTAATCCAATCGCATCGTATGCAGCAAATAAGCAGCATATAGCTACCGTGCACTACACCTTGACGAAAGCCAACAAATGTAGCACGAATACTATATACAACTTATCTGAAATGACGGAGGGCTACGAAAGGTTTTTCTGAAAACCTATTGCGTAATGAACTTGATATCGTTGTAGAATCAAATGATTTTAAAATGGAGTGTTTTTGAGGCTTTTACTAGTTTCGCTAAAGAGGTCACTCCCGGTGAAGGGATCTCGGCTTTTTCCTCGTCGAATGAGGTGCAGGATATATCATATATATCACTGTGCAAAGCAAGAACTAGAAAAGCAATCAAAAGACAAAACCGAGGGGTGTAGCATCTGCTAGTCATTGCTAAAGGGGTCACTCCCGGTAAAGGGATTTCGGCCCTTTCCTTATCGAATAAGGTGCAGGATGTTCTACAAGGAACACCGCGATGCAAAGCAAGAACTGTAGCTACCTGTTTTTGAAAATTCGATTCCACAACATCTTTTAGGTTTCTTTTCTTTCATTAATCATATTAATGAAGTCCCGTCTTTTAAGCACCTAAACATCACAGATAAATACGACGTACAATTATGCCATCCGCATTCGCCTCGATGTCCCCTCGTGCACAGTTAGGTTAGGTAACTAACGGCAGAGCGGGGCAGGGCTAGCGCGGGAGTAAAACATAAGTAACGTCTATATAATATATCATATATACTATATATAGTATCTATCACAACATATCAAATGATCACATCACATATATCGCAGCAGAAGAAACATATGAAACATTGGATAAACTAGGACGTCCGTGTTTTATTTTGAGCCTCTATAAAACACGGATTCCACGGTCGCGATGAATAGCCAAACCCACACCCCTAGACCCCTACGAGAGCGGCAAGCAACCCTTCCAATTCTAGAGTTAGGAGACCCGGACTCGACTCCTCGAGTTGGTCTCCCACTGGACCCTAGAACCTGGTTACTTGTGCTCTCCTCCTTGGGTCTATCCTAGTGCAGAAAAGTAAATAATATACAAATGGTGACATCAACCTCATCCCGGAAGTGCCCCAATAAAAGAATATTACATACAATGAATTTTACATGAATGAAAATAAAAACTCTCATCTCACATAAAAAAAAACCCGGCTATTCAAAACGCGACGATCCAATATAACATATCCAGCAACACATAACATCACATGTCATCAACGTAAGTAAATATGCGCATCCCAATTGTCGTTGACATATAGCAACGAAACCGGCGATATCACATATTACACTTACGGTCGCAGAAAAGAAAGTGTAAAACCACAACAGTTGGAATCCGCAACCTCCTTAGACATCGCATGTCTAACAATTATAAACCCCACATTTTAGTCTCTATATCGAAAACACTTTTCAATATCAAGTCGGGCAATTCAACAAGATTCCCGACAACCTGATCGAATGCTCGTCGCAAACTTTAGTAGACGGCCGCACCCCCGGATGCCGTCGACGAAGTGCACTAAGGCGGAACACCGCTGCCGCGAGCACCCAAACGGATGCTTTTGGCTACGGGGTTCTCCTACAGTCACTTGGTCGGGGCTATGGGGCATGGCTGTCTATTAAGTTTACCCGGCGAGTATCCGCGTACGCTACGTGATTGCAACGGACTTTTGATCGCATCAAAATTCCGTGGCAACCGATCATCTGAGACTAAACTGCTATGTTTATAACATCCAAATTAGTTATCTCATAACTACTTGTGAATTCCAAATATTGTACCACATTCCAGATAAATAGACAATGTCAAACTTTCCGATCGAATGATCAAACACCCAAGTTTTCCCAAATAGTTCTCAACACTTGAGGGGAGTTTAAAAACATCCATCACATGCCACAGTACCAATGGTCCAGCCGTAGAAGGGTCAAGCCAACGCCTCACATGTGGCACGCCGTACTGCCCCAAACCCTAAGGTTCAAACGGCAGTTCAAGACGGTCACATAATCGAGTTAAGGTTTGTTGTCTTCTAGAAGGTCCATTGCGTAACTTGCACGATTCAGACATTCTTAAACAAACGGAAAAATTGAGTTATTGATATCCGTCCGAACTTTTTAATACTTTCTAAATATCCGGAAAACACAACTGAATTAAATTTTCCGATCGAATCTAACGAATACAAAATAAACCCCAGAACACTCAACACTTGAGTCAAAATACAAAATACCTAGAAAATAGCAATTTTTCCTACGGATGTTACTGTGCCAAAACGACACAGTAAGCCTTCTGTACGGCCGCGGATCTGCGGCGCAAGCAGGGTATTGCCGCGGTTCCGCGGCCAAGTGTACGGTTCACTGTCTCGTTTTCCACAGTAATTCTTAGAAAACCCTGCTGAATTTTTTAGGCATTTTTAATTCTGAAAATAACCAGTTTTTAAAAAATGTATAGAGAGGGGTTTACTTTGTAGTTTCCGGGTTCGATCGGGGTTTTAACTTCGTATACACGTCGCCTAATGCTCTAGCCACGCTCTGATACCTCTGTAGGGTTACTAGGCACACTAAGGAGGTTCTATAAGGCATCAACCATGTCGGATTAAAATTTTAGCTGTGCCGAATAACTCTAAACAAGATCGTTTGCTAGAAAATTAGGGTTTCACATGCAAGTAAATCACATTTACACTAAGTGAATACGAAATATAACCTTTGTAGATCGGTCCTTCACTTCTAAAGCTCCTTGTTGTAGTCCCTTCGCTGCGATCACGTGCTCCCGGACTCTCGGACGGCTCCATGAGAAAGTTGCAACGGTATTGCTTGAAGTCTTCGAGGCCGAAGATGATCTACGTTGAGGGAATACGGGCTCAAGCTTCTACTTCACCAACTAAAGAATTAGTGAAGCAGACACCCTAAACTAAAGTGCTAGTCTAGTAGAGAATGGTGAAATAGGAAATGGGTACACTTTAGAATTTCTTTTCTCACTTTGTATCTCTCACTTTTTCAAACCCTAGAATGAAAATCAAGGAGGAAGAAGATGAGCTCAAAATGAATATCAAGAATGATCAAGAGAGAGAATGAGCTAACCATGGTGAGTGAGTATCATATACTAACTCATGTAGAGACATTACCATGGGTAATCATAGTGGTTAGGTTAACTAATATCTTAAGTAAAACAAAACTAGTGGACTAAGTCAAATGCAAACAAAAGCTTCATGAAGCTTCATGCATTTGTGCTCATTATCCATTTGTTTTAGAATTACTTTAAATATAAAAACCTAACAAATATAATTAGTATGGTATAAGTCTTCTACACCCATGATATGTGTATCAACAACCATGATACAATTAGTACACTAATAAATATATATCACATATATATTAACTTGTGCACAAGTGAGAAAAATAAATGCTTAAGTGAACCAATGTTAGTTAATGTAAATTAGTATATCACATATATAATTATATACTAAATTATTAAATCAACACTTGACTTAATAATCCGGTTATATCACATATGACCGACTAACATCCATTGTATCGACTTATCGAATCAACCCTTGATTCGATAACTTGGTTATATCGCATATAACCGATCGACACAAACATCGCGAGAATAGAATACGGTATCACATACTCGCATTATTCTCGGTCCCGCACATATCACATATGCGCTCCTATTTTGTTTTGCCTGAGCTAGTATAACCTCTATGTAGGACTCTAAAGACTCGTCAATACGCCGGTAGTAGGTGATGATCATATCAAACACCCACAAGCCGTCAGAGGTACTAGCTGGACGTAACGGCTACCCGGGTATTGAGCGATCAGAAGATCAGCAAGCAAGCCCGCTCCAACTCCTGCAAAAAGCCTGACAGTGACACTACCGTACAGTCCGGTCTCCTCGTCTGATATGTCGCATATCAAGTCTAGGGGTGGTAAACGTCAGACCCCAATAACCGATAAGTCATGCCGATATGAGGCTCATAAAGGGTCGAGAAACTACTGGTAACACTTACCAGTATATCTCTAAACCAGCCCTGGCCAGGGACTTCCTTGTTATGGCCAATCGAGCATAGCGCAACATCAACCCCCAATACCGGGAGAGACGAAACCCCTCCTATCGCTCATTGCCTCCATGTGACTCGGGACTGTACCCAAAAACCACCGTTTTGCACGCCCTCTTGGACGTGGTAAGGTGGAAATCAAAGCACAGTGGGAATCACACAAGACTCTATGACGATCTCGGGTCTACAGACTAACCTGTACCAGTGTCACCAGAGAACTGCCATCTGACGTAAGGTATAATACCATCTGGGAGTTCTCGGCGAGTCCGTCCAGTGTACCCAGTCTCTACTGAGCACCCGTATATCATCTCTGATGTCAAACACCGATGGATATGGGATCATCCATCGCCCATCTGTATGGGTCGAGAAGGCATACGCTAGTCTACACTGGTATATCGATGCCCCGTATCGATACACCCATGACTAGGGACCTTGAAGGATATACTTATGGACTACCATGTCCCCACTAGTATGATCCGCATCATAGTCCAGGTAGTCAAGTACACATCCTAAAGGCTTTACCAACATGTAACAGAGAGACAATCAGTATACACGTTAAGGTAAAGAGTAACCAGATAACATACTATCATGTCGAGCAAGAAAGTCCTCCCTATATATGTCCAAGCATCCACTACAATATACATCTCGTGTATAGTAATGGCCTCTAGGGCATACATATAACTAACAGATCCATATAGACGCACTCTTCCATGTTACCATTTAGAAAAGCCGTCTCTACGTCCATCTGTCGGATCTTAAAATCTTGGAAGGAAGCAATGGCAAGAAGGATCCGAATGGATTTGAGCATAGACACTGGAGAAAAGGTTTCATCATGGTCAAAACCAGGTCTTTGACGAAAACCTTTTGCAACAAGTCTAGCCTTATAGGTTTTAACCTATCCATTTACACCAATCTTCTTTCTGAAGATCCATCTGCAGCCTACGGGTTTTACCCCTTCTGGAGCAATGTTCAAAGTGCATATTTTGTTGGTGTACATGGACTCCATTTCGGTCCACATTGCATCCAGCCATTTTACCGAGTCGCCGCTCTGAATGGCTTACTGGAAGCTAGTTGGCTCATCATTGTTAATGATGCAATCCTCTCTATTGTTGATAAAGCCTTTATGATGTATACTTGACTACCAGGATTATGATGCAGATCATACTAGTGAGGCCAGGGTTGTCCATAAGTTCATCCTTTAATTGTTCCTAATCGAGGGTGTATCGAGTCGGGGCATCGATATTCCACAGTAGACTAGCGTATACGCTTCTTGACCCATTTGATGGGCGATGGATGATCCCATATCCATTGGTGTTTGACATCAAAGATGGTATACAGGTGCTCAGTGGAGACTGGGTACACTGAACATGACTTGCCGAGAACTCCTAGATGGTATTATACCTAACGTCAGATCGCAGTTCTCTGGTGACACTGGTACATGTTAGTCTGTAGACCCGAGATCGTCATAAAGTCTTGTGTGATTCTGTGATTTGACTTCCACCTTACCACATTCAAGAGAGTGGGCAAAATGGTGGTTTTTGCGTACAGTACCGAGTCACATGGAGGCAATGAGCGATAGGAGGGGTTTCGTCTCTTCCGGTATTGGGGGTTAATGTTGCGCTGTGCTCGATTGGCCATAACAGAAAGTCCCTGGCCAGGGCTGATACTGAGATTTACTGGTAAGTGTTATCAGTAGTTTCTCGACCCGTTATGAGCCTCACATCGGCATGACTTATCAAGTTACTGAGGTCTGACGTTTACCACCCTTAGACTAGATATGCGACATATCAGACGAAGAAACCGGACTGTACGGTAGTGTTACTGTTGGATTCACAGGAGTATGGACAAGCTTGCTTGTTGATCTTCTGATCGCTCAATAACCGGGTAGCCGTTACGTCCAGCTAGTGCCGCTGACGGCTTGTGGGTGATTGATATGATCATTACCTACTGCCGGCGTATTGACGAGTCATTAGAGTCCTACACAGAGATTTCCTAGCTCATGCGAAACGAAGTAGGGCGCATATGTGATATGTGCGGGACCGAGATTAATACGAGTATGTGATACCGTATTCCAATCTCGCGATACAGGTTATATGTGATATAACCGAATTGTTGAATCAAGTGCTGATTCAATGATATGTTATATGTATATGTGATATGCATATAAAAGATATTAGTCGGTTGTATGCGATACAGCCGGTTATTAAATCAAGTGTTGATTTAATAATTTAATGTGTAATTATATATTTGATATATTAGTATACATTATCTAATATTAGCTCACTTAAGAATTTCTTTTCTCATTATACATTTAATATATATGTGATATATTTTATTTTGTGTCATGCTTGATGATACATTATACATGGGTGTATGAGACTCATACCATACTTAAGATAATGTGGGCTTTTAATTATTAAAGAAAAATCAAAATTAGGTGGATATTAGTCATGGCTTGAAGCTTGGAGAAGCTTGTGGAAACCATTGACTTAGTCCACTAATTTTGTTTTGCTTTAGATATTTATTAACCTAACCATTATTTTTAGCCATGGTTTAGTCTCTACATGAGTTATATATGATATTTTCTTACCCATGGTTGATGAGTTGATCACTTGATCATTTTTCTTCATCTCCTCCATTTTGCTCTCTAGCTTTGAGTGAGAAAAGAAAATAAAGAGAGAAATAATTCTAAAGTGACCAAAATTCCTACTCCACCAATTTATACCAAACTAGCCATTTAGTATAGGTTGTTTTTTCACCAGTTCATCAATTAGTGAAGAGGTAGCTTGAGTTAGAGATTCTTCGACGTAGATCATCTTTGGTCTCGAAGATCCTTGAGCAAGCTTGTTCCTTTCGACTAGTGGAGCCTAGCGAGAGTCCGGGACACCACTACTTGGAGCAAAGGGACTATTTCATGGAGCTTTAGAAGTGAAGGACCGGTCTACAAAGGTTTTATTCCCATTTCACTTAGTGTAAAGTTGTTTACATGCTAGTTATAACCCTAATCCTCTAGTTAGATCCTCATTCCGGGTTGCTTAGCACTCTAGGTTTTTTAAAATTATATGCTTGATGCCTTAGAAAATATAATGAGGGTGCTAAGGGACCCTTCAGTTCATACCATCATGCTTGTAGTGAGCTTGTGCACATTTTTTGTGAAGAGATTATAAGGTTTTGTTTGAGTTTTGGTGGTGTTTAGTGGGGTGTAGTGGAGGTGGAGGAAGGTGATGAAGGAGAAGGAGATGAAGAAATGGGGATGAAGAAATAAAGAGGAGTGAAGAAAAACCATCAATTGTGTGGAACATTCTCACTCCTCTCTCTCTCTCTCTCTCTCTCTCTCTCTCTCTTTCCCCCTCTCTCACCCATGATACTTGTCACCTCAAGTCTTTCTCATCTTTATTCTTTTTCTTTCTTTTATCTTTTTGTCACGACCCGAAATTGGCACGTAACGGCCCTTAAACTACGCAACGTCTACAGGCGTAACGCAATTTAAGTAAGCCGAAAACCCAGCAATCTAAACCATCAAAAGTAGTAAGAAATAATAACATTTTTAAAACCTTTGAAATCTCAAACCAAATTCTTTAAAAGTCCAACTTTGTTTCCTTTAAAATTTTGGCAGCACCTCCTTTGTAAAAACCAGCCCCAAAAATGGGAACAATATAAATATAAGTAAAGCATCCCCAAACGGGAGCAAAAACACGCCCAAAGGCGGAAAACAACCACCACAACAGATATCCTACGCCGTAGCGAAGAAATAAAAGACGATATAAGTAAAACTGCATAAAGGACATCCAAGTCACCAAAATAATATACAATATCGTCCTCACAACAAGTCTCTAAGTCATACAAGATAATGGTAGATGGAGAGTACATGATACAATGAATATACAATAAGCAACATGAACGGATAACCACAAAATCCACCTAAAGCAAAACTGCACACTGTGAGCCGTTGCGGTATCCGCAGAAAAAGATGATATGATAGATGAATAGCCTACCTCGACTACTCTGGAGAACAACCTGCAAAACACTGTGGCACAACGGGAGTGAGTTGCCAACTCGTGAATAGTAAATAATATATGCAGGTAATCGCAAGTATGCACGTACAACGCGAATCTAACATATGCAAGCTAATAGCAATAAAATTCATATGTGTGCAATAGTCATGAAAGGTACACTAGCAGGTATCACTAATTCATGAAGCAGTAATATGACAATATGTATGCAACATTCATGTAATGTACCCCATCAGGTACAACTAATACATGAAACAATGATATGACAATGTATATATGCAACAGTCATGAAAGGTACTCTAGCAGGTACAACTAATACATGAAGCAATGCATATAAAATAATGTATGTAAATGCAACAGTCATGGAAGGTACTCTATCAGGTACTACTAATACATGAAGCAGTGCAGAAACAATAAATGTAGAGTATAGGATGAAACATGTCATTTCCACGGAATCCTGACATCGTGGTAGTACCAAAATCCATCAAGACAATCCAAATCCCAATTCCTCAAATCAGCCCCCAAATTGGCTCTCATATCATGTAAGTCTCACAAACCCTGAATGTACAATATCAAGTAAATCTCATATATCCTGAATGTACAAAATCAGCATTCTCACATATATCATGTATAGAATCTCAAATGAATCTCCTATATCCCAAATCCAATATCAAGTGAATCTCATATATCCTGAATAAGTATATTTGCATGAATAATTATGATGAAGTATATGAATTTATATGTATACATATATATTAGCGTCCCATTCCACTAATATATATATATATATATATATATATAACAGCGTCCTATTCCACTGTTATATATACTCAGGAGTAAAAATATCATGAAAACCTGTGTCAAGCATCGACACATAAAGACTGATCTATCAGGTGCTGTCACCACGACTGGCACCCTGATAGGTACATATCATACGATATCTGAAAACCCGAGTGCCCGGCTTCGACCCTCGTCCTTCAACGTATCTATACGTAGATGACTCCCGTCGGTGTCCCCACGATAACCGCCGAGTCATTGGTAATGTCACCGGAGTGTATGGTTCCCCTGTCATGCCTCATCGGCATGTTACATCAAAATCCCTTTCTTGCCCCAGGGTACCTCTGGGCCCCACCATGTACCCTCATACGACCCACGACGCTCCTCGCATGGGGTATATATATCAGAACCGATAAAACTCATGGTGGATGCTGAAATATCATATCAAGAGAAACCGGGTTTTTCAAATAATGCATAATTTCATGAAACTACTACGGTCCTCAAATCCAGAAAACATCATGAAAAATCCACATCTCAATGCGAAAATCCATGAATATAATATATGCAACAGAAAACTGTAATGTAAGCATATAAAGGAAAAGCTGCTATTTAACTGCAACAAGTTAATATAAATATCATGTGATTCCTAATTTCTCCAAGTCTATATAACATCAAATAAAGGTAAACATGTAGCTAAATCCAGATATGTGCGTAAACATAAAGGTATAGCAAAATATAGGTATCTACCTATCAGTAATGATGTAATATACCCTCCGGGTATAAGTGAAGTATATAAGCAAGGTATACATGTAGCTATGTCATTATGTGTGTAGGTACCTATCGCTAATGGTACAATACCCTATAGGTATACAGGTAACTAGCATGTAAGCATGTCAAGGCATATGTGTAAGCATGTAGGTATACAGGTATGCTATATGTCATATGCATAAAGAAATATGAATCAATGTCTCAATGTCCCTAACCAAACAATATCATATCTATATGTGGGTTGTGCGTGTCATGGCAATTATTGACGGTGTGTGGCATACAATCCGTGCTCGTGCAACATGAACCGTCAATAATAGTGCAGTGTCCTAAGGGTACTAGTCCAAGCACAACAATAACTAAGCAATAAAGTGTGTGCGCAACTCTATATATGAAATAGAATATGCGACAATATTAACATCTCTAGCTCAGACGCATAACGCCATGTGGGCGATTCTCCTGTAGATGTTAAATCTACTCACCAACGCTCCTGGCTAAGTGAAGCCTACCACCTGTTTTCCCTTCGTCGCAGCGCCCGAAGTCCCCGCCTGCGAACCTAAAACAATAACACAACAAAGTAAGTATATATTAGCAATAGACCCAAAACACGTACAAACTACGCAGACCAACGCGACAACACAAATATACTCTCAAGTGTTCGTATTGTAACTAACGTGCATAGCGACACTACGAAACTAACTCAAGAGCAACAGAACACAGAACACGAACCGTATCGGATAACGTAACGCGTGAAACGAAACACAAGAAAACAAGCAAGCGGTCCCAGATTTTTCTGTACCAGTAATTTGTAGAAGTTACAAGTACCATGAGACCACATACAACTCCAGAGACCCCTACACAAAAACCCAAACCCCAACTCCCCAGTCTGGCCGCAAATTGCGGCCAGAAGCAATAAATCTACGGCCGTACGAAAAGGAAAGGGGCTCATATTTTGAGGGTAGGTTCTAGGTCACTACACTAGGTCACTCTGATGGGAACTTTTGCAACAATTACCTGGTTTGATAGCAAATCATTCCAGACCCAAAAAAAACACTAAAAATATGATATTTACCCGAAACGATACGATACGCGATCTAAACTGAAACTTAAAAGCTATGCTACACAATAAGCACTTAAAAAACAGAAAGAGATCATTACCTAACCCAAAGAACTCAAAGATCCTAGCTTTGCAAGCTCCAAAGCATCCAAGAGGCAAATCCAAGAAAAAGATGTGATTTTTGTGAGTTTTTATGAATATTTGTGATGGATTGTGAAGGAAATGAAGAAGTGTTCAGTTGTGTTGAAGAGATAAAGGAAAATGAGAGGAAATGATTGTGAGAGAGAGTATGAAGAAAAGAGAGAGAGAGAGGTGAGGTTAAGGGTGAGAGTGAGGTGAGTGTAACCAATGCATTAATTCACCATTAATACTTTCACACCATATAACCATGCTACCTCTTCTCAACCAAAACAAATATCTCTCTCCCACAAACAAATATCTAGATATTTAGGGTTAAGGCAAAGCAAGGGATTAGGATAGGATTAAAGCAAGATTAGATTAAGGGTTAAGTGTCATGGTCACTAATCTAGATTACAAAAACAAACCCTCACATTAACGTGCTCACGTGCGTGCATGCCATAACAAATAAAAATAAATTATTAATTAAGTGTTATAAAATATGAGAAACCCGAATTGGTAAACTTTTTACAGTAAACCCGCATTAACGTCTAAACTAACACTAACCGAAATCTAAGGCGTTACACTTTTCTCTTTTTATATTTTTAAAACAAAAAAAGCATTTTAAAGAGGAGAAACTATGGTGCATATCAAATAAAATGTAACAAGTATATGTAACATGCTATGGTGCATGTCAATTGCATAAACCGGATTAATGCATGATTAGCGAAATATTAATCAAGTTTAACATAATTTGCATATAATTAATTTATAAAATGTCTAAATCACATAAATTATTTCAAAATCAATATTTGATATAGATTTCCAAATATTTTCCAAACTATCGGTATATAACTATACCCTTTCATTAAAACAAATTCTCATACTTAATAATATTCATGAAATTTATTATTTTAATTATTTAAATTTCCAAAAATAATATTTTATTTTCTAAAATGTTACAGTGAACTTTTGGGCTTCCAAAAAGTTTAAAAGAAAAATCATTAAAAATAATATGTGGCTGGGGGGATTAGAACGCAGGGGCTATGTCACAGCAGTACAAGACTTTACCAATGAGCTGCAAGTTGTTTCTTGCTATTCTTAAACAAGAAATACTTTTAAGTTGTGCTCAGGCTAAGATACTCCTTTTTGTACTTTACAAAAATTTTGTACAGAAAGTTTAGGGTTATTACATTTTACCCTCCTTATAAAAATTTCGTCATCGAAATTTAGAGAAGGAAGTTATAACAGTTTCAAGAAATTTTTTGGTGATTGTGGTGGTGAAAGAAATACTGGTATTGCATGAAAAGTAACAAGATGATGCAAGGATTTATAATGATTGATAGGAATTACCAGTGTTACCTTGGTCTATAGCCTCGGCTTCTACGGCGGCTAATGTGCAAGCCTGACGCTAGGGTACGTTCCTCCTTGCTGGAGGCACATTTCTCTATCCTTGGGGCATGTTACTCTGCCCTCGGGGCATGTTCCTCAGTGCCTGATGGAATTGGCGAGTAGGCTGTGCAGGAGGTCCACATGGAGGTGGAGCTGGGAGAGCAAGATGAGGTGCAGTTGCCTAAATAGTTGGCCGCTGCGGATAGTTGATGTGTGTTGGAACTAGGTTGTGTCTATGAGGACATGTTCCAATTCTATGAGTGGATGTGCCACAAACTAATCATAAGCCGTTTGCGCGCCTACAGTCCTTCAACAAGTGTCCATCCCTCTTGCAGTAGTAGCAAAAGTCTGGACTTGACCGGTTAAATGTTACTTCCGGTCTCCTGGGTACAAACGGTAGCCTGGAAGAGCTTCCTCCTACTATCTGAGTAACAGGGTGCTTCACACCGGCAGATTGAGGTCTGCCCTTCTTCTTCACCTTTGCCTCATATCTTCGGACAACCTTCAAAACCAAATCATGGGTTGAGAAATCCCATGTAGCTAATGCAGCTTGGATCTCCGGGTCTAACCCTTGCCGAAATTTTCTAGCCCTGATCTCAGCAGTCGGTATAAGATGTGTCACGAACGTGCTCAACATAGTGAACTCATCATCATACTCATCCACAGATTTGTTCCACATAGAGCCTTGTTGTAGGTGGATGAATTGTTGTTCCATGTCAAATCGGGCAGTCTCGAGAAAATATTTTGCGTCGAACATGTCGTGAAAAGTCTTCCATTCGATCGGCTGGGTAAGACGGCTTTGTTCCCCTCCAAAAGACGGCGCGACGCAGGGACGTCTTGCCTGAAATTCGGGGCAGATGCTAATTGGTGCTATCCGTCTACCTCTCCGAAGATGCTAAGTTGATTTATGGCACCATGTATCGAAGGTTTAAACGGATGCGTCCGATGTAGCAGACTTCGTCAGATTCCCCCTCGCTTGAGGGGTTTTTGATTGTGGGGACGCTCTACCCTGCAGGCGCAAGCCCCTGCAGTTAATTACGCTACCGCATTGCGGTAACAACTTTCTCCTTCTCCAGATGGTCACTTCGTGTCGTGTGTGTTTGATTTGTGTTTGGTTGCCCGTAGATTGTATACGGAGACTGAGTTATGTCGTCGCCCGTAGGGCGTGGACTAGTCCAAATCCATATTATCTTAGATTTGGGTTTGGGGGTTTGGGTTTAAGGATACGTTAGTCTCGTTTGAGACTAAGATCGACTTAAACGTTTGTTAAGGATACGTTAGTCTAGTTTTAGACTAAGATCAATTTAACGGGATCGTTTAGATCCGACAAGAGAGCGATTAGGGGAGCCCTGTTGTTTAGTTTAGTGACATTGCGGTCAATAGGTAGTTTAAGGACATTGCGGTCCATTGTTAGTTTTAAGACGTTGCGGTCTAGGTTAAGGACGTCGTGGTCCGTGGATTTAAGGACTCCACGGTCCGATATTAGTTTTAAGACATCACGGTCGAGGTTAAGGACGTCATAGTCCGTTGTTAGTTTTAAGACATTCCGGTCAAGGTTAAGGACGTCGTAGTCTGTGGGTTTAAGGACCCCACAGTCCGATGTTAGTTTTAAGACATTACGGTCAAGGTTAAGGACCTCATAGTCCATGAGTTTAAGGACCCCACAGCCCGTATCAATGTGTGGTCATCGGGACCCGCCACCTCTTTGAAGACGTTGAGGAATTACAACGCCAAGTATCAAAGGAGTGAAGAGATGTACCCTTAAACCAAGGTAGATTAAGTGATCTGCAGTCCAATTTGGAAACTAAGATCAATTACTATATTATGAGCCCATTGGCCCAGTTGAGTTTGAATTGAGGACTTATGGCCAGCTTGGGCTAAGTCCAATCATGTTTGGGATATTGGCCCTCTGTTGGTTCATTGAAGGAAAGGCTTTGCCTCTGGAAACTTACCCAATTGGGCTAGTTTTAAACACTAGAGACCAACAGTGTTGAACACTGGGAATAAGATTGACAAGTTAGTGTTAAACACTAAAAGATAATCGGTGTTGAACACTGGGAACAGTGTTTTCAAATTAGTGTTAAACACTAAGCAAATCAGTGTTAAACACTGGGGACAAAAATCTCCAGACTAGTGTTAAACACTAAGGAGAGAGGAGTCACGTGCGGACACGTGAGAGCGCCCTGATTCCCCTTATTTTATTCAGTCAAACGTCTTGAATACTTTGAAGTATCACGTGCTATCACGTGATGGGAATTTAGGCGTTTATCCGTTAGAGCTTCAGCCAAGGGGTCACGTGGGAGCACGTGAGAGCGCCCTGCTTCCCTTTATTTTGTTCTACAGATAAGTGTTTAACACTTTTAATTCTGAAATCCATCACGTGTGGGCACATGATGGGGGCTTACGCTTTAATCTCTTAGAATGTTCATTAGGGGGCCACGTGTCAACACGTGAGGGCGCCCTAGAGCTCTTTTCTGTTTCTTTTTCTCTTGTGTGCTTTAGAGATCACGTGGGGCACGTGAGGCATTGCCTCAAAGTTCTCTTATATAGATCTTCGCAGGAGTCACGTGGTAACACGTGAGGTGTTTACTTCAGAGTTCTTTTCTGTGGATCTTTGCAGGGGTCACGTGGTAGCACGTGACTCTGCATGTTTTAAAGATCTGTTCATCTTTTAAGAATTAATTTCTTCATAGGGTTAAACCCTAACAACAAACTTCAGAGGAATTAAATTCCTGTTTTCTTCTGAAGAATTATATTCTTAAATAGGGGTAAACCCTAATTTCTTTTCTTAAGGGAATTAAATTCATGTTTGTTTGAGAGAATTATGTTCTCAATTAGGGTTAAACCCTAGTTCTGTTCATTTTGAAGGAATTAAATTCCCATAACATAGGGTTAAACCCTAATTTTATCTCAAAGGAATTGAATTCCTATCATTTTGTGAGAATTAAATTCTCAAAACTCAGTCTCTCCTCTGTGTTTTAGATCTGCATGGCAGGATCTCAACCCAATGAGAATTAAATTCTCAATTCATGGGGAGATGTGCACTTTACAGATCTTCCACCAGAGAAAGAACTAAGTTCTTTCTTTATATGAGAGTTAAACTCTTTTGAGAATTAAATTCTCTTTTGAAGCCTCCCTTTTCTTTTCTTACCTAAGGTTTTCTTTTTGCAGAGAATTCAAGGCTCTATATCTCTCTCTCTGTGTATCAAAAGAGAAGGTCCAAAGGTCCCCCCTTCTTTTCTTGGCTTCTATTTATAGGAGAAGGAAGAGAATCAATCTGCTTAGTAAATCTCTCATTGAGAGATTTGATTTTTATATTGAGAGATTTGATTTATCTTCATCATTAATCTGGGCCTTTAGATTATTAGGTGAATTTTATTCACCTTTGGATTTTAAATCCAAAGATATCTCTTTGTTATTTCGGTTAGATTTAGGGGGAAATCTTTCCAAGTCCAAGATTTTTCCATAAATTGGTGATATTTAATCACCTGTAGATTTTCAATCCAACGGTTTTACATAATTCTTCTCCATTTTGGAAAGATTTGAAGGATCTTCCCTCAGAATTTAATTTTGTTAAAGAATAAGGCTTTTAAAGCCGGTCACGTGTGGCCACGTGACCCTTGGTTACGTATAGGCACGTGACCCCTGGAATGGGCTTCCCTTCTGCGCTCTGTTCTCTGGCCGCTGCTTAACCATCACGTGCCAACACGTGACCGCTGGTCACGTGTGAGCACGTGATGCCTCTTCTGAAGCCTTTTCTTGATTTTTAATCAGGGGACGAATGTGCTTTTGCCGCTGCTTTAAGCATCACGTGCCAACACGTGACAACTGGTCACGTGTGAGCACGTGATGCCTCTCCTGAAGCTTCTCCTGATTTTTAATCAGGGAACAAATGCCCCCACAACGTTGTTCTCACGTGTCTGCACATGAGTGCAACGCTGTCACTTTTGTGACCGTTGGATCCATCTAGGGAATCGGGGAGATGAAGCGTCTCCATCACATCCTATAAATATAGGGGTCACTTCAGAAGCGCCTCCACTTTTGCTTATCTTCTTCCTTGCAACTTTTCACTTTGAGAATTTAATTCTCGTTTCCAGAGCTTAGTTCTCTGCCCTGAAATTTTTTCAGAGTTTAACTCTGTTGATCGCTTCCTTTTCCTCAGGTAATCATCTTGAGCGAACGAAGAACTTTTCATACATAACATTCTCTGGATCAAGGGTTTCACCATTTTAACACAAACCCATTTTCTTCAAGTTCATCAACAAAAACAGAAAACCACTTAATCTTCGAACAGTAGATCTCTTAGGTTTCTTTTGATCTTTAGGAAGATGATGAGATCCGTTGCTCTTTTCAAGGAATTTAATTCCGTTAAAAAAATGTTTCTGGGAATTTAATTCCCTTCTCTTAATAAGGAATTTAATTCCCATGAAGAACTCAGTTCTTCCCATGGAGGCTTCTTAGGGTTTTCTTGCCCTAGGTTGTCCTTCTGTAATCAATGAAGAAGAAGCTTGCAATGATGTCTTCTGTGGGAATTTAATTCCCTTGATCCTGTTTGATTTGTTGTAGAGTCCAAGGAAGATTCCTTTTAGGGGAGTGTGTAGGGTTATTTGAAGTCGCTTGTTTATTTAAAGAGAATATCCCTTTTGTCTCATTATAATTGCTTGGCCTCATTACTAACGAGCTGTCAACCTGATTCTGTGGGGCCCATGTGTTTTATAGCCAACGGTCCCATGAAAAGAGTCTGTTGTCGCTTTCTTCAACTGTCTTCATATATATATTATGCTCATATATATATATATATATACACACATATATATATTGCTGGCTTTGCTTTTGACAGTTTCCTTTATTTGATCTCAGGTGCGATGGCTTCTGTTCCGTGCTTTCCCTTCACTCGTTCAGAGGCCGCTTTTCTTCAATCACCATCCGATGAGGAGGTGATGGCGATGATCCGGGCTCATGACCCGAACTGCACCAGCTTACTTCAATGGGGAACTTGGTACAGTCATATCATCCAGGGTCGCCGGAGTTTCCTTTGTGAAGTGCCGACAGAGCCTACTTTCCCGTTCTTGCCGATGGACCCTCCGAGGACGGTTTTCGCTGTGGAGATGCCAAATTGGACTCCAACAGGACGGCTCGAGCCTTCAACAACCGGTATCCCGAACCATCCGATCCCAGCTATAGATATTCTGGGGCGACGTATTTGCCAGGGGGAGGCTCAACCATGGGGGAAAATCTATAAGATAGGGCTCACCCCTCGACACCCTACGGGCTACCTTTTCTAGGCTTGCTACATCCTTTCTGTCCATCGTGCGCGGTTGTAGAAAGTCAATGTAACGTTTTGAAAATCGTTTCGGTGAAATTTCGAAAAAACGGTAAAATAAGGGGGTTTTCTGTAAAAAGTCAAAATATAAATATCTTTATTATAAAATTAAATATACATATTCTAGCTATGAATTTGCTAGTATTTGGTGTTTATTGAGCCACTGGTGAAATTTCAAATTTTCTGAAAAATTTTCCGAAATTAATTATTTTAATATTATTTTAAGCCGTCACTAATACATTTAATTAGGGAAAATTACAAATTGGAATGAGTTGAAACAAATTTTGTACATCATAACACATTAAGCAAAATTTTAACATGTTGTTTTTGAAATGAAATGAATCTATAAAACGGTGTTAGAAAATATCAAGAAAAAAAAAGCTTAATGGTGAAAAAAATAAATTAATGGAAAGTGGGGTTTTTTCTAAACTTGGAACTTTCTTTATATACCCACAAACAGCCAAATTTCCCACATGGCCGAGCCATACCTACAGCAGCCCCACTCCCCCAAATTCTCATTTCATTTCCACACTTCATGGTCAAAAGAAATGATATTATATAGGAATTGATTAAACAAAGTTGTTTGGGTCAATAAAATGAGGCATGGGCTTTATTTTTTCCTTGCTTCATAACACACCCACACATTTTCTTCCCCCTTCTCCCATTTCAGCCGAGCCCTATGGCTGCATCCCCCCTCATCTTTTCCTTCTCATTTCACTATAAAATTCATCACAAAATGCCTCAAAAATCCATACAAAACCTCATTAATCTCCTAATTTAAATCCTACCCATTATTCCTTGACCCATCTAGCTTGGATTCATGAAGCAAGAAGCCATTTTGGGGACCAAGATTTTCATGTTAGATCTCTAGTTTTGTGAGGTACAATCTTACTCTAATTGTTACCTTGTTAATAATTGTTGTGATCCAAGCTAATTAGGTGTTTTATTATGGGTTTAATTGAAAGTTGAAATCTAAAGAGAGGGTTTTGAAATTCAAGTGAGGGTTTTGATTTGGAGCTAGGGTTAGATCACTTAAGCTTATTGTGATGTGTGGTTTCACATCTTAAGTATGCTAAAACCTAACCTAATTGCTAAGTTTCGAATTGTTACAACTAAATTGTCCAAATTACATAATTGTTGCAAACTAGGTTTTTAGATTTAATTCGAAAATATGAGATTAAAATATGGTTAGGGTTTTTATCACATTATTAGCTATATAATGTGTAGTTTAACATTTTAGAGCATGCAAAACTTAGTCTAGTTGTGGATTTGTGGATTGTTGCTTCGAAATGGTTAAAATTGGGTTATTGTGCAAACTAAAAATTTTGGTTTAATACAAATTAGTGTGATAAAATCTAGTTAAAGTTTTTGTGGCCTAATTAAGCTAATTAGTGAACATTGCGGCCGCTAGATTTTTTTAAATAGCAAGTTTTGTACTAAAACGGTTAAATTTTGCTTACTAGAGTTTCGGGAAAATAGCTTTTAAAGCAAATTTGAAGTTTTGGTGATTTTAACCCTATTTTATATAGATAATTAAGGTGTTGTGAAACCACGATTGATACGTTTGAGTTGTTCTCGATGGTGTGGCATTTGTACGCCGACTTCGAGGGTTTTTGGGTTGATTTGTGAAAGCAACCATAGGTTTTGACCTATGTGGGATTCACATGTTGTTTTGGGTCATGCGTCGGATTTTAATACGACACGGTGCGTTATGATATGTAGGTACCCCATGTGGACTTCGAGACGACAAGCAAGCGCGTGGCGACGTCGGCACCGGCTAGCGAGGACCAGGTGAGTAGATTTATATCTACGGGGAGAAGTCGGGTGGATGGCGTATAGCACCCCCGCAGTCCGTAGTATAGTTCATATATATATGTTTATATAGGTATTTTTATGATACGAGAATGTTTATTCATGTTATGATTATATGTTATTTGGGATTAATAACGATGTTAGGCGGATATTGGTGTGTTGGATTACTTTAGTGTTGCGAACCCTAGGGTAGTGTTGCACTACACATACACACATACATACACACATACATACTTGCATACATTCCTATTTATATGTGCTCATGGGATTCTTTATAGTTATGTGTTCACATACGGATATGAGGACGATACTTGGGATTGAGCTGAGTCGATGAGATTTGTTTTGTGGTTGTGATATCGGGTTGTACGAGACTGTCGATCAGTAGTCAGATCATGACTATATTGATGATATTAGTATTGTACTAGACATAGGTCAGTACCCTGGACTATGATCTTGGATAAAGAGGATACCAGATGAATAGTGTGATGAACATGATATTAACCCGTACCCAGATTTGGGGATGCCGTACGACGGATTTACGTACGAGCTATATTTTGATGATTGATCCGCACTCTTGACTTGGGATGTCTGATTATAGATATGGTATCGGATATGATATTATTGAGGCGGGATCACCGACTAATATATATACAGGTATGTATATGTATCGACTCAGATGTTAGGCGGTTTCCTTACCTGTAGTCCAGCTGGTTAGCTTAGCCCTTTAGTTTAGTTTAGTTGTTAGATTAGATTCGATTCTTACCTATTTCAAAAACTAACGAATCGTAGGTATTTTAAAAGAAAGCCCAAGGGATCCTACGGATATTTCAAAAGATGTATCTTTTCATAAAAAAAACACCGTAGCTCCTATTTTCAAAACCCCATGATTCGTGTTATTTCAAAGGCACCATTTGTAGGATTTATATTAGATTAATGCAGATTAGTTATAGTTGCGTCTAGTATTCAGCTCCCGCTCATTATTGTGGTTCGCTTCGCATCGCATGCTTATATTATGTTTCATACTCCATTATTGATATCATGCTGTTAGGACACCGGCACCATTACCGATGATGCGTATGTACCACGTACACTTACTTGCCGGCTCACACACATCTTCATCGGTAATTTCCATGTAACGTACACCTTAGAAAATATTATTGCTTGACATGGCCTGTTAGCTAATAATTTAGACATTGTAGTTATTACCTGCTACTTCATGCATACTGTTATTCATTGTTATGCCGCATTCATGGATTCTCATGCATATATTCACTATTTTACGTGTCATTGAGGTTTTGGATTCGGATTTCCATGAGATTTTCTGGATTTGGGGGAAAACCGCAAAAACATAAATAAACCTTTTCTCTCTTTTAAAATAAAAAGTGCGGTTTTCCCATGATGTATGAGTCGTCCACCATGAGTTTGCTGATGGATTTCGAGACCCGATTCGAGGGGTGGAGGAACCGTTTCGGGTACATGGTGGGCCCGGTGCAGTACCCCGGGGCAAGAGGAATGTGTTGTTGACGTTGAGCCCGGCAGGGGAGCACTACCGACCGGTGATTTTACCCGACGCGTCGGATATCCAGAGGATGCCGTCGTGGTCTTGAGATAGATGGTAGGGGCCGGTCTGGATTGACGGCGCCCTAGATATTGTGACTGAGATTTTGAGATATTGAGGTACAGAGATTGTGATACAGAGATATCAAGATATTTGGACACTTGTTTTGTGTCGATGCTGGGCACTGTTTTATGCTGATTTCATTTATGGTACCTCACTTTTAAAAATACAGAAATCTCACTGATTTATGAAAGCAGCTTTCGTCAGTACATGCATTCTGTTCCATGCATTCATACCTCATTCATATGATATATTGCTACCTGAGGCACTGACACGGGCACATGAGATCACACTCGGGTTAGATATTACCCTAGCCATTGTTTAGGCTGCATGTTATTCTTATATTTGAGGATATATTATGATCGTTGACCTAGGTTGCGTTATTATGCGATTTCTGTGCGTAGATGTTTTTCTATTCACGAGTTGGCAACTCACCCCCGTTGTGCCCCAGTTTCTTGCAGGTTTGCCGTACAGGTTTCATTACGGCTTGCGGGCATAGTTTCCTTCGGGTGATTTGCTAGTGGGTGGGTTTACTTGTATCGTACCCCCCATTATATAACTTGTATATTATTACTCTGTTGTATCTAGAAGTTCCATCAACCAAACATGTATTTATTTTGAGATAGAGACCAGTGATGTTATTCCTTCGACCTTAGAGTCGCGCGTTATATTTCTGTGGTTTTCTTGTGGTTTTGAGTTTCCTTTTGAATTTTGATCCTCGCCCTTGGCGTTGTATATTATATTGCTTGTGTGGTTGTGACCGTCGATTGACGAAGAGCTAGCTCCCGCTTGGGGATGCCTTTTTATTGATTTCGTATACTATTCATGTTGTATCCCGTTTAGGAGCCAGTATTTACAAAGGAGACTCTGCCGAAATTTTCAGGAAATACTTGATGTTTTTAAAACCGCATAACTCGGCTTATGCTATTAAAACTACTTGATTTTAAATTGGTCTACTACTTTTCTTGGTTTGGTTTTCTGGGTTTTCGGTTTACTTAGATTACGTACGCCTCGAGACGTTCGTAGTTTAAGTGCCGGTCATGTTCCGTACTTTCGGGTCGTGACAAAGTTGGTATCAGAGCGTTTGGTTTTACCTTCGGAGTGTAGGATGACCCTTGGTTGATGGAATAGGTGACTAAAGTAGAGTGACGTACCGTAGGTATGTTCCGCGGCATATTGACGATACGCTACTCCACTTAAGAAGCCTTAGGATGCACATTTCTTTGCTCAGTATTATATTCATTCCGATCTAGCCTCATCAGTACCAGTTATGGTTTTGCTGCCACGATTACGGGCAGGGAGAGCTACAGCTAGAGTTGCGGTCAGCACGAGCTCGTCACGAACGAGGACTGACCAGGGCGAAATTCCGGCGACACACGATTGCGGAGATGTGTCTTTTTGCTGTGTTTTCACGCCACGAGCGTTTGGCGGATCGCCTTTACGAGATTTCTCGGATGTGCCGATCAGTACCAGAGGATAGAGCCAATGATAGAGGCCAGCCAGATTTTGATAACTGTTGGTGTATTGCTTACTCCTGATGATTGAGGCACTGTTCAGCGTGCAGACAAGTGAGCCAGTTATTACTGCGAACGACGAGATATCGCCCCAGGTGTTGGAGCTATTGCAGTACGAGTTGTACTAAGAGATGATAGGAGGTCGCTAGTCACCCGAGGATGAATGACTAGGGCATATGGTTCGTTCACTACCCCGATGCGAGATCATCAGATAGATTGATTCCAGCTAGAGACGACTTCACGCGGAGACGTTGGGAGTCGACATAGACGATCGAATGTCAGAAACCTATTATTCCAAGTTTAAAGTAGTCGGAAAGACATGCAGGCAATTCTATGGTCCCTCTAGAAGAATGAAACCCTAACTCGACTTAATGACCGTGTGAAAGCCTTTGAACCTTCGGGTTTGCGACAGTTCTACTGCGCCATTAGTGAGGCTTGGGTTTGCCCTTCTAAGGCTGGACCACCGATGCTGTGGTATGTACTCGATACTATTAAACTGTGCCCAAGATGTTGAGCTCTTGGGGGATTATGAGGTTTTGACGACTCGATCGGATGGCTCGACTTAATTCGGATGCTAGGTGGTGAGATGCATTTCTTGGGAGACTCCCGATACGAGGATAGCAGTTGGAGCTCAGTCCATGCAGCCACGACGAGACGAGTCCGAAGCGGTCGACATTAAAGAAAGGTGAAGTAAGAGGTTCGTGCTAGATCTAGATGAAACGACGTTCCACTCCGCCGACATCAGAGATGCGATACGTATGCCGAGGCATTGTACTTGGATATACCTTCCAAAAGGAGTCGCGTTGAGTATGCAGCCGTTCCAGAACGAGAACAGATCTAGTAAGGGACGATGACTTCCGGACAGTTCGGCAGAGACGAGATTTGGGAGAGGTCTCGATAGGACCTTTCTGGAATAAATTACGAGAAGGCTTGGACCCAGTAGTGGTCATGTTATGTACACCGGCAGGCCAGAGTTCAGGATCGTCGACGAGACATGCTATGAGTGACCATGGCAGTTGGCTAGAGATTCTTGGAGGATGTGCTTGAGCGGGACTATTCCGCTATTATTGATTTCGATGTTTTGGGTGATTTATTCGCATGATTTGATTTTGATGATTGAGGATTTACGATCTGTGCACAGTGTTGCACTTGATATCGTCTTCGTGCTTTGGTTTCACATGTTTGTGATTTTACGGTTTTAGACATTTGAGTTGATTTTGTGCGTATGCACGCATACGATTTGGTTCCTGCACTCTGTATAGTTTATATATGCTTGCAGTGCAGTGATACGCCTTTTGTGCACTTAGATGCACTGGACTTCGATTTCTATTGTGATACTCGATATTTGTTTTGTGCACCTTGTGCACCTGATTTGATTTTGTGCATGTTCGGCGCTTGATATTGGATTTCATGATTTCGTGCATGATGGATGCACCTGCCTTGGATTTTCGTACATGTTGAGAGCATGTTTTGAGATGTGATTTTGGTGCACACCAGATGCACTAAATCGAGATTTTTCGTGCATGTCAGATGCACCTGATTTTGCTGTCAGGCACACTTGTTGCCTACGACAGATGTTTCGTGCACACCCGATGCACTTAGATGTTGTTTCTGTGCATATGTATGGCACATATTTGGATTTTGATTTCCGTGCGCACTAGACGCACGTAGTATTCATACGCGTATTTTGGGATTGATTTTTCTTATAGAGCAGTAGGTTTTTATGATATTACTATGTGTTTTCGTACTGAGCAGGACTAGTCAGAGGACAGTACCTGAATATATTTTGCATGCATTGATAGCTATTGAAGGGAATTCCAAAAAGCGAGCTATAGTCTCAGTATTTACCAACGTGTCTGATATGACGCGAAACGTTTAAAACAAGGAAAACCCTTCTAAATTGTTTCCCAAAACGGCGGAACGTACATTTCAAACAAAGGTATATATGTATATAGTTATTTTCTTATGATAGACATCCGCCACTGTGCAGTGTTATGTGCATTGCACAGCAACTTAAAGGATTTGGCATGCATTTCCTCCTGATATTTGCATGTATAGTTCCGATTTATAGCATATCGGTCTTGCTTGAGATTTGGCATTCGTGTCTTCACCTTGACTCCGATGATTGCAGGATGCTTGACGGAGTTTTGATTTCGAGTTATCTACTCATTACTCATGCGCATGCATTGCGCTATGATGTGTTTATGTATTTATGATTTCGGAGCCCCGGCGATTTGATGGTTTTGGCTGAAATATTTTAGTATTTGAGGGGGGAGTTTTAATTTAAATTCGAGGACCGAATTTCTTTAAGGGGGGAAGATTGTAACGTTTTGAAAATCGTTTCGGTGAAATTTCGAAAAAAACGGTAAAATAAGGGGGTTTTCTGTAAAAAGTCAAAATACAAATATCTTTATTATAAAATTAAATATACATATTCTAGCTATGAATTTGCTAGTATTTGGTGTTTATTGAGCCACTGGTGAAATTTCAAATTTTCTGAAAAATTTTCCGAAATTAATTATTTTAATATTATTTTAAGCCGTCGCTAATACATTTAAGTAGGGAAAATTACAAATTGGAATGAGTTGAAACAAATTTTGTACATCATAACACATTAAGCAAAATTTTAACATGTTGTTTTTGAAATGAAATAAATCTATAAAACGGTGTTAGAAATATCAAGAAAAAAAAAAGCTTAATGGTGAAAAAAAATAAATTAATGGAAAGTGGGGTTTTTTCTAAACTTGGAACTTTCTTTATATACCCACACACACCCAAATTTCCCACATGGCCGAGCCATACCTACAGCAGCCCCACTCCCCCAAATTCTCATTTCATTTCCACACTTCATGGTCAAAAGAAATGATATTATATAGGAATTGATTAAACAAAGTTGTTTGGGTCAATAAAGTGAGGCATGGGCTTTATTTTTTCCTTGCTTCATAACACACCCACACATTTTCTTCCCCCTTCTCCCATTTCAGCCGAGCCCTATGGCTGCAGCCCCCCTCATCTTTTCCTTCTCATTTCACTACAAAATTCATCACAAAATGCCTCAAAAATCCATACAAAACCTCATTAATCTCCTAATTTAAATCCTACCCATTATTCCTTGACCCATCTAGCTTGGATTCATGAAGCAAGAAGCCATCTTGGGGACCAAGATTTTCATGTTAGATCTCTAGTTTTGTGAGGTACAATCTTACTCTAATTGTTACCTTGTTAATAATTGTTGTGATCCAAGCTAATTAGGTGTTTTATTATGGGTTTAATTGAAAGTTGAAATCTAAAGAGAGGGTTTTGAAATTCAAGTGAGGGTTTTGATTTGGAGCTAGGGTTAGATCACTTAAGGTTGTTGTGATGTGTGGTTTCACATCTTAAGTATGCTAAAACCTAACCTAATTGCTAAGTTTCGAATTGTTACAACTAAATTGTCCAAATTACATAATTGTTGCAAACTAGGTTTTTAGATTTAATTCGAAAATATGAGATTAAAATATGGTTTGGGTTTTTATCACATTATTAGCTATATAATGTGTAGTTTAACATTTTAGAGCATGCAAAACTTAGTCTAGTTGTGGATTTGTGGATTGTTGCTTCGAAATGGTTAAAATTAGGTTATTGTGCAAACTAAAAATTTTGGTTTAATACAAATTAGTGTGATAAAATCTAGTTAAAGTTTTTGTGGCCTAATTAAGCTAATTAGTGAATATTGCGGCCGCTAGATTTTTTTAAATAGCAAGTTTTGTACTAAAACGGTTAAATTTTGCTTACTAGAGTTTCGGGAAAATAGCTTTTAAAGCAAATTTGAAGTTTTGGTGATTTTAACCCTATTTTATATAGATAATTAAGGTGTTGTGAAACCACGATTGATACGTTTGAGTTGTTCTCGATGGTGTGGCATTTGTAAGCCGACTTCGAGGGTTTTTGGGTTGATTTGTGAAAGCAACCATAGGTTTTGACCTATGTGGGATTCACATGTCGTTTTGGGTCATGCGTCGGATTTTAATACGACACGGTGCGTTATGATATGTAGGTACCCCATGTAGACTTCGAGACGACAAGCAAGCGCGTGGCGACGTCGGCACCGGCTAGCGAGGACCAGGTGAGTAGATTTATATCTACGGGGAGAAGTCGGGTGGATGGCGTATAGCACCCCCGCAGTCCGTAGTATAGTTCATATATATATGTTTATATAGGTATTTTTATGATACGAGAATGTTTATTCATGTTATGATTATATGTTATTTGGGATTAATAACGATGTTAGGCGGATATTGGTGTGTTGGATTACTTTAGTGTTGCGAACCCTAGGGTAGTGTTGCACTACACATACACACATACATACACACATACATACTTGCATACATTCCTATTTATATGTGCTCATTGGATTCTTTATAGTTATGTGTTCACATACGGATATGAGGACGATACTTGGGATTGAGCTGAGTCGATGAGATTTGTTTTGTGGTTGTGATATCGGGTTGTACGAGACTGTCGATCAGTAGTCAGATCATGACTATATTGATGATATTAGTATTGTACTAGACATAGGTCAGTACCCTGGACTATGATCTTGGATAAAGAGGATACCAGATGAATAGTGTGATGAACATGATATTAACCCGTACCCAGATTTGGGGATGCCGTACGACGGATTTACGTACGAGCTATATTTTGATGATTGATCCGCACTCTTGACTTGGGATGTCTGATTATAGATATGGTATCGGATATGATATTATTGAGGCGGGATCACCGACTAATATATATACAGGTATGTATATGTATCGACTCAGATGTTAGGCGGTTTCCTTACCTGTAGTCCAGCTGGTTAGCTTAGCCCTTTAGTTTAGTTTAGTTGTTAGATTAGATTCGATTCTTACCTATTTCAAAAACTAACGAATCGTAGGTATTTTAAAAGACAGCCCAAGGGATCCTACGGATATTTCAAAAGATGTATCTTTTCATTAAAAAAACACCGTAGCTCCTATTTTCAAAACCCCATGATTCGTGTTATTTCAAAGGCACCATTTGTAGGATTTATATTAGATTAATGCAGATTAGTTATAGTTGCGTCTAGTATTCAGCTCCCGCTCATTATTGTGGTTCGCTTCGCATCGCATGCTTATATTATGTTTCATACTCCATTATTGATATCATGCTGTTAGGACACCGGCACCATTACCGATGATGCGTATGTACCACGTACACTTACTTGCCGGCTCACACACATCTTCATCGGTAATTTCCATGTAACGTACACCTTAGAAAATATTATTGCTTGACATGGCCTGTTAGCTAATAATTTAGACATTGTAGTTATTACCTGCTACTTCATGCATACTGTTATTCATTGTTATGCCGCATTCATGGATTCTCATGCATATATTCACTATTTTACGTGTCATTGAGGTTTTGGATTCGGATTTCCATGAGATTTTCTGGATTTGGGGGAAAACCGCAAAAACATAAATAAACCTTTTCTCTCTTTTAAAATAAAAAGTGCGGTTTTCCCATGATGTATGAGTCGTCCACCATGAGTTTGCTGATGGATTTCGAGACCCGATTCGAGGAGTGGAGGAACCGTTTCGGGTACATGGTGGGCCCGGTGCAGTACCCCGAGGCAAGAGGAATGTGTTGTTGACGTTGAGCCCGGCAGGGGAGCACTACCGACCGGTGATTTTACCCGACGCGTCGGATATCCGGAGGATGCCGTCGTGGTCTTGAGATAGATGGTAGGGGCCGGTCTGGATTGACGGCGCCCTAGATATTGTGATTGAGATTTTGAGATATTGAGGTACAGAGATTGTGATACAGAGATATCAAGATATTTGGACACTTGTTTTGTGTCGATGCTGGGCACTGTTTTATGCTGATTTCATTTATGGTACCTCACTTTTAAAAATACAGAAATCTCACTGATTTATGAAAGCAGCTTTCGTCAGTACATGCATTCTGTTCCATGCATTCATACCTCATTCATATGATATATTGCTACCTGAGGCACTGACACGGGCACATGAGATCACACTCGGGTTAGATATTACCCTAGCCATTGTTTAGGCTGCATGTTATTCTTATATTTGAGGATATATTATGATCATTGACCTAGGTTGCGTTATTATGCGATTTCTGTGCGTAGATGTTTTTCTATTCACGAGTTGGCAACTCACCCCCGTTGTGCCCCAGTTTCTTGCAGGTTTGCCGTACAGGTTTCATTACGGCTTGCGGGCATAGTTTCCTTCGGGTGATTTGCTAGTAGGTGGGTTTACTTGTATCGTACCCCCCATTATATAACTTGTATATTATTACTCTGTTGTATCTAGAAGTTCCATCAACCAAACATGTATTTATTTTGAGATAGAGACCAGTGATGTTATTCCTTCGACCTTAGAGTCGCGCGTTATATTTCTGTGGTTTTCTTGTGGTTTTGAGTTTCCTTTTGAATTTTGATCCTCGCCCTTGGCGTTGTATATTATATTGCTTGTGTGGTTGTGACCGTCGATTGACGAAGAGCTAGCTCCCGCTTGGGGATGCCTTTTTATTGATTTCGTATACTATTCATGTTGTATCCCGTTTAGGAGCCAGTATTTACAAAGGAGACTCTGCCGAAATTTTCAGGAAATACTTGATGTTTTTAAAACCGCATAACTCGGCTTATGCTATTAAAACTACTTGATTTTAAATTGGTTTTCCTTCACTCTACTACTTTTCTTGGTTTGGATTTCTGGGTTTTCGGTTTACTTAGATTACGTACGCCTCGAGACGTTCGTAGTTTAAGTGCCGGTCATGTTCCGTGCTTTCGGGTCGTGACAGTCAAGCTTTACCAGGCGATATATGCGTCGCTCTTTCACTATCAATCTCCGCATGTCTGGTGGGTTAAGGCGTTCTTGAACCAATGGAATCTCCCCACCAACACTTTTATTCTAGGAGACCGCGAGGTCTCGATCTCTCTGGCAGAATTTTATGAAATCTCGGGATTGCCAATCAGGGGTACACTGTATGAGGAGTTGCTGCCTCCTGATGAGTACGTCTTTGAGCCCGAGCCCGCACCGGTTGATGGCTTGTCTGTTGAGAATGCCGTCCGCCACAAGCGTCCCAGCTTGATCAAGGCGCTATGTATCTTTGACCGATTGTTCACCGAATCTGAGGAGCAGGGCGTTACTTTTAAGAGCTTCATTGCCTACTTCCTTCGCGAGGACGTCCTGTCGAAGACAGCTCCAAAGTTCGCAAACATCAAAGACCCATTTGGGTTTGGTCCGAAGAAGCTGCCGACCACTGAATCGGATCTACCACAGTACTACATCCCCATTATGTCGCCGATGTCTTTTGAATCCATTGCAGCTCCCGGCATGGATGAGGAGACGTTCTTCGTGGGGTTTGTCAGTGTTTGGCTCAGTTGGTTTGTCATCCCCATGCATCGCCGCTTAATGAGGGCCTCGGTTATCTACCTGTCTCATTGTATCGCTGAGAGGACGCAGTTGTCCATCGGCATCCCGGCGCTGGCACATCTTTATCACGGGCTGGGCGCTGCAGCTAATACTTCCAGCCCTGGCGTAGATGTGGTAAATTTCTCGCTTCACTACTTTACATCTTGGATTGAAATGCACATCTTGGGTGCTTTCGCTATGCATCAGAGGCCCGCATTTTATGACGCCTACACCTTTCCACGGCTTATGCGATTGGTGGATGCTTCTGCCGCTGACCCGACTCAATTCAGGGCTATTCGGGCATTGATTTCTCCTTACGCTACTGCTGGCGGGTTGGTTTTTAATGATCGGGTCTTATCTTCTCCCTCAGGTGCAGTTCAACAACTCTGGGACCGGTCAAAAGACAGTGTACCTTCTTTGAGGCCCCGGGAGGCCGTGCACTTGTATGCAATTAGACCAGGCTATTTGGTGTTTCGCTAGGACAGTGCAGCTCTTTTCATGCGGTACAACCCGCATCGCTTCGCCCGACAGCTTGGATACGACCAGGGCGTTCCTTTCGAGGCTTTCATAGTTGCGCCGGTCCCTTCACTTGATGCCGTTCGCGATGCCGCTCATCATTTCGTGAGGTTAAACACCGGCTCCCACTTCATGGTCCCTGAAGCTGAGTACATGCCCCGATGCGTGGGATCGTTCACGGGTTGGTATCTTCATCGAGTCAACCTAATTATTCTTGAGGAAAGAAGGGTGCTCCTTGGTCATGGTGCCCCTCCTCAGGTTCCGGCCACGGGAGCTACGCTGCGCCCGCACGCTCCGGTTCACTTTCCTCTGAGGGATACCGGCACCGAGCTCATTCCGGGGGAGTCGGGGGTGGATCTTACTCCAATAGCTGGTATGCCTCTGGGTACCCGGTCGCGGGGTAGACGGGCTCCGGTAATAGCGCCACCACTCGAGGCAGCCTCGTCCCCCTTAGCGTCGACAATGGCTGTATCATCCTTGGTTGTGGCACCAAGCGAGGGTAATAGGGATGAGGGTGTTAAAGGCGACGTGGGCCGCCGTCGCACCAAGGCTCCACGGGGAAAGAAACGGTCGTCTTCGGCGGCCGGTTCTGGGTCTAAGAGGCGGAGGAGGGTGGCCACCAAATTACTTGATTCTTTAGCGGAGTCTGAGCCCATACTTCCGGATGAGTCGTTGGTCGTGCAAGGGTCAGACACTGGTCTTCTTTTCCCGGACTCGGCTGCCGAGGAGGCCGCACAATTGGCTGAGGCCATAATATGTTCCAAAGATTAATCTAGAACGTAAGGGTTCCGAAGAAGCCCTATCCTGCCGTAATCTTTTATGAAGACCCTTCGTGGATCCGGCGGCAGTTTATTGGCCCTTTGGAGAAATGGGGAGAGAGGGCCCTGAAGCAGGCCGCTTCGGAGGATGCTGCGGACGCGCTTTCCTTATGGACCAGCGGCCACGATTCCACCCTCGAACCCCGGCGAGCACGCCTCCTTGAGAAGGAGCACCAGCTTGAAGAAGCCATATTGAAGGCTTCCCTGTGCATTGGTATGTTTTTATACTTCTTTGCAGTTTTTCAGATTGCTTATGCCCGTATATATGTATTCTTATTCTTGTGTGGATTGTGCAGAGTCCTCGGCGATGGGGGATGTTCCTACAAGCTTGTTGAGGATAAAGCCTGTTGATGTTCCCAATGACACATTGCGCGATGTGGAGGGGGTTGACGATGCTGCTCCTCTCACAATAGAACCTCCGGTGGCGGTTCTTGATTCCAGAGCACTTGCTCCTTTGGGAGAGGTTCCCTTGGTGGTCTCCGCCTCAACGACCCTTCCTGAAGGCGGCCCAGAGGCTGGGATGGAGGTAGTCGGGATCACACTCCCTTTGTTGGAGCCCGAGGTCCCGGCGGAGGCCGTTGAAGCTGCTATTCCCCCAGCTCAGATTAGGAGGAGTGTCGAAGGTAACCTTCCACATTTTAAGCTAGTAATCTTTCTGTTACCTGAACTCTTTTGTCTTCTCAGAATTGCGCGGGCTGGCGGCCTCTATTGCCGATTTGTCTCCCCGGCAATCGTTTCATCGCCTGCTGGAGATGGCAGCTCCGCAGGCGATCTCCCCTCAGCGCATCGTCCTTTCCTCTGGGCAAGGTTAGCGTCGTTCGCCATTTTTATTGTGTCATTGTTGCTATTCTGCGAAATAACATTGATGCCTCTTACAGTTTTGGAGGCCGATGACGAGGTGGAGGTCGTTGAAGGGCCAGGGGAACCTTCAACTCCAATTTGCATGACCGTAGGTAAGCGACATTTCAATATAGTCCCATTTGTTCTTTTGCTTAAGAGTTTTACTGACATTTTTCAAATCCGAACAGCTCTGCCAGCCTCCATAGTGCTGGAATCGCGTATCGCTATGCCGCCCGGCCCCTATGCTTTGCGAGCCTCAGAGCGCTTGGCCCAGTTAAGCCTTGTCTCCTTGTCATCCTTGATCGAGGAGCTTCATGCTGGCAGCGCAACCACAACTGAAGCATTTGCCGCTGAAGCTAACGGTTCTCTTCCTTTTCTTGCCACCTACCATAGCGAAGAGGTGGTGCAAGTCTGGGTGGAGTTCTGTCGGCAGATGGAGGCTTGCTTGCACGCCCTTGAGTGTTCCCGCCTTTCCTCGGAGGCCGTGGCTGCAAATGCGGAGTTGCGGGGGCTGATAGCACGGTGCGCGGCAAACATGGCATCATGCGAGAAGAGGCTCGGCCGTAAATTCTCGGAGAGGGAGCTGGCTTCTAAGGCGCTGAGAGAGTTTCAAGCTAATCTTACCGCCAAGGCCAACAAAGCGTATGAACTCTGGCGGGTGCTTCAAGAGTCTATCAAAGAGGTGGTGGCTCTTGATAAAGCTGCCTTGTTCACTCGTGAAAGGGTCGAGGCTCACAAGGCCACTGAGAAAGAGCTTGAAGGCCGGCTCATCTCGTATCAGGCCCAGCAGGCTCAAGCGGAGGCTCGTCTTCTGGCGATCCTGAATCATGAAGCCGTGGCCCAGCAAAAGCAGGATGAGCTAGCGAAATTGCTAAATCGCCCGCCGGCTTGAAAAACTTGTATCTTTTCCTCTCTTTTTTGTACATGCTCCTGAGCGAAAGTATTTTCTTTTTGTTCTTTCATGAATTGTACTTTGTACCCATTTTGGTTTATGAATAAAGACATATATTTTCCTTTAATGGTGTGTCCCTCTCAATTGAACTTGTTCTGTGGACAATTTATCTTGGCCTACTTGCAGGGTAGCGATGGCTTAGGATTCAGGGTTAAGATTTGCCTCCTGAGACTTTTGAGCTTTATGAGCCATATGGGTCTCATAAAGAGTTTTTCTCCCTACAGGTCGAGAGGATCCCGTAGGTATAAGTTTTTTTCAAGAATCGTGAAGATTATTAAGCGGGTTTTCCCTTGGGAGTCGTAAGGATCTCACAAGAGAGTTTTCTTCCTTGCAGGTCGTGAGGACCCGCAAGTGCTGGGTGTGGTCACCCTTATCCGTATTTCACGGGGTCAGGGGTTGGTTTGGGATGGTTTCCAGAGTATCGTAGTTTAAAGACATCGCGGTCAAGGTTAAGGACCTCATAGTCCGTGGGTTTAAGGACTCCACAGTCCAATGTTAGTTTTAAGACGTCACGGTCAAGGTTAAGGACCTCATAGTCCGTGGCTTTAAGGACTCCACAGTCCGATGTTAGTTTTAAGACATCACGGTCAAGGTTAAGGACCTCATAGTCCATGGATTTAAGGACTCCACAGTCCGATGTTAGTTTTAAGACATCACGGTCAAGGTTAAGGACCTCATAGTCCGTGGATTTAAGGACTCCACAGTCCAATGTTAGTTTTAAGACATCACGGTCAAGGTTAAGGACGTCATAGTCCGAGGATTTAAGGACTCCACAGTCCAAAAAATGTGTGGTTACTGGGACCCGTCACTTCTTTGAAGACGTTGAGGAATTACAACGCCAAATATCAAAGGAGTGAAGAGATGTACCCTTTAACCAAGGTAAAATCAGTTTAGAATCATCATGGTTGATCGTTAGTTTTAAAACATTACGGTCGAGGTTAAGGACATCATAGTCCGTGGATTTTAAGGACTCTACAGTCTGGTGTTTGCTCTGGATGCTTCACACGGGTTCACTGTCGTACTTGGCGAGGACCAGGCTCCGCTCTGGGCGTTTTCCGTGGGGTCAAAGAGTGACGTTATCCGCGTTCCACGTGACCAGGAATTTTGCACTAGATGCTTCACACGGGTTCACTGCCGTGATCAGCGAGGACTAGGCTCCGCTCTGGATGCTTCACATGGGTTCGCTGCCGTGCTCTGCGAGGACCAAGATCTGCTCTGGACGTTTTCCACGTGGTCAAAGAGTGACGTTATCCGCGTTCCACATGACCAGGAATTTTACACTAGATGCTTCACACGGGTTCACTGCCGTGCTCGGCGAGGATTAGGATCCGCTCTGGATGCTTCACACGGGTTCACTGCCGTACTCTGCGAGGACCAGGATCTGCTCTGGACGTTTTCCACGGGGTCAAAGAGTGACGTTATCCGCGTTCCAC
Source organism: Agapanthus africanus (assembly GCA_030015575.1). NCBI lineage: Eukaryota > Viridiplantae > Streptophyta > Magnoliopsida > Asparagales > Amaryllidaceae > Agapanthus > Agapanthus africanus. The sequence continues at coordinate 370,407,371 of JASDDO010000010.1, forward strand.
GTGACCAGGAATTTTGCTCTGGATGCTTCCCACGGGTTCACTGCCGCGTTCATCGAGGACCAGGCTCCGCTCTGGATGTTTTCCACGGGGTCAAAGAGTGACGTTATCCGCGTTCCATGTGACCAGGAATTTTGCTCTGGATGCTTCCCACGGGTTCACTGCTGCGTTCAGCGAAGACCAGGCTCCGCTCTGGATGTTTTCCACGGGGTCAAAGAGTGACGTTATCCGTGTTAGTGTATATGCCCTAAAGGCCATTACTGTATCATACTAGTTTGTATATTACTTAATGGAAGCTTGGGATATTCACAGTTGTATATACAATCTTGCTCGAAATGGTAGTATGCTACTTGGTTTATCTCTGCTTTAATATGTGCATGTGTTTCTTTTAGCATATTGCTGATATACATATTAGTAGAGCCCTTAGGATCTTTGCTTGATTACCAGCGTTGTGATGGCGCTCACACTCGTGGGAGCTGGGTGATCTATAAGCACATCCTTATACAGGTCCCTAGTCGTTGGACTATCGAGACAGGGCATCGATACTCCAGAGTAGACTAGCGTATGCGCTTCTCATCCCAGTGTAGGAAACGGTCTGTCCCACAGCCGTCAGTACGTCGTACTTGAGATAGTATGCGGGTGCTCGTTGGGTTACGAGTACACTGGACATGACTCGTCGAGAACTGTTGGTTGGTATTATACCTATCGTCAGTTATCAGTTCCCAGGTGACATGAGTACAGCTTAGTCCGTTGACTTGACACTGTCGCTTCGCCTCGAGTGTGTTCCCACTGCACTTTGATTACTACCCTACCACGGCTTAAAGGAGTCGTGCAAACAGGTAGTTTTTGGGTGCAGTCCCGAACCACTTGGAGGCAGTGGCGGTTAGACAGGATTCGTCTCTCCCGGTATTGGGGGTTGACATCGCGCTGTGTCCAGGAGAGCCATTACACGAGTAGTCCCTGGCCAGGGCAAGCGAGATATACTGGTAGGTTTCCAGTGTTATCTCAGGGTGTTCTGGGCTACACTCCGACATGACTTGTACCGCTATTAGGGGACTGACGTTCACCGCCCCCCTAGGCCCGCCATGCGATGTATCAGACGAACAGACCGGACTGTACGGAGATTGTCACATACAGGCTCAGTAGGAGTTCAGATGGGGTTCACCTCGTCAGTCTTCTTATCGACATCTACCTGGGGACCGTTACGTACAGCTAGTGCCGCTTGCGGTCTGTGGTTAAACCTACTGCCAGCGTAGTGTCGAGTCTTTAGAGTCCCACACAGAGAGCTATTCGCCTTTAGGCAAAATGAGTAGAGGTCGCATGGTTTTGCGACAGGGTTCGTTCACATCCGCGCACTTGTGCACGTTTGCTGTCCGGACAGTTTATACTAGCGGGCTTTGGTTTAAGCCGGATCCTAGTATATGATTTGGGATTGGTTTCTCTCATTGTGTTCGTGTTCCTCGGATCACGAATACGGGTGCGTATGCACAGTTGCTTGAGACAGAGGGAGAGGACTTTGATTAGGGTTAATGACTATTGTCATTTTATTAACCCTAATGCTTATGTGTGTATTATTGTTAATTGATATTAGTTTTATAATTGTGCATGGTTATGGTTGTTGACCATTTGACCTCCTTGACTTGTTGACTATGGTTGACACTTTGACCATCATCATTTCTTTTGGAAGATGCTTTTTGATCCTTGCAAATTGAAATGATAATGGTCATGTCTTGATTAACCATGACAATTATCTAGCTAATTTTCTAATTACAATAATTCACACATATTAGTGAGAATGGTTCACATTATTTCTCATTCTATCATTTCATTTCTCTCTCTTGTTCTTCCTCTCCCTCAAGCTCTCCCCTCTCATGTGTTGAGAAACACTTGAGCTTGAGAAAAACCCTCTCTTGATCATCTTTACTCTCATCTAGGGTTCAAGGACTAGCACTTCTTGCACCCTAGTTACTTCTAGCTTGGAGTTGAAGCCAAAGGTTGAGGCTTTCGGGTGGATCTTTCTTCGACGTGAGAAGACGACCAAGGTGACCTCCTTCCACCACTCCAAGGAGCAAGGAGAGAAGGACTTAAAGCCCAAGGTATAACCTTTCTAGCACTTAGCTAGTTACTAGTTAGCTTTAGCAAGTTTTTGTTTAGCAAAGATCCTTCTAAGCATAGTCCATGTTGCCTAAGCTCATAAAAATCCGATTTTTATTCCGTTTTCCGCCTCCCCGCAAGCACCGGGGTGGGCAACGTGGACTTATAGTGGTATCAGAGCCTAACTAAACATAAACTAGCTAAGTAGTGAAGTGTATCGAAGTTCGAAACGTAAAAATCGAAAAACCAAGTTTTCGAAACCCTAAGTTTCTGTTAAAATTTTTTCTGGTCAAAACAAAATTTGTTATACTGCTAAAATCGTCTCAGGTTTTTTTGAAGATAACCACCAAACCCGGTCCAGTGCTCGACCAAGGAGCCGCGGTTCCGCGGCAATAGCAAGCTATTGCCGCGCAACCGCGGCCAAGTTGGCTCTTCATTGGGTCGAGTTTGGTGCAGTGTATATCTGGCTTGGTTTTAGGATTTTTAAGATATTTTATATGTGCCCAGATTTTTCAGAATAGAAATTTATTTTTGGGGGCCTATAAATCCGTATTTTTTTTCGAACTTCAATACACTTTGACTAAAAGGTTATATCTGTGATGTTTATATGTATTGAACGTCGGCTAATCGCTATATGTCGATTAGTCGGGGTTATACATATCTGTGATCTGTGTTTGATATTGGTATGTGTATATGAATGGATTGGATTGTCGCGGGTGAATAGCCGGGATGGATGTGAGATGAGTGTTGTTTCTCTTTCATTCATTTGTAACATGTAAATTGATGTAATATTATTATTTGTTTGGCCGCACAACCGGGTCGGGGTTGTAGCCGTCATTGTATAATTCTTTTTACTGTTTTTGCTCCTAGGATAGACCCATGGAGGGGGTGCACAAACTACCGGCTATCTCGAAGTGCCGAGTGGCCTACTCACGGTGGTGAGGGAGGTTGCTTCGCTTCGGGTACTTGGCGGGTAGTTTGCCGCACCCGTAGGGGTCTTGGGTGGGGTATTTGGCTATTCACCGCGACCGTGTAATCCGCTTCTCGTTGCAGGCTCGAACAAATTACGGATTCCTAGTATATCCAATGTATTCATATGTGATCTGTAATGTCTATCATTGCTATATGTTTATATATAATAACTATTTAGGCGTTGCTTATGTTTTACAGCCGCGCTAGCCCAGCCCCCGCTCTGTCGTTAGTTAAGTAACCTAACGGGTGATGACGGGGCCCCATGGCGAATGCGAATGGCATAAGCATACGTCATATTTTGGTTGTTTTCTGCAATGGTAGGATTAAATGATGGGACGCATTAAAAGAACTAATGCAAGAAAATAAACCAAGTAAAATTCGATTGGAACACTTTGAAAACCACTCGGTTCTTTTCAAAACTAAACTTTTAAACGCGGAGCTTGAACCACTCCTTTTAAAAGCTATCTCGTTCCATCGATTAGATCAAGTTCACTACGTTCACGGTTTTGCCAAAACCATTCGTAGCCCTCCGTCATTCCACATGAATGGTCAAAAATTATTCAAGCTATGTATTTTGGCCAAAGTCAAGGCATAGTGATTGGTAGCTATTGGGTATTCATGTGCAGCATAGATAGATGCGTTGGTTTGGGACAGTCGTGATGCCATTTTGGCCAAAGTCAAGGGTAGGTACGGGTGGGTCCAAATTAACCAGGAGAATGACGGGTAGAACTTGACATGTGACTTATGATATTTTGGCCAAAGTCAAGGTCATAAGAGCATGGGGCAAAAATCCATATCGGGAGTTTCGTAAGTACTGAAACTTGCTAGCGTTGCATACCATTTGGAGTGTGATGATTCTGGTAGGATTCCTTCGGTTTTATCACGCGATGATATTTGGATCCCGATCCTACTGTGAGTATATGCTACTCCTCGGGAAAACTCCCACTTAACGATCAATGCTATAAACCTAGTAGGTGTCTAGAAAGGTGTTGGGGGGGCTACGCCCACAGGGAAAAGAGGTTACTTAATTAAGGAACTTCGCGAAAGCGTTGGAAAACCTCCCTCGAAGTACCGACACTGGCCTGGCTGAACGGTTAAGCAAGTATTGTACGGTGAGAGTGATCCTGACTAATCCTTTCTTTACGGTTTGAGAAGGGATTCGAGAGACAGTGGGAGCCATCCAGTTTAGACAAATTAAAAACCACTCTAAACTTGCAAGAGCATCATGCTAAAGTGTTTCTTTTCTCTCTCCTAATTGCAGCGACCATTCAACATGACCGGACTTAAGTTATTACTAGATAAAAACATATTGACAAGGCCAAACTACAAAGATTGGCTCAGGAATGTCAAGATGGCAATCACTTACGACAAGTTGGAGTATGTCCTTACCACCAAAGCTCCCCCTGTCCCAGGTCCCACCTCCAGCGTCGCGGATAAGGAAATCCGTAAGACATGGGGGATAGATTGCGCGAAGGCCAAATGCCTCGTATTAGCCTCGATGGACAATGAACATCAGAGGAGGCACGAGAATATGGACCTAGAGTCCATATTTCTTCATACAAAAGAACTGTATGGAGAGCAGTCACGTATCGCAAGATACGAAGTGTCGAAGAAGTTGTTTTCGGCAAGGTTGGCCGTCGGATCATCGGTAGCGGAACACGTGCTTAAGATGATTGGCTACATTGAGGAGCTCGCGGACCTTGGGACCACGTTGGAGAATGAACTCTATACTGATTTGATTCTCCAGTCCCTTCCTTCCACTTACGCCTAGTTTATTCTTAACTTCAACATGCAAGGAAAGGAGGTAGAACTTTCCGAACTTCTGAACATGTTGAGGAGTGCTGAGGGCACCCTACAGAAAGGTAGGGAGACATCCATGTTCCCCTCCGAACGGCGGCCCGGACTTCGCGTCCGTGCCTGAGGTTCGGGGCAGATGCTGGCACGCCCGGTGGGACCTTTTCCTCTTTCCACTCCACACTTCGTGTGTCGTCTTCGCGAACCAGTCGCGGTTTGTTAAATAGTTGCCTTCGGATTTCAAGTTGCTAAGATTTGGTCTTTTGTCTGGCGCAGAACTCAAGCATCCATAGATTCTAACTGCACCAAATGCGCGAAGCACCACTGCAACGGACGCTCCACCTCACCGAGAGGTGTAACATATGGGCCCCAAGCGGCTTCCTTCCTTACTCTGCCGGTAGACCAGGTGACCCAAGCCACCACCGGCTTGTTCTTCGGGACTATGATCCCACCTGCAAGCTTTTCTGCACCAATACCTGCACCGGAAGTGGGTAAAAAGTCGGTCTTCAACCGGCTCACTGTTTCGACAGCCCCTGTCAACGGGTCGCCCGCTACTAAACCGACAGCCTCCGTTTTCGCCAGGCTAGGTCAGAACTATAAAGTGGCCGTCCCAAAGGGGGCAACGGCCGCTGCTTTGGAAGTCGTTAAAGCGGCTTCTCCCATCAGAGAGTCGGTCTTCACAAGATTGACGGTCCCCACTCCTCTCCCAGCTGGTCAAAAGGCATCAGTCTTCGATAGGCTGACATCGGCAGTTACCCCACACTCAAACAGGGGGAAACAAGAAACCATCTCGATTTCCGAGCCAGTCCCAACGGCTCGTCGTGCGCGACGTCGCCATTGGCGACGAGTGAGGAAAGCAGGGGGCAGTTCCCCCTCAGGGCTAACTCCACGTGCTCCGATGGTGGAGGTCAACGCTGCTGTTCCAACTGGGAACAGTTTTGAACTACTGAGGAGGGTGCGTAAGAACTCTCCAACCGCTACCTTGAAAAGATCTCCTCCACCTGCGGAGAGAGTTCCAGAAACAAAACAAGAACAGCCCCCTCAACGGCTGTCGTCAAAAATTTATAAAGTTTGGCGGAGGGTTCAAGACTCCGTGATTGACCCAGACCACCTTCATCGCCAGAAAAAGGCAAAGGTGGAAAAGGACAAAAACCGCCCCATTAAACAGCAGGGGGCAACGATTGCTAGGATGCCCACTCCAATGGCTCCTTTGACCTCGATGGCCCACAAAAGAAGGAAGCCAGAGAAAGCTCCCACGTCAGCGGCAAAGTTTGAAAGCAGTAAACCTAAACGCCCCAAGTCAGGGGGCATAATTGTTCATACGGTTTATATGGCTTCTGGAAAGGAAGAAAGTCGTACTTCTACGGGTCACCAACCGCTTACCCGATCAGTGACCAAGGCTCAGGAGCAGCAACAAAAGCTCCAGGAGATGATGACTACAATGGCTGCACTCACGGAGCCAAAGGAGAACCCTGAGACGTCCTTAGATGAACGCCAAGAGGAAGAGACCGACGCCGAGTTCCTCCGCCGAGTACTGGAAAAGAGAGACAAAGAGGCTGCTGAACAAACAGCTAATATACAGCGTATGGGCCTCCTTTTCCAGGACATGATAGGGATGATGATACAACAAGATCCCCTGACTGAAGAACCCCCGATCGTCCTTGGGGATGATAGGGGAGAGACATCAAACCCTCACCCCGTTCTATCAACGGCTAAAGAGGATACAATCTCTAAAACTGATCTGGACGAATACATAGCCCAGCCAATAAGGGTTCATCATGCGGCCGAGGCAGCCGGCCATGTCGTAAAAACGGGACGGCCATATCCGGGCTGGTATGACCAAATCAAGTACCCGCCGGGTTACACAATTCCCAAGTTCCATGTCTATAAGGGGACCGGCAATCCCCATCAGCATGTTGCCCAGTTCAGGGCGCTTTGCGGTAACACCGGTGGTGATGACAAGCTTTTGCTCCGCCAGTTCGTTGGAAGTCTATCAGATACGGCGTTCGAGTGGTACTCTGAACTCCCTAATGATCTATTAAAACCTTCGCGGAAATGGAGCTGCTGTTTACACAACGTTTTGCGAGTGCCAGTGAACGTACCCCGATGACGGCACTAATTAACGCTAGGGTAAAACCCGGTGAGACATGGGTTCACTACGCTATACGGTGGTGTAATCTATGGTCGAAGTGTGAACAGCGCATAGAAGAAGCCCCTGCGGTGGGAATGTTTGTTGGAACCCTCAATCCACAAGCAACCATTTCACAGTTTATGATGTTCTTCAAGCCGACTTCCTTCCAGGCTTTGATTGACAAACTAGCGCAGATGGACCAGATGGGCCATAAACCCCCTCTCCCAAAGCCAGATTCCCGAAATGACAAAGGAAAGGGAAAAGCGATCGTGGTCGCTAATGCTCAACAACAACCGAGCGACTCGAAGCCGGTTGCTCGTCCAAACAATACGCGCCCGTACGTACCCCTTGAGGATAGGATGGGACGTTCTTATTCCTTCCCCCGCGATAAAACGAGGAGGCTATTCGAGCTGGCGTTGCGCAACAGACTCATAAATCTGCCAGATCCAAAACGCCCGTTGCAACCAAGTAACGTCAACGAGCCTAATTACCGCCCTTATCATCGAGTGCTAGGACATCCGATCGAAGACTGTTACGTTTTCAAAAATTGGCTTGAAAACCAGTACCGACAGGGCAAGTTCGCGTTATCTGACAAATGGAAGGTTAATCCTCCGCAGCCCCACACCTCTAAGGGGACGAATACGCCGGGGGCAACATGCTCCGTCGTTGAAGAAACTCCTTGGGAGGTTGCATTATCAGCCAAAACGAGGAGAATGCTAAACGATCTTCAGACCTGTCCAGCGGTCAAGTGGAAGAACCCCTTGGAACCGCAGGTTATTGAGGGGATGTTGAAGCCACGTCCGACTCCGAAGACCGATAGTGGTAGTTCAAGCGTTCATAGCCAGCCGTCAAAATCTTTGAAAAAGAAGAAGAAGAAATCTAAGAAGCCCGTGAAGCCTGGCGACAAGCGCACGGACTTACAAAAGCAAATCGACGCGCTGGATGAATACAACCAAAAGGCGCGGACTCCCATTATGCTCCAAGATTTCCTTGATCACGTCTTTCAAAAAGAAGATGAGGGAGAAAGTTCATCGGATGAATCCGAGGAATATGTGGCGAGCTGTCATATGATCTCCCATTCGACCACGAACGATGAAGGGACTTCTGGCACTAAAACGCTGGGGGCAAATACTGAGTCAAAGGTTCCGGAGTTATCAATCGAAATGATTGACGCGTTTCTTAGTGAAGCTCGATTGAAAAGTAAAGCTGATCGAGAACGCGAGACGGCTATATTCGAAAGGGCCAAGCGTCAGCGACTTGAGGAAAGAGCTAAGATGATCCCGCTGGAGCAAAATGCCTCCACCGCTGACAAAAGCAAATTCAAGATAAAAAAGAGGTTTGCTAAGGCCATATCAATGGGCATGAAGCTACCATCCTCTGAAGGAAAAATTACTGGTGTGATGGAAAACCACCCCTCCTTTTGCTTGTACCATCGGAAGGTGTCGCATCCCACTAAAGAGTGCAAAACTTTTGATAAGTGGTGGCAAGGATATGTTACTCACCAGCAACAGCTTAAGCGGGAAAAGCGCAAAGCTCGCTGAGAGCAGAGCGGAATGATCAAAGGGCTTGATAAAACTACGGGTGGTTGTTGCATGGTTGACGCCGTAGGATCACAAATGCCTATATTTGGAAGCGATTCCGATGAGGAGCTAGAGCTTGGCCCCCTCTTCAAAGAATCCACTTCGGGAAAAGAAGAAGAACCGAAGGCTAGCGAAAATATACAGCTACGCAATCGAACATTACCCGAAAAGAATCTCGGACCCTTAAACAAGAAAGACAAAGGGAAAGAGAGGGTCTCCGAAGATATTGCCTTGGATGACCGAGTTACGGAAGAGTTAACCGCCAAGAACCCGCCAAAGAGGAATAAAGTGGATTACAATGTCTTGGCGCATCTGAGAAAGCTACCCTCACAACTTAGCATTCTCGATGCCCTGTTACTATCAAAAGAGGCGAGGGATTCTTTGATTAAAGCCCTACAAGAGCCGGACCAGTTCCAAGCCTTCCTGGCAGAACAAAAGATGAAGGACGAATTAGAAGAAGTGCACACAGCCGACGTTGCTTTTGGTGATGAAGACCTTCTCCTCGGGACGTGTGAACACAATCGTCCCCTTTATGTCTCAGGATACTGCCATGACATAAAGATAGGTAAAATCCTGGTCGATAACGGATCGTCTGTCAATTTACTCAATGTGCGAGTGTTAAAGGAAATTTGCATGAGTGTCTAACACCTCGCCCGAGACAAAATCACCATCTCCGGATTCGACTCCCAATCATCAAAAACTCTTGGATCTGTGATATTGACGCTACGCTTCGGGTTGCTCGTCACAGATATTAAATTCCATGTCATAGATGCCAAGACGTGCTACAATGCTCTGCTCGGTCGACCATGGTTGCACGAATATAATATCATCCCTTCTACACAACATCAGTGTATGAAATATTGTAAGGATGGTCTCGAGTACACTGTGGCAGGAGAATTGAATCCGTTTTCCGTGAATGAAGTTCGCAAGTATGAAGATGCCAGATACTTTTTGCCGAGTTTTGAGGACACGGAAAGGTGTCACAAGCCGGAGAACAAAACTAACGCCACCATCCCTATCTTCGGCAGTGACACCGAGGAGGAGGAAGATATAATTTATTCAGGACCATCCCAATCCACCAGGCCAGGACCATCCGTTCCTTCATTGATCTTTGGTAGTGATTCAGAGGATGAAGTTCACGCTGTATTCCCTGCTCGACTTTCAATACGGGCTTCTGCCGATGAAGAGCGAAGTCTGCAGATAACCATGGTGCCGCTTGAACATTACAAAGAGCTGGATGCAATCGACACCAACAGTGTGGAAGAATTGCAGACATTTTATATCCCTCCCAGACGAAAAGGCGAGAAGGCAATCCTATTCTACCGTTTTGAAGAAAACAAGGTGGAAAAAGAAGTTTGGCATGGCGCGGATCCCACACTCGACAGGCTTCAGCCTATCCGTCTTCCCAGATATTATACCGAAGGTTTGAAGAAACTGCTGAAACGCCAGGGGATATCCTTCACACAGACCGTTAGAAATGCCAAATTCTATGACAAGGTCTGGAACGTTCCCGGGACTCAACGCAAAATGCCTAACGGGAAAATGGAAACAAAAGGACTTGGGTACATCCAGTCAAAGAAACGAGAGCTAGTAAACAGCTGTTACGTCATGTATGACTTCGATGAAGAGGCGGACGCTCAATGGGAGGACGCTAACCCTAAGCCAGTAAAAGTTCCTGATGAAAAATTGCCCGGTCCGTCATTTGAAGAACAAATAGACAGGCTTATAAGGGAAGCTGGTCAAAAAGTCCGAGATGACCACATCCGCGAGACGGCCATTTATGAGAAAGCCAAGACGCAACGCCTTCTCCAACAAGCCGTGAAGGATGAAAATGCCACTCCTTGTCAACCTGCTACAAAAAAGGTTCTATGCGAAAGCAAAAACAAGTCGAAAGGCAGAAAAGGCGCTCAACAACCACAAAGCAGAGCTAAGAAACCACGTATCCGAGAGTCGAGCGTTATTGACTTAGCCCTCATGAAGAGAATGGGTCGAGCTTACTCATTTCCTCGGAACAAAACAAGGAAGATATTTGATCTTGCTCTAAAACACCAAATGCTTACGCTGCCAGAGTCCAAGCACCCCGAGCACGCATGCGAGGTCTTCAACCCAAATTATTGCTTTTACCATCGATCAATGGGACACCCTCTTGAAGATTGCTTCACCTTCAAGAATTGGGTTGAAGATCAGTATCAGCTTGGCAAATTCGCGTTTTCTGATAACTGGAGGGCAGCGCCACCACAGAAGCACGAGCCCGAGGCCACGAAAGAAAAACCAGTTCCACATTGGGATTGGCAGAAAATTCGCACCTGTCGTATGATAACAATATTAAAAGAAGAGTCTGAGAACGTGGACAGCCTTCCCTGGTGCTTCGAAAACAGCAATAATGAGGTGATCTCAGAATTTCCCCCAGCCCCGAAAGAACTGGAGGATGGAATACATACCACTGCAGATAACCTCAGGAAAATGGAGTTGGGGACGGTAAACGATCCGCGGCCGATATTTGTCAGTGAGCTACTGTCTGAAGAGAGGGGGGCTGCGTTAAAGGACGTCCTCATGCAGCATAAAGATTGCTTCGCATGGAACTATTCCGAGATGCCAGGACTAGATCCAGAAGTTGATGTACATAGACTGGCGATATCCCCGGGTGTCAAGCCAATTAAGCAAGCGCCGAGGAGAATGCGGCTCGAGCTCGAAATGAGCATCAACGCCGAAGTCAAGAAGCTGATAGACTCTGGCTTTATCCAAGAAGTTCAATACCCCGAATGGATTGCTAATATCGTTCCAGTAATGAAGAAAAATGGGACGGTGCGCGTATGCGTGGACTTTCGGGATCTCAACAAAGCTTGCCCGAAGGATGATTTCCCAGTGCCAGTCACCGAACTAATGATAGACAATACGTCCACACATGAGGTTTTCTCCTTCATGGACGGCTCGTCGGGGTATAACCAGATAAAGATGCATCCCGAAGACCAAAAGTATACCGCTTTCAGGACTCCTCTGGGTATATTCTGCTACAAGGTGATGCCCTTCGGGTTAAAGAATGCCGGTGCCACTTATCAAAGGGCCATGACAAAGATCTTCGATGATCTTATACACGAAATCGTTGAATGCTATATCGACGATCTCGTGGTTAAAAGCAAATCATACGAGGAACATCTCGAGCATCTGAAGTGTTGGAGATAGTGCCCTCAGAGTCGATTATTGGATCACAGGCACGTGATTGCAATGATTGAGGGAGGACCTGTCCCGGTAGGACAGTCTTACTCGAGATGATAGTATGCTATCTGGTTTACCTTTATCATCGTGCACTGCTTTAAGTGACCTGACATGTCGCTATTGCACGTTGATAGAGCCCCTAGGATTCTTGCTTGACTACCGGCAGTATGAGGGCGATCATATACGTGGGAGCTGGTAGTCTATAAGCACATCCTTAAAAGGTCCCTAGTCGTAGGAGTTTCGAGACAGGGCATCGATACTCCAGAGTAGACTAGTGTATACAGTCGAGACCCCGACGAGGGGCGGTGGCCGGTCTCACAAGCCACTGGTGTCAGTTGGATCACCTAAGATGTATACAGGTGCTCATTGGGTTATGAGTACACCGGACAGGACTCGCCGGGAACCTGCTAGTTGGGATTATACCAGACGTCAGATAGCAGTTCCCTGGTGACATGTGTACAGGTTAGTTCATCGACCTGAGATCGTCATTTGTCTCGTGTGAGTTCCCACTGTACTTTGATTACTACCCTACCACGGCTCAAAGGAGTCGTGCAAACAGGTTTTAGTTGGGTACAGTCCCGAGCCACATGGAGGCAGTGAGCGGATCTTCAGGGGTTCGTCTCTCCCGGTTTGGGGGTGAGGTCGTGCTGTGTCTAGGAGAGCCAGAACATGAAAAGTCCTTGGCCAAGGCAGGAGATTTACTGGTTGGTATTCCAGTAGTATCTCAGGGCGTTCTGGGCTACACTCCGACACGACTTGTACCGCTTTTGGGGGTCTGACTTTTACCAACCCCCTAGGCCCGCCATGCGATACTCATAGACGAACGGACCGGACTGTACGGATATTGTCACTGACAGACTCAGTAGGGTGTCAGGATGAGTTCGCTCATCGACGTCCCTTTTGGTCAATACCTGGTGGCCCGTCACGTATTGGCTTATACCTCTGACGTGCTAGTGGTTAAATCCACAGCCAAGGTATTGACGAGTCTTTAGAGTCCACCACACTTTCAGTTACTCAAGTTTCGGGCGAAACGCTGTAGAGGCCGTATGGAGATATGGCAGGGTCCGATCAGATACGTGCGGTATTGCACGGATCAGGATCGGACAGTTTTGTACTAGTGGCCGTATAGTTATATGGCAGGGTTCGATCTGATACGTGTGGTATTGCACGAATCAGGATCGGACGGATATTACTAGCCGGCTTTGGCTTAAGCCGGTACTAGTTTAGTACAGTGTAGTTTTGTCTCTTTGCATTTGTGTTCAGTGGGAATACAAATGCGGGCATGTATTTGCAGTAGTGGGGTTTTCCCGTATTTTATTACGGGATCGGTTTTCTGAAGTTGCCAGTTTGCATTCCGTTCCGGCCAGTTTTTCTTCATTCCTTCTCGGTCGGACTTTCTTGATGGAGGGTGTTAATTGCAAGTTTGCAATTAACAACTAGTGGAGGGCTTCCTTGCATATTGTGCCTTTGTCATCATGAGATGCTTTTAGCATCTCTTCACTTGCTTTCTCATGATGGTTTGATGGAAGGATTGATTAGTGAGATGAGTGAGAAAGGATGTGAGGTTTATATTATCCTTTTTATATATTGTTTTTTGATATACACATTGTGGTGCCATTTTCTTTTCTCTCTCCAATCTAATTTTTTTTGTGAGGGGCCGGCCACTTGAGAGAGAGAGAGAATGAGGGTTTCATTTTGGTATGAGGAAATGGTTATCATCTCATTCTTATGCTTGCTTGCAAAAACACACAAAATCCCTCCATAGCTTTTGCTTCCTCCATTCCTCCACATCAAGGCAACCTCATAACCCCAAGAGACAAGTTCACTACACTATTCTATAGCAAGCCTTGGACGCGTCGGCTAGCCAACTTCGCGCCCGAGTTGCCTCGGTCAAGAGGCGGGAGCCCGTAAAAGATTCCGGCTACGTGGTGCCCTTTCCGACGAGCGAGGAGGTGACGGAGGTTCCGCGGGAGATCGGAGTGGAGACGAAGACCGAAGGACACGGATCGCTTGGTATACTTCTCTACTCTTTTCCTTTTGCTAGCTAGCTAGGTTAATGGCCCGATCCGGGTAAAAAGTCCGCGGTGATGCCGTTTTGCAAAGTTCGCAAAGTTTTTGTTTTCCGCGTTTCCGGCGTCGGATCGACGGCCGGGGCGCCCCCGCGGGCTTACAGTGGTATCAGAGCCTCGCCATTAACATAGTCTAGCTTGGTGTAATGTGTTTTACGTTTCCGATCGAACAAATTTCCAAAAACCGTATTTTTCTAGCACATCAGTTTCTGTCGAAATTTTTTGGAGTCCAAAAATTTTTCTGGTTGTCTCAGAGTGATGTACAGGGAAATAGAAGCATACTGTAAAAATTTGGCACCATGATCTCACTATTCCGCCGCGCAAGCGCCGCGAAACCCCACCTCGTGCGGCCCTTCCGCCGCGGATTTTACTGTTCACCCCCCCAAATTTTTCCAGTGTATCCCTGAGTTGAAAATGTGGTTTCTGGAATATTAAAATTGGGCCAATTATTTCTGTGAGTGCTACAGTTTTCTTTGGGGCCCAGTTGTTAATTGTTTGATCAATCGGAAAATTTTAAACACATTTTTTTCACAGTATTTACATTATATCTGCGACCGTGAATGTCACTCGATCGGTAAATCCAGTCTATCTGCTATAGCCCTTTTAGACGGATTTGCGAACGTGACATTCACGTTGATGTTCTATGTTTATGCTGTGTTGTTGCGGATCTGTCGTGGGGATAGCCTGGATGCGATGCTAGTACTGTATTGTTGTATTATGTACATTTGATATTGCGGGGCGAGCGTCCGACATGTGGACTGCCGTCACTGCCTGTTTGTATTATTCTTTTGGGGCACGACCTGGTGGCGGTCGATGTACCCGGTGTATGTATATTTTACTTTCTGTACTAGGATTACTCCGCGGAGGGGTGCACGGATAGCCGGGTTCTGGAGGGCAACAAGCCCGCATCTCATGGCATTGAGACGGAGGGGGCTTCACTCTAGAATTGGCAGGCTATTCGCCGCACTCGTAGGGGGTACAGGTTGACCCAGGAGGGGTGCCCAAGTTACCGGATTCCGTGAAGTGCTGGGTGGTCCATTCACGTCGCTGAAGGGGGCTGCCTCGCTTCAGGTTTTGGCGGGTGACTTGCCGCGCCCGTAGGGGTCTAGGATTTTCATTGCACAGGCTATCCACACGACCAGGGGAACGTCGGGTTTCAGCGGCTCTGTGAAACCCGGGGATCCCAGATATCTGTATTGTTCTGTGTTGCTATACATTTCTGTGTTGCATTTTATCACGCCTTGAGCGAAAGTTATATATTATATATATACTAGTAGATGTTGTATATGTTTTTCACCCGCGCTAGTCCAGTCCCCGCTCTGTCGTTAGTTAGCTAACCTAACGGGTGATGACGGGACCCAGTGGCGAATGCGGATGGCATATACGTACGTCAGTATATTTTCGTTTTTTGTGGTGTGATCAATTGATGGGACTGCGTTGATTCGAATCAATGCAAGTTAAACAAACCTATTCTGATGTTGTTGGAACACTTTTCAAAAAGCTGTTATTGCAAGGACGTTCACTTTTGTTTTACACAGTGGTATTCAGTTGGAATATCCTGCTCCTCAGTCGACGAGGCAAGGGCCGAGATCCCTTCACCGGGAGTGACCCCTTGGACAAAAGTTTGCGTCAGGGCATTAACTTCACAATAGCCGATTACTTTTGCTTTGCATCGTGGTATTCAGTTGGAATATCCTGCACCTCATTCTACGGGGAAAGAGCCGAGATCCCTTCACCGGGAGTGACCTCTTTAGCAACGGTTTTCGTCACTATATTTTTACAAAGCTATCAGTTCCTTCAACGATATCAAGTTCATTACGTTAAAGGTTTTCGCCAGAAACCATTCGTAGCCCTCCGTCGTTTCATATGGATGGTCAATAGTATTCAAGCTGTGTATGTTGGCCAAAGTCAAGGCACAGTGTTTGGTAGCTGTTGGGTATTCATATGCAGCATAGATAGATGCGTTGGTTTGGGACAGTCGTACTGCCATTTTGGCCAAAGTCAAGGGTAGGTACGGGTGGGTTCAAATTAACCAGGAAAATGACGGGTAGAACTTGACATGTGACTTATGATATGTTGGCCAAAGTCAAGGTCATAAGAGCATGGGGTAGAAATCCACATCGGGAGTTTCAAAAGTACTGAAACTTGCCAGATATGCGCATACCTTCTGGAGTGTGATAACGTGAGCGGATTCCGTCACGTTATCATGCGATGAGAGTTGGATCCCGATTCCCACTGATGAGTTGGTTTACTCCTCGGGCATTCCCGGCTAATTCTTCTTTCAGGTTTGGGGAAGAATTTGACGTTACAGTGGGAGGTTTCTAGATTAGATAAAGTGATAACCATTCTGATCTAGGTTAGAGTGCACGCTGAGTGTTTCTTTTCTCTCTCTCTTTGGCAGCGACCATTGACCCGACCCTAGACTATGACTCAGTGACCAAGTTGACCGAACCTTCTTAACACTGGCTTTTGGATTGTCAGAGTTGCAGACCTCATTGCCACTCCTACTTTTACCCTTTTCTCCAGGACACCCCGTATTGCTACGAACGTCCACTTCCATTGGACAAAACCATCGTATGGTTAGATACGAACTCGAAAGAATTTATTCGAGGATGGTTTCAGGTTCTGGAGAAAACGGATAGGATTATTCAGTTGTCTTTTCCTTTTACCCTCTCTCAGGTTACGAGTACTCCTTGGTTTAGGGGTAGTACACCTATTACGCAAATTGGATTGTCTTCTTCCAAACCTTAGGCTGGTGCCGACCGGTAGGGAATGAAGAAAACCAATTAGCATAACGATGGTGTGCAGAAGGTATTAAGATTAAGACAAAGCAAGGGATTAGTAAGGGGGCAAAGTAAATTGCGACTGCTATTCACGACCAAACCAAGTATTTCTTCGCCAATCCTAAATCACCTTTGTATTTCTCCAGGACACTCCGTATCACTACGAAGATCCCATTTTATTGGATAATCCATCGTATGGTTATATACGAACTCGAAAGGAACTTGTTCCAGTTCGGGGATGGATCCTGGTTCAGGAGAAATAGGAATAAAGTACATTCAGGTGTCTTTTATCTTCACCTTCTCTCGCCTTGCGAGTGTTCCTAGGATTAGGACAGTACACCCTTTATGCTTTTTGGATAGTCTTCTTCCAAACCATAGGCTGGTGCCGAACGGTAGGGAAGGAAGAAAACCATTTGGCCTAAAGGGGTGTACAGAAGGTAATGACTAAAGACATATGAAGGGATTTGGAAAGGTGGCAAAGAATTATACGGTTATAGTTGTGAATCTGGATAATGGAAGAGGCATTACTAGGAATACCAGGATACCCCATCGAAACATTTCAATGTTTCAGGTTCACTGTGTACTGTTAAAAGAAAACTGATTTCCCGATTAGATACTTACTCCAGGGTATGTATTTACCAGATATGATTCTCACATCTGTATGGTTTTACAGATGATGAGTGGGAGTAGGTTATTGGGAATTGGGTGATCATCCTCATTATATCGGGATTCGTTGTAATCGGTGATATTTGAGGAAAACACCTGGGCTGTTTGCCGGTCGGCAAATATTTGGTTTCGAATATCCGCTGTTGTGCACCAATTTCAAATTGATATATCTGTACGTCTATTTTCATAGAGTGAGATATACCTTTTGATATTATGTCGATGACATTTACCTATATCAGTGGATGGTTAGGTAAGGAGCATTGAACAGCGGTGTAATTCTTCTTAACCATAAGTACAGTTTTCGACCGACGACGCACAGTAAAGGAGTTGTTAGACTCAGCAGACTCATACAGAGTATTGTATGTTGTCCAGTGTCCATTAGGACAGAGGGGTTGGTCCTCATACTACATTCTGTTTACTTTTAACTTCTCTAGTTCTTAGACATGTGTTTCGTAGAAACACAGGGTCTAAGTTTTGAGGAGTTATAGGTATTTGAATACAGTAGAGAACCAGGTGTAGCAAGTATCGGGATTCTTCAAAGTGATCGAAGATGTAGATACTTGTGTATGGTATTCAGTTGATGGTAATGATAAAGAGAAATTGCTTCTCTTTCAGGTTACTCATAATTGGAAGCATTCCTAAGTTGAGTAACGCTGATCGGCCTCCTTTCATTTAGTTGACATGCACTGGAGACAGCTGCATGATTTGAATCTGGTTCAATTAAATCAGTGCCTCTGTTCCTATATGGGATATAGAACAGTTCGTATCTTAACGATGTTAAGGTACGGGGAGTTGTCCGGTTTATGCTTAAAACCAGACATTGGACAACTCAAGACACGTTTCTGTAATGGCTGTTTGTGGGTTGACCCAGGCTATGACGAGGGTTAACTTTCTACCATCTGGATGAACAATAGCAGTATTGTTCAAGACTCGCCACAGTTTTATTAAAAATGGATTTTCTCAAAAACAGAAGTAGGAGTATGGTAGAACTGGAAGTGATTCCAGAACCGCAAACGATTACTGAAGTTTTGATAAGGAACCTAAAGATTCAATCTGATTTGACATTCCATTGGCCACTCCGCAGGGATGGTGGGTAACTTCAGGCACCCGAGAGGTACTCCGGTAGCCTCAAGGACGGTGACAGGGAAGTTCTTGTTTACCCACACTTGCCATTGTTGTTGTTCCAGGCTGCGAGACCCGGCAGGAGGATGAGTATAGCGTCGTTCTAAACTTGCTTTAGAAGTGCACGTCTATATGACTCTGCCAGAGGGTTGTGGTAGTCAGTGGGAGCAGCGGAAGCATTGGTGGACATCAGGCTTAAGTCTATTTATAGACTAAAGCAGATGTAGCGGAGATAGATCATCCATTTCTGATGTGACAGTCATAGGTTTGACGTCATCAGAATGGGGATGGATCTGTTGAGAAGGTTGTAGGAAGTGATATTCCTTTACTACGATCGGTTATACTTTGGTCGTCACACAGTGGTTTCTCCACAAAGGACTTGGACATCATATCAGACATACTGGTTACTAGATCTATGGTTTTAGATCTAGATTTGGGTGGTTTCCTAACCTGGGTACCTTGACAGCATTCTATAAGTATTTAGAATGGACGACTCCTGGCACGGTAGTATACCTGCAGGTGAAGGAGTCGCCCTCTCTAAAGGTGTCTTTTAGACTAAAGTAGAGAGGGATGTGCATGATTGGCAGATCACTTGCTTAGGCAATTGAGTCAATCATGAGATGTCAAGTACCACACCAGATGTTGTTCTTGCACTAGATGCAATAAGTTGATATTGATCCAATTCTGGAGGAACAGTCGGAAGCAGTTTTAGAACATAAGTGCCTGTTCTAGGGATATGATAACGAAAGCCCCATTCGGGAAATAGTTATCATTCCAGGCTTCCAAGGTGACCTGGACGACAAGGAGGTTGTCAGAGTTATAGTTTTCCTTCTGATGAGGGGCAGTATTTTGGACAGGTGATCCAAGGCAATACTGAGGGTGGCATGGCGCAGGATACTGATTAAGTTCAGTTGACGATACAGTCTAAGAAGTTTGGATTTGGAGTTCATTTATGAGCTAGGTCCCATCAGACATCCAGACATTCTAAGACAGGTATTGCTCATTTCGGGAGATGGTTTTCTCCGCGAACTTGAGATATAGAGAGACATAGAAAGAAACATCCAGGCGGATCCACTCACTGAGGCTATTCCTCGAACGCAATAGTTTCGCAAACGAGTTTTGTGAGACTGACAAGTAGAGGAGTTGGGTGTTCGGTATCACACGGGCTGTGAGTATGCGACATCGCAATAATTAGCCTTGAGTGCAAGTGGGAGATTGTTGGAGATAGTGCCCTCAGAGTCGATTATTGGATCACAGGCACGTGATTGCAATGATTGAGGGAGGACCTGTCCCGGTAGGACAGTCTTACTCGAGATGATAGTATGCTATCTGGTTTACCTTTATCATCGTGCACTGCTTTAAGTGACCTGACATGTCGCTATTGCACGTTGATAGAGCCCCTAGGATTCTTGCTTGACTACCGGCAGTATGAGGGCGATCATATACGTGGGAGCTGGTAGTCTATAAGCACATCCTTAAAAGGTCCCTAGTCGTAGGAGTTTCGAGATAGGGCATCGATACTCCAGAGTAGACTAGTGTATACAGTCGAGACCCCGACGAGGGGCGGTGGCCGGTCTCACAAGCCACTGGTGTCAGTTGGATCACCTAAGATGTATACAGGTGCTCATTGGGTTATGAGTACACCGGACAGGACTCGCCGGGAACCTGCTAGTTGGGATTATACCAGACGTCAGATAGCAGTTCCCTGGTGACATGTGTACAGGTTAGTTCATCGACCTGAGATCGTCATTTGTCTCGTGTGAGTTCCCACTGTACTTTGATTACTACCCTACCACGGCTCAAAGGAGTCGTGCAAACAGGTTTTAGTTGGGTACAGTCCCGAGCCACATGGAGGCAGTGAGCGGATCTTCAGGGGTTCGTCTCTCCCGGTTTGGGGGTGAGGTCGTGCTGTGTCTAGGAGAGCCAGAACATGAAAAGTCCTTGGCCAAGGCAGGAGATTTACTGGTAGGTATTCCAGTAGTATCTCAGGGCGTTCTGGGCTACACTCCGACACGACTTGTACCGCTTTTGGGGGTCTGACTTTTACCAACCCCCTAGGCCCGCCATGCGATACTCATAGACGAACGGACCGGACTGTACGGATATTGTCACTGACAGGCTCAGTAGGGTGTCAGGATGAGTTCGCTCATCGACGTCCCTTTTGGTCAATACCTGGTGGCCCGTCACGTATTGGCTTATACCTCTGACGTGCTAGTGGTTAAATCCACAGCCAAGGTATTGACGAGTCTTTAGAGTCCACCACACTTTCAGTTACTCAAGTTTCGGGCGAAACGCTGTAGAGGCCGTATGGAGATATGGCAGGGTCCGATCAGATACGTGCGGTATTGCACGGATCAGGATCGGACAGTTTTGTACTAGTGGCCGTATAGTTATATGGCAGGGTTCGATCTGATACGTGCGGTATTGCACGAATCAGGATCGGACGGATATTACTAGCCGGCTTTGGCTTAAGCCGGTACTAGTTTAGTACAGTGTAGTTTTGTCTCTTTGCATTTGTGTTCAGTGGGAATACAAATGCGGGCATGTATTTGCAGTAGTGGGGTTTTCCCGTATTTTATTACGGGATCGGTTTTCTGAAGTTGCCAGTTTGCATTCCGTTCCGGCCAGTTTTTCTTCATTCCTTCTCGGTCGGACTTTCTTGATGGAGGGTGTTAATTGCAAGTTTGCAATTAACAACTAGTGGAGGGCTTCCTTGCATATTGTGCCTTTGTCATCATGAGATGCTTTTAGCATCTCTTCACTTGCTTTCTCATGATGGTTTGATGGAAGGATTGATTAGTGAGATGAGTGAGAAAGGATGTGAGGTTTATATTATCCTTTTTATATATTGTTTTTTGATATACACATTGTGGTGCCATTTTCTTTTCTCTCTCCAATCTAATTTTTTTTGTGAGGGGCCGGCCACTTGAGAGAGAGAGAGAATGAGGGTTTCATTTTGGTATGAGGAAATGGTTATCATCTCATTCTTATGCTTGCTTGCAAAAACACACAAAATCCCTCCATAGCTTTTGCTTCCTCCATTCCTCCACATCAAGGCAACCTCATAACCCCAAGAGACAAGTTCACTACACTATTCTATAGCAAGCCTTGGACGCGTCGGCTAGCCAACTTCGCGCCCGAGTTGCCTCGGTCAAGAGGCGGGAGCCCGTAAAAGATTCCGGCTACGTGGTGCCCTTTCCGACGAGCGAGGAGGTGACGGAGGTTCCGCGGGAGATCGGAGTGGAGACGAAGACCGAAGGACACGGATCGCTTGGTATACTTCTCTACTCTTTTCCTTTTGCTAGCTAGCTAGGTTAATGGCCCGATCCGGGTAAAAAGTCCGCGGTGGTGCCGTTTTGCAAAGTTCGCAAAGTTTTTGTTTTCCGCGTTTCCGGCGTCGGATCGACGGCCGGGGCGCCCCCGCGGGCTTACATGAAGACTGTATTTCAACGCCTTCAGCAATACAACTTGAAGATGAATCCTCTTAAATGTGCGTTCGGGGTTTCCTCGGGCAAATTCCTGGGATTCGTTGTTCGACACCGAGGTATTGAAATAGATCAGTCAAAGATTAAAGCGATCATGGAAATGCCTCCGCCGAGGACTCTCAAACAGCTGCGGTCTCTCCAAGGGAAACTCGCATACATACGGCGATTTATAGCCAACCTTTCAGGAAAGTGTCGTCCTTACAGTCATCTGATGAAGAAGGGAACCCCATTCGTTTGGGATCAAAAATGCCAAGGCGCACTGGACGAGATCAAGCAGTACCTGCAGAACCCTCCGGTGTTGGCCGTGCCGGTCAAGGGAAAACCCCTCATTCTTTATACAACCGCCCTCGAAGGTTCCTTGGGCGTATTATGGGCGCAAGAGAACGATCAAGGAAAAGAGAGAGCACTCTACTACTTAAGTCGAGTTCTGCTGGGGGCAGAAAGCAACTACTCTCCCATTGAAAAACACTGCCTGGCGTTGATCTTCGCAATAACAAAGCTTAGACATTACGCATTAGCGCACGAAGTCCATCTCATTTCAAAGGTGGACCCTCTCAAATATCTAATGTCAAAAGCCATACTGACGGGACGACTCGCTAAATAGGCCCTGCTCTTGATGGAATTTTCGATAACGTATCGACCCCTCAAGGCAGTGAAGGGTCAGGCCATAGCCGACTTCCTTGTGTAGCACCCGATACCTGCCGATTCTCCCCTGAATTGCGATTTGCCAGACAAGCATGCGTTTGACGCAATCGACGGTGGTGATACCCGTTGGGAGCTTTATTTCGATGGAGCATCTTCCATGAAAAAGCACAAACAAAGTACGTCAATGATCAAATCGGGAGTAGGCCTTATCTTTGTGACCCCACAAGGAGGAATAATGCGCTTCGCCTTCTCCTTAACAGAGCCGAGAACGAATAATGAAGCTGAATATGAAGCTTTGATAGCATGCCTCGAGATCGCCATTGACATGGGAATTGAAAGCCTCCTCATATATGGGGACTCCCAGCTAGTCGTCAGTCAAGAGAACGGCGATTACCAAACATGCAAACCGGAATTGGTAAAATACGGTGAAAAAGTGCAACAACTGCTAACCCAAATTCCCTCCTATACTTTGGAGAGCATACCGCGTGCGGAAAACAGCAAAGCGGACGCACTAGCCAAACTTGCTAAAGAACTGGCTGACGAGAACCTCGATGACGTTAGAATCGTGGTACAAAGCCGTCGAGTGCTTGCCCCAGCAGAAGTATCTCCGGAATCATCCGAAGAAAAAGGAGCGAACGAGGAGACAACCCTGCAAATAGAAGATTGGGAAGATACCGAGGACTGGAGAGAAGTCTTCATAGATTACTTCAAGTTCCGCCGAATGCCTGAAGAAGCGTCCATAAGACATCAGCTCGTAAAACGAGCTCTGTCTTTCGCCTTCGTCAACGATACTCTATACAAGAGGTCATTCGATTCTCTGTGGCTGAGATGCTTAGGACCTGACGAAGCGAGAAAGGTCGTCTAAGAAGTTCACGACGGACTCTGCGGTTCCCACCAAGCAGGCCCTAAGATGAAGTTGAAGATAAAACGGATGGGCTACTACTGGCCCACGATGATACAGGATTGCCTGGAATACGCGAAGCAATGTCACTCATGCCAAATTCATAGGGATTTCATCCATCAGCATCCCAATCCACTACATCCAACGGTGGCTAGCTGGTCATTCGAAATGTGGGGAACTGACATAGTCGGCCCCATCGAACCAGCATCGTCCAAAGGACATCGTTTCATCTTGGCGACGACTGATTACTTCTCCAAATGGGCAGAGGCAGTACCGTTGAGGGAAGTGAAGACGGAGAACATCCTCCATTTCTTCAAAACGCATGTCATATATCGATTTGGAACTCCGCGACGGATCATCTCCGATAACGGGCCAGCCTACAGAAGCCACAAGATCAGTCGCTTTGCGCAACAGCATAATATAGACTGGAGATATTCCTCGGTTTATAATCCGCGAGCTAACGGTCTAGCTGAGGCCTTCAACAAGACCTTGACGAAGATTATAAAGAAAACGGTGTCCCGAAACAAGAGGGACTGGCATGAGAGGTTGCAAGAGGCTCTTTGGGCGTATCGAACCGTGTTCAAGACGGCCAAGAACACAACGCCCTATGCGTTAGTATTCGGCACGGAAGCAGTACTACCCCTTGAAATAGAATTACCCTCTTTGCGAGTGGCAGTTCACTACGAGCTGACGGATGAAGAAAATGCTCACCTCCGGTTTGAAGAGCTTGACGCTCTTGATGAAACCCGGCTCATAGCGCAGCAAAATCTGGAAGCTTATAAAGCAAAGATGACGCGCTCATATGAAAGATTGACCCGACCGAGGACATTCCGCCAAGGTGAACTTGTGCTAGTGGTCAAAAGGCCTATGATCCCCAATCGCGCCAAGCGGGGAAAATTCGAGCCAAACTATGAAGGCCCATACATCATAGATAAGGTTTACCAGGGTGGGGCCTATCTACTCATGGACATGCATGGTGAAAGGCCTTTCAGGCCGATAAACGGTCGCTTCCTAAAGAAATACTATGCTTAATGAGCCACAGCCTAGGTCAACGATAGATGACGATGACTATGTCCGCTCGCTATCTTCCTGCGCTTAAGCTTTCTAAGCAGTGGCCAGCCTTCTCCATGAGGGACCGAAACGTCCTTAAACTAACAATGGACCGAGACGTCCTTAAACTAGTGACGGACCGGAATGTCCTTAAACTAATAGCAGACTGAAACGTCTTTAAACTACTACCGCAGCATCTTTAGACTGATAAAAAAAAAAGAGAAAATATATAAAAATAAAAAGAATAAAAAAAAACGGTATGTCCATAAGCAAAATGGGCACGGATGAAAACCTGAAAGGGCTCCGTGAGTAAAAACAGCAGGGCTACCGGCGAGTGTTTGTGAAAACCCGAAAGGGCGCAACCTCGTTAAAAAGACACTTATAGGGCCCTCTCGACCTTGTAAGGAGAAACCACCCGCGTGAGATCCTTACGACTCACAAGGGAGCAAAATACTTAGGGATCCCCACGATTCCTAAGGAGAAAATACACTTGCGAGATCCTCACGACTCGTAAGGCGAACTCTCTTATGGGACCCTCACGGCTCATAAGAGTTGAAAGTCTTAAGTTACAGAGACCTAAACCTGTGCTTAAGCAACCCCCACAACTTCCGATATTGCCCTACAAGTGGCTCAATACCGACCCTTGTACACAATCCACGGGCGCGAATAAACATTTCCCTAACCAAGATCCGTCTGTGACTGGGGATATGTTCACACAACCCTTGTAAGTCCTCTCGATTTACAAGGAGAAAACCCTCCTGTAGGATCCTTACGACTTACAGAGGAAACAAACACTTAGGAATCCTCACGATTCCTAAGAAGAAAATACACCTATAAGATCCTCACGACTTGTAGGGAGAAATAGCTTTGTGAAACCCTTACGGCTCATAAAGTCAAAAGCCTTAGTCGACAGGACCTTAACCCTGGTCGCTAAGCCTCCTTTGTCCGACAATGACAAGAGGCAAATGATGATTCGCTCCTGGCAACATCCCAGTTGTAGCAGTGCTGATGCCAAAATCAGTGTCCAAGTTCAGGTTTACAGCGAAAATCCAGTAGGCCGCACATGCATACGAAATAGCCGAAATGATGGGGCGACTTGCAATAAAAAGCAGCAAGTAAAAATACATGCATGAAGAAATAGCCGAAACGATTGGGCAACTCGCAATAAAAAGCAGCGAGTAAAAATAAAATAAACAGCCGAAATGATTGGGCACCGCGAAAATAGCCGAAACGATTGGGCAATCGCAACCTTCGCGATATAAAAGCTGAAATGATGGAGCATCGCGGAAAGAATAAAAAAAATGAAAGAATGAAACTTTTGGCCCTACAGTTAAGGTCACATCGATCCCTGTATACAATCCAAGGGCATAAACAAAGAGGGAACCATACCCTCCCAGCAAATCCCTCGACTCACGGATACAAACACTCCTTGACGAGAGCCTCCTGATCCGCGTCGACCCGCAGAGCCACCAGAGCCCCCGTGGGAACCCTCGACTCATTTCAAACCCCAAGGAAACAAATAATCCTTTGCGCTTGGGAAACAAATAATCCCAGCAAATCCCTCGACTCACGGATACAAACACTCCTTGACGAGAGCCTCCTGATCCGCGTCGACCCGCAGAGCCACCAGAGCCCCCGTGGCAACCCTCGACTCGTTTCAAACCCCAAGGAAACAAATAATCCTTGGCGCTTGGGAAACAAATAATCCCAGCAAATCCCTCGACTCACGGATACAAACACTCCTTGACGAGAGCCTCCTGATCCGCGTCGACCCGCAGAGCCACCAGAGCCCCCGTGGGAACCCTCGACTCGTTTCAAACCCCAAGGAAACAAATAATCCTTGGCGCTTGGGAAACAAATAATCCCAGCAAATCCCTCGACTCACGAATACAAACACTCCTTGACGAGAGCCTCCTGATCCGCGTCGACCCGCAGAGCCACCAGAGCCCCCGTGGGAACCCTCGACTCGTTTCAAACCCCAAGGAAACAAATAATCCTTGGCGCTTGGGAAACAAATAATCCCAGCAAATCCCTCGAATCACGGATACAAACACTCCTTGACGAGAGCCTCCTGAGCCGCGTCGACCCGTAGAGCCACCAGAGCCCCCGTGGGAACCCTCGACTCGTTTCAAACCCCAAGGAAACAAATAATCCTTGGCGCTTGGGAAACAAATAATCCCAGCAAATCCCTCGACTCACGGATACAAACACTCCTTGACGAGAGCCTCCTGATCCGTGTCGACCCGCAGAGCCACCAGAGCCCCCGTGGGAACCCTCGACTCGTTTCAAACCCCAAGGAAACAAATAATCCTTGGCGCTTGGGAAACAAATAATCCCTAGCAAACTCCTCGACTCACGGATACAAACACTCCTTGACGAGAGTCTCCTGATCCGCGTCGACCCGCAGAGCCACCAGCGCCCCCGTGGGAATCCTCGACTCGTTTCAAACCCCAAGGAAACAAATAATCCTTGGCGCTTGGGAAACAAATAATCCCTAGCAAACTCCTCGACTCACGGATACAAACACTCCTTGACGAGAGCCTCCTAATTCGCGTCGGCTCGCAGAGAAACCATTGTCTCCGCGGGAAACTCCCGATTCGTCTCAACTTGCAAATGAAGCCTCAGGCAGCAGGAACTAAAAAACTTGCTTCCTGAATAATGGGACCCTGCAAGTCAATCCAAAATGGTCTCTTGCATACTAATTCACGGGTCTCACTCTCCAAAGTCGAATTTCGACGAGGAGGGAAACAACCCCTTACGAATCCTCTCGACTCGTAAGAGGGAAAAATTCTCTTATAGGATCCTTACGACCTATGAGAGAAAACTACACTTAGGAATCCTCACGATTCCTAAGGAGAAAACCCACCGACGAGATCCTCTCGATCCGTAGGGAGAAAAGCCTCTATGAGACCCTCATGGCTCATAGAGTTGAAAAGCCTTAGGCGGCAGATCTGAACCTACGGCCTAAGCCATCGCTATTTCTTAAGGAAGTCACAATACTCGTTTTGGATATCCATCAACCATGGTTATTAAGACAGCTTGCTGACAATCAAAAAAAAAAGAAGATGACAAAAAGAATATCCGGTCTACATTTGATCTGGCGTGCGTGACGCACTCATTTATGCATAGGCAGAAGACTCAGGACGAGAAATAAGAATAGCTGAAATAGGAAAGGGAAAAGTTTCCATTCATACTGCTAGAAAATTCCTTTTTTACAATCATAAGAACAAAAAAATAAGAAACATTATTCAAATTATTACAATGGTATAACCTCGGACCCGGGGCACGGATTGAGGAAATCGAAAGTAAGGCCGTCCAGAGTTCTTCTGGCCTTTCTAATTATTCTTATGCGCAGCCTCTCGCGCTCCTCTGTGTCGATATCGTCGGCAAGCCCTTCCCGCCTACGATAAGTAGCAACTATCGTCGTCTGCTGGAAGACTTGGTGTAGGATGTCAATGAGGCTGTTCCGCCGTTTCTTTGAGATCAGCCCTGTCAGGTACACTGAATGCACCTAGTCTTCGGCATCATCCAGTGCGTTGAGCGGTAAGGCCTCATGAAGACCCGGAAGTGCTCTCCATATGGCTCCTAACACGACTTTCAAAAGGGCCGAACGACGAGGCAACAGCCACCCACCGCTTGCGTTCAAACGACCCATGACTTCTGCACATTCAGCGTCTGTAAACTCCTGGTTTTGTTGACGACCCTGAGCGCGGATATCGTCGTAAGTAATGAACTCGTGCAAACTATATAGATGCACCGCCGCCATTAGGCCTGGAGGAAATACCACAGGAAGATTAGCGATAGAAGAAAAATAATATACATAGAGAGCTAGATTCCTAGAGGGCAAAGCTCTGTTCAAGGATTAAAACCCATGAGCAAAAAGCTTAATGAAACCCCAATGGGGATCTCTTTAGATCAAAAGATCTGTGAGAGCAAAGCTCTTTGATTGAGATTAATTTAAGTTCATTTGATTTACATTAATTTCACCTAAAGTTTCTAACTTTGAAATTGAGCAAAGCTCTGCTAGTGAAACCCCAATGGGGATCTCTTTAGATCAAAAGATCTATAAGAGCAAAGCTCTGCTGTTTAAAGATTAATTAAAATTAATTTAATCTAAGATTCAATTTTACCTAAAGTTTTTTCTAAAAACTTTGGAAAGAAGAGCAAAGCTCTAGAGTTCTTGAAGGCAAGAGCAAAGCTCTGAAGTTTTTTTTGAAAATAAAATCGGAAAGATGATAAGCATCTGTGGGGGACCAAAGGTCCTATTTATAGGCACCAAGTGCCTCTTCGACTTCCAAAAGTCGTCACGGCGGTTGGAATTTCTCCACCGTTGCGCTCACGTTTGGGGCCACGTAAGCGCAACGGTGCGGGGGGCATTTGTTTACCCCAATCAGAGCAAAGCTCTGTTCAAATTCCGAGGCGGGAGATGAAGCAACGCTTCATCTTCCCCCAATCAGAGCAAAGCTCTGCTTTGAAAATTTAAGCTTTGATAAATGAAGCAACGCTTCAGATTCTTTGTGCTGGGCGCAACGCGCCACGTGTCAGGCGCAGACGCGTCAGCGCAACGCCCAAGAAGGCGCGCCCAATCAGAGCAGAGCTCTATTTGTCTGAAGCAACGCTTCAGTTGCGCTGCGCTCTGCGCTGCGCGACACGTGTCAGCGCAGTTGCGCTGCGCTCTGCGCTGCGCGACACGTGTCAGCGCAGTTGCGACAGCGCAGTTGCGCTGCGCTGTGCGCTGCGCTGTGCGCTGCGCGATACGTGTCACGCGCTGGGGCATCTGCGCCAAACTGAATCAAGATTTTAAGAAATCTTTTCTGTTCTTGTTAAAACAAGAAGATTTTCTTCTGCAAAGCAGAAGCCCTTCGATCAAAGATCCAACGGTGGGGAAAATTCCCCAAATCACTCAGAGAATGATCTCTTTAACAAATGTAACTAATTTGTGAGCACTATAAAAAGGACCCTAAGCCTCAATTTATTGGGGGATCAACATTTTTTTTTCTTTTCTTGAAAAATCAAGAACTTTAAACAGAGAGAACTCTGAGAAGATTTCAAGAAAAAGGTAAAGAACCTTCATGAAGTAGAAGAAACTCCTTCTAATAGATCATTGATCTAAAAACAAGATCAATGATCTTTACATAATAAACAGTGCTTTGCACTTCTTGTGAACCTCCGGTTCTTTAAAAATAAAAAAAATAATAGTGCTTTGCACTTTTATGAACCTCTGGTTCTTCAAACAAAGAAAAATTTATTTTTCTTTGATCTAATTTAGATCAAGAAATTAAACAGTGCTTTGCACTTCCCTTCTTGAATCTAAAAGATTCTTAGTGCTTTGCACTTCCAAACTGCGCCGTTGCACTCTTAAGAGAGCGCCACGTGTCGGCTATAGAACCACTTGCGCTAAGCGCCCTTAAGATAGAGCTTTGCTCTCTGGAGTTGGTGCAACTCGCTGAGAGCGCGCCACGTGTCATTTGCACAACAGCGCAGCGCAACAGCGCAGCGCGCTGGCGCAGCGCACTGCGCTAGTGCGCTTGCGCTCACCAGAGCATGACACGTGTCATCACCATATGAGCTTGCGCTCATTACTCGGCGCAAAGCGCCAGACAAATGCACTGCCTTGGTTACAAAAGGGGCCAAGCCCAATTAAAGAAGGCCTAACAGGTTTAATAAAATGCAAATGCATTGTTTTAAAAAGGGGCAGAGCCCAAACTAAAATAGATGCTCTGCATCATAAATAAAGGGATAGAGCCCAAATCAAAAGCCTAGAAGGCCAGAATAGAATGCAGTGCATTATTAAATATGGGCAAAGCCCTAGCACAGGCCTAATAGGCCGAAGATCAAGAAAAATGTTGAATATTCTCAACTGGACTTAACCCAATTTTGGCTGTAAGTCCTCAAATTAAATTGACTGAGCAAAATTGCTCTCCTAAATCAATTTATCTCCGGTTTGAGGGTACATCTCTGAACTCCTCTGACATCTATCGTTGTAATCCTTCAACGACGTCAGAGAGGCGATGGGTCCCAACGATCACACATGAATATGGACTGCGGGGTCCTTAAACTCGTGGACCGAGACGTCCTTAAAACTAATATTGGACCGAGACGTCCTTAAAACTAATATTGGACCGAGACGTCCTTAAAACTAATATCGGACCGAAACGTCCCTAAACTAATATCGGACCGAAACGTCCCTAAACTAATATCGGACCGAAACGTCCCTAAACTAATATCGGACCGAAACGTCCCTAAACTAATATCGGAACACCACGTCCCTAAACTGGCGATCGACCACCACGTCCCTAAACTGGCGATGGACCACCACGTCCTCAAAACTGGAATGCGGACCACCACGTCCCTAAACTGGCGATGGACCACCACGTCCCTAAACTGGCGAACGGACCACTATGTCCCTAAACTGGAACAATAGAGCCTCCGAACGCTCTTTTGCCGGATCTAAACGGTCCCGTTTAAGTTGATCTTATCCCCAAATACGGCTAACGTATCCTTAAACATCCAAATGGATTATAAAACTCCCAATCAACTCTGGTTCGAAGGTACATCTCCGAGCTCCTCTGACATCTGTCGTTGTAATCCTTCAACGACGTCAGAGAGGTGACGAGTCCCGATGGCCATACATTAAATTAATCACTACGTTAAGTTGATCTTAGTCTAAAACAGGACTAACGTATCCTTAACGAACGTTTAAGTCGATCTTAGCCGCAACGCGACTAATGCATCCTTAAACTAAAAACACCAAACCCAAATCTAAGTAAATACGGATTTGGACTAATCCACGTCCTACGGGCGACGGCATTACTCAGTCTCCGTATACAATCCACGGGCAACCACAAACAAAACAAACACACACGACACGAAGTGAAATTCTGGAGAAGGAGAAAGTTGTTACCGCGATGCGGTAGCGTAATTAACTGCAGGGGCTTGCGCCTGCAGGGAAGAGCGTCCCCACAATAAAAAAACCCTCACCCTGAGGGGGTATCTGACGAAGTCTGCTACATCGGCCGCATCCGTCTAAACCTCCGATACACGGTGCCATAAATCAACTTGGCATCTTCGGAGAGATAGACGGATAAAACCAAATAGCATCTGCCCCGAACCTCAGGCACGGACGCGAAGTCCGGGCCGCCGTTCGGAGGGGAACAATCCACTTTGTTTATAGGAGGATCTTCCTCTTCTAGATCCAGGGCGAAAGCCAAGGGTAAGAAGAAGAAAGCCCCCGCCAAACCAAGAGGCAGTGTCGGTAAAGTGGATACGAAGGGAAAAGGAAAGGCAACAAAGATAGCAGGAAAGCTGGTGGGGAAGGAAGAATGCTTCTATTGTCACAAAAGTGGTCACTGGAAACAGGATTACAAGGCTTGGAAAGCCAGAACATAAGATTTGAAGCAAGTTGCAGCTTCAGCTTCAGGTGTGTATGTTATTGAAAACTGTCTATCAATAAACTCTACTTCCTGGGTATTGGATACCGGATCAGGATCTCATATCTATAATTCTTTGCAGGCGTTGAGAAAGCGTAGAGTTTTGAAGGCAGGTGACATGACCCTCAGAGTTGCAAACGGTGCTAGCATGGATGCTGAGACCGTGGGGGACTATCACCTGGGATTGTCGGATGGACAATTTTTGGTTTTGCGTAGTTGTTATTATGTACCAAATGCAACCTGTAATATCATTTCTGTATCTTTATTATCTAAAGAAGGTTATGAATTTGCATTTGTAAGTAATGTAGTGAACATTCACCTTAATCAAGCTTTGATTGGGTCAGGTACATTGAACAACAGCATATACGTATTAAACCAACCACAGATTTTCAATGTCTAGAATACACACAAAAGAAAGTCTCCAGAAATCAATAAAACTTTCTTATGGCATTGTAGACTGGGTCACATCAATGAGAGAAGGTTGACTAAGTTACACACAGAAGGATATTTGGATCCGTTCGAATATCAATCGTATGCAACTTGTCAATCCTGTCTCAAAGGAAAGATGACAAAGACTCCGTTTACTGGACAAGGAGAAAGAGCGAGCGAGCTCTTGGGACTCGTACACAGTGACGTGTGCGGTCCAATGTCTACACATGCGCGAAGCGGTTATTCTTACTTCATTACTTTTACGGATGACTTTTCAAGGTACGGTTATGTCTTCTTAATGAAACATAAATCCGAGGCTTTTGAAAAATTCCAGGAATATAAGAATGAAGTAGAAAAAAAAACAGGCAAAAGTATAAAGACACTGAGATCTGATCGAGGTGGTGAATACTTGAGTGCCGAGTTCCTGGGTTACTTAAAAGAGAATGGAATTCTCTCTCAGCTTACTCCTCCATACACTCCGCAACATAATGGTGTATCGGAGAGACGGAACCGAACCCTATTGGATATGGTACGGTCCATGATGAGTAACGCTGAGTTGCCGCGATCGTTCTGGGGATATGCGCTAGAATCAGCTGCATACCTTTTGAACCGAGTTCCAACTAAGACTGTGCCTACTACACCATATCAGATGTGGTTTGGGAAGAGACCCTATCTTAATCATATTAAGACATGGGGGTGTCCAGCTTTTGTAAAAAAGCAGCATGCGGACAAGCTCGAGGCACGCTCAGTACAGTGCAAGTTTGTGGGATATCCAAAGAGCTCCAAGGGATATTACTTCTATTGCGAAGAGGAACAAAAAGTCCTTGTTTCTCGCCATGCCCACTTTCTAGAACACCAGTTCATAGAAAAAGAATTAAGTGGGAGCACAATAGAACTGGAAGAAATTCCAGAACCATGAGCTATTACTGAAAGCTTGGTTGAACCAGAGGGTTCGAAAGATCAGGACATTCCCACACCACTCCGCAGGAGTAGTAGGCAGTCTCATCCGCCCGAGAGATACTACGGTTTTCTCATTGACGGGGATAGAGAGGATTGCATCATAGACTATGATGAGCCTACTAGCTTCCAGCAAGCCATTCAGAGCGTCGACTCGGTAAAATGGCTGGATGCAATGCGGACCGAAATGCTGTCCATGTACACCAACAAAGTATGGACTTTGGACATTGCTCCAGATGGGGTAAAACCCGTAGGATGCAAGTGGATCTTCAAAAGGAAGATTGGTGTAGATGGACAGGTTGAGACCTATAAAGCTAGACTGGTTACAAAGGGTTTTCGTCAGCGACCTGGTTTGGACTATGACGAAACCTTTTCTCCAGTAGCTATGCTGAAATCCATTCGGATTCTTCTTGTCATTGCTGCCTTCCACGATTATGAGATTTGGCAGATGGACGTAAAGACAGCTTTTCTAAATGGACATTTAGAGGAGTGTGTCTATATGGACCAGCCAGAGGGTTTCATTCAGAGTGGGAGCAGCGGAAAGGTGTGCAAGTTGCTCAAGTCCATTTATGGACTAAAGCAGGCATCGCGGAGTTGGAACATCTGTTTTGATGAGACGGTCAAGGAATTTGGCTTTATCAAAAATCCAGATGAACCATGCATCTATTGTATATTTGTAGCGAGAACTGTAGTATTCCTAGTTTTATACGTGGATGACATTCTCTTAATAGGAAATGACATTCCTATGCTACAATCTGTCAAGGGGTTCTTGTCACACAGGTTCTCCATGAAAGACCTGGGTGATGCCTCATATATTCTGGGTATCCGGATATACCGTGACAGATCCAAGAGGATATTAGGACTTTCGCAGTCCAGGTACATCGACGCCATACTGAAGAGATTCAGTATGGAAGATTCCAAGCGCGGTAATCAACCGGCTTGTCACGGGATCACCCTCTCCAAAGAGATGTCTCCCAAGAATGATTTGGAGAGGGATCGCATGTCTATTATACCCTACGCTTCTGCGGTAGGCTCTATAATGTATGCGATGTTGTGTACCAGACCGGATGTGGCTTATGCACTGAGTGTGGTAAGCAGGTATCAGTCAAACCCTGGGGAGAAACATTGGATAGCAGTAAAGAACATTCTCAAGTACCTGAGAAGGACTAAGGAGATGTTCTTGGTGTATGGCGGAAAAGACCTGCAGATTGAGGCCTTTGCTGACTCCAGCTTCCAGAGTGACAAGGATGATTCCAAGTCCATGTCGGGTTTTGTCTTCACCCTCAATGGAGGGGTGGTGTGTTGGAAGAGCTCCAAACAGGAAACCGTTGCTGACTCGACGATGGAAGCGGAATACAGCGCTGCATCTGATGCCGCAAAAGAAGCTGTCTGGATGAGGAAGTTCTTGAGAGAACTTCAGGTGGTTCCGTCCATTGTTGACCCAATACCTCTGTATTGCGACAACAACGGGGCTATAGCTTTAGCGAAGGAACCCAGATCCCATCAGAAATCCAGACACATCTTAAGGCGGTATCACCTGATCAGGGAGATCGTGGATCGCCAGGAGATTGAGGTCCGGAGAGTTGCATCAGAGGATAACACAGAAGATCCATTCACCAAGGCCTTGCCCCAGACTCAGTTCGAGCGGCTGATCGAGATGATAGGTCTTCGATACGCCAGTACATGGCCTTAGTGCAAGTGGGAGATTGTTAGTGTATATGCTTTAGAGGCCATTACTGTATCATACTAGTTTGTATATTACTTAATGGAAGCTTGGGATATTCACAGTTGTATATACAATCTTGCTCGAAATGGTAGTATGCTACTTGGTTTATCTCTGCTTTAATATGAGCATGTGTTTCTTTTAGCATATTGCTGATATACATATTAGTAGAGCCCTTAGGATCTTTGCTTGATTACCAGCGTTGTGATGGCGCTCACACTCATGGGAGCTGGGTGATCTATAAGCACATCCTTATACAGGTCCCTAGTCGTTAGACTATCGAGACAGGGCATCGATACTCCAGAGTAGACTAGCGTATGCGCTTCTCATCCCAGTGTGGGAAACGGTCTGTCCCACAGCCGTCAGTACGTCGTACTTGAGATAGTATGCGGGTGCTTGTTGGGTTACGAGTACACTGGACAGGACTCGTCGGGAACTGTTGGTTGGTATTATACCTATCGTCAGTTATCAATTCCCAGGTGACATGAGTACAGCTTAGTCCGTTGACTTGACACTGTCGCTTCGCCTCGAGTGTGTTCCCACTGCACTTTGATTACTACCCTACCACGGCTCAAAGGAGTCGTGCAAACAGGTAGTTTTTAGGTGCAGTCCCGAAGCACTCGGAGGCAGTGACGGTTAGACAGGATTCGTCTCTCCCGGTATTGGGGGTTGACATCGCGCTGTGTCCAGGAGAGCCATTACACGAGTAGTCCCTGGCCAGGGCAAGCGAGATATACTGGTAGGTTTCCAGTGTTATCTCAGGGTGTTCTGGGCTACACTCCGACACGACTTGTACCGCTATTAGGGGACTGACGTTCACCGCCCCCCTAGGCCCGCCATGCGATGTATCAGACGAACAGACCGGACTGTATGGAGATTGTCACATACAGGCTCAGTAGGAGTTCAGATGGGGTTCACCTCGTCAGTCTTCTTATCGACATCTACCTGGGGACCGTTACGTACAGCTAGTGCCGCTTGCGGTCTGTGGTTAAACCCACTGCCAGCGTAGTGTCGAGTCTTTAGAGTCCCACACAGAGAGCTATTCGCCTTTAGGCAAAATGAGTAGAGGTCGCATGGTTTTGCGACAGGGTTCGTTCACATCCGCGCACTTGTGCACGTTTGCTGTCCGGACAGTTTATACTAGCGGGCTTTGGTTTAAGCTGGATCCTAGTATATGATTTGGGATTGGTTTCTCTCATTGTGTTCGTGTTCCTCGGATCACGAATACGGGTGCGTATGCACAGTTGCTTGAGACAGAGGGAGAGGATTTTGATTAGGGTTAATGACTATTGTCATTTTATTAACCCTAATGCTTATATGTGTATTATTGTTAATTGATATTAGTTTTATAATTGTGCATGGTTATGGTTGTTGACCATTTGACCTCCTTGACTTGTTGACTATGGTTGACACTTTGACCATCATCATTTCTTTTGGAAGATGCTTTTTGATCCTTGCAAATTGAAATGATAATGGTCATGTCTTGATTAACCATGACAATTATCTAGCTAATTTTCTAATTACAATAATTCACACATATTAGTGAGAATGGTTCACATTATTTCTCATTCTATCATTTCATTTCTCTCTCTTGTTCTTCCTCTCCCTCAAGCTCTCCCCTCTCATGTGTTGAGAAACACTTGAGCTTGAGAAAAACCCTCTCTTGATCATCTTTACTCTCATCTAGGGTTCAAGGACTAGCACTTCTTGCACCCTAGTTACTTCTAGCTTGGAGTTGAAGCCAAAGGTTGAGGCTTTCGGGTGGATCTTTCTTCAACGTGAGAAGACGACCAAGGTGACCTCCTTCCACCACTCCAAGGAGCAAGGAGAGAAGGACTTAAAGCCTAAGGTATAAACTTTCTAGCACTTAGCTAGTTACTAGTTAGATTTAGCAAGTTTTTGTTTAGCAAAGATCCTTCTAAGCATAGTCCATGTTGCCTAAGCTCATAAAAATCCGATTTTTATTCCGTTTTCCGCCTCCCCGCAAGCACCGGGGTGGGCAACGTGGACTTACAATCCGCGTTCCACGTGACCAGGAATTTTGCACTAGATGCTTCACACGGGTTCACTGCCGTGCTCGGCGAGGACTAGGGTCCGCTCTGGATGTTTTCCACGGGGTCAAAAAGTGACGTTATCCGCGTTCCACGTGACCAGGAATTTTGCGCTAGATGCTTCACACGGGTTCACTGCCGTGCTCGGCGAGGACTAGGCTCCGCTCTGGATGCTTCACATGGGTTCACTGCCGTGCTCTGCGAGGACCAGGATCCGCTCTGGACGTTTTCCACGGGGTCAAAGAGTGACGTTATCCGTGTTCCACATGACCAGGAATTTTGCACTAGATGCTTCACACGGGTTCACTGCCGTGCTCGGCGAGGACTAAGCTCCGCTCTGGATACTTCACACGGGTTCACTGCCGTACTCTACGAGGACCAGGATCCGCTCTGGACGTTTTCCACGGGGTCAAAGAGTGACGTTATCCGCGTTCCACGTGACCAAGAATTTTACACTAGATGCCTCACACGGGTTCACTACCGTGTTCGGCAAGGACCAGGCTCCGCTCTGGATGTTTTCCACGGGGTCAAAGAGTGACGTTATCCTCGTTCCACATGACCAGGAATTTTGTTGATTATATCTGTATTTTACGGAGTTGGGATTTGGCTCTCAGTGGGAGTACATCGCCGAGTCATGGAACTGGGAGTTGCCGCTGTTCCACTTTGCTTGATGTCGTGTCTGCTGTAATGAGACGAGTGTTGAGAAGATCTCTAGGCTGTCTGTGAACCATCGAGATTTGGCTTCTTCTTCTGATGTAACCTGGGGAGGAGGAGTGTGATTCCTTCTTCGTTTGAGCCCCTGGATTGTATACAGGGATAGGTGTAACACCACCTGTAGGGCGTAAATTTCATTTTTATTTTATTTCTTTTTCCGCGATGCTCTATCATTTCAGCTTTATATCGTGAAGGTCGCGATCGCCCAATCATTTCGGCTATTTTTCGCGGTGCCCAATCATTTCGGATATCTATTTTATTTTTACTCACTGCTTTTTATTGCGAGTTGCCCAATCATTTCGGCTATCTTTCATGCATACATTTTTACTTGCTGCTTTTTATTGCAAGTTGCCCTATCATTTCGGTTATTTCGTATGCATGTGTGACTCGCTAGCCTTTTCGCTGCAAGCTTGGATTTTAGACACCGATTTCTGTTGGATATAGTGCCCTCAGAGTCAATTATTGGATCGCAGACACGTGATTGCAATGATTGAGGGAGGACCTATGCCGGTAGGACAGTCTTACTCGAGATGATAGTATGCTATCTGGTTTATCTTTATCATCGTGTACTGCTTTAGGTGACCTTACGAGTCGCTATTACACGTTGATAGAGCCCCTAGGATTCTTTCTTGACTACCAGCAGTATGAGGGCGATCATATACGTGGGAGCTGGGGTCTATAAGCACATCCTTAAAAGGTCCCTAGTCGTGGGAGTTTCGAGACAGGGCATCGATACTCCAGAGTAGACTAGTGTAAACAGTCGAGACCCCGACGAGGGGCGGTGGCCAGTCTCACAAGCCACTGGTGTCAGTTGGTTCACCTAAGATGTATACAGGTGCTCATTGGGTTATGAGTACACCGGACAGGACTCGCCGGGAACATGCTAGTTGGGATTATACCAGACGTCAGATAGCAGTTCCCTGGTGACATGTGTACAGGTTAGTTCATCGACCTGAGATCGTCATTTGTCTCGTGTGAGTTCCCACTGTGCTTTGATTACTACCCTACCACGCTCAAAGGAGACGTGCAAACAGGTTTTAGTTGGGTACAGTCCCGAGCCACATGGAGGCAGTGAGCGGATCTGCAGGGGTTCGTCTCTCCCGGTATTGGGGGTGAGGTCGCGCTGTGTCTAGGAGAGCCAGTACATGAAAAGTCCTTGGCCAAGGCAGGAGATTTACTGGTAGGTATTCCAGTAGTATCTCATGGTGTTCTGGGCTACACTCCGACACGACTTGTACCGCTTTTGGGGGTCTGACTTTTACCAACCCCCTAGGCCCGCCATGCGATGCTCATAGACGAAAGGACCGGACTGTACGGATATTGTCACTGACAGACTCAGTAGGGTGTCAGGATGAGTTCGCTCATCGACGTCCCTTTTGGTCAATAGCTGGTAGCCCGTCACGTATGGCTAATACCTCTGACGTGCTAGTGGTTAAATCCACAGCCATAGTATTGACGAGTCTTTAGAGTCCACCACACACAGTTACTCAAGTTTCGGGCGAAACGCTGTAGAGGCCATATGGAGATATGACAGGGTTCGATCAGATACGTGCGGTATTGCACGGATCATGATCGGACGGTTTTTACTAGCCGGCTTTGGTTTAAGCCGGATCCTAGTATTAGACAGTGTAGTTTTGTCTCTTTGCGTTTGTATTCAGTGGGAATACAAATACGGGCATGTATATGCAGTCGCGGGGTTTTCCTGTAATTTATTACGGGATCGGTTTTCTGAAGTTGCCAGTTTGCATTCCGTTCCGGCCAGTTTTCATTTGTTCCTTCACGGCCGGACTTTCTGATGGAGGGGGTTATTTGCAAGTTTGCAAATAACTTATTGTGGAGGGGGTTTCTTGCATATGATGGCTTCATGATAGTTCCTTCATGATGAGATTCCATTATGGTCTCTTCCTTTGTATTTAATGTGATGGTGTTTTGATTAGATGAGATAAGAAATTGGTGTGACCATTTTCTTTATATAATGATTCTTTTTCTTCTCTTGGATGAGAGATTCTTTTTCCCACCACCATTTTCTTTTGGTGAGAGGGGCCGGCCACACACATTGAGGGAAGGGGAATTTTTGGAGAAAACATTTCATTCTTCATCTCACTCTATGCTTGGAAAAATGATAGCTCCATTTTCTTTCTCCAAAGTTCATTCTCCATTATTCTCTTCTCCTCCACATCCATGGCAACTTCACTACCCCAAAGAGACTACGATTCTACACTACACCTACAGCACCCTTGGACGCGTCGGCTTGCCAACTTCGCGCCCGAGTTGCCTCGGTCCAGAGGTGGGAGCCCGTAAAAGAATCCGGCTACGTGGTGCCCTTTCCGACGAGGAGGTGACGGACGGAGATTCCGCGGGAGATCGGGACGACGATGAGAAGACCGAAGGACACGGATCGCTCGGTATATCTCTCTACCCATCTTTTAGTTTGCTAGTAGTTAGGTTAATGGCCCGATCCGGGATTTTGTGCGCGGTGGTGCCGGTTTCTAGTTCTTAGAAAATTTTCGTTTCCGCATTCCGGTGTCGGATTGACGGCTGGGGCGCCGCCGTGCACTTACAGTGGTATCAGAGACTCGCCATTAACCTAGTCTAGCTTGCTCTAATGTGTTTACAAGTTCGATCGAACAAATTTCTGAAAACCTGATTTCCATTGCACATGTTTCTGTCGAAATTTTTTTGGGCTCTAAAAATTTTTCAGGTTGTTTCAGAATAATGTGCAGGAAATTTTAAGCGTTCTGCAAAAATTTGGTGACGTGACGCTTCAGTACGACCGCGGAAACACGACCAAACCCCTGGTTTGGCCGCGGTTCCGCGGTGGAAGAAATTCAATACCGTACCAAATTTTTCCAGAGGGCTTTCTACATGGAAATAGGGGTTTTGGAACATTCTTTTTGGGCCCAGATTTTCTGTGAGTGCTACAATAGTGCTTGGGGCCCACTTGGGTATATTTGATCGATCGAAATTTTTAAACATATTAGTTCACAGTATTTACATTATATCTGCGACCGTGAATGTCACTTGATCGGTAAATCTTGTCTATCTGCTATAGCCCTTTTTGACGGATTTGCGAACGTGACATTCACATTGATGTTCTGTGTTGTGCTGTGATGTTGCGGATTGGTCATGGGGGATAGCCTGGATGCAATGGTAGTACAGTTTTGTTTTATATGTACTTTTGATATTGCGAGGCGAGCGTCCGACATGTGGACTGTCGTCACTGCCTGTTTGTATTATTCTTTTGGGGCACGACCGGGTCGAGGTCGATGTACCCGTTGTATATTTTACTTTATGTACTATAATTACCCCGCGGTGGGGTGCACGGATAGCCGGGTTCTAGAGGGCAACGGGCCCGCATCTCATGGCGTTGAGACGGAGGGGGCTTTACTCTAGAATTGGCGGGCTACTCGCCGCACTCGTAGGGGGTACAGGTTGACCCAGGAGGGGTGCCCAAGTTACCGGATTCTGTGAAGTGCTGGGTGGTCCATTCATATTGCTGAAGGGGGCTGCCTCACTTCAGGTTTTGGCGGGTAACTTGCCGCGCCCGTAGGGGTCTAGGATTTCATTGCACAGGCTATCCACACGACCAGGGGAACGTCGGGTTTCAGTAGCGGCTCTGTGAAACC
This sequence comes from Agapanthus africanus, assembly GCA_030015575.1. Lineage (NCBI taxonomy): Eukaryota > Viridiplantae > Streptophyta > Magnoliopsida > Asparagales > Amaryllidaceae > Agapanthus > Agapanthus africanus. The sequence goes on from JASDDO010000010.1 coordinate 370,448,806, forward strand.
CGGGGATCCCAAATATCTATATTGTTCTGTGATGCTGGTTACATTTCTGTGATGTTGCAATTTATCACGCCTTGAGCGAATATTATATATTGATATATATACTAGTAGATGTTGTATATGTTTTGCATCCGCACTAGTCCAGTCCCCGCTCTGTCGTTAGTTAAGTAACCTAACGGGTGATGACGGGACCCAGTGGCGAATGCGGATGGCATATACGTACATCATTATTTTCGTTCTTTATTGGTGTGATCAATTGATGGGACTGCGTTGATTCAGATCAATGCAAGATAAACAAACCTATTCTGATGTTGTTGGAACACTTTTCAAAAAGCTGTTATTGCAATGGCGTTCTCTTTTGTTTTGCACAGTGGTATTCGGTTATGAATATCCAGCTCCTCAGTCGACGAGGCAAGGGCCGGGATCCCTTCACCGGGAGTGACCCCTTGGACAGAAGCTTACGTCAGGGCAATAACTTCACTATAGCCGATTACTTTTGCTTTGCATCGTGGTATTCAGTTGGAATATCCAGCACCTCATTCTACGGGGAAAGAGCCGAGATCCCTTCACCGGGAGTGACCTCTTTAGCAAAGGTTTTCGTCACTATATTTTTAAAAAGCTATCCGGTTCCTTCAACGATATCAAGTTCATTACGTTAAAGGTTTTCGCCAGAAACCATTCGTAGCTGATTGTCACGATCTAACTGTGTCGTGTTTAAAAAGAATTCTGAAATTACCGCAATCAAAACGGTGTCGCTTGTAGCGATCCGCGATGAATACGGGTCGTCCGCAGGGAGATGGTAAGTTTTTTATATCTTGTTTTAACGAGTTAATACCGTGTTTGATTGTTGGTTAACTAATTGTCGTAATAAAGATATGAATAAAAAGGACTTGTTAAGGGTAGTAATAAGTTAGATTATATGAAGGTGATGTTTGCCAATTCCTTATAGCCCCGACTTGGTATTGATACTAAAGCAATAGGTAACAACGCGGATTAGGGAACTTGAAATACGGTATTTGCGGTATTTCGCTAAATCCGTTTTCCTTGTCCCTTGTCCTTCCGTTGTTATCTCTTAACTTTAGCCTTCGGCAAACCACGGGCAATCCGGTCATGATTAGGAATCATCACTATCGGGGTAGGATAGGATGCCTAGTGAGCGGAGTTGCGGGTGATTTGCACGAAGTTTCAATAGGCAAGTTTTAGGTTTTAAAGTTTGGACAAAGAAAATCTTCGAATACGATCTAACATATTACACCCTTAACAAGTGAAAAGATTACTCACACATATTTACAAATTAACAAGAAAGAAAAAAGAAGATACATAAAAACATGCAATGAAATAAAGAGGAAAAGAGAACCGATGAGTTCAAGCGTTTTATCTCCCAGTGTTCAATCCCCGGCAACGTGTGAGATCCAAATACCAAGCTTTAAGGTTGCAAGCTCACTTAAGAGGTTGCAAGATCAAAGCAAAGCATGAATTTCACAATTGAAATCATGTAAAGTGGAACAAGACATGTAATAAAAATACGAACTTTTATTGAAGAACAAACTTGTTACAAAAGATCTTGAAGTCAAGAACCTAAGCCTTAAGCTTGCAAGTTCTAAATGAGAAGTTGCAAGGTCAAGACAAAGGGGCAAGAGCTCAAGAATGAAAAGAAAAATTACAAGAATTCTAAGATAGAACTAAAGAAAAAGCTACCCTTTCCTCTTGCCTCTGGTCTCTATTTATAGGCTCAGAAAGAAATATTCATATCTGTCCCATTATGGCTCATGCTGATTTGTTTGATTGCCTTTGATTTGAACACATGCTTTTTAGTCTTGAATGAATATAATATCATATGCATATAAAATCATATCCTTGATTGCATATAAAATCGTATCCTTGATGATTGCATATAAAATCATATCCTTGATTGCATATAGAATCATATCCTTGATGATTGCATATAGAATCATATCCTTGATTGCATATAGAATCATATCCTTGATTGCATATAAAATCATATCCACATGTGCTTAAAAGTCTTGTGTACACACTTGTTGTGTTAGACCATTTAGAAAAAAAATGTGTACACAACTTGTTGCGTAAAGGAACTCCTGAAGTATCGGTCGGTTAGCGTTTCTGGTCGCAGTGTCTTCCCTCGAGTGATATATCCGTGCTGTTGGATGCATTTCCAGTATTTTGTCATGGATACCTGTAATCTGTAATGCTGAGCAGACACTGGTCAATAATACCGATAAATACAACAATTAGATAATGAGTGAGCGGTATTAGAATGCAATTTTCTGATATGAACAAATACCCCCAAACTTATCTATTGCTCGTCCCGAGCAAAACCATTTATTCACAAACGAAAATCCTAACCGCACTTTCGCAGGGAACGCGATTGCACTGAGCATGTGCAACAAGCCGTTTAACCTCTAGGTGTCCCTAGTAGGAGGAGTGTTGTCTTCTGAGGGTTTTCAGCGGATACTACCCACAAAATCTCGTCAATTTGGCTTATCGACTTTTATTCTCCAATTAGGTTTTCTAACAAGGAACTCTATTATCTTTTACTTGTAAATTATCCACCCACATTCTTCACGCTTCCTCATCATTTAACTTAAGATTATATATGTTCTATAGACTTACTTAGCTTTTGGCATTTCTTAAGTTTTCCTTCAAAGGTTCCATCTCCACTTAGGAATTTTTATCAACTCTACTAAAGATACAAGTTCTATTCTTCATTCCTTTCTCTTATCTAAACTCTAATCACATATCCCTACGTGTGTGTATAAATCACCCCTACACTTGGAAATTCAAATCAAGCAATCATACCCTTGTCCGTTGTCCAAAGCACTTATTAATTGGTGAGTTTTGCTTACACATCCTTCATGCGAACGTTAATACTTCTTGAGGTACCAACGACCGATTACAAGATGCGTTTGCACTTTTAAAGCGTACTTCCTAGTCTTGTAACACCCAAGGCTTTTAGCAGTGTCTCCCAGACCAGTTGGTCTAAGGCACTAGGTGATGAAGCACCCTCGCTAAATATTTTTCTATTTTTAGCCTTAAGTAATCACAAAACCAGTGCTCATTTTTTTTTATTCACTTTTGTATTTTTCATTTTCTTCGTACTAAGGACTTTTAGACAAGAGCATTTCAAGGTCTTCTCTACTATTCCAAGCTTCAAGGTGCGTGATTGTGCAATTTTGTAGGGTATACATTTTCAGAATCTATACTTAAGCCAGGAATTATTTTTCAAACTTATACTCTAATAATAATCAATACTTTTTCCTTTATTTCAACTTAGCCCAAGAAGTGAACCAAAAATTTGCCTATTTCTAAATAAACTACAAAGACATATACTTTCTACCGATAAACTTTAAGGAAGGTTATTTTTAGGGTTTTTAATTTACTAAGTCTAAGATCTAGTTGTTCGTGGCCAGTTAACCTATTTGTCAAACTCAAGTTAAATATGACCAAAATTGAATACAATAATTTTTATAATTTTTGAAAATTTTCAATTTTTATGAGTTTTTAAAATAAGTATGCAAATGCAAAAATATGTACAAATGAATGCGAATGAAGAAGACGTACCGAGCATACCCCCAAACTTAAACTTGACAGTGTCCTCGCTGTCATGCTATACCAAGAAGGTTAAAATGCCGGCACTTCCCTGTTTATTTAATTTTTTTTTTATTTTATTGTTAAAACAAAAATATATACAGAAAGGCCCCCCCAAACTTCATTTAAACAATGTTAGACATTACTGCCAAACTTTGCATAGACCAAATGTCAACATCAACCAGTTGAAAAATTTATCTGTAAAGAGTATCGGTTGGTGGAAGAATATGTTGTACCAATCCAAAAAGAATTGGGGAAGATAGAAGAGGTGGTATGGAAAGTGTGGAAGTGAATAGACAGGAGGTGGTGATGAATCAAAACGAGAATGCGAATGATCAGCAATCAGTGGAGTATTGGCATTCTCGTAACTTATTAAAAGAAATGGGGGTGGTTCAACTTCCAAAGGAGAAGGTTGACTAACCACACTATCCCCAAGATATCTCTGTGGATCCTTCATCGACTTGGCATCATCCATCATATGCATATGATATTCAATTATGAGGGAACTAATCTCCTCGATGTCCGCCATATTCCAGCCGAGAGCTTGCCGCCTATCTTGTAAGAGCATTAAAAGGGCGTTCTCTTGCTCAAGGGCTAGAGAGGCCGATATGATAACGGGAAAGGTCTCATTCTCACCTATGTAAGCATATTTAATATGAGACGGCAAGGGCATGAGTTCGAGTTTCGGAGGCAAAAGAATCATAGGCAAAATTGGGGAATCTACCTCGAACTCAAAGGACTCCAACACAGGTTCGAAATCACTGCAAACAACCGATTCGGATGGTTCAGCTAAGTCATCCAAAAATTCAAAAGACTCATATTCGGGTTGTGAGTCGTCATCATCCGAAAATGTGAAACATTCATAATCCATATCGGTTGTGTCAACGGTGGTAGGCTCAAGGAGGGACGCACTAGTGGCATCAAAACTGTTCTCATCAAACAAGAATCTTTCAAACTCGCAGTCCTCCTGCGTGATTTCGTGAATAGAGCAAACTTCTCGTGTACTAGTATTAGGCACGGGGGGCAGACTTCCTAACTTGTAAATATTGAACTCACTAGACGTCTTCCCGAAGGATAGAGTCATGGAGCCATTGCGATAGTTTATTACGGCATTGGAAGTGGCCAAAAATGGTAGACCGAGGATCACCGGAATTTGGTTCCGTGAGTTAGCAACAGGTTGTGTGTCCATAACAATAAAATCAACTGGGAATATGAACTCCCCAACTTTGATCAACACATCCTCTAGCTCACCCCTTGGATGGGTGATCGATCGATCAGCCATTTGGAGAGTACAGTGAGTGGGCTTAAGCTCTCCAATGCCTAATTGCTCGTACACAGAATAAGGTAGCAAATTGACACTAGCACCAAGATCTAGTAGTGCTCTATTGATGTTCTTGTCCCCAATTGTTATCGAAATAGCAGGACAACCGGGGTCCTTTTGCTTTTGGGGTAAAGAATTGACAAGAGCATCGCTAATAGCACTAGCCACAAAAACTTTCTTTGGTACTTGTGACTTCCTCTTTTTGGTGCATAAGTCCTTTAAGATTTTTGCATATGAAGGAACTTGTTGGATTGCATCCAAAAGAGGGATATTTATGCTAACCTGTTTGAACAACTCGACAATCTTCTCCATTTGTGGAGTTGGTTTATTGGATCTCAACCGGTTTGGAAAAGGAACGTTTTGAAAAGTTGTTGAGTCCAATTTTTGCGGATCAGATTGTTGAGTTGGAACGGAACCCCGTGTAGATGTGTTCATGTTGTGAGAAGTGGGTCCGTTCGAGCTAGAAGAGGTAGAGCCGTGTGAAGGATGAAGAATAGGCTCTAACGAAGAAGAAGAAGGTGAAGAAGATGAAGAAGGGCCACCAGCAGGGGTATCATTGTTAATACCCACCTTGTTTTGCAACACTTTTCCTGATCTCAACGTGGTCACAGCATTTACGTTATGATTTTGCTGTTGATATGCAGCATGTGCGTGACCGGGATTTGGCAGTGGTTGAGATGGGAGCTTTCCTTTTTCTCGCTCGCTCAATGCTGCATTGAGTTGTGCAATTTGTGCCTCAATAGATTTGATGCTTTGATCGTGTGAGGCACTATTTTGAACCAAAGATTGAATAGAAGTCTCTAATCTTGCTGTAGATTGTGTAGATTACTTTAGGAACGCATCTAGATTTCTTTCGAGCGAGCTAACCTTGTCATTATTAGGTTGAACAAAATTGTTTGGCGGGTAAGCAGTGTTAGGCACAAAATTGTTCACTTGATTAGGGTAAGGTTGCTGTTGGAAAGGTTGTTGAAATTGAGTTTGTGGAGGTGCTTGTTGTTGTGGAGGAGGAGGCCTTTGAAAATTGTTATTTCCTTGGAATTGTTGATTTTGGTTCCAAGCGAAATTTGGGTGACTCCTCCAACCCGGATTGTATGTAGAAGAGTATGGATCGTTTCTTTGTCGTTGCTGAAAGACAGCATTGACTTGATCCTGTCCTTGAGTAGATGCATTGTAAGGACACTCTTCGGTGAGATGTGATGGATCCGAACAGCAAGCACAAACAGTTCGTGGAAGCACAACAGGGGCAGGAAAAGGCGATGAGATTTTGGTCTCAATCGCTTCTAGCTTTTTCGTAAGAGCGGCCATCTCGGCCTTCATAGCAATCGACATCTCTAATTGATGTATGCCTGCCCTAGACTGACCACTAGAAGAAGATGATGTAGTCTTGGTGCTCTCCCACTGAATTGTTTGTTCACTAAGGTCCTCAAGGAACTGCCACGCTTCCTCACTAGATTTGGATAGAAAGTGACCTTGACAAATGGTTTCTAGCAACTGTTTCGTTGCCGGGTTCAATCCCTCGTATTATGTTTGGCAAAGTTGCCAACTTTCGATCCCATGGTGAGGGCATTGAACGAGTAGGTCTTTGAATCTTTCAAAACACTTCCAAAATGGTTCGGAAGGAAGCTGTGAAAATTGTATAATCTCATTACGGATTCTAGCAGTTTTGTGATGAGGATAGAACTTTTTAAGAAAAGGTTTCACAAACTCGTCCCAATTTCTAATTGAATGTGATGCGGTGCTGTATAGCCACTTCTCGGCTAGGTCACATAAGGTGAAAGGAATGACCCTTAGCCTTATAGCGTCATCACATAATTGGGTTGTTTTCATCATAGCGCAAACGTTTTGGAATTTATTGATAAAAATATACGCATCTTCTGATTCCAATCCATGAAATTTTGGCAGCATATTGATGAAGTGGGGTTTTATTTCAAAATTGTCCCCATTTGCCTGTGGGGGTGAAAGACAGGTAGGTAAAGAGGTGCGGACAGGGTAGAAGAGATCCTAGAGCGCGACTCGTGTGGGCGCTTCAACAGGCGGTTGATTCGGGTTATTCGCACCCAGATTAGGTGGAGTCAGTCCCTGGGCAGGTGGAGGGATGTTAGGATTAAATCCTGACATCTTAGAAAAATAATTTGGTGATAAAGAAGGTGAAGATGTATGAACAGAATCTCGGTCAACGTCGGAGTTGACCGGCAAAGGTAAAGGTGATAAAAAGGGTGAAGGGATTTTCGGCGGGACAGGTTGTGTATCGCGTAGTCCATAGGGACTAACGAAACGCGGACTAAACGGGAACTAGGGTCCCTAGTCCAAGAGGACATACACTAAACGAGTTTAGTGTAGTCAAAGCGTAGAATGTGAGGGTAAGAAAACGAAAGTGGAGAAAAATTGGGTGATGGTGGTAAAAATGACAATTTTTTTTTTGTTTGTTTCAAAAGAATGGGAAAATGAAACGATTGTTCAACAAACACAATCACAAATGCACAGTCACAAATGCACAATCAATACCTAGACTAGGGTCCTCTAAGTCTACTACACCTGCTCCTAACTGTTCCAAAGCGACAAATTGTGAGATAACCCTCAGATCGCCTCTTCACAGCCAGTTGTGGCCAGGTAAGCACAAGTGAGGTATGGAGGGATCCGCTCACGAATCACCGTGAGTCGGGCCTTTTAAAGTTACCTCCTCACTTGTCTTGCCTAGGCACCACAAGAGTCATGTTTAGATAAACGATTGAATGCCCACAATCTTCCTTTGTCCTATTGAGCGCGACAAGTCCTTAGTGGGCTGAGTCTAAATATTTTTTATTAAACTTGAGGTGACACTTATGCAATTAGTGATTTCCGGGGTCTTAGGAAGGGTGATGAAATCCCCACCCAATCTGGATTGGTGTTAGAGCCCCTTAAGTCCGTATTAAATGATGCAATGCGCAAAATTCAACCAAGTTTTGTTTTCAAGCAATCAGTTATCGTTTTTTACTTTTAATGCGGCGCTGCAACAAATACGGTTAGTTTTTTTTTTTTGCTTTTTGCGGCGATTTTTGCTAAGAATCCTGCAAAGACAAGAATATTGGAGCGTCGGGTTTGAGAGGGGAAGTTTAGAAAAATACGTACCAAAAAGTATCGAGTTTCAGAAACTCGTGTCGATATTGCCTCCGAGTGGTCGAATGGTTCGCTTGCGCGGGTCTAACTACCCGGATCTTTGGCACTGAGTGTTCACCCTCCTTTGCACTTGAAAATGCCCCTTTGTTCCGTATGATCGCTGCTCAAAATCCGTCAAATCTGCATATGTTGGAAAAATACGGATATTTGAGCCAAAAAAAGCAATATTAACAACCACAATTCTGAACACAAATAATTAAGAAAATCAAATAATAAAAATAGAATTTATATCAAAACACTGGAAGCAACACAGAAAAACAAAAGTGAAAAGGCCACACCAAGGCCGGCGAGCTCGGTTTTTTAGGGTATGTCGCCGGTTTTTGTGTGAGGAAATTGGCTCAAATTTTGTGTGTTGTCTCAATGAAGAAATGTCATTCCAATTTTATAACTTAATTTATTTCTTTAGCATCAGAGTGTTAGCAGAATTCAAATCCAGAGAAGAAAAGAATTTTATTTGTGTTTGTGGTTGGTTTCAAAAAGAATGGTTATTTTTTTGAATGTGTTAGAAGTTAGTTTTATACAGAATATGCACAAATTTAACCCGAGAATACAAGTATAAAAAGCGTTACCGTCTCCCCGGCAACGGCGCCATTTGATTGTCACGATCTAACTGTGTCGTGTTTAAAAAGAATTCTGAAATTACCGCAATCAAAACGGTGTCACTTGTAGCGATCCGCGATGAATACGGGTCGTCCGCAGGGAGATGGTAAGTTTTTTATATCTTGTTTTAACGAGTTAATACCGTGTTTTGATTTGTTGGTTAACTAATTGTCATAACAAAGATATGAATAAAAAGGACTTGTTAAGGGTAGTAATAAGTTAGATTATATGAAGGTGATGTTTGCCAATTCCTTATAGCCCCGACTTGGTATTGATACTAAAGCAATAGGTAACAACGCGGATTAGGGAACTTGAAATACGGTATTTGCGGTATTTCGCTAAATCTGTTTTCCTTGTCCCTTGTCCTTCCGTTGTTATCTCTTGACTTTAGCCTTCGGCAAACCACGGGCAATCCGGTCATGATTAGGAATCATCACTATCGGGGTAGGATAGGATGCCTAGTGAGCAGAGTTGCGGTTGATTTGCACGAAGATTCAATAGGCAAGTTTTAGGTTTTAAAGTTTGGACAAAGAAAATCTTCGAATACGATCTAACATATTACACCCTTAACAAGTGAAAAGATTACTCACACATATTTCAAATTAACAAGAAAGAAAAAAGAAGATACATAAAAACATGCAATGAAATAAAGAGGAAAAGAGAACCGATGAGTTCAAGCGTTTTATCTCCCAGTGTTCAATCCCCGGCAACGTGTGAGATCCAAATACCAAGCTTTAAGGTTGTAAGCTCACTTAAGAGGTTGCAAGATCAAAGCAAAGCATGAATTTCACAATTGAAATCATGTAAAGTGGAACAAGACATGTAATAAAAATACGAACTTTTATTGAAGAACAAACTTGTTACAAGAGATCTTGAAGTCAAGAACCTAAGCCTTAAGCTTGCAAGTTCTAAATGAGAAGTTGCAAGGTCAAGATAAAGGGGCAAGAGCTCAAGAATGAAAAGAAAAATTACAAGAATTCTAAGATAGAACTAAAGAAAAAGCTACCCTTTCCTCTTGCCTCTGGTCTCTATTTATAGGCTCAGAAAGAAATATTCATATCTGTCCCATTATGGCTCATGCTGATTTGTTTGATTGCCTTTGATTTGAACACATGCTTTTTAGTCTTGAATGCATATAATATCATATGCATATAAAATCATATCCTTGATTGCATATAAAATCGTATCCTTGATGATTGCATATAAAATCATATCCTTGATTGCATATAGAATCATATCCTTGATAATTGCTTAAAGAATCATATCCTTGATTGCATATAGAATCATATCCTTGATTGCATATAGAATCATATCCTTGATTGCATATAAAATCATATCCACATGTGCTTAAAAGTCTTGTGTACACACTTGTTGTGTTGGACCATTTAGAAAAAAAATGTGTACACAACTTGTTGCGTAAAGGAACTCCTGAAGTATCGGTCGGTTAGCGTTTCTGGTCGCAGTGTCTTCCCTCGAGTGATATATCCGTGCTGTTGGATGCATTTCCAGTATTTTGTCATGGATACCTGTAATCTGTAATGCTGAGCAGACACTGGTCAATAATACCGATAAATACAACAATTAGATAATGAATGAGCGGTATTAGAATGCAATTTTCTGATATGAACAGTAGCCCTCCGTCGTTTCATACGGGTAATCAATAGTATTCAAGCTGTGTTTGTTGGCCAAAGTCAAGGCATAGTGTTTGGTAGCTATTAGGTATTCGTATGCAGCATGGATAGATGCGTTGGTTTGGGACAGTCGTATAGCCTTGTTGGCCAAAGTCAAGGTCTTGTACGGGTGGGTTCAAATTAACCTGGAGAATGACGGGTAGAACTTGACATGTGACTTATGATTTGTTGGCCAAAGTCAAGGTCATAAGAGCATGGGGCAAAAATCCACATCGGGAGTTTCTAAAGAAACTGAAATTTTCCAGATATGCGCATACCATCTGGAGTGTGATAACGTGAGCGGATTCCGTCACGTTGTCATGCGATGAGAGTTGGATCCCGATTCCCACTGATGAGTTGGTTTACTCCTCGGGTGATCCCGACTAATTCTTCTTTCAGGTTTGGGGAAGAATTTGACGTTACAGTGGGAGGTTTCCAGATTAGATAAAGTGATAACCATTCTGATCTAGGTTAGAGTGCACGCTGAGTGTTTCTTTTCTCTCTCTCTTTGGCAACGACCATGACCTGATCCTAGACTATGACTCACTGACCAAAATTAACCGAACCTTCTTAACACTGGCTTTTGGATTGTCAGAGTTGCAAACCTCTTTGCCACTCCTACTTTTACCCTTTTATCCGGGACACCCCGTATTACTACGAATGTCCACTTCCATTGGACAAAACCATCGTATGGTTATATACGAACTCGAAAAAATTTATTCGAGGATGGTTTCTGGTTCTGGAGAAAACGAATAGGACTATTCAGTTGTCTTTTCCTTTTACCTTCTCTCAGGTTGCGAGTACTCCTTGGTTTAGGAGATAGTACACCTATTACGCAAATTGGATAGTCTTCTTCCAAACCTTAGGCTGGTGCCGAACGGTGGGGAATGAAGAAAACCAATTAGCATAACGAAGGAGTAAAGAAGGTATTATGTAAAGACAAAGAAAGGGATTAGTAAGAGGGCAAAGTAAATTGCGACTGCTATTCACGACCAAACCAAATATTTCTTCGCCAATCCTAAATCACCTTTGTATTTCTCCAGAACACTCCGTATCACTACGAAGATCCACAGTTTATTTGGATACTCCATCATATGGTTATATACGAACTCGAAAGGAACTTGTTCCAGTTCGGGGATGGATTCTGGTTCAGGAGAAATAAGAATAAGGTTTATTCAGGTGTCTTTTATCTTCACCTTCTCTCGCATTGCGAGTGCTCCTAGGATTAGGACAGTACACCCATTATGCTTATTGGATAGTCTTCTTCCAAACCATAGGCCGGTGCCGAACGGTAGGGAAGGAAGAAAACCATTTGGCCTAAAGGGGTGTACAGAAGGTAATGACTAAAGACATATAAAGGGAATTGGAGAGATGGCAAAGAATTATACGGTTATAGTTGTGAATCTGGATAATGGAAGAGGAATTAATAGGAATACCGGGATACCCCATCGAAACATTTCAATGTTTCGGTTTCACTGTGTACTGTCAAAGGAAAACTGATTTCCCAATTAGCCCTTGCTCCAGGGTATGTATTTACCAGGTATGATTCTCACATCTGTATGCTTTTACAGATGATGAGTGGGAGTAAGTTATTGGGAATTAGGTGACCATCCTCATTATATCGGAATTCGTTGTAATTGGTGATATTTGAGGAAGTCACCTGGGTAGTTTGCCGGACGGCAGATATTTGGTTTTGAATATCCGTTGTTATGCACCAATTTCAAATTGATATATCTGTACGTCTAGTTTTATAGAGTGAGATATAACTTTTTGAAATTATGTCGGTGACATTTACCTATATCAGTGGATGGTTAGGTAAGGAGCATTAAACATCGGTGTAATTCTTCTTAACCATAAGTACAGTTTTCAACCTACGACACACAGTGAATGAGTTGTTAGACTCAGCGGACTTATACAGAGTTTTGTGTATTGTCCAGTGTCCATTAGGACAGAGGGGTTGGTTCTCGTACTATATTCTGTTTACTTGTGACTTCTCTAGTTCTTAGACATGTGTTTCGTAGAAATACAAGGTCCAAGTTTTGAGAAGTTATAGGTATAAGAGTAAAGTAGAGAACCAGATGTTGCAAGTATCGGGATTCTTTAAGGTGATCGAAGATGTAGATACTTGTGAATGGTATTCAGTTGATAGTAATGATTAAGAGAACTTGCTTCTCTTTCAGGATACTCATAATTGAAAGCATTCCTAAGTTGAGTAATGCTGATCGGCCTCCTTCCATTTAGTTTACATGTACTGGAGACAGATGCATGATTTGAATCTGGTTCAATTAAATCAGTGCCTCTGTTTCTATATTGGATATAGAACAGTTCATATCTTGACATTGTTAAGATACGGGGAGTTGTCCGGCTTATGCTTAAAACCAGACTCAGGATAACTCAAAGCACGTTTCTGTAATGGCTGTTTGTGGGTTGACCCGGGCTATGACGAGGGTTGATTTTCTACCATCTGGAAGATCAATAGTGGTATTGTTCTTGACTCGCCACAGTTTTAATAAAAATGGATTTTTTTTCAGAAAACAGTCGTGGGAGTATGGTAGAACTGGAAGTGATTCCAGAACCGCAAACGATTACTGAAGATTTGATAAGAACCTAAAGATTCAATCTGGTTTGACATTCCATTGGCCACTCCGCAGATAAAGTGGGTAACCTCAGGCACCCGAGAGGTACTTCGGTATGCTCAAGGACGGTGGCAGGGAGGTTCTTGTTTACCCAGACTTGCCATTGCACGGATCATGATCAGACGGTTTTTACTAGCCGGCTTTGGTTTAAGCCGGATCCTAGTATTAGACAGTGTAGTTTTGTCTCTTTGCGTTTGTATTCAGTGGGAATACAAATACGGGCATGTATATGCAGTCGCGGGGTTTTCCTGTAATTTATTACGGGATCGGTTTTCTGAAGTTGCCAGTTTGCATTCCGTTCCGGCCAGTTTTCATTTGTTCCTTCACGGTCGGACTTTCTGATGGAGGGGGTTATTTGCAAGTTTGCAAATAACTTATTGTGGAGGGGGTTTCTTGCATATGATGGCTTCATGATAGTTCCTTCATGATGAGATTCCATTATGGTCTCTTCCTTTGTATTTAATGTAATGGTGTTTTGATTAGATGAGATAAGAAATTGGTGTGACCATTTTCTTCATATAATGATTCTTTTTCTTCTCTTGGATGAGAGATTCTTTTTCCCACCACCATTTTCTTTTGGTGAGAGGGGCCGGCCACACACATTGAGGGAAGGGGAATTTTTGGAGAAAACATTTCATTCTTCATCTCACTCTATGCTTGGAAAAATGATAGCTCCTTTTTCTTTCTCCAAAGTTCATTCTCCATTATTCTCTTCTTCTCCACATCCATGGCAACTTCACTACCCCAAAGAGACTACGATTCTACACTACACCTACAGCACCCTTGGACGCGTCGGCTTGCCAACTTCGCGCCCGAGTTGCCTCGGTCCAGAGGTGGGAGCCCGTAAAAGAATCCGGCTACGTGGTGCCCTTTCCGACGAGGAGGTGACGGACGGAGATTCCGCGGGAGATCGGGACGACGATGAGAAGACCGAAGGACACGGATCACTCGGTATATCTCTTTACCCATCTTTTAGTTTGCTAGTAGTTAGGTTAATGGCCCGATTCGGGATTTTTGTGCGCGATGGTGTCGGTTTCTATTTGTTAGAAAATTTTCGTTTCCGCATTCCGGCGTCGGATTGACGGCCGGGGCGCCGCCGTGCACTTACAATTTCGGCATCAGCACCGCTACAACTGGGATGTTGCCAGGAGCGACTCATCATTTGCCTCTGTCGATGTCGAACAAAGGTGGCTTAGTAAACAGGGTTAAGGGTCCTGTCGACTAAGGCTTTTGACTTCATGAGCCGTAAGGGTCTCACGAAAGTATTTCTCCCTACAAGTCGTGAGGATCTTGTAGGGGTGTTTTCTCCTTAGGAATCGTGAGGATTCCTAAGTGCATGTTCTCTTGCAAGTCGTAAGGATTTTACAAAAGGGTTTTCTCCTTATAAGTCGAGAGGACTTACAAGGGTTGTTCACCATATGAACATATCCCTAGTCACGGATGGGACTTGGTTAGGGAAATGTTTATTCGCGCCCATGGATTGTATACAAGGGTCAGTATTGAGCCACTTGTAGGGAAATATCAAAGTTTGTGGGGGTTGTTGTTGGATATAGTGCCCTCTAAGTCAATTATTGGATCGCAGGTACGTGATTGCAATGATTGAGGGAGGACCTATCATGTCGAGCAAGAAAGTCCTACCTATATATGTCCCAGCATCCACTACAATATACATCTCATGTACAGTAATGGCCTCTAGGGCATACATATAACTAACAATCTCCCACTTGCACTAGGTCCATCTGTAGCAGTGGTTGTAGTATCTCATACTCAACCATCCCATAAAAGTCTCTCTCTGGGAAAAGGCCTTTGTGAGTGGATCCGCCGTGTTGTCCTCTGAGTCTACTCTCCTAACCTCGATCACCCTGGAGATCTACTATCTCCATGATCAGGTGATGCTTCCTCAGAATATGTCTGGGTGGGGTCACTGATGGGATCGGGGTTCCTGGGCCAAAGCCACACTTCCATTGTCACACAATGGTAGGAACCTAGTTCATCTCATGAACCAATATACACCCAAACTGCCTCTTTGGTAGTATCTTTGATAGCGATGTCACCAGCCTTTATCGTCTAGTTTGCCACGGTATCTCTCTTGGAACTCTTCCAACATACCGTCCCTCCACTGAGGGTAAAGACAATGCCTGCGACTGACATTCAGTCGTCCTTATCACCCTAGAACTTTTCCAGTGATTCTCCCCAGGATCGATTGATACCATCTCACTACACATATGAGAATCCTAATATCCATTTAGATCTATCGCATAGATCCATAACCCAGGATTTAGGAGGTATCACTTTAATCCTATTTGTAGAATCCTTGTGATAAGAGGAGATTGACCGTGCGTAGTATAGGAAACTCTTTTCCCATCAAGAGTATGTTGTCCACGTACAATACGAGGATGACCACCTTACTCTCTACTATCTTTTTGTATGTACAAGGTTCATCTACTATTTTGATGAAGTCAAACTCTTTGACTACCACATCAAAATAGATGTTCCAACTCCGCGATGCCTGCTTTATTCTGTAAAGCAACTTGCACACGTTTCCGCTGCTCCCACTGTTTACGAAGCCCTCTGGCTATAACTTATAGACGTTCTCTTCTAAATCAGTATTTAGAAAAATAGTCATGACACCCAACCACCAGATATCGTAGTCATGGTATGTAGCAATGTTAAGTAGGATCCGGATGGACTTAAGAATAGCCACTGGAAAAATGTTTCATCATTATCCACGCCTAGTCGATGACGAAAACCATTAACAAGTCTAGCTTTGAAAGTCTCAACTTTTCCATCTACACCAAGTAATCTTCTCAAGATATACTTGCTCCTGATGGGGATTCAACCCTTCAGATATAGCATCCAAAGTCCATACTTTGTTGGTGTACATGGATTCCATCTCAGATCGCTAAGCATCCAGCCATTCTTACAGAGTCCCTACTCTCGATGGCCTGCTCAAAACTAGTTGGGTCATCATTTTATGATGCATTCCTCGCTCCCACTGTCATCGAGAAACCGAAGTATCTCTCAGGCGGATGATGAACCCTACCAGATCGGCGGAAAGGCTGAGGTTCGTCGGGGACTATTGAATCTTTTGGTTCTACCAAATCATCAGCTGCAGTTTGTATAGCTGGAACTCTTTCCAGTTCTACCTTATGACCATTAATTTCTTCACAAGAAATTCCCTTTCACAAAGGTGGAATATTTGAGAAACAAAACATCTTTTGTTCCTCGGTTTGGTAGAAGATATTCCCTTGCGTATGCTTAGGATATCCAACAAACTTCTACAGAACTGACTTTGCCTCGAGCTTGTCCGGGTTATACTTTTAGACATAGGCTGGACAACCCCAAATCTTAACAAACTTAAGATATGGGCTCTTCCCTTTCCACATCTCATATGAAGTGGTAGGCAACAGATTTGATCGGAACCCTATTCAATAGGTATGCAACTTCACAAGTGCATAACTCCCTAAAAGAAAATAGGAAACTCAGTAGTACTCATCATAGAGCGCACCATATCAAATAGGGTGTGATTGCTCCGCCCCGATACACCGACGTGCTGTGGTGTATGCGGAAGAATAATGCTGAAAGAGAATCTCATTCTCCTTTAGAATAATCCAGGAATTCCGTGCTCAAGTATTCTCCTCCTTGATCACATCAAAGGACATAATACTTCTACCCGGTTTGGTTCTCTACTTCTATCTTATATTCTTTGAATTTCTCAAAAGTTTCAGACGTGTGTTTCAACAGGAACATGTGTCCGAATCTTGAGAGATTCTCATTAAATGTAAGGAAGTATAAGGAACCATTCCTGGCATCTGCAGACAAGGGACCTTCATACATCACTATGTATCAGTCCCAAGAGTTCACTAACTCTTTCTCTGTTTCCAATAAACGGAGCTGTGGTCATCTTATCTCTGTGACATGACCGGCAAGTTTCACAAGATGTAAATTCAAACTAATTTAAATATGCATCTAAATGTAACTTCAGCTAGTCGGGTCACATTGATATGACCTAGTCTACAAAACCTCAAGAAGGAATCGTTCATTTCTAAACTCTTCCTCTTGTGCGTGTTCTGTACGTTAAGAACCGTGGTTTGATTTAGAACGTCTATGCTTTTAGATAACGTGCCTGAACTGATCAACTCTTGATATAGGAAATGTTCAAAACATTATCCAACAATACAAAATTATATCCTTCTTTAATAAAAAGAGACTGATATGATGTTGTATATCAGGTTCGGTATCTAATAGCATTCATTCAGAATCAATGTATTCTAGTAATACAGGGTGATAACTACCAACAGACTAGGCTGCAACACTTGCACCATTTCTATCTCATGAAACTTATCACCCGTTCTCAGTTCTCTACCTATATGTAGCCCATGTAACAAATTACATATGTGGGATCCTGATCCGGTATCTCATACCCAGGACGTAAAGGATACTGAGAAACAGTTCTCTGTAATGAACACACCCGAAGAAGATGCATCATCATGCACTTTCTTCGTTTGGGCAGCACGGGAATTCTGGTAATCCCCAATTTCCTGCTTTGTCTTATAACAATTATAAGTTGGAGCGGGACCAACGTTCCCCAGCTCAGTATAACAAGCGGGTTCGGTCGATACATCCATATTACTATCTTGATTAAGGCGTGATATGGTCGCTACATGGAGAGAGAGAGAAGAAAACACTCTGCGTGCGCTCTTGCAAGATTAGATTGGTTATATATTTTATCTAATCAGGATGGCTCCCACTGTTTCTATCAAATCTTCCTTCAAACCCTAAAAGGAAAGACTAGCCGAGATTAATTACACTCTACAAGTTCGCCAATCTTTCAGCCAGGACAGTGCCGGTACTTTGAGGGAGGTTCCCCGTGCTTTCGCACAAACCTAATTAAAATAAACCTCGTTTTCCTAGAGGCGTAACCCCGTTGACACCTTTCTAGACACCTACTTGATCGGCTAATTGTAAAGTGCAAAACTCTCCCAGGAGTAACTGTTACTCGCAGTGGGTATCGGGATCCAACTATCTCATAGAAGGTATGCAATCTCATTGCAAATTTCAACACTTGAAACTCCCGATAAAGGTTTTTACCCCTGGCACCTATGACCTTGGCTATGGTCAACAAATCATAAGCACTAGTCAAGTTCTACCCGTCATTTCGTGATTAATTAGACCCACCCACATGACCCTTGGCTAAGGTCAACAAAGTCACATGACTGTCCTAACTAATCGCATCATATGCTGTGTAGAAAGACATCACTTAGCTACAGTACACTGTGCCTTGACTATGGTCAACAAACACAGCACGAATACTAAGTACTCTACTTCCTAAAATGACGGAGGGTTGCGGATGGTTTTTAAGAAAACCTTTAACGCTTTGAACTTGATCTCGTTGCAGAATCAAATGGTTTTAAATGGAGTGTTTTTGAGGCTTCTGCTAGTTTCGCTAAAGAGGTCACTCCCGGTGAAGGGATCTCGGCTCTTTCCTCGTCGAATGAGGTGTAGGATATTCACAATACCATTATGCAAAGCAAGAACTAGAAAAGCAATCAAAAGACAAACCAAAGGTTGTAGCATCTGCTAGTCATTGCTAAAGAGGTCACTCCCGGTGAAGAGATCTCGGCTCTTTTCTTATCGAAAAAGGTGCTGGATGTTCTACAAGGAACACCGCTATGCAAAGCAACAACTAGAGCTACCTAATTTTTTTGAAATTCGATTCCACAACATCATTTAGGTTTATTTTCTTTCATTAATCTCATTAATGAATGTCCCATCATTTAAGTCCACCTAAACATCACAGATAAATACAACGTACACTTATGCCATCCGCATTCGCCTCGATGTCCCGTCTGCACCATTAGGTTAGGTAACTAACGGCAGAGCGGGGCAGGGCTAGCGCGGGTGTAAAACATAAGCAACGTCTATATAATATATCATATATACCATATACAATATCTATCTGAACATTTCACATGATCACATCACAGATAACGCAGCAGAAAATATCATATGAAATATTGGATATACTAGGACGTCCGTGTTTTATTTTGAGCCTATATAAAACACAGATTCCACGGTCGTGATGAATAGCCAATCCCACACCCCTAGACCCCTACGAGAGCGGCAAGCAACCCTACCAATTCTAGAGTTAGGAGACCCGGACTCGACTCCTCGAGGTGGTCTCCCACTGGACCCTAGAACCCGGTTACTTGTGCTCCCCTCCTTGGGTCTATCCTAATACGGAAAAGTAAATAATATACAATGGTGACAGCATCCTCAGCCCGGAAGTGCCCCAATAAAAGAATATTACATACAATGAATTTTACATGAATGAAAAAGAAAAAACACTCATCTCACATTAAAAAAAACCGGCTATTCAAACGCGACAATCCAATATAACATATCTAGCAACATATAACATCACATATCATCAACGTAAGTAAATATGCGTATCCCAATTGTTGTTGATGTATAGCAACGAAACCGGCGATACACCACATATTACACTTACGGTCGCAGAAAAGAAAGTGTAAAACTACAACAGTTGGAATCCACAACCTTTTTAGACATCGCATGCCTAATCAAATGAATTCCTTAGACATCGCATGCCTAACAATTATAAACCCCGCATTTTAGTCCCAATATTGAAAACACTTTCCAATAATCAGTTGGGCAATTCAACAAGATTCTCGACATCCTGATCGAATGCTCGTCGCAAACTTTAGTAGAAGGCCGCAACCCCGGATGCCGTCGACGAAGTGCACTAAGGTGGAACACTGCTGCCGCGAGCACCCGAACGGATGCTTTTGGCTACGGGGTTCTCCTACAGCCACTTGGTCGGGGCTATAGGGCTTGGCTATCTATTAACTTTACCCGGCGAGTATCCGCGTACGCTACGTGACTGCGACGGACTTTTGATCACATCAAAATTCCGTGGCAACCGATCAAATGAGACTAAAGTGCTAGATTTATAACATTCAAATTAGTTATCTCATAACTACATATGGATTCCAATTATTGTATCACATTCCAGATAAATAGACAATGTTAAACTTTCCGATCGAATAATCAAACACCCAAGTTTTCCCAAATAGCTCAACACTTGAAATAAGTTTAAAAACATCCATTTCATGCCACAGTACCAACGGTCCAGCCGTAGAAGGGTCAAGCCAACGCCTCACATGTGGCAACGCCGTACTGCCCCAAACCCTAAGGTTCAAAAGGCAGTTCAAGACGGTCACATAATCGAGTTAAGCTTTGTTGTCTTCTAGAGGGTCCATCACGTTACTTGCACGACTTAGAACGTTCTTAAACTACGGAAAAATCCAACACTTGGAAATTTTCCGGCAGGGGAAAAAGTGAGTTATTGATATCCGGTCGAACTTTTTAACACGTTCTAAAATTACCCGGACAAAATAAACAAAGTTAAATAATCCGATCGAATCATCGAGTCCCCAATACAACCCAGAAAACTCAACTCTTGAGTATAATTAAAAATTCCCAGAAACATACAGCAGTACCAACGGATATTACTGTATAAAATTGACTGCCTAATCTTTACATACGGCCGCGGAACCGCAGCCAAAAGCAGGGTATTGCCGCGGTTCCGCGGCGCTACAGTGGAATTAGGTGATCGTATTTTACAGTAATTCCTATATTTCCCTGCTGATTTTTTTTTTGAGTATTTTTAATTCACAAAAAATCACAGTTTTGAAAAATTTCCAGAGAAGGGTTTATCGGGGTTATGCGGGTTCGATCGGACTTTTAACTTCGTCTAGACTTCGCCTAAAGCTCTAGCTTGGCTCTGATACCACTGTAGGGTTCCTAGGCACTCTAACAAGGTTCTACAAGGCATCAACCATGCCCGATTCAATAAATTAGCCGTGCCGAACAACCCTAACCAAGATCGTATACTAGAGATTATGCGAAAACTAGCAAGTTAAACATTTTAACAATAAGTGAAAAGGGATTACAACCTTTGTAGATCCGGTCCTTCACTTCTAAAGCTCCGTGTTGACGTCCCTTCGCTGCGATCATCGAGATCCCGGACTCGAGTGATGGTTTCCTCGGAGAAATGAACGGGCTAGGTCGTTGACTTCGAGGTCGAAGATGATCTACGTCGAGGAGACTCAAACTCAAGCTCCATCTTCACTAGGTCAAGAATTTTGTGAAGAGAACACCCTAAACTAAATGGCAAGTAGTAGAGGATGATGAAATAGGAAATGGGTTCACTTTAGATTTGTATTTCTCACTCTAAATCTTCACTTGAAAAATTCTAGAAAGCTTTTCTTCACTTGAAGAAGAGGAAGAAGAAGAAAAGAATAAGAATGAATTATGTAAAAAGAATAATCAAGTGAAGTCTATCATAATGCAACCATGGGTGAGCTAACCTTTGTAGAGACTAAACCATAGTTAATTATAATGGTTTGGTTAATGAATATCTTAATCAAGACAAAATGAGTGGATTTTGTCAAAGTTGCTTCAAGCTTCATGAAGCTTCAAGCCATGACAAAAGAAGCCACCATTTTGAATAATTAAGATAAATAAAAACCTAAATTATAATTAACATGTTGTATGTCACACACACACCCATGTTTGCATGTATCATCAATCATGATACAAACTAGTGCACAAACATTTATCACATATACAACTTGTGCACATCAAGTGAGAAAATCAATCTTAAGTGAACCAATACTAGTTAATGTAAAGTAATATATCAAATATATAATTATACATTAAATCATTAAATCAACACTTGATTTAACGATCCGGTCATATCGCATATAACCGACTAATATCTAGTGTATCAATATATCGAATCAACACTTGATTCGGTAACCCGGCTATATCTCATATAACCGTCCGATGATACAAATCGCGAGAATAGAATACAGTATCACATACTGGTATTATTCTCGGTCCCGCACATATCTCATATGCGCTCCTATTTCATTTCGCTTGAGCCAGGAAACCTCTGTGTAGGACTCTAAAGACTCGTCAATACGCCGGCAGTAGGCGGTGATCATATCAATCACCCACAAGCCGCAAGCGGTCTGCTAAATGTAACGGCCACCCGAATATTGAGCGATCAGAAGATCAACGAGCAAGTCTGCTCACACTCCTGCGAATCCAATCAGTAACACTTACCGCACAGTCCGGTCTGTTCGTCTGATATGTCACATATCTCGCCTAAGGGTGGTAAACGTCAGACCCCGGCAGCTTGATAAGTCATGCCGATGTAAGGTCCATAACAAGCATGAAACTACTGATAACACTTACCAGTAAATCAGTGCAACCCTGGCCAGGGATTTCCAGTTATGGCCAGTCGAGCATAGCGCAACATCAACCCCCAATACCGGGAGAGACGAATCCCCTCCTATCGCTCATTGCCTCCATGTGAATCGGGACTGTACCCAAAAACCACCTGTTTGCACGACTCAGTAGAGCCGTGGTAGGGTGGAAATCAAAGCACAGTGGGAGACACACAAGACTCTATGACGATCTCGGGTCAACAGACTAAGCTGTACCAGTGTCACCGGAGAACTGCCATCTGACGTGAGGTATAATACCATCTGGGAGTTCTCGGCGAGTCCGTTCAGTGTACCCAGTCACCACTGAGCACCCGCATACCATCTCTGATGTCAAACACCAATGGATATGGGATCATCCATCACCCATCACATGGGTCGAGAAGATATACGCTAGTCTACTCTGGAATATCGATGCCCCGTCTCGATATTCCCACGACTAGGAACATTGAAGGATGTACTCATGGACTGCCCAGGCCCCAGTAGTATGATCTGCATCATAGTCCTGCAAGTCGAGTACACATCCTAAGGGCTTTATCAACATGTAACAGAGAGACAGAAAGTATACATGTTAAGATAAAGAGCAACCAGATAGCCTACTATCATGTCGAGCAAGAAAGTCCTACCTATATATGTCCCAGCATCCACTACAATATACATCTCATATACAGTAATGGTCTCTAAGGCATACATATAACTAACAGTACCCCCTTTAGGCCCCCCACCCGATAGTTAATTTTGGGATCTTCTCTCCCCCCCATGAAGATTCGGACGGGTTTCGAGTTCGTTTCGACTCCCAGTTTGGGTAAAACGGTCGGTTTTGGAACTTTAGCTCACTGGATTTTTCAAATCTTGGAAAAATTGGTTAAGTTTGCTAATTGCGTGCGGAATTCTAATGTCGCGGTTACTTTACAAGATTTGTGATGTGTGTGATAAAATTATTAGAATCCGGATTAATTAGTTTTATGAAAACTAGTTAGTATATTGTAAAGCTAGCCGTTTAGTCTCAATTGATCGATTGCCACGAAGTTTTGATTCGGATCAAAACTCCGTCACAATTGCATATTGTACGCGATCACTAAGCCGAGAATCTTGTTGAATTATCCGACAAACCAATTGAAAAGAGTTTTCAATTTGAGACTAAAATGCAAGTTTTATAAGTTAGGCATGAAATCTGGAATATGAGATATTCCGGGTTTATGATGTCTAAGGATATTGCGGATTCTAATTATTGTAGTTTTCTGTTTTCTTTTCTACGACCGTAAGTGTAATATGTGAGGTATCCCAATCTCGTTGCTATATATCAACAAGTTTTAGAGATGCGCATATTTGCTTACGTTGATGATATGTGACATCATGTGTTGCTGTTGATATGATTTATTGGATCGTCGTGAAAGAATAGCCGGGGGTTCTATGTGAGTTGAGAGTTTTTATTTTCGTTCATGTAAAATCTGTATGTAAATTCTTTTATTGGGGCACTTCCGGGTTGAGGATGATGTCACCACTATTGTATATTATTTACTTTTCCGCATTAGGATAGACCCAAGGCAGGGAGCATAAGTAACTGGGTTCTAGAGTCCAGTGGGAGACCATCTCATAGAGTTGAGAACGGGTCTCCTGACTCTAGAATTGAAAGGGTTACTTTCCGCTCTCGTAGGGATCTAAGGATATGGGTTTGGCTATTCATCACGACTGTAGAATCCGTGTTTTACATTACTGGCTAAATTTAAAACACAGACATCCTAGTATATCAAATATTTTATATGTTGCTTTTGTTGCTTGATTATGTGATGTTGATCATATAACTGCGTGAGACGAATGTAATATTATATATATGATATATAATAATCGTTTCTTATGTTTTGCACCCGCGCTAGTCCAGCCCCCGCTCTGCTGGTAGTTAAGTAACCTAACGGTGCATGACGGGGCCCCGTGGTGAATGCGGATGGCATAAGCGTACGTTCTATTTTCGTTTCATTTTTCTGTAATGTTTAGGAAACATTAAATGATGGGACTTCATTAATGAGATTAATGAAAAGAAAGAAACCAAAAGATATTGCAGAATCAAATTTTCAAAAAGGGGTAGCTTTAGTTTTTGCTTTCCATGGTGGTATTCCTTGATGAATATCCAGCACCACATTCGATGAGGAAAGTGCCGAGATCCCTTCACCGGGAGTGACCTCTTTAGGGAAACTAGCAAATGCTACAACCCAGTCGGTTTTGTCTTTTGGCTGCTTCTTTAGTTCTTTCTTTGCATAGTGGTATTCATGAATATCCAGCACCTTATTCGATGAGGAAAGAGCCGAGATCCCTTCACCGGGAGTGACCTCTTTAGCGAAGCTAGCAAAAGCCTCAAAAACACTCCTTTTCTAAATCACTATATTCTACAACGATATCAAGTTCATTACGCTCATGGTTTTCTTAAAAACTTGCGTAGTCATTTCAGATAAGTGCTTTTTTAGTATCCGTGCTACGTTTGTTGGCCTGCGTCAAGGCGTAGTGTGCGTAATGATATGATGTGTAGTTAAGTAACCTAATGGTGCATGACAGGGCCCCGTGGTGAATGCGGATGGCATAAGCGTACGTTCTATTTTCGTTTCATTTTTCTGTAATGTTTAGGAAACATTAAATGATGGGACTTCATTAATGAGATTAATGAAAAGAAAGAAACCAAAAGCTATTGCAGAATCAAATTTTCAAAAAGGGGTAGCTCTAGTTTTTGCTTTCCATGGTGGTATTCCTTGATGAATATCCAGCACCACATTCGATGAGGAAAGTGCCGAGATCCCTTCACCGGGAGTGACCTCTTTAGGGAAACTAGCAAATGCTGCAACCCAGTCGGTTTTGTCTTTTGGCTGCTTCTTTAGTTCTTGCTTTGCATAGTGGTATTCATGAATATCCAGCACCTTATTCGATGAGGAAAGAGCCGAGATCCCTTCACCGGGAGTGACCTCTTTAGCGAAGCTAGCAAAAGCCTCAAAAATACTCCTTTTCTAAATCACTATATTCTACAACGATATCAAGTTCATTACGCTCATGGTTTTCTTAAAAACTTGCGTAGTCATTTCAGATAAGTGCTTTTTTAGTATCCGTGCTACGTTTGTTGGCCTGCGTCAAGGCGTAGTGTGCGGTAGCTGAATTAGTGATTATCTGCAGCATGTGGTGTGATTGGATTAGGGTAGTCGTGCGACTTTGTTGGTCTGCGTCAAAGGTCATGCGGGTGGGTTTAATTCAATCAAGAAATGAACGGGTTGAACTTGACTAACGCCCTATGATTTGTTGGCCTGCGTCAAGGTCATGGGACGTTAGGAGTAAAAACATTATCGGGAATTTCAAGTGTTGAAATTTACAATGAGATTGCATACCTTCTATATGATAGTTAGATCCCGATACCCACTGCGAGTAAGAGTTACTCCTGGGAGAGTTTTGCACTTTACAATTAGCTAATCAAGTAGGTGTCTAGAAAAGTGTCAATGGGGTTATGCCTCTAGGGAAACGAGATTTATTTTAATTAGGTTCGTGTGAAAGCATGGGGAACCTCCCTCGGAGTACCCATACCTGCCTGGCCAAACGATTGGCAAACCTGTAGGGTGTAATTAATCCCGGCCAATCTTGCATTTTAGGGTTTGAAGGAAAATTTGATAAAAACAGTGGGAGTCATCCTGATTAGATAAAAATCCAATCTAATCTTGCAAAGAGCACACTCAAAGTGATTATCCTTCTCTCTCTCCTGGTAGCGACCAATGAAATGCCTTAATCAAGATAATAATATGGAAGTTTTGACCGAACCTACTTATTATACTGGGCTAAGTTCCGCTCTATCTTATGATTGTCATAAGTCTGAGCAAGGAATAAGGGAATATACGGATTCCCACGCCACCCAAACGAAGAATAAGCATGTTGATGCATTGTTTTCGGGTGTGTTCGTAACCAAGAACTGTTTCTCAGTTACCTCTACGTCCTGGGTATTGGATACCGGATTAGAATCCTACACATGTAATTTGTTATATGGGCTATAGGCAGGTGGAGAACTGGAAAAGGGTGATATGTCTCTAGTAGTAGAGAATGGTGCAATTGTTGCAGCCAAAGCAGTTGGCAGATATCACCTGGTGTTACCAACTGATAATACATTGATTCATAGCGACTGTTATTTCGTACCAATAAATATTGTGAATATTTTCCTAAATCAAGTGTTGATTGGGTAAGGTATGTTGTATAACAGTGTACACGTTCTAAATCAAACTACAGTTCTAAACGTACAGAACACACACAAGAGGTACAGTTCAGAAATGAATGAAGTCTTCTTGTGGCATTGTAGACTGGGTCATTTCGATGAAAAAAGACTAGCTTAAGTTCCATAAGGATGCATATTTGAATCCGTTTGAATTTACATCTTATGAAACTTGTCAGTCATGTCTCAAAGACTAGGTGACCAAATCTTCGTTTACTGGAAACGGAGAAAAAGCTACTGAACTCTTGGACAGATACATGGTGATGTATGCGGTCCTATGTCTACACATGCCAGGGATGGTTCCATGTACTTTATTACATTCACCGATGTTCTCTCAAGATACGGACATGTGTTCTTGTTGAAACACAAATCTGAATCTTTTAAGAATTTCAAGGAATATAAGTACGATGATGAGAACCAGATGGGTAAAGGTATTCAAATCCATCGATATGATCGGGAAGAAGAATACTGGAGCGCGGAATTCCGAGACTATTCAAAAGAGAATGAGATTCTCTCTCAGTTTACTCCTCCGTATACACCACAGCACAATGGTTTATCGGTGCGCTCTATGATGAGTACTGCTGAGTTATCTATTTCCTTTCAGGGACATGCACTTGAGAAGATGCATACATATTGAATAGAGTTCCGATCAAATCCGTTGCCTACCACTCCATATGAGATATGGAATGGGAAGAGACCATCTTTTAAACGAGTTAAGATATGGGTTGTCCGGCCTATGTTGAAAAGCAAAAACCGGACAAGCTCGAGGCAAGGTCAGTTCTGTGCAAGTTTGTAGGATATCCCAACCATTCGCGAGGGTATATCTTCTACCACACCGAGAAACAAAAGATGTTTTGTTTCTCGACATGCCACCTTTTTGGAAAAGGAATTTCTTGTGGAAGAAATTAGTGGCGATAAGGTAGAACTGGAAGTAGTTCCAGCAAACACAAACTATAATCGATGATTTGGTGGAACCGGAGGATTCAATAGTCCCTGACGAACCGAAGCCACTCCGCAGATCTAGTTGGGTTTCTCATCCACTTGAGAGATACTATGGTTTTCTCGTAGACGGTAGGAGCAAGGATTGCATCATGGAGATGATGACCCAACTAGTTTAGAGCAGGTCATCACAAGTGGAGACTATGTGAAATGGCTGGATGCTATGCAATCTGAGATGGAATCCACGTACACCAGCAAAGTGTTGACTTTGCATGTTGCTCCTGAAGGGGTAAAACCCATCGGGAGCAAGGGATCTTTGAGAAAGATAATATGGTGTAGATGGAAAAGTTGAGGCTTTCAAAGCTAGACTTTTCGCTAAGCTTAAGTCCATCAGGATCCTACTTACCATTGCTGCATACCATGACTACGATACCTGGCAGACTGCATGTCAAAACCGCTTTTCTGAATGGTGATTTAGAATAGAGCGTGTATATGACACTGCCAGAGGGCTTCGTAGACAGTGGGAGCATCGGGAGCATGTGCAAGCTGCTTAAATCCGTCTACGGATTAAAGCAGGTATCGTAGAGATGGAACATCTGTTTTAATGAAGCTGTCAAAGAGTTTGACTTCATCAAAAAGATAGATGAACCATGTATAAATAAGAAGGTTGTAGAGAATATGGTTGTCTTCCTCATATTGTACGCGGATGAGATACTCTTGATAGGAAAGGGTGTTCCTATGCTACACTCGGTCAAGCACCTCTTATCACACAGGTTCTCCATGAAAGATCTAACTGATGCCTGCTACATCCTAGGGTTATAGATCTATAGAGATAGATCTAAATGGATTTGGGATTGTCCCAATCCAGGTATATAGACACCAAGCTAAAAGGGTTTTAGTATGGATGATTTTAAGTGTGGTAATGTACCCGCTTGTTCAGGAAACACTCTCTCCAAAAGGATGTCTCTCGAGACTGATTTGGAGAGGGCTCGCATACAAGGGATACCCTGTGCTTTGGAAGACGGGTCAATCATGTATGCGATGTTATGTACCAGACCGGATGCAGCTTACTCACTAAGTGTAGTGAATAAGTATCGAAAAGATCTTTGGGAAAACCACTGGACAGCTGAAGAACATTCTTAAGTGCTTGAGAAGGACTAAAGAGATTTTCTTGGTGTATGGTAACGGTGAACTCCAGATGAAGTCCTTTACCGATTTGAGCCTCCAGAGTGATAAGGACGACTGAAAGTCAGTCTAGGGTTTTGTCTTTACCCTCAGTGGAGGGACGGTATGTTGGAAGGGTTCCAAGCTGTATACCGTAGCAGACTCGTTGATAGAGGCTAATTACATCGCTACCAACTATGCTGCCAAAGAGATTGTCTGGATGAATAAAGTTCATGAGATGAACTAGGTTCCTACTATTGGACATCCAATACCTATGTATTGTAATGACAATGGAGCTGTGGCTTTGGCCTAGGAACCCCGGTCCCGTCAGTGATCCAGACATATTCTTAGACAGTATCACCTGATCAGGGAGATAGTTGATCTCCGGGAGATCGAGGCAAGGAGAGTTGACACAGAGGATAACACATCGGATCCACTCACCGAGGCCATCCCTCAGCTGCTATTCGAGAGACTTCTGGGAATGTTGGGTATGAGATACTACAACTGGCCTTAGTGCAAGTAGGAGATTGTTAGGAATATGTATGCCCTAGAGGCCATTATTGATAATATAGTGGATGCTTGGACATATATATAGAGGACTTTCTTACTCGACATGATAGTATGCTATTAGGTTATCTTTATCTTAACATGTAGACTGGTATTTATACTGTCTGTCTCTTACATGTTGGTAAAGCCCTTAGGATATGTACTTGACTACCAGGATTATGATGAGATCATACTAGTGGGGCCAAGGTGGTCAACAAGTACATCCTTTAATCAGTTCCTAGTCGTGGGAATATCGAGACCAGGGCATCGATATTCCAGAGTAGACTAGTGTGTACGTTTCTTGTCCTTTAGAGGGCGATGGTTGATCCCACAACCATTGGCGTGTAACATCAAAGATTGTACACAGGTGCTCATTGGAAAATGGGTACACCGAACAGGACTCGCCGAGGACTCCTATATGGTAGTATACCTATCGTCAAATAGCAGTCCTCTGGTGACACTGGTACAGGTTAGTCTGTAGACCCGAGATCGTCATAGAGTCTTGTGTGGCTCCCACTGTTCTTTGATTTCCTACCTACCACGGCTCAAAGGAGTCATGCAAACAGGTGGATTTTGGGTACAGTCCCGAGTCACATGGAGGAAATGAGCGATAGGAGGGGTTTTGTCTCTCCCGGTATTGGGGGTTGATGTTGCGCTATGCTCGATTGGTTATAACTGGAAGTCCCTGGACAGGGCTGCTGCCGAGATTTACTGATAAGTGTTATCATTAGTTTCTCGAACCGTTATAGGCCAGACATCGGCATGACTTATCACGTTACTGGGGACTGACGTTTAGCACCCCTAAACATGATATGCGACATATCAGACGAAGAGACCGGACTGTACGGTAGTGTTACTGATAGGATTCATGGAGAGTAGGGATGAGCTTGCTTGTTGATCTTCATATCGCTCAATACCCGGGTAACCGTTACATCCAGCTAGTACCGCTGACGGCTTGTAGATGATTGATGTGATCATCACCTACTTCCGGCGTATTGACGAGTCTTTAGAGTCCCACACAGAAGTTTCCTGGTTCGAGCGAAACGAAGTAGGGCACATATGTTGATATGTGCGTTGGCCTAATTAAATATGAGTATGTGATACCGTATTGTAATCTGGAAATTATCTGTTATCGGTTCGGTTATATATGATATAACCAGATTGTTGAATCAAGTATTGATTTGATAATGTGATATACAGATGAATGATATTAGTCGGTCATATGTGATATAACCGGATTATTAAATCAAGTGTTGATTTAATAATGTGATATAATTATATCTTAACTAATATCATTAGCTCACTAATTATTCTTCATTATAAATATATTAATATATATGTGATACACACACACACACACAATAATGAAGCATGGCATATGAATTTCTATTTTGTGAAAATAGAAATGAGGTGGAAAATGAAAGCATGGTTGCAAGCATGGGATTTATATTTGTTTATTTAACTTGACCCACTATTCAAGCATGGTTGCAATTTTATATTGTAAAATTCCATGCTTGAATGAGTGGGGGTCAAGAGTTGTCATTCATTCTTTTCTCATTCTCAACACTTAGCCATTTTTCATGAGTTGTGTAGGGTTCCTAGGCACTCTTGTGAAGGTTCATAAGGCATCAAACATGCCCGGATTAAATTTTAGACGTGCCGAACAACCCAAAGCCGGGATCTTTGCTAGATTATTAGGGTTTAACATGCAATATGATAACTTTTATCTAAGTGTGAGGGATTATAACCTTTGTAGTCCGCTCCTTCACTTCACAAGCTCCGAGTAGAATTCCCTTTGCCGCGATCCACGATCTCCCGGACTCATGAGAGGCTCCACGACTCGAACGATCCATGCTAGCTCGAAGTATTCCAAATCTCCGATGATCTACCTTGAAGTTGCTACGACTCAAGCTTTCTCACTCAAAAGAGAAGAACACACTAATCCCATGGGCTAGATGAGATGAGGATGAGAGAGTAGTAATTTTGCTTTCTTTTTAAATCATTTTCTCATTTTATTTCATCACTTAAGAAAAACTAGCAAGCTTTCTTGAAGAAGGAAGAAGATGATAATAAAAAGATAATGATAATCCTTTTTCTTTTGTGATGAATAGAATAAAACTATATGATTGAATTGTAAACCATGGTCAAGGATGAGTGGTCAAGATTTTGTAGAGAAATAACTAGAGTTAGGGTTTGGTTGAGTTAAAGAATGTGCCATCCATAATATCTTAAGAATGACAAAAGCAAAAGCTTCTAGAAGATGCATGAAACATCTAACCCAAATCAAACCCTAACCTCAATTAATCATCCTTAAACATGTTTAACAATTAATCATATCATGTCACAATAATATATATCACATATATATTATATATTTGCAACAAAAGAAAATAATACAATTAACATATATCGCATATATATCAATGTATCATTCAATGAGAAAATGAAATAATAAAGCGAGCCAATATTAGATAATGTAATACAATATATCATATATATTATTATACATTAAATCATCGAATCAACACTTGAATCGATGATCCGGCTATATCGAATATTACTGACTAATATATCATGTACCGATTCATCGAATCAACACTTGATCCGATGTCCCGGTTCATATCTAAATATCGCGAGAATATAATACGGTATCCTATATCGCATTATTCTCGTTCCTGCCCATATCACATATGTGCCACTACTCCGTTTCGCCTGAGCCAGGAAACCTCTGTGTAGGACTCTAAAGAATCGTCAATACGCCGGTAGCAGGTGATGATCATATCAAACACCCATAAGCTGTAAGCGGTCAGCTAAACGTAACAGCCACCCAGGTATTGAGCGATCAGAAGATCAACAAGCTAGCCTGTGTGTTCTCCTGTGAATCCAACCAGTAACACTCCCGTACAGTCCGGTCTGTTCGTCTGATATGTCGCATATCAAATCTAGGGGTGGTATACGTCAGACCCCAGTAACCGATAAGTCGTGTCGATGTATGGCTCATAACGGGTCGAGAAACTACTAGTAACACTTACCAGTAAATCTCCATATCAGCCCTGGCCAGGGACTTCCAGTTATAGCCAATCGAACACAGCACAACATCAACTCCCTATACCGGGAGAGACGAATCCCCTCCTATCGCTCATTGCTTCCATGTGATTCGGGACTGTACCCAAAAGCCACCGTTTTGCACGCCCTCTTGGACGTGGTAAGGTGGAAATCAAAGCACAGTGGGAATCACACAAGACTCCATGACGATCTCGGGTCTACAGACTACCCTGTACCAGTGTCACCGGAGAACTGCCATCTGACGTGTGGTATATCACCATCTGGGAGTTCTCGGCGAGTCCGTCCAGTGTACCCAGTCTCCACTGAGCACCCGTACACCATCTCTGATGTCTAACATCGATGGATATGGGATCATCCATCGCCCATCATATGGGTCAAGATGCGTATACGCTAGTCTACTCTGATGTATCGATGCCCTGTCTCGATATACCCTCGACTAGGAACAGTTATAGGATGTACTCATCGACTGCCGCGGCCCCACTAGTATGATCTCATCATAGTCCCAGTAGTCGAGTACAAATCCTAAGGGCTTTATCAACATGTGAGAGTAAAACAGTAAACCAATACAAGTCAACATGTTAAGATAAAGTGAAACCAAATAGCATACTATCATGACGAGCAAGAAAGTCATCTCTATATATAACCAAGCATCCATTATAATATACATCATATGTACAACAATGGCCTCTAGGGCATATACATAACTAACAATCTCCCACTTGCACTAAGGCCAGCTGCTGTAGTATCGCATACCTAGCATCCCGAATAATCTCTCAAACTGTATCTGGGGAATAGCCTTCGTGAATGGATCCGCAGTGTTGTCCTTCGTATCTACTCTCCTGACCTCGATCTCCCGGCGATCAACTATCTCCCTGATCAGGTGATACCGCCTCAGAATATGTCTGGACTTTTGATGGGACCTGGGTTCCTTGGCTAACGCCACAGCTCCATTGTTATCGCAATACAGAGGTATTGGATGCTCAATGGATGGAACCACACCAAGTTCACTAATGAACTTCTTGATCCAGACAGCCTCTTTGGCAGCATCGTTGGCAGCGATGTATTCAGCCTCCATCGTTGAGTCTGCAACGGTATCCTGTTTGGAACTCTTCCAACATACCGCCCCTCCATTGAGGGTAAAGACAAAACCCGAATGCGACTTAGAGTCGTCCTTATCACTTTGGAAGCTGGAATCGGTAAAGGACTCGACCTGGAGTTCTCCGTTACCATACACCAAGAACATCTCCTTAGTCCTTCGCAAGTACTTGAGAATGTTCTTCACTGCTGTCCAATGACTCTCTCCAGGATCTGCTTGATACCGACTCACTACACTTAGTGAGTATGCAACATCGGGTCTGGTACATAGCATCGCATACATGATAGAGCCTACTGCCGAAGCATAGGGTATCCCTTGCATGCGAGCTCTCTCCAAATCAGTCTTGGGAGACATCTCTTTGGAGAGAGTGAGTCCAGAGATCGTGGGTTGGTTCCCACGTTTGGATTCTTCCATACTAAACCTCTTTAGTATGGTGTCAATGTACCTGGATTGGGACAATCCCAGTATCCGTTTAGATCTATCTCTATAGATCATGATTCCCAATATGCAGGAGGCATCACCTAGATCTTTCATTGAGAATCTTTGTGATAAGAAGAGCTTGACTGATTGCAGCATAGGAATATCATTTCCTATCAAGAGTATGTCATCCACATACAATACGAGGAAGACAACCTTACCCTCTGCTACCTTCTTATAGATACAAGGTTCATCTATATTTTTGATGAAGTCAAACTCTTTGACTACAACATCAAAACAGATGTTCCAACTCCGCGATGCTTGCTTTAACCCATAAATGGATTTAAACAGCTTGCACACCTTTCCGCTGCTCCCACTATCTACGAAGCCCTCTGGCTGAGTCATGTACACGCTCTCTTCTAAATCACCGTTTAGAAAGGCGGTCTTAATATCCATTTGCCAGATTTCGTAGTCATGGTATGCAGCAATGGCAAGTAAGATCCGGATGGACTTAAGCATAGCCACTGGAGAAAAGGTTTCGTCATAATCCACACCTGGTCGTTGACGAAAACCCTTTGCTACAAGTCTATCTTTGAAAGTCTCAACTTTTCCATCTACACCAAATTTCCTTTTAAAGATCCACTTGCTCCCAATGGGTTTTACCCCTTCAGGAGCATTTTCCAAAGTCCATACTTTGTTGGTGTACATGGATTCCATCTCAGATCGCATTGCATCCAGCCATTTCACAGAGTCACCACTCGTGATGGCCTGCTCGAAACTAGTGGGTTCATTATCATCCATGATGCAATCCTCGCTTCCACCATCAATGAGAAAACCGTAGTATCTCTCAGGTGGACGAGAAACCCTACTAGATCGGCGGAGAGGCTGGGGTTCGTCGGGTACTATTGAATCTTCTGGTTCCATCAAATCATCAGTTGCGGTTTGTGGTGCTGGAACCTCTTCCAGTTCTACCTCTCTGCCACTAATTTCTTTTGCAAGAAATTCCCTTTCCAAAAAGGTGGCATGTTGAGCAACAAACACTTTTTGTTCCTCAGCTTTGTAGAAAAAATATCCTTGAGAATTCTTTGGATATCCCACAAATTTGCAAAGGACTGATCGTGCCTCGAGTTTGTCCGGATTTTGTCTTTTGACATAGGCCGGACAACCCCATATCTTAACTCGTTTAAAATATGGTCTCTTCCCGCTCCATATCTCATATGGTGTGGTAGGTACAGATTTAGACGGAACTAGATTCAATATGTATATGGCTGTCTCAAGCGCATACCCCCAGAAGGAAGTAGGTAACTCAGCATCGCTCATCATAGATCGCACCATATCTAATAGGGTCCGATTCCTTCGTTCCGATACACCGTTGTGCTGTGGTGTATAAGGAGGAGTAAGCTGAGAGAGAATCTCATTCTCTTTTAGATAATCTAGGAACTCACCGCTTAAGTATTCACCTCCTCGATCAGATCGAAGAATCTTAATACTTTTGCCCGTTTGGTTCTCTACTTCGTGCTTATATTCTCTGAATTTCTCAAAAGCCTCAGACTTGTGTTTCATCAGAAACACATGTCCGTATCTAGAGAGATCGTCAGTGAATGTAATGAAGTAGGAAGAACCGTTCCTGGCATGCGTAGACATGGGACCACAAACATCACTATGTATCAGTCCTAAGAGTTCAGTAACTCTTTCTCCGTGTCCACTAAACGGAGCTTTGGTCATTTTTCCTTTGAGACATGAATGGCAAGTATCATAAGATGATAATTCGAACGGATTCAAATAACCATCCTTATGTAACTTAGCCAGTCGTGTCGCATTGATATGACCAAGTCTACAATGCCACAAGTAGGATTCGTTCATATCTGAACTTTTCCTCTTGTGTGTGTATTGTATATTCAGGACTGTATTCTGATTTAGAATGAATATGCCATTATGTAACGAGCCTGATGCGATCAACTTTTGATCTAGGAATATGTTCATAACATTATCCTTTACTACAAAATTATATCCCTCTTTACTCAATAAAGAAACTGATATAATGTTGCACATCATGTTCGGTATATAATAGCACTCATTTAGAATCAGTGTATTACGACTCTGCAATACAAGGTGATATTCGCCAACTGCTTTGGCTGCAACATTTGCACCGTTTCCTACTAGAACGGAATGATCATCTTTTCCCAGTTCTCTACCTTTTCGTAGCCCATGTAACTGTTTACATATGTGGGATCCTGATCCGGTATCTAATACCCAAGACGTAGGGTGAACTGAGAAACAGTTCTCAATAACAAACACACCTGAAGAAGATGCATCAACATGCATGTTCTTTTGGGCAGCGTGAGAATCCAGATATTCTCCCGTTTCCTGTTCAGTCTTATAACTCTTATAAGAAAAAACGGGTCCAACGTTCCCCTGCTCAGTATAATAAGCGGGTTCAGTCAATACATCAATATTATTATCTTGATTATGGCCTGACATGGTCGCTACCTGGAGAGAGAGAGAAGAAAACACTTTAGCGTATGCTCTTGCAAGATTAGATTGGTTATTATCTTATCTAATCAGGATATCTCCCACTGTTTTTATCAAATCTACCTTAAAACCCTAAAAGGTAAGATTAGCTGGGATTAATTACACCCTACAATTTCGTCAATCTTTCAGCCAGATCAGTGTCGGTACTTTGAGGGAGGTTTCCCGTGCTTTCGTACGGACCTAATTAAAGTAAACCTCGTTTTCCCAGAGGCGTAACCCCGTTAACACTTTTCTAGACACCTACTTGATCGGCTAATTGTCCTGTGTAAAACTCTCCCAGGAGTAACTCTTACTCGCAGTGGGTATCGGGATCCAACTATCTCATAGAATGTATGCAATCTCATTGCAAATTTCAACACTTGAAATTCCCGATAATATTTTGCCCCTAGCGATCTATGACCTTGACTAAGTCAACAAACCATAAATCGCAAGTCAAGTTCAACCCGTACATTTCTTGATTGAATTAAACCCACCCGTACGACCCTTGACTGAGTCAACAAGGCCGTGCGAATACCCTAATCCAATCACATCTCATGTTTTTAGCAGATAAACACTACTTAGCTACCGTACACTACGCCTTGACTAAGTCAACAAACATAGCACGAATACTAAATAATATCTATCTGAAATGACGGAGGGCTACGCAGGTTTTTTTTCAGAAAAAAACCCTGAGCGTAATGAACTTGATATCGTCGT
The DNA here is from genome assembly GCA_030015575.1 of Agapanthus africanus. Taxonomy (NCBI): domain Eukaryota; kingdom Viridiplantae; phylum Streptophyta; class Magnoliopsida; order Asparagales; family Amaryllidaceae; genus Agapanthus; species Agapanthus africanus. The sequence goes on from JASDDO010000010.1 coordinate 370,485,790, forward strand.
AGAATCGAGTAGTTTTTGAAAAGGAGTGTTTTGGGGCCTTTCTTAGTTTCGCTAAAGGGGTCACTCCCGGTGAAGGGATCGTCGGCCCTTTCCTCATCGAATAAGGTGCAGGATATATCATATATATCACTGTGCAAAGCAAAACACTAAAAGCAATCAAAAGACAAACCGCGTTTTGTAGCATCTGCCAGTTTTGCTAAAGGAGTCACTCCCGGTGAAAGGATCTCGGTCCTTTCCTCATCGAATAAGGTGCAGGATATATCATATATATCACTGTGCAAAGCAAAACTGTAGCTACCCTTTTTATAAAGTTTTTGATTCTACAACATCTTTAGGTTTTTTTTCTTTTTATTAATCTCATTAATAAAATCCCATCAGCTTATGCTTCCTAAGCATCACAGAAGAAACGAAAGCAGTAATATTTATATATCAGCATATATATATAGTATAAGCATTCGTCTCAGGCAGTAATATGATCTCATCACAGAACATTGCAGCAGAAGAACATATATGAAATATTGGATATACTAGGAGGTCCGTGTTTTCAATACGAGCCTGTATAAAACACGGATTCCACGGTCGCGACGAATAGCCAAACCCACATCCCAAGACCCCTACGAGAGCGGCAAGTAACACTGCCAATTCTAGGGTTAGGAGACCCGGTCTCGACTCCTCGAGATGGCCTCCCACTGGACCCTAGAACCCGGTTACTTGTGCTCCCCACCTTGGGTCTACCTAATGCGGAAAAGTAAATAATATACACTGGTGACAGCAACCGCATCCTGGAAGTGCCCCAAATAAAAGAATATTACATTACAAATGAATTTTACATGAATGAAAATAAAAACCCTCATCTCACATAAAACCCCCGGCTATTCAGAATGCGACGATCCAATATAACATATCACAGCAACACATAATATCTCATATCATCAACGTAAGTAAATATGCGCATCCCAATTGTCGTTGACATATAGCAACGAAACCGGCGATATCACATATTACACTTACGGTCACAGAAAAGGAAGTGTAAAACTACAATATTTGGAATCCACAATCAGATTAGACATCGTAAATCCGAAATATCACATACTTCGCATTTCATGCCTAACTCTATGAATTCCACATATTGTATCACATTCCAGATAAATAGACAGTATTAAACTTTCTGAACAGATAATCAAACACCCAAAATTTCCTAAACTGCTCAACACTTGAGCGGAGTTCAAATAATCCCAGAAATATATCACAGTACCGGTGATCCAGCCGTAGAAGGGTCAAGCCAACGCCTCACATGTGGCACGCCGTACTGCCCCAAACCCGAAGGTTCAAAAGTCAGTTCAAGACGGTCACATAATCGAGTTAAGGTTTGTTGTCTTCTAGAGGGTCCACCGCTTAACTTGTACAATTTTTCCGAAAGATTTAAACCCGATAAAATTTCAACGCTTGAAAGTTTTCCGTGCCGGGAAAAAGTCGGTTAATGATATCCGTTCAAATAATTTAACAGTTTCTAAATATCCGGAAAGAAATACGAACTTAAAAATTCCGATCGAATCTACTATTACAAAATAAACCCCAGATTTAAACAATACTGGAATCACTGTTAAAAATATCCAGAAGCCTCAACAAGTACCTACGGTCATTACCAGAAAAGCCACGTGTCACAATCCTATCAATCCGCCGCGGAACCGCCGCGCAAGGCATGCTTACGCCGCGGTTCCGCCGCCGTTTGATCGAATTGGGGGCTCGGGTTTTATGGTAATTCTTATAATTCCCTGCTGATTTTTTTTACATATTTTTAATTCAGAAAAATCCCAAAATTTAAAAAATTTCCAGAGAGGGGGCTTTTTCCGTCATTTCGGGTTCGATCGGAGTTTTAACTTCGTAAACACATCGCCTAATGCTCTAGCTAGGCTCTGATACCACTGTAGGGTTCCTAGACACTCTTGTGAAGGTTCATAAGGCATCAAACATGCCCGGATTAAATTTTAGACGTGCCGAACAACCCAAAGCCGGGATCTTTGCTAGATTATTAGGGTTTAACATGCAATATGATAACTTTTATCTAAGTGTGAGGGATTACAACCTTTGTAGTCCGCTCCTTCACTTCACAAGCTCCGAGTAGAAGTCCCTTTGCCGCGATCCACGATCTCCCGGACTCATGAGAGGCTCCACGACTCGAACGATCCATGCTAGCTCGAAGTATTCCAAATCTCCGATGATCTACCTTGAAGTTGCTACGACTCAAGCTTTCTCACTCAAAAGAGAAGAACACACTAATCCTATGGGCTAGATGAGATGAGGATGAGAGAGTAGTAATTTTGCTTTCTTTTTAAATCATTTTCTCATTTTATTTCATCACTTAAGAAAAACTAGCAAGCTTTCTTGAAGAAGGAAGAAGATGATAATAAAAAGATAATGATAATCCTTTTTCTTTTGTGATGAATAGAATAAAACTATATGATTGAATTGTAAACCATGGTCAAGGATGAGTGGTCAAGATTTTGTAGAGAAATAACTAGAGTTAGGGTTTGGTTGAGTTAAAGAATGTGTCATCCATAATATCTTAAGAATGACAAAAGCAAAAGCTTCTAGAAGATGCATGAAACATCTAACCCAAATCAAACCCTAACCTCAATTAATCATCCTTAAACATGTTTAACAATTAATCATATCATGTCACAATAATATATATCACATATATATTATATATTTGCAACAAAAGAAAATAATACAATTAACATATATCGCATATATATCAATGTATCATTCAATGAGAAAATGAAATAATAAAGCGAGCCAATATTAGATAATGTAATACAATATATCATATATATTATTATACATTAAATCATCGAATCAACACTTGAATCGATGATCCGGCTATATCGAATATTACCGACTAATATATCATGTACCGATTCATCGAATCAACACTTGATCCGATGTCCCGGTTCATATCTAAATATCGCGAGAATATAATACGGTATCCCATATCGCATTATTCTCGTTCTTGCGCATATCACATGTAGGGTTCCTAGGCACCCTAGTGAGGTCTCCCAAGCCATCAACCATGGCAATTTCAAAAATTATGGTGCCTACAAACCCTAGTGTACGGATCTATAACTAGATGTCTAGGCGAATAACGAACTAGCTAACAACTTAGCTAATGAGAATACGGAAATACAACCTTTGTAGATCCGGTGCTCCACCTCCATAGCTCCGCAACGAAGTCGTCTCCGCTGTCCAAAAGAAATCCGGGCTCTAAAGTCGGCTTCGTCGGAGAGAAAGCGAGCTAGGTCGTCGATGTCCATGCCGAAGATGATCTACGTCGAGGCATCGCTAAATCAAGCTCGACCTTCACCAAACCCTAAAGTCTTGTGAAGGAAACACACTCTACTTCTTGGCAAGAGGTAGAGGATGAAGAAATAGGATGTGGGTAAACTTTGGAAATGGATTTCTCACTCTTAATCATCAATCACCATTGATGGACATGAAGCTTTCTTCTTTTAAATGAAGAAGAAGAAGAAAGCAAGAAGAAGATGAATATTATGATAAGAATAATTCTAAAATGAAAATAATAATACATTCTTATCATCTTAGAACCATGGTTTAGTGTAGAGAATTAATCATGGTTGAGTGGTATGGTTAGGGTTAAGGATGAGATAAGAATTGTGGACCAAGTCAAAGCTTCATGAAGCTTTAGCTAAACAACAAATGAAGCCACCATTCTATTCTCTTTCTTTTATTCATTTATCAAAAATAAATGGATAACTAAATAAGATAAATGAATAACAAATAATAAACCCTAACCATATCATTAACCAAGGTTTAATACTTTACACTTAACCAAAAAGCATGCATCATCAAACATGATACAAGCTAGTGCACAAAATCATATCACATATATAATGCGCACAACCCGAGTGAGAAAATCCATTTTAAAGTAAACCAATACTAGTTAATGCAAAGTAATATATCAAATATATAATTATGCATTAAATCATTAAATCAACACTTGATTCAATGATCCGGTCATGTCGCACACAACCGACTAGTATCTTTAGTAACAACTTATCGAATCAACACTTGATCCGATAACTCGGCTATATCGGATATAACCAATCAATGTCACATCGCGAGAATCAAATACAGTATCACATACTGGTATTATTCTCGGTCCCGCACATATCTCATATGCGCTCCTATTTCGTTTCGCTTGAGCCAGGAAACCTCTGTGTAGGACTCTAAAGACTCGTCAATACGCCGGCAGCAGATGATGATCATATCAAACACCCACAAGCCGCAAGCGGTCTGCTAAATGTAACGGCCACCCGGGTATTGAGCGATCTGAAGATCGACGAGCAAGCCCGCTCACACTCCAGTGAATCCGACCAGTAACACTACCGTACAGTCCGGTCTGATCGTCTGATATGTCGCATATCTCGCCTAGGGGTGGTAAACGTCAGACCCCAATAGCTCGATAAGTCGTGTCGATATGAGGTCTATAACACTTCGAGAAACTACTGGTAACACTTACCAGTAAATCTCAGCAACCCTGGCCAGGGATTTCCTGCTATAGCCAATCGAACACAGCGCAACATCAACCCCCTATACCGGGAGAGACGAATCCCCTCCTATCGCTCATTGCCTCCATGTGACTCGGGACTGTACCCAAAAACCACCGTTTTGCACGCCCTCTTGGACGTGGTAAGATGGAAATCAAAGCACAGTGGGAGCCACACAAGACTCTATGACGATCTCGGGTCAACAGACTACTCTGTACCAGTGTCACCAGAGAACTGCCATCTGACGTGAGGTATAATACCATCTGGGAGTTCTCGGCGAGTCCGTCCAGTGTACTCAGTCTCTACTGAGCACCCGTATATCATCTCTGATGTCAAACACCGATGGATATGGGATCATCCATCGCCCATCTGTATGGGTCGAGAAGCTACACGCTAGTCTACTCTGGTATATCGATGCCCCGTCTCGATACACCCACGACTAGGGACTTTGAAGGATGTACTTATGGACTACCACGTCCCCACTAGTATGATCCGCATCATAGTCCAGATAGTCAAGTACACATCCTAAGGGCTTTACCAACATGTAACAGAGAGACAATCAGTATACACGTTAAGGTAAAGATCAACCAGATAGCATACTATCATGTCGAGCAAGAAAGTCCTCCCTATATACGTCCCAGCATCCACTACAATATACATCCAATGTACAGTAATGGCCTCTAGGGCATACATATAACTAACAATCTCCCACTTGCACTAGGGCCATCTGTAGCAGTGGTTGTAGTATCCCATACTCAACCATCCCATAAAAGTCTCTCTCTGGGAATAGGCCTTCGTGAGTGGATCCACTGCGTTATCCTCTAAGTCTGCTCTCCTTTCCTCGATCACTCTGGAGATCAACCATCTCCACGATCAGGTGATACTGCCTTAGAATAAGTCTGAATCACTGATGGGACCGGCGTTCCTTGGCATAAGCCACAACTCCATTGTCTCACAATGGTAGGAACATAGTTCATCTCATGAACCATTATACATCCAAACAACCTCTTTGGTAGCATCTTAAGTAGCGATGTATCCTGCCTTTATCGTCTAGTATGTCACGGTATCTAGCTTGGAACTCTTCCAACATACTGTCCCTTTACTGAGGGTAAAGACAATGCCTGCGACTGACATTCAGTCGTCTTTATCACTCTGGAACACTTCCAGTGATTCTCCCCAGAATCGATTGATACCATCTCACTACAACTAGTGAGTATCCTAATATCCAATTAAATCTATCTCATAGATCCAAAACTCTGGATTTAGGAGGTATCATTTTGATCCTACACGGAGAATCTTTGTGATAAACGGAGATTGATCGAGCGTAGCATAAGAAACTCCTTTCTTATCAAGAATATGTCATCCACGTACTCTACGAGGATCACCACCATACTCCCTACTACCTTTTTGTATATACAAGGTTCATCTACCATTTTGATGATGTCAACTTCTTTGACTAACGCATCAAAACAGACGTTCCAACTCCGCGATGCCTGCTTTATCCTATAAAGCATCTTGCACACGTTTCCGCTGCTCCCACTGTCTACGAGGCCCTTTGGCTGTGTACTTATAGACGTTCTCTTCTAAATCATTATTTAGAAAAGAAGTCATGACACCCAACCACCAGATATCGTAGTCATGGTATGTAGCCGTGGCAAGTAGGATCTGGATGGACTTAAGCATAGATCCTTAGAAAAAGTTTCATCATGATCCACACCTGGTCAATGATGCAAACCTTTAATAAGTCTAGCTTTGAAAGTCTCAACTTTTCCATGTACACCAAGTAATCTTCTCAAGATGTACTTGCTCCTGATGGGGATTTAACCCTTCAGATATAGCAACCAAAGTCCATACTTTGTTGGTGTATAAGGATTCCATCTCAGATCGCTAAACATCCAGCCATTCTTACAGAGTCTTACTCCAGATGGCCAGCTCGAAACTAGTTGGGTCATCATCTCATGATGCAATCCTCGCTCCCACTGTCATAGAGAAACAGAAGTATCTCTCAGGTGGGTGAGGAACCCTACTAGATCGGCGGAGAGGCTGAGGTTCGTTGGTTTCTACTGAATCCTTTGGTTCTACCAAATCAGCTGCTGTCATTTGTATAGCTGGAACCTTTCCAGTTGTACTTAACAGACCTTGCCTCGAGCTTGTCCGGATTTTGCTTTTAGACATAGGCCGGACAACCCCAAATCTTAACTAACTTAAGATATGGGCTCTTCCCCTTCCATATCACATATGAAGTGGTAGGCACTGATTTGATTCGAACCCTATTCAATAGGTATGCAACTTCTCAAGTGCATAACTCCCTAAGGAAAAAGGTAATTCAGTATTACTCATCATAGAGCACACCATATCAAATAGGGTGTATCTGCTCCGCCTCGATATACCATCGTGCTATGGTGTATACGGAGGAGTAATGCTGAGAGAGAATCTCATTCTCCTTTAGAATAGTCCAGTATTTCCGTGCTCAAGTATTCTCCTCCTTGATCACATCAAAGGACATAATACTTATACCCGTATTTTGGTTCTCTACTTCTAACTTATATTCTGTGAATATCTCAAAAGGTTCGGACTTGTGTTTCAACAAGAACATATGTCTGAATCTAAAGAGATCATCAGAGAACGTAATGAAGTATAAAGAACCATTCCTGGTATGTGTAGACAGGAGACCTACATACATCAACATGTATCATCCCAAGAGTTCACTAACTCTTTCTCTGTTTCCAATAAACAGAGCTATGGTCATCTTATCTTTGTGACATGACTGGCGAGTTTCACAAGATGTAAATTCAAACAGATTTAAATATGCATCTAAATGTAACTCCAGCTAGTCAGGTCGCATTGATCTGACCTAGTCTATAATATCTCAAGAAGAATTCGTTCATTTCTGAACTCTTCTTCTGTTGTGTGTTCCATATACTAAGAACTGTAGTTTGATTTAGAACATTAATGCTTTTAGACAACGTGCCTGAACCGATCAACTTTTGATATAGGAAATGTTCAAAACATTATCCAACAATACAAAATTTTATCATTTCTTTACTAATAAAGAGACTGATATGATTTTGTATATCAGGTTCGGTATCTAATAACATTCGTTCAGAATCAATGTATCACAATACAGGGTGACAGTGACCAACAGACTTGGCTGCAACACTTGCCCCGTTTTCTGCCTCATGAAACTTATCACCCGTTCTCAGTTTTTCTACCTTTTTGTAGCCCTATGTAACAGATTACATATCTGGGATCCTGATCCGGTATCACATACCCAGGATCGGGAGGATACTGAAAAACAGTTCTTTGTAATGAACACACCCGAAGATGATGCATCAATATGCACTCTCTTCGTTTGGGCGGCACGGGAAATCTGGTATTCCCCAATTTCCTGCTCTGTCTTATAACAATTATATGTTGGAGCGGGACCAACGTTCCCCAGCTCAGTATAACAAGCGGGTTCGGTCAATAATCCGTATTATTATCTTGATTAAGGCGTGATATGGTCGCTACCAGGAGAGAGAGAGAAGAAAACACTCAGCGTGCGCTCTTGCAAGAATAGATTGGTTATTATTTTATCTAATCAGGATGGCTCTCACTGCTTTTTATCAAATCTTCCTTCAAACCCTAAAAGGAAAGACTAGCCGGGATTAATTACACACTACAAGTTCGCCAATCTTTCAGCCAGGCCAGTGTCGGTACTTTGAGGGAGGTCCCCCGTGCTTTCGCACGAACCTAATTAATGTAAACCTCGTTTTCCCAGAGGCGTAACCCCGTTGACACATTTCTAGACACCTACTTGATCGGCTAATTGTAATGTATAAAACTCTCCCAGGAGTAACTCTTACTCGCAACGGGTATCGGGATCCAACTATCTCATAGAAGGTATGCAATCTCATTGCAAATTTCAACACTTGAAATTCCCGATAATATTTTGCCCCAGACGTGCTATGACCTTGACGCAGGCCAACAAACCATAGTCCGCTAGTCAAGTTCAACCCGTCATTTCCTGATTGAATTAAACCCACCCGCACGACCCTTGACGCAGGCCAACAAAGTCGCACGACTATCCTAATCCAATCTGCATCATATGCATAAACAGATAAATACTAGTTAGCTACCGCACACTACGCCTTGACGCAGGCCAACAAACGTAGCACGAATACTAAACAGCAGTTATCTGAAATGACGGAGGGCTACGACAGGTTTTTCTGAAAACCTATTGCGTAATGAACTTGATATCGTTGTAGGATCGAATGTATTTTGAAATGGAGTGTTTTTGAGGCTTTTCTAGTTTTGCTAAAGGAGTCACTCCCGGTGAAGGGATCGTCGGTCCTTTCCTCGTCGAATGAGGTGCGGGATATATCACATATATCTCTGTGCAAAGCAAAACACTTAAAAGCAATCAAAAGACAAACCGAGGGTGTAGCATCTGCCAGTTATTGCTAAAGGAGTCACTCCCGGTGAAGGGATCTCGGTCCTTTCCTTATCGAATAAGGTGCGGGGTATATCATATATACCGCTGTGCAAAGCAAAAAACTGTAGCTACCTGTTTTATTTTGAAATTCGATTCTACAATATCTTAGGTTTCTTTTATTTCATTAATCTCATTAATGAAGTCCCATCATTTAAGTTACCTAAACATCACAGATAAATACGACGTACACTTATGCCATCCGCATTCGCCTCGATGTCCCCTCGTGCACCGTTAGGTTAGGTAACTAACGACAGAGCGGGGCAGGGCTAGAGCGGGTGTAAAACATAAGTAACGTCTATATAATATATCATATATACTATATACTGTATCTATCACAGAACATCACATGATCACATCACAGATATCGCAGCAGAAGAATCATGTGAAATATTGGATATACTAGGACGTCCGTGTTTTCAATACGAGCCAGTATAAAACACGGATTCCACGGTCTTGATGAATAGCCAAACCCACACCCCTAGACCGCTACGAGAGCTGCAAGCAACCCTACCAATTCTGGAGTTAGAAGACCCGGACTCGACTCCTCGAGTTGGTCTCCCTCTGGACTCCAGAACCCGGTTACTTGTGCCCTCCTCCTTGGGTCTATCCTAGTGCGGAAAAGTAAATAATATACAAACGGTGACCACTTCCGCAACCTGGAAGCGTCCCAAATAAAAGAATATTACATACAAGTTTTTACATGAATGAAAATGAAAAACACTCATCTCACATAAAAAACCCCGGCTATTCAAACATGACGATCCAATATAACATATCCAGCAACACATAACATCACATGTCATCAACGTAAGTAAATATGTCCATCCCAATTGTCGTTGACATATAGCAACGAAACCGGCGATATCACATATTACACTTACGGTCACAGAAAAGAAAGTGTAAAACTACAACAGTTGGAATCCGCAATCTGCATAGACATCGCATGCCTAATCATATGAATACCTTAGACATCACATGCCTAACATTTATAAACCCCGCATTTTAGTCTCTTTATCGAAAACTCTTTTCAATACCAAGTCGGGGAATTCAACAGGATTCCCGACACCCTGATCGAATGCTCGTCGCAAACTTCAGTAGGCGGCCGCACCCCTGATACCGTCGACGAAGTGCACCAAGGCGGAACACCGCTGCCGCGAGCACCCGAACGGATGCTTTCGGCGACGGGGTTCTCCTACAGTCACTTGGTCGGGGCTATGGAGTGAGGCTGTCTATTAAGTTTACCCGGCGAGTATCCGCGTACGCTACGTGATTGCGACGGACTTTTGATCACATCAAAATTCCGTGGCAACCGATCAAGTGAGACTAAACTGCTATGTTTATAACATTCATTCAGTTATCTCATAACTTTTGTGAATTCCAATTATTGTATCCCATTCCAGATAAACAGAAAATGTTAAACTTTTCGATCGAACAATCGAACACCCAAGTTTTCCCGATACAGTCCAACACATGAAACAAGTATAACAACATTCCGTTCGTGCCTCAGTACCAACGGTCCAGCCGTAGAAGGGTCAAGCCAACGCCTCACATGTGGCACGCCGTACTGCCCCAAACCCGAAGGTTCGAAGGGCAGTTCAAGACGGTCACATAATCGAGTTAAGGTTTGTTGTCTTCTAGAGTGTCCATCGCGTTACTTGCACTACTTAGAACGTCGTCAAACTACGGAAAAATCCAACACTTGGAAATTTCCCAACAGGGGAAAAATTGGGTATTTATATCCGGTCGAACTTTTCAACATGTTCAAAAAATTATCCGGAAAACACATAGACAGAATTTAGACTTTCCGATCGAAACTTCGAAACCCCAAAACCACCTCTGAAAATACAACTCTTGAAAAAATATTAAAAATACCCAGGAAACCCAGAACAGCATACTGTGAATTACTGTACAAATTTGGACGCCAGATAAAACAAATCGGCCGCGCTTCCGCCGCACGAGCCATGCTCGTGCCGCGGAAGGGCGGTGGGAAAGTGGAATCAGGTCCACGAATTTTACAGTAATTCTTAGAAAACCCTGCTTGATTTTCTGGATATTTTTAATCTTGAAAAATCCACAATTTTAAAATCTGGACAGAGAGCATGTAAGGTTTGGGATTTCGGGTTCGTTCGGACTTCAATTTCCGTCTGGACTTCGCCTAAGGCTCTAGCTAGGCTCTGATACCACTGTAGGGTTCCTAGGCACCCTAGTGAGGTCTCCCAAGCCATCAACCATGGCAATTTCAAAAATTATGGTGCCTACAAACCCTAGTGTACGGATCTATAACTAGATGTCTAGGCGAATAACGAACTAGCTAACAACTTATCTAATGAGAATACGGAAATACAACCTTTGTAGATCCGGTGCTCCACCTCCATAGCTCCGTAACGAAGTCGTCTCCGCTGTCCAAAAGAAATCCGGGCTCTAAAGTCGGCTTCGTCGGAGAGAAAGCGAGCTAGGTCGTCGATGTCCATGCCGAAGATGATCTACGTCGAGGCATCGCTAAATCAAGCTCGACCTTCACCAAACCCTAAAGTCTTGTGAAGGAAACACACTCTACTTCTTGGCAAGAGGTAGAGGATGAAGAAATAGGATGTGGGTAAACTTTGGAAATGGATTTCTCACTCTTAATCATCAATCACCATTGATGGACATGAAGCTTTCTTCTTTTAAATGAAGAAGAAGAAGAAAGCAAGAAGAAGATGAATATTATGATAAGAATAATTCTAAAATGAAAATAATAATACATTCTTATCATCTTAGAACCATGGTTTAGTGTAGAGAATTAATCATGGTTGAGTGGTATGGTTAGGGTTAAGGATGAGATAAGAATTGTGGACCAAGTCAAAGCTTCATGAAGCTTTAGCTAAACAACAAATGAAGCCACCATTCTATTCTCTTTCTTTTATTCATTTATCAAAAATAAATGGATAACTAAATAAGATAAATGAATAACAACTAATAAACCCTAACCATATCATTAACCAAGGTTTAATACTTTACACTTAACCAAAAAGCATGCATCATCAAACATGATACAAGCTAGTGCACAAAATCATATCACATATATAATGCGCACAACCCGAGTGAGAAAATCCATTTTAAAGTAAACCAATACTAGTTAATGCAAAGTAATATATCAAATATATAATTATGCATTAAATCATTAAATCAACACTTGATTCAATGATCCGGTCATGTCGCACACAACCGACTAGTATCTTTAGTAACAACTTATCGAATCAACACTTGATCCGATAACTCGGCTATATCGGATATAACCGATCAATGTCACATCGCGAGAATCAAATACAGTATCACATACTGGTATTATTCTCGGTCCCGCACATATCTCATATGCGCTCCTATTTCGTTTCGCTTGAGCCAGGAAACCTCTGTGTAGGACTCTAAAGACTCGTCAATACGCCGGCAGCAGATGATGATCATATCAAACACCCACAAGCCGCAAGCGGTCTGCTAAACGTAACGGCCACCCGGGTATTGAGCGATCTGAAGATCGACGAGCAAGCCCGCTCACACTCCAGTGAATCCGACCAGTAACACTACCGTACAGTCCGGTCTGATCGTCTGATATGTCGCATATCTCGCCTAGGGGTGGTAAACGTCAGACCCCAATAGCTCGATAAGTCGTGTCGATATGAGGTCTATAACACTTCGAGAAACTACTGGTAACACTTACCAGTAAATCTCAGCAACCCTGGCCAGGGATTTCCTGCTATAGCCAATCGAACACAGCGCAACATCAACCCCCTATACCGGGAGAGACGAATCCCCTCCTATCGCTCATTGCCTCCATGTGACTCGGGACTGTACCCAAAAACCACCGTTTTGCACGCCCTCTTGGACATGGTAAGATGGAAATCAAAGCACAGTGGGAGCCACACAAGACTCTATGACGATCTCGGGTCAACAGACTACTCTGTACCAGTGTCACCAGAGAACTGCCATCTGACGTGAGGTATAATACCATCTGGGAGTTCTCGGCGAGTCCGTCCAGTGTACTCAGTCTCTACTGAGCACCCGTATATCATCTCTGATGTCAAACACCGATGGATATGGGATCATCCATCGCCCATCTGTATGAGTCGAGAAGCTACACGCTAGTCTACTCTGGTATATCGATGCCCCGTCTCGATACACCCACGACTAGGGACTTTGAAGGATGTACTTATGGACTACCACGTCCCCACTAATATGATCCGCATCATAGTCCAGATAGTCAAGTACACATCCTAAGGGCTTTACCAACATGTAACAGAGAGACAATCAGTATACACGTTAAGGTAAAGATCAACCAGATAGCATACTATCATGTCGAGCAAGAAAGTCCTCCCTATATACGTCCCAGCATCCACTACAATATACATCCAATGTACAGTAATGGCCTCTAGGGCATACATATAACTAACATCACATATGTGCCACTACTCCGTTTCGCCTGAGCCAGGAAACCTCTGTGTAGGACTCTAAAGAATCGTCAATACGCCGGTAGCAGGTGATGATCATATCAAACACCCACAAGCTGCAAGCGGTCAGCTAAACGTAACAGCCACCCAGGTATTGAGCGATCAGAAGATCAACAAGCTAGCCTGTGTGTTCTCCTGTGAATCCAACCAGTAACACTCCCGTACAGTCCGGTCTGTTCGTCTGATATGTCGCATATCAAGTCTAGGGGTGGTATACGTCAGACCCCAGTAACCGATAAGTCGTGTCGATGTATGGCTCATAACGGGTCGAGAAACTACTAGTAACACTTACCAGTAAATCTCCATATCAGCCCTGGCCAGGGACTTCCAGTTATAGCCAATCGAACACAGCACAACATCAACTCCCTATACCGGGAGAGACGAATTCCCTCCTATCGCTCATTGCCTCCATGTGATTCGGGACTGTACCCAAAAAGCCACTGTTTTGCACGCCCTCTTGGACGTGGTAAGGTGGAAATCAAAGCACAGTGGGAATCACACAAGACTCCATGACGATCTCGGGTCTACAGACTACCCTGTACCAGTGTCACCGGAGAACTGCCATCTGACGTGTGGTATATCACCATCTGAGAGTTCTCGGCGAGTCCGTCCAGTGTACCCAGTCTCCACTGAGCACCCGTACACCATCTCTGATGTCTAACATCGATGGATATGGGATCATCCATCGCCCATCATATGGGTCAAGATGCGTATAAGCTAGTCTACTCTGGTGTATCGATGCCCTGTCTCGATATACCCTCGACTAGGAACAGTTATAGGATGTACTCATCGACTGCCGCGGCCCCACTAGTATGATCTCATCATAGTCCCAGTAGTCGAGTACAAATCCTAAGGGCTTTATCAACATGTGAGAGTAAAACAGTAAACCAATACAAGTCAACATGTTAAGATAAAGTGAAACCAAATAGCATACTATCATGACGAGCAAGAAAGTCATCTCTATATATAACCAAGCATCCATTATAATATACATCATATGTACAACAATGGCCTCTAGGGCATATACATAACTAACAAGTTGCTCCCATGGTTGCTCTCTAGCTTCATCTTCTTCCTCAATTGTCATGCTTCAAGTTTCAACCCTCATATGTGATGTGAACCACGAAGCTTGAACACAAACTTGTGAGCAAATTAAACCCCTACTTCACCATCACACATTAGATTAGTAATTTGATGTAGAGTGTTGCCTTCACTAATGAGATTAGTGAAGGGTTAGCTTGAGCTTGTAGATTTCGGGTGGATCGTCTTTAGCGCGAAGATCACGAATGAGGTCCGTTCAACTCGAAGAGGAGCCTAGTAGAGTCGCGTGGACTTCAACCAGGAGCTATTGAAGAGAAGGACTCGAACTATAAAGGTTGTATGCTCTTTTCTTCTCTTTAGTTAATCACATCACAAAAGCAAACCCTAAATTATCTAGCAAAGATCTTGTTAGTCTAACTTAGCACCTAATAAAAATTAAAATTTGGCATGCTTGATGCCTCTAGAACCTCATGGTGGTGCTAAGGTCGACTTTCAGAGATATAGGCACGTTGCCCTCTAGAACCCGGCTACTCGAGCTCTCCGCCGCGGGGTAATCCTAACGCATGTAATAAAAACCTGAATATACAATGGTGACTACGTCCGCAATCAGGAGGCGCCCCAAAGAATAATACAAGACACGATGACGGCAGTCCACATATCGGACACTCGTCATGCAATATGAATATACATTACATCACAGAGAATTATATCTAATACTACATACGTCGGGCTGTCTATCATGACAAATCCAACACAACCATAACCGCTAAGCAAAATCCATCCCAGAACATGCAAACTTGCGAGTATCAATTCCATAACCCTGTCTAATTAATACGTATAGCAATTAGATGGCGTTTTACTAAACATTATGATACACGCAACCATCACTAAGCCTACAATAATCGAATACCGCACACAAATAGCTAACACTTTAATTTTCCAAAACACCTAAAATCAAGTGTGCTAAAAACTGGTAAAAATTTCATGCTAAAATCCACTCCGGAAGGCCGAAATGAGCTCGAATTGAGCTGAAACTTCACGGAGGACCCCGGCATGAAAATAGAGTCGACCTGGAGGCACCTAGGGGGATTACCCACCACCTAGGCCACCCAAAGGTGGCCAAAGAGGTGAGGCAGACCCGAGCCTGCCCATTTGGGCAGGGCTCAGCCCCCCAAGGCCACCTTTGGATGATCTCGGGGGGGGTGGGCTCTTCTTAGGCCCCCTGGGACGTCTCCGGGGTCCATGCGCACCTCCCCGCGGCTTCTCGGTCCAAACCGAGAACCCACAGGGAGTCAAATCATCAAATTAGCACGGAAATGTTTACTGGTTAGCGGCGGTTTTGGCGGGGCAAAACCGGTGGGATTCGGGAGTCATATCTATCTAGTTTAGGGTGTTTGGGTGGCTCTGATACCATTGAAAGGGCCAGTCAGCATAGTAGAAACTAGCCATGGCGCCCATAGGTCCCTCAGCAGCTACTTTTTATGTACTCCCCTGACGACGGACTACAACGCGCCGGGCCATATAACCGTACGGGGCACCTTGGGGGTAAGAGCATGTGCTTCGCCACCACTGTCACATAGTGAGAATCCCCCATGGGTCGGCATCCCTGCTTAGTAGCTCGAATACCATTAAAAGTTTCTAGTGCCCTCGTCGCTAACCCGTGGCTATTGCGGAATATGAAAATGAAAATTTTAGTGGCGCTAAAATCATATACCCATGAATCTAAACCAAACACCAAAACTAGCAAGCAGAAAAGGATAGAAATCATAACCTTTGTAACATTTTCATTTGCTCCAATTGGGTTGGACTCTAGCATGATCTCAAGATCTCCAGGTCGTGTTTGCAAGCCGATCCTTCTTCGCCGAAGATGATCCACCCGAGAGAACCGATCCAAGCTCCGGCTTCACACAGTGAATCAACCGACGCTCCAAGCTCATTAGGAATGAAGAGTGGGAATGTAGGAATTTTCCGCTATATTTTTCTCTTAAATCTAAGCTAAAGAGAGCAAGTGTAGAAGAAGGAGAAGGAAGTGAGGAAAAATAGCCATTAGCAAGTCAAGAAGGCATGAGAGAATGATAGAAAGAATAATAGAAAAGAATGGCTTCATAATTTTTAACAACCATACAAAATAAAATCTCATAACATAATGTAATAAAATAATGAAGCTCGTTTCTCTCTGCATGTCTTCAACCATGCTCAATACCACCTCACCCTCCAACTCATTTCATGAATATGAATATTCATGAAATGAGGTGGCCTTCTTCTAGAACAAATTCCGTATAAATACATAATATAATCCGGTATACGTATCGAAATATATATACGCGTATTCATATAAAAATATGAATAGTCAAGAGAGAAATTGAATAGTGAACAATAATACTAGAATACATATATTAAAAATATATATAAATTATTAAATCAAAACTTGATTTAATAATCCGGCTTAATCCTAAGCCGCTAGTATTATCAACCGTCCGATTAAAGTCCGTGTAGCCTGTACACATGTTTAATCGGACACCTGTATGTACCAACATACGTCATCTATATCATATCGCCTGAACCAGGAATACCCTCCATGTGGGACTCTAAAAACTCGTCAATATACTGGCAGTGGGTTTAACCACAAGTACGTCAGCAGCATTAGCTGAACGTAACGGCTATCCAGGTATTGAGAGAAAGGAAGGCCGACGAGCAAACTCATCCGTACCCCTACTGAGCCTGTCTGTGATAATCTCCATACAGTCTGGTCTGTTCGTCTAAGAGTGTCATATATCGGGTCTAGGGGCGGATAAAGTCAAACCCCTAATAACGTGATATTTCGTGTTGGTGTGAAGCTCATCACCCACTGAGAAACTACTGATCCAAATCAGTAATTCTCATCCATCTTGGTCAATGATTTCTAGTGATGGTCATCCATGCACAGCGCGACATTTACCCCCACTATCGAGAGAGACGAATCCCTGATAATCCGCTCACTTCCTCCATATGGCTCGTGACTGTACCCAATTAAAACATGTTTACACGACTCCTTTGAGCCATGGTAGGGTAGTAATTAAAGCACAGTGGGAACTCATACGAGATAAATGACGATATCAGGTCGATAGACTAACCTGTACTCATGTCACCTGAGAACTGCTATATGACAATAGGTATAATACCATCTAGCATATTCTCGGCGAGTCCGTCCAGTGTAACTCATAACCCAATGTGCACATGTGTGCTATCTTTGGTGACTAACTGACACCAATGGCTGTAAGACCGGCCATCGTCCCTTGTCGGGGTCAAAAAACGTATACACTAGTTTACTCTGGAATATCGATACCCAGTCTCGATATTCTCACGACTAGGGACATTTAAGGATTTGCTTATAGACTGCCCAGTTCTCACAAGTGTGATCGCTACAATAACCCTAGTAGTCAAGAAAGAATCATATAGGCTCTATCAACATATAATAGTGATCTGTAATACCACATAATATATGTACATGATGATAGAGATGAACCAAATAGCTTACTATCATCTCGAGTAAAACTGTTCTACCCATATAGGTCCTTCCTCAATCATCATAATTGTCTGCCTGCGATTATAATAATTGCCTTGAGGGCACTATATCCAACATGAGCATTACGTAAGTATGCTCCTATACGGGTTTCTTTTAGTTATTTAAATATTTTAATTTCATTTTCAATAATTGATTTAACTTGGTTCATACTGTAATTTCGTACAACAAGAGATGAGCAGAGAGATTGATGAGCTGGTGGCAGCGTTTGTCGAGGAGCATGGTCGAAATCCTACTCCCGTTGAGCTTCATGAATTAATGAGGATGTAATTCAGCGACACAACCCGGATCGGCATGGGAGAGTTCGTCTGGATGGCCAGGATATTTCGCCTACGGTATATCAGGCCTATCAGGGTTCGAAGTTGCATCCTACTCAGATACACACAGGGATATTCGTTCAGGAGCCCTGCCCTATGCAGCCCCATCTTCATCGGTATTCCGTGGAGAAGGCTTGTCTCCTCATACTCCCGTGGGCTCTCAAGCACGCGACTTCTCATCTCCTCATGCCTCTAAACCCTCGTCGGCTTCGGGTTCACGAAGGAGGGTGTCAAAAAAAGAGGTCTGCGGCGCTCTTGAAGTGAGGATAGAGATTATCTAGAGCTTGAGGTCTCAAAGGAAGAAAGTACCGAATGTAAGTTTGATAATTCTTGGTTTCAATACAAATTTCATGTAACTATCGAGAATATTGTGTGCTAATACTTGTGGGTTAATATCACTATAGTATCTGCTTGATTTCAATGACTTTCCGGACGACGACGGCACCAAGTAAGCTCGAGATGAAGTGGAAAATCATAAAACACGCGTGGATCGACGAGTCACTCCATTTCGTACGTTTTTACGCTTTAAGAAGTTATAAAATACGATATATGAATGAATTTGTAATTAAATTGAATTGAATTGAATTTGTAATTAAATTGAGTTGAGTTGTGGTTGTTTGTATATCAGTAATTGAATTGAATTTGTATAGAATGCTTGAAAACCACGCAAAACCTGCTCTCTCTTTTTTCTCTGTATGCAGCTTATTTCATCGGGCATTTTCCGACGAAATAAATTCTTTCGTCGGAAATTACCCGACGGAATAAGCTGCGTATAGGGAAATTTTGCCCAGTTTTTTCGAACTTATTCCATCGGATAACTTTCGACGAAATAAAACAAAAAATAAGTATCTGATATTTCCGTCATAATTTATTCGGCTGTACATCGGGCATCTTAATTGTGCTTTTTTATTGTGGATTAGGAAACTTTTTTATTGTGCTTTTATTCAAAAGGATGTGTTGGCATCTTAATTGTCTAAGTCTTTTCTCACTAAAACAAAACAAGTGCGAAACAAGAGGAAGTCAAAAAAATATGACGAAGTTTCTTTTACTTATTATTGAGCTGAAAGACTCAATTCATTGATAATTGTTTTATTCTGGCTGTCCTCAACAAAAATTGTATAATTGAGCGATATCTATTATATATTCAATTCGCTTTATCATAGTTGTTTTTTCTTTTGCCATTAGATCTGTACATTTGTAGGGTTCGAATTTTTAATCTCTTAGAGCTTCTTCTCTTGTTCTTTCGTATAAAAATATTTTAAAAATTAAATTGATTACATGGTGAGGTGTCTTCTAATTTTATATACACGATTATCTTGGACAGTTTGATACTCCTATAAATATATTTTGATGACCATTTTTAATCATTAATTTGTTGTCAAATGTGACATAAAACATGTCTTTAACCTTTAACTTATCCTTAGATTTAATTAACATATAATATAATAAAATAATTTTCCTACCCATCTCTACCATTATAACTAAAAAATGGTGGTACGCTATGATAATTAATTGAAATAAAATATTCACAAAAATACCAGAAAATCCGTAATTCTAAAATAGTTTGCATCAATGACTTTTTGCACGTGTAATACACATAGGTATATTCTACCATGCCAGACAAAAGATTTGAAAATATTCCTAATAAATTACGAGTATCTTGAGCGTGGGAAACATGCCCTCATCTGCGGATTGTCCTAACCTAGGATCGACTACTATCCATGGACTTGTCCAACCTAACCCTTCTATAATAGAACTGGCTAAACGAATCCTTGAATCCTACGCCTCTCCCATCCCTTCCTGGCCTCATCATAGCCAAGAAAGATGGACCTGAGAGACTTCCCTTTAGTTGTTGCAAGCCTGTCAAACATTAGGCACCTTACCGTCCCTTTCTTTTTTGAATTCGAAAGAACGGGACGGGGGATGAAAGACAAAGAAAGGGGCTTTTGAGCTCTTGAATGCTCTTAGGCTACCCGATAAGAATGAATTCCGACGCCCATAGCCGTAGAAAAGACTTTCTCCGTTACCATCTTTCTTTTATTCTGAAGGATTCCCACGAGACCTCCGACCGAAGGTTCTCTCTCTTTAGAATACAATGCATGACTTGGGAAGCTCACCGGTCTTGGGAATTGGATTTCCTTTATTTATAGAAAGTGGGTTTACGAACTATCTTTCTTAACCTGTTTAGCGAGCGAGTTGACAAGCTAGCCTGACTTCCTCATTATTGCGAGTTTACGAGCAAGCATTCATCCTTATATTTATGAGCGAGTCGCAAACAAAGTAAGCATCATTATTAGTTGAAAGTTGTCAACATCATTATTCAAAGCTGCATTATTATTGTGAGTTGGAGAACATTATTAGACTTTTTCCTTGTTCCGATCGATCTCGAAGAGTTTTTTATTTGAGTCACGTGTTTAAATAAAAATTATTAATTTTTTTAATTTGAAATCAAAAAAGTTAGAGAAGATTAAAATTTACTGCTATGAGTTGTTAATTTGTTTTTAAAATGAACCGCGGTGATTTTGGTAGCTATTTAAGATCAGTAGAGATACTTATGCAGTTATAATTAATTCAATTGATGATTGTATTTATTAAATATTTGTTGTAGAAAATTTTGATTTTAAATTTTTTTAGTGCTGATACGGCGCTAATTGAATCCATGTTAGACCATTAAATTGATATCAATTTGGGACCCGAGGCTTTGTGGTTATAACAGTTTTTGTTATTGTTATTGTTATTTTTATTTTCGTGTATGCCAAATATATCAAGATCCCACCCACATCAAACATGAATGTTTTTTTAGACAAATAATCTTTCTAAAGTATCCAAAAACGATACTAGGATAAATTAAGACAAAGTAATCTTTTGGCATTTCCACCTCATATAAAACACCTTAATAAACAATTAATTATATATTTAATCATTCATTATTACCCCCTATTATTATTATTAGCAGCCAAAGCTGAAATTTTTCTTTCTTTCTCTCTGATCATCTTCTCACTTCAAAAGTCCCCGAAAAAAAATCCCCAATTCACTCTCAAAACCCTAACCCTAAAAATCCCCAAATCGAACCTCGAAATTGATGAAATCTGGCCAATGGAATCCTCAATCGGCAAGCTCATCTACTGCTGCGTCTCCAGGAACAACCGCATCGTCTACTCCTTCAACGGCGGCGACCACACCCTCGAAGCCCTAGCCTCGCTCTGCATCGAAAAGACGCCGCCTTTCCACTCCCACTACTTCCACACCGCCGGTGAACGCACTTTCGGCTTCCTCATCGACGGAACCCTAACTTGCTTCGCCATCGTCGATCACTATCACGATCGAGCCCCGAACCCCCCCGACAAGAGGAAACTCTTGCAGCTCTTGCAGCAGATCAAGAGCGGGTTCAAGAAAAGCTCGAACTTTGACGATGAGCTCGTGCCGATCATCAAGAGGCTGATTTCCTCTTTGGAGAGCATGAATCACCCGAATCATTCGAACGATTTGAGCTCGGAGCCGTTGATGCAGGAGAAAAGTTTGGATTTTGACAGTAAGAATCGAGAGATCGGGAGGAGGTTGTGGTGGCGGCATGTGAAGATCGTGGTCGTGGCGGATTTGTTGCTGTGTTTGGCTCTGTTTGGGGTTTGGTTGGGGATTTGTAGAGGATTTCGATGCGTGTCGTAGCGATTCTTATGGGTGTTGCTGTGTAATTATTTGAGCAGAGTTTATACAAAGGTAAGTTATTTTCGTGATTCGTCTTCTTGTTTCATGCAGTGATTTTGATTTAGATGAGTATATAGTGCTCAATTGCTCTGTGTACAATTCTTTGAATGGCTCTTGTAGAGGATTTTGATGTGTTCAGATAGAGAGAGAAATTTGAAGGATCTTATTTCCAAAATATTTGAGCCGATTTACATCTCATGATTCATGTTGTTGTTTATGTTGTAATTTGGGCATGCTTTTGTGCCTCTGATACGGTATCAAGATTGCTTGATTGTTTGTCTGGAACCACAATTTTTATTGCTTGTTTCTTTTGAACCACTTTACCCAAAAGCAAAGCTTAAGTTGTTGGGGGTGTGGCTGACTATGTGTATAAAGTTAACATAATCATAATTAAATCACACAAGACCTATATGTGCACTTGTGCAGAATAAGCAACGGATTAAAATTATGTTTAAATTGACGATGATGTTTAAATTGACGATGATGAGGTTTTAACTAATGGCCTCTTGAAACTAGGTGCGGTGATATCATCACGTCAACCAAAAGCTTAAGGCCGCATTTGGCAATGGGATTACAAAGATTCTGATACCAGGTTTCTTGGGGTTCCAATTCAAAACTCTAAATATTAAAATTGTGGCTCGTTTAGCAACCGAATTAGAGTTTCCCAAACCACGGTTCGAAAAGTTTCAAGGCCTCGAAACCCCATTTCTTATCTCTAAACAACCGGAGTTTCGCAAAGTTTCCTGTAATCTCTCTTTTTTTTCCTCACTTCCGCGCTTAAACAGTAAATTACTTAAAGCATGTCTTGGCTTCAAACAACATGTTGCCAAATGACCCTAAACTTTTGAACCCTAATCTTAGGAAACCGTGGTCTGCATATGTGCAAACCGTGGTTTCTTTTTATCTAAAACAAAATTGAAGTTTCGGAACATGTGATGCCAAACTATAATCCTAGTGGTTGGATTGTAGGATAACAATGTATGTAAAGCGAACATAAACTTAACATTGCTTCATGAATGATTGAACAATACTTTAGATAAAAGAATATACAAATCTTTTATGTTTCTGATCTTTCTTTCAACCATTTACTGACATGATCAGAGACGGTTAAGAATGGTTAATTGTTAATTTAACTGAGAGATGGTCCTTAACAGAGCATGATGGAGGAAAAGAATTTATATAGCCGACCCTAATAACTTGGGATAAAGGTTTCTCGTTTTTTGTTGTTTTCATTGTTATCATTGTTCTCTCAACCATTTATAGAATATTGAACAATTTATATTGGGTTTCCTCCAACCTACCTTGTGGTTTACCTCATTCTCCAGAAACCATCCTACACTAATTTTGGTTGGAAGTCATGTGTACTTTCATTCCCTTACCGTATAGCCTTTTACCGTTTGGTATTTGTTCGGTAAAACATTGGAAAAATTATATCGTTAGGGGCCACATGACTTTTATATTAATTTTTATCTCCGAATTGCCCTTCTTCAATATACCATTAACTCTTCTTTCTTCCTCGTTTGTGGGACTGTTCTATTTCAAATTCTACTCTCGACTTCTTAAGAACCCTGACAACTCCAACAAACATGTTGAACAAACTTAAGATACTTTCTTTTATCTTTACTTTTGAAGACTTCTGATGTAGTTTTGTTAAATCGTCATTTAATGAAACACGGAGACTTTTAGCTTTCGTATTATTCAAATAAAAACTTAAGACGCTAGAAATTTCGTGTGCAAAGAAGGAATATTTGGGTGCGTTAGCTCGAATTTGGGTGCTTGATAGGGGATTTTGGGTTAGTTTTGATAATAAGTTGGAAATGGAAGGGAAGTCGAGCAGTCGAGCCGTAAAATCTAATGGGAGAGGGTTATGTGATAATAAAAAGAAGGTTTTTTTTATATCTCACTTCCAAAATTCCAATATTTCTAAATTTCTCTCCAAAAAAACTATATTTCTAAATTTCACCCCTAAAATCTTTAAGTTAAAAAATAGCCCCGGTTAATTTAACCAAGCATTTGAAGAGAATATTTTTCATCTTGAGATAATAACAGTTATTAACTTTGTAAAATACAAACACTTCCGATCATCTTCTTCACTAATATCATAAATGGGGGCTATGACTAAGCTTCTTCTTAATTTCAAAATTATGGCTTTTCTTTAAACAAAAAATTAGAGCAGTTTTTCTTGAACATTTCTAGTATGTTGATGTAGAGGGAGATTATGATCTTTATTATTGCAATTATAACAATTTCAACGAAGAAAATGAGTTATAAAAGAGATTAAACCCTCGTAGTTGGGTTAAGGATGGCATTTAAGAATAAATTTTATGTTTTTTTTATAATGGAGCAGGAAATGAGTTTGTCTTTTTTGATAATTAAGATACCTACCCCCCAATTTATTACATTAGTGGAGAAGAAGATTATTATAGAGCATTTTTTTCTTTTACTAAGTTAATAACTATTTTTAACTCAAGATGAAAAACATTCTCTTCAAATACTTGTTTAAACTAGCCTGGAGATATTTTTGAATAACTTAAACACTTTAGGGATGAAATTTAGAAATATAGTTTTTTAGAAGAGAAATTTAGAAATATTGAAATTTTGGTGTGAGATATAAAAAAAACCTAAAAAGAAATTATTGGGGGCTTTCGGTGATGGAATCAGTGTAACGAGGTTTCTAGAGAACGAGATAAACAATATGGTGGTTTGGTGAAATAACCCTTGATAATTTGCTATATTTTATGCCAAAGGTGAGAAAATATCAAAACTTCTACATTTTTATTTTATTTTAACTGTAGTTAGAATGCTCTGGCTCAAATCAGTTGTGCTAGTGCTTGTGCTATTGGGGGCTGGTTGGTTACGAAAAACAATGTATGTACAACTAAATGTAGATGCAAATACCGCGGTTGCAACTTCATTCCTTTGTTTGGTTAGAATGTAGTTGCAACTACATGCTTTACAAAACATGTGTTTGTTCGGATGTAATTGCAACATAATAACAAACTTTTTTTATTCTATTTTGCATTCCAACTCATGTAGTTGCAAAAGCGCAACTACATGATTTTTAACACAATTTATTTTTTCAATTACAAGTTGAAGCAGCAACCACTTGAACCAAACACTTGATTTTATGATTTCGTATGGTTGGAACCGTATGGAGCTCCAACTACATTCAACCAAACAACCCCTTGCTTAGATCTTACTACACTTTTGGATTGTCTATTGCGTTGTATCTTTTTCTTGCTTCATTTTTAGTAAATCTCAAATGGAGCTGATTAGTGATTAGATTTGAAGACCCTTTCTTGAACGTGGATGATCAATATTTCCCTATGAATTTCCATTTTCAGAGATAATGCTGCGAGGATGTGTATCATGTTCATTGTGTCAGCATCTCGTTCTTTTTTCTAGCAACTCAAACTTAAGACCGAGTGTAAACCAAATCGATGAATCGAAACATCAAATCGCAAGTGGTTAGATCTGAGCCTGAAGAACACCTGTAATGGTGTAAAAGCTAACGACAGCATTTCACATTTCCCTATGGCTAAGACCCTTGGCTTAAGCACGGAATGATGAAGATGTAGCTGATTCATCTGCTTCCCTTGGCGTAGCCATGAATTAACCCATTGAACAATACTCATTCCATACATCAATCGAGTTCATTTTCAACCTTCCCTCTCCAGCAGAAGTCGTGGAGGTCATGTTCATGCTTCAAAAACCTCAGTCTCATAACCTTCCCATGTATCATGTAAAACACTGCCATAACACGGCATGGTTTTATTTTTGGAAACAGAAGGTTTGTTACTGTTTGTCGGTATTTTGTGTTTGTTTCTGTTGGTATGTTGTGTTTGTTTCTGTCAGTAATTTGTGTGATTTATGCATCTTAATTGTTATCTAATGAACTGAAGACGGTACTTAACAAAGCAGATAAAAGATATAAGAGCTGCAGTGAGATGTGTTTGGAATTAGTCGTGTACCTCATCCAGGTTTGGATGTGTTGTGTGTGGAACCCATGGCGGAAATTGAGGTGAGTCATCCGATGAATGGAATTTGATGGTTGTCTATATGCCCCCCCCCCCCCCGCCCCCCTCTCCCACAGAGAGAATCCGGTTTCAGCTGCGATGAAATGTTTTTCGCATTGGATTGTCTACTTGCATGTGTATCCAATTCCGAGAGATAAATGGATGGGACACATGTCCTTTAGATATTAAAATACAAGGGATTTATGTTGTTTGTCTGTTAGGCAGCATGTGGGTAGGCCAAAAGGGTGCCACGAAAGAAGCCGTGCTCGTGTTAAATGCCTATTCTTCGGTGTGAGCTTTCCTAGTTGGTTGCATCCCATAGGGGGGAAGAACAAGGACGGGTCGCATGATAAGTTTTCGCGAAGTCGTATGTTAGGGTTGCAGCCATTATCGAGAAGTTGTACATTAGGGTTGCAGCCCAATTGAGGACAGGCGTCCAACCCAACAAAAGGGAGGCCCGATCAAAGATTTAATGTTCAATCTCGCGAAAAAGAAGTCCAATCAAGGACTTGGTATCCGATCTCGCGAAAAAGAGTCCCTATCATGGACATGGGATCCAATTGGAGAAAAATTTTACGGTTTGATCTTCTATAGGCGTGGGGTTGTGGTAGTTCCGGATTCTCAAACCTCAAATGGCAAATTCTATGACATCAGCACCATTGTTTATTTTATTTCTCTAACCGTTTTTAGAGAGGTTGCTCCTAATGCTTGTTATAATTCTAACCATTTTATTTCTCTAACATCATCACTATTGTTTATTTTGTTTCTCTAACCATTCACCATCCTATCATCTGCCGTTTAGCTTCCTTTGTTTTTGTGATCAAACACGGTGTGAAAACCTTCTAAATCGTTTTAAGAGCCCTTTTTTGTGTGTGTGGGTGGAGGGGGGAGCAGGGCTACGGTTATTATTATAGTTAATTTTTCTTTTTCCTATACAGAAAAGGGTTTTCCTAACCAATTTGACTTCACTTTTAGCTCTCCTAACCAATTTGACTTCACTTTTAGCTCGCCATTTTTTCCACTAAAATAACACACGTCTAGCTAAAAGCGAAGTAACCAATTTGACATCTCCCATCACCGGCTACAAGTGTAGGCTACTCGTTTCCAAATTTGCCGCTCGTCAGCAATGAGGTAATGTACACGGCTACTTTCAGTCTTCACAAACTCAACATACCCACTAATATATTTATCCATGACGAATACATCAACAATCCAACATACAAGAAACCAAGTTACAGAGAAAAAGCAAGCAATCAACATTCATACCTTAAAGCATACCACTGAGTGACAACTACACTGTTGTATACTCTTGTATATTCTATTTACTTAGGGGTGGGGAGGAAAAAAACAACTCAAAATAAAAAAAAAAATTAACTTAGAAAGGATAAGGAAAGAAAAAGCATGCCATCATCCAATCCATGACCTTTCTTTATCACCTCCCCCACTAAATGAGGGCACCGGCCTCATAACTAAAAGACAACACCATCAACATCATCATATCATAATTCATATCTCCCCAAAAACTTACTGGCAACCGGTCACTTTCCTTTTCTTTGCCTCCACTTACGACTCAACACAACCACCACCCATTGCTAAAGTTGAATGACAAGGGCCCGCTGCTTTTGGACTTGCATCAAAGCACGGGCTGATCAGCCCCGGGCCCACCGATGTGAGTATCGTCGTCGTCATGGGGTTTTCTTGCGGCGTCGGTATCATGACTCTTGGCTGGAAGCTTCAGCTTGGGGGACAAACGCTTCGATTCCTCGTAGGTGTAGATGTAGATCTTCTTCACCATGCTGCAAAACTCACTGCAGTTGAAAATTTTATAGTTAGGTCGCTGCAGTTGAAAAATTTACAGTTAGGTCATAAAAAATTATACGGCTATAAAATACAGTGAGATGCCATCAAGTTTAGTTTTTTTTTTGTGGATAAATATCATCCGAATGCAATCAATGCATAAATACACTAAAATGCCATGACCTTTTTTTTATTATTGCTATAATTAATATGATGATAGATCTACTTTTACTGCAAATCTGTCATCAGAGATGGCCAAATCCGACCTTTATGAATTACAATGAGCAAACTGTTTCAATCATTTTCTATAAGAATTTTGCAGGAGCGGTGAAACAAGCATTAATGCCGGTATTAATAAATCAAAGTTCATGATTAATATGAAAGAAACAAACTACATGGAATATTATTGTAATTCATGAAGGTCTAGCTAATAATACTACCATGAACTTCATTTCGATTTTAATGGTTGTTTTATTGAGTAGAGTTTTCAGAAAAAAAATTTGCTGAAAAGTTAAAAACGAAGTGCATGGTATAAAGATGATAAAAAGAAAAATAGCTGTAGGTAAATACGTAATTATAAAGTTTATAGAAAATTACTGCCAAGGATCATCGCCGACGAGCATCATGTCGTCCTCGTCATCAGTGTAAACCACCTGCCACTTTTTAACGGAATTATTGGTGAGCTCCCCTTCGATGCTGAACATGCCTTCAAGCTTGCAGAGGAGGGCCTCGTACCTGTCAAATCTAGTCAAATCCACTGCCCTCCCAACTGCCATGCCATGCATGTGCACCTGTTTTTGTCAAATATAATTAAGACCATATATCTTCACATTTAAATCGGCATTAAAGTTGTGATATCTAGGGTTGAGCAATGCATTTTTGTATACAAAAGTTCTAACAGGTCCATTCAGGTTAAGCACTAAATATTGGTATTTTTGTAATATGGTTTTTGATGCGTGTCTGGTTGGATAAACACAGATTGCCCTCTCACCATTTCTCACCATCTTAATGTCCCCTCAAAGCACTAGAACTACGAAGTTTTGGTGACGGCTGAAAAAATATGTTTATAGTTTATCATTTACCAACGGGTTCCAATTAACTAAACCGATTAGGAGGAAAAATAATCAATGCAGGGATCCACAGTTTATAGGAAGGAAAACAGGGTTGGTTGGTTTTGAGCATATGTTGTAAGGTTGGATTTGACGGTGTATCCCGTTATCAATGCCGCAGATTTTGATTCCCTCCCGGTGTGCCAAAACTACAAAACTCTGTTTATATTCATAACCTCCATGAGCGTGTATTTTTTTAGGGTGAAACAAGACATTCTGCATAAGGTTGTGTAACAATCAACTTTAAATGTATGCCCAACGGGATTCGAATCTATGTTGCTCTATAACAATTTTAATTTCCCTGACGCTACACCAGAACTCCAAAGTTCTGGGGAGGTTATATTTCTACATTTATAACTCTATTTAGACTCACCTTGGTGCAGCTCCTCAATTGCCGGCTC
Source organism: Agapanthus africanus (assembly GCA_030015575.1). Taxonomy (NCBI): domain Eukaryota; kingdom Viridiplantae; phylum Streptophyta; class Magnoliopsida; order Asparagales; family Amaryllidaceae; genus Agapanthus; species Agapanthus africanus. Next base: position 370,515,264 of record JASDDO010000010.1, read on the forward strand.
TGAGTCTCATGTGGCGATCGAAGGCATGATCTCTCGGGATCGCTGCTAACAGCATTCGAAGGCTGTGATTGCTGGTCAGATTCCACATCCTGAGAACTCAACGGACGATCCTCTCCAACAGCAGAAGCAGCAGGTGCAGCCACCACTGTTGATTCTTCTTCTACAGTAAGAGAACTCTCGGTCAACTGAAACCCAAATAGCCGGCAGCCGCTGCTATTGCTCGAATCTAGCTTTTTCCTTGTTGGTTCTTTGTTAATGCTAGCGGAGAACGATTCGGTCCAGTATGCTGTACCGTTGGGAATTTGTGAAGGCCAAGTGCTTGGGTTGAATCCGATGGATCCGAGACTGCTTGGAATTGGTGATGGAGCTCTGCTCCCACTGAATCCAATGGAGGTTGGTGCTTGTGAGAAAAAGGATGTTGGAGCTGAGTATGGATTAGGTTCCTGGCTTTGTTGAAGCCCCGAGAACGAGAAAGTTCTAGAAGGATCGGTTGGAGGTCTCCATGTTCCTGCTAATATGAGAAAAAGATTAGAATGCATGGTATAATACAAATAACAAGAGAAAAATACATAGGCTCCATCACTAAAATAACCTTGACCGTCGTCCTTCTTCACAAAACTAGAAAGCTCCCTTAACGTGCTATGTTTAAAAGTATTTGGAATTATAAAAAAAAACTACTTTAAACCCAAAGTTTAAGGTAGTTTACTGTAATTAAAAAACTCTAGGGTGGTTTAGTGAAAAACAGGGATAGACAAGGTTTTTTATGTGTTAGTTTAGCCTATATGAATATGATAGCTGCCATTGGTGTCTCCAAGAAAAAAATGCTTTCTAAAGGCAAAGTAAATTTATATAAATCAGTAGGAAATGCAATCAATCTGCATCGGATGATTCTTCAGGAAAATACATGTATCCAATAGGAATTTAAAACAAAGCAAATAGAAAGATCAGATACTGTGCATTTAGAATCAAAGAAAAGTTGGAGGCATAAGTAGAAATTCATAGAACATGTATCATGCCCATGAATGACTAATAGAAAGATGATAAAAGGGGATCCACATACCAAAATCTGAAGAAAGCTCTGGAAGAGCAGAAGGAGAAATTAGTGGTCGTGCACGTTTATTTCTGTTTGTTGGTTGTGAAGATGGAGCCGTCGCTGCAACAAGTGGCTCGACTTCCCAGGGTGAAACCCTTTCTGGCCGTGCAATGGATGAAGGCTCGTCCCATTGAACCTGCGCAGGTTCATGCCTCAAGACTAAAGTTAAACAAGAAAACTGTGTGGGTGAGTGTTTTTTTCTTCTGTTATTTTATTTTGTTGGAGGTGGGGGTCCAGGGGAGGAGAAGAGGATGGTAAAAGATGGAATGTTATATTTGAAGCAACTGTATTTATCTGAGTTGATTACAATGGGGCATTGCATGTATCAAACAATAAAATAATGTTAGAATATAAATCTCTCTCTCTCTCTCTCTCTCTCTCTCTATATATATATATATATATATATAGAGAGAGAGAGAGAGAGAGAGAGAATAATGGAGGAAAGAGGCCGAAAAAATACAACCTCCATTTTTTCCGACGATTGGCATCCATCATCATCGTCGTTATCATCTAAGATGTGCATACACCAAATTTCATGTGATTCCACCACTTTTTCACCGTTGAATTAGCAATGCAAAAAGTTCTATTGTCGGTAAACAATTAATTTTGCACCAACTAAATCAACGGTAAAAAAATAGTATAATCACATGAAATTTGGTGTATCCACATCTTAGATGATAAAGATGGAGGTGATGTATGCCAATCGTCGAAAAAAATCATGGAGGGTGCATTTTTCCGACGCCATAAAAGGAAACTCCCTCCTATGGCACCTTTCCTCCATTAACCTCATATATATATATCACACACATCCAATCATCATAACTTCAGAGTTGTGCAGTGACAAAGATATGCTAATGTTAGCGCAACCCGGTTCAAATTCCACCGGACGCGCATGCGAAGTAATTTTTAAAAATATTGTTGTGCAAAACCCTCGGGTTTCAGCCCATAAAAAAGTGTGTTAGAATATAAAAATATGTCTTTTAACCTTCATCATAACTTTGAAGTTGGCTGCAGTGACCGAGACATTAAGGAGACGAGTTATTATTGAGCGTAATTGTGTTACCTTTAAAGATCTCCACTCAGAATCTTTCCACACAGATGATCCCGAATCACCAACATTAATTATAGTCCCGCTGAACCTGATAATCAGTAGAATAGACTTTGGTTAATGCCTTAATGATAAAGTGCCCCTTTAAAGCATCTAGAAGTGTAAAACCAACCACAAGTCATATACAATACCTTCTTTCTGGAGACTCGTCGCCCTCGAATCTCATCTTAAACCTCATTCCAACAGATAGTTTGTGGTTCTTGGCTTCAAGATATCTATTGAGGCTTATGATGAATTCAGATCGACTTGTTCTGTGATTTAAAAGGTATATATTTTTAACAAACTTTTCAAACAAGAAACAAAAAAATATAGAGGTTTCTAAATTTAGAGTGATCTAAAACCTGGGCTTGTAGAAAACAGAGAAAAGTGTGCCAGTAGATATAGCATGTGATGCAGTCGCCAGAACTCCAAGATGCATGCTGTGGCTTGATATAACAGATGATGGCATGTTATTTAGCTGTCTCATAAGTCTCCGAACACCAACTCGTAGTTCTCCGTTCTCACCCCTGCAAATATATAAATTTGGTATTAACAAAATTCAGAACAGTGAGCTCCTCCAGGCTCAACTCCAAAACAACAATCTAAACAGCAGGTTTGATAAAAGGTCGCCAAAGGTGATTTGGGAGATGAAGGTCCTTACCTCATGAAGATAAATGCATCGCCTGCTACCAATCTCTTTGAGCTAACAAAAACACTCCACCCAGTAGTGAGCAGATGCCGTCTCGGTTGCCCTGCAACCATGGAAACAAAAGTGAGTTTTTCTTTTCTTTTCTTTTTCCTTTTTTCTTTTCGCTCTTTTGTACATACTGGCAAATTGTACAAAATCTGGCAAACTAGCAAAATAATTGTGTTGATGTAAGTTCAGTTAGCTATGGATATAAATCACACAAAATCTAACATAAAATGCAATGGCTAGTTCTAAATCTGCATCGTTGGCTACATCAATCGTCTAACTTCACTATTCTAGCCTGTTGAATTGGATAATAAAAAGAGAAAAATTAATGAACCAGTATGGAGAAAGAGAGTTGACCTCTAAATATGTGGCGGAAATGCCACTCATTCCCATGAAGATCAGTGGCAACCAATTCTTGCCAAGGTGGATGCTGCGACATATCCTGAAATGATAAAGATACTTGTGGGTCAAATTCAACAAGGAGATTAAATTCAACAAGGCGATGCATATAAAAGGTGTCTCCAATTTCTAGGTTAATTTGTATTTAGAACTTACCAATGGAGGCAGACACTCATCAGCATGCCTCCTCAGTACAGAAAATCCCCCATGAGTGCTTGTGTCTGAAGCAGTAAGTGTTTTGCAGAAGGAATGAATTGTACATCTTTCAGGTTCAGAAAGTGGAGGATCTGGACTAGTGATCTCTCCTTGCTAATCAAAAGTTATTCAAAAAGATGATCAATATAATTGGAAAGGTAATTATGGAAAAAGGAGAGAACATAGTCGTAAATTAAGAATACTCACGTCCTGTTCAGGTAACAGAGTAATCTGTGCATAAACTTCGTCGGAATCTGCTTCAGCCTAGAAAATTGCACAAGCTCACGTGTAAAACAAGTGACTCACAACACCTAAATCTATGCAAAATTAATTGGACCATAGTACTTAACTTGGAAATTTCATGGATTTTTTTAAAAAAATTATTAGAAAGCATACCCGAAGCTGAACATGAACGACCTTGCACAGGATCTTAGCTGGAAGATTAAACTTGGGCATTTGCTGATCAATCCCTTGATGAGTAGATGCTTCAAGCTACAACAAGGTAGATAACATATACAATCGCTATTCAGAGGTAACTACAAAATTGAATGATGGCACGCTATGCATATATATAAACTTCGATTGATTGCACAAAGCCCGCCCCATATTTTTGCCCCTTCAAGCACTTACACTCCCTGAAGAGATTTATTAGAACGAACACCTTCTCTGCTCATCAACCTTAAAAACACCCAATCCTAATCTAAAAACGCTAACAAGTTCTGGAGTTAGATTAGACGGTCATATTTTAATAGCTGAATTTGAGCGTTTTCAGGGTTTCGGTGGACGAGCGCTAATAAATCACTTGAGATCATATGAGAATCATGCAACACTTGTAAAATTTACCTGTTCCATATGCCCCTGGGGAAGATAATAGACCCGTTCCCCTTCGCGAGGCACTGTAACCAGAGGTCCAGCACAAGCATGCCAGAGTTCTTTGTATAAAAGATCAGCGGAGGTGCCTAAATTGGGAAAGAGACTCGTCAGTAAGACTAGGAGGAAGAGCATGATAATATGATATCTAGATTATAAGGAGGATGGTTTTGGAGTGATAAATTGATACTCATTAAATATAATCTGATGCACAACAAGCAAACAGTTGTTTTCCGCCTCAAAAGAAGCATATATATTCAATTTTTGGATCCATGACAGTTAATAGATATACTTTAAAGACAATCCAACAAAGGAGATTACCAGAGTCAGCCAAACACTGGATCAAGGTAGCAAGCAACATTTTTACCAATAGTGAAATGGAATTGAGCAGAAAAAGCAAGAACAGCAATTGAACAGATTTAGTATAAAAAAAACTTTGCCAATGCACAGGTTCACCACTTTCCCAAAAAAAGGTTCAAGCTGCAAATAAAATCCAATATAAAAACAGGCCCAAAGAACACCAATAAAAGAGGGGCAAAAAAGTAGAAATCGGAGAGCAACACAGAAATCAATAAATAAATAAAAGAAAAGTTTCACAAACCAATTAAATTATTACACCCAAATCAAGTAAAACATGAAGAAAAATACATGTATCTCAGGGATTTCAAAAGGTTTTGCTTGGCCTAAAATAGAATCAAACAACAGAGCAACTCACCTCCCAAAAATGAAACTATAAAACAAAATTTCAAAACAAAAAAAAACAGAGAGAGAAATACCAACAATTTTACAGTAACTGCTATTGTCTACACAACAGATATCCAAGCACCAGCCAGAAATACCCAAAATCATAAGCTAAAAACAAAAAAATTAATCATTCGACAATATAAGGAGAAATTTAACAAGAGAACACAAACCTGAGACAGGCATCGCTCCAGTCTGATGCTTAGAACCCGCAAGCGCCATGATAGTTCAGCTACAAAAGCCACCCTTTCAATCACTAACTTCAGCAAAAAAAAGTTGACGTTTTTATCTGAGCAAACGAGCTAAAGACACCAATTTCCTCAAATTTAGCTACCCATTCCCCAATCCTCATTAAATTATCAACTCTTCAGCTTCACCTACAGTAGCCGCAACAGCTACAGCAATAAAACCCACATTAATTCCCAAATTTACTGCTACTACAAGCTCCAAAACCCACAAAGCCTCGACCTTTACAAACCTACGCGCCTTCAAATACCTATCCACGCTCTTAAAAACCCTAGAAACGCCTCCAATCCCTTTTGAAACGCTCCAATTCCCTCGATCTCTAACGCCAACCCTAGCGAGAACGAGATCCGCCCAAATTCTCCTCAATTCCCCCCCAAATTCTCGAATCCTGCTCCAAAAGGCAACATAATCTGTTCAAATCGCTGCGGAAAAGAAAGACAGAAGTGAGATCTTCGATCTGAAATCGAATTTCGCCTCGAATTTGGGCTCAATTCTTGCGAATCATATATATAGAGAGAGAGAGAAGAGAGAGGATTGAAGGAGTGGAGGGAGTCGTTTGTTAACCTAGAGATAGAAAGAGCTTTAGGGAGAGAAAACTTTTGATTTGTTTGTTGCCTCTGCGAGACCCTCCACGGACCCTGCGAATCCGCTGTCTGCTGCTGTTGCTGCTGCCTTTTGCTCTTTTTCTCGTGCTTTCGAGCTTTTCTATTCTGCGCCGCCGGAGCACGATAAGAATTTCAATGGTGGTAGATTCCGAGAAATTATTCTGTGTATCAAGCCAGACTTATATATAGGTAGAGAAACAGAACAATATGGAAACTGCTCGGAATTTTAAGTAATGGTTTATGAGAAGAATATGCTCGGATTGTCTCGACCTTGCATATGGACATTTGGAAAAAGTGTTATTTGTAACCTGATCGAAAATTTTATAATAACGATTAATCGAAAAAATATTCTGTATTCAGCGTTCTGTATTCAGACATTACAAAATAGAAATAGTTAGAAAGAGCTCAAGGATTTTGTTGGTAAAGGATTTTGTTGGTAATGGTTTATTGGAAGAATATGCTAAGACGTTGGGGTTTGCATTAGGACATTGGAGAAATAGAAATAGAATTATTTGGTTCTTGTCTGCAAATTGTTTGTGGTGATATTTTATTAGGAAAATAGATTGTGTTACCGAACTCTGCATCCTAGGCATTGAAGATTTAGATATAGAAACATTTGGAAACTGCTTGAGAATTTTATACCGACTTTTTATTACAAAAATATATGGTTAATCGGGTTCTGCATCCCGGCATCCCAAAAAAAGTATTATTTGAAAAATATCTGGACAACATTTATAGAAGCCACGGTTGTGACATGGATAGCTACAGAAGAATTTGTCATTCATCTATTTGACTGCAGATAACCGCTTTGTACAAAATCAAAAAAATTAGAATTGCAACTAGTTATCGTATAATTTGTGAGGGCCCGGTCATAGGTATAACATTGGATATTTTAATTTATCCAACAAATTTGAACCGTACAAACTCAACCGCTGCTTTAAGAAGCGGTTAAAATCTAACGGGTCTTATTTAACCGCCACTTAAAATGGCGGTTAAATATCAAACCAATACTTAAATTTTTTTTTTCTAACGGTTGAGAAACATGTCACCTATCGATTTTGGAACCCTAACTTCCGCCAGAATACTCTGCGTCTTCCTCAACAAAGTTTTTCGAAATGGCCTCTCAATTTTAGAACTCTAGCTTTCGCTAGAGCATGTCTGCATCTTTCTCAACAAAGTTTTTCAAAATGGTTGTGGTAAGTTTTTTATTTCTACGTTTACATATGGTAGTATGTCGATTAATCTAGTTTATGAGTGAATTATCCCTAAATTAGAAGAAGAAGAAGGAATAGTGGTGGAAACAGACGAAGATTAATACTTGAAAAAACCTATTATTTCTATCGATTCAATAACTCCTGAAAGAAAAAAATATTGAGTTTATATCGTCAACTAATGAAAGCAAAAGTAAAAATATTCTGTCTTCTAAAATCAGTCCTGATGAGAATAACGAAGGAGGTGTAACAAGTTATTCAAAGTATGAAAATTTTGATAATACTACATGTGATTTGGTAGAACCTGAAATTGGCATGATATTCAATTCACTAGATGATGTTTATAGATGTTATTGGGTTTATGCTCGAAATATTGGGTTTGCTATCAGAGTTAGTTCTACCTATCGTACAGTTCACAGTAATTCTATAATCTCTAGATTATATGAATGTAACATGGCTGCAAACCCTAAACAGTTCAAGCTCAATGTGAAACGTAAAATATCTTTTTCGGCGTTCCGGAGATATAATTATATTGGATTCAAATGTGAAGCTCGTATGTTTGTTGTTAAAAGGAAAGATCGATGGATAGTAACTTCTTATAAGAGAAAGCACAACCATCCATTTGTACCACAATCAATGGTATAATACATATCTTGTCATAAAAGAATTTCCAAATTCGAAAGAAATCAAATTCATAATTTGAAAAATAGTGGGGTTGGTAAAAAAAAATATATACGATACTAGGACATGGTCATGGCGGGGTAGAGAATCTTGGTTACGGGCTAAAGGATATAAAGAGTGTTTTTAGAAAAATACGCCATCAATCTATACACGTATCGGACACCCAAGCTATTTTAGCTTATTTGCAATTTATTCAAGTTGAGGAGCCTAATTTTACTTGCATGGTAAAATATAACGAAGAAAATCATATTGATACCCTCTTATTTGTATATGCGCGCTCTAAAACTTCCTATAAAACTTTCGGTGATGCAATTACTTTCGATACTACGTATTGAACAAATGTTGGGAATTCACCCGCGCGCGCAAACGCATATATTATGGAAATGGATATGAAATGAAAGAAACGGAATACGCACGCGAGATCGTTCTCGTTTTAATATTTATAACCGCAAGTGCACGGCGCGTTATTGCGAGCCGGCAAGCACGAGTCGATCCGCAGGGAATTGTGTATTAGGTATCGTGATTTAAGATTCAACAAATTAATGAATGGTTGGTTTTGTCACAAAAATATAAAAAGAATACGGAAATACGGAAAACAAAGAAAGAAGGAAAACAAGTAAGAAAGAATGGTTGCGGTTTTGGCTCGGGAGATTGAATCGCGACGATTCCCTCGACGTTCCCTTGTTTATGAGTTGTTCGTTCTCACGTTGATCCCGGTATAAAGCACGACTTGTCGAAGCGGTTGCGAGGCACAAGTCGTCAAATTCCGATATTCTCCGCAATCACGAAACTAATCCGTTTTGTTCACTTACCGTTGTATGTCCAAACTTGGGGTATCAACACTAAACACAAGGGTTAGCAAGCATACCACAACATCAAAAACACAATTAGCGAGTGAGAGCAAGTGATTTTAGTGTTGAGTTTGCTAGGTATTTGTGATGGTATATCGTATATGAAACCGAAAGATTTGTCAAGTCATTTAATCACAAAATACGATATCCAAATCTATCAACCTTAACATTAAATTGATTTTAACTTAAACATTGAAATGGGGAAGGGAGTGAATATGGTATATGAGGAGGTTACAAAGTAACCATTTTCAAAATACCATACCATATCAAAACATAAGCAATCTTTAAGTTAGAATCATAAATGTAAGCACATGAAACATAAACAAGAGGTGGAGGAGGCAAAACCTTTCATCTCACTTCCTCACCAATACCACAACCAAAAAATTAGTTAAGCATGATAAAAAAAAAGTAAAGCAAGTAAAGAAAAGAAACACAAATATTATTAACACTTGAGAAAGAGATACAAGATTTTGGTTACTTGTTCAATCTCCTTAATGAAGCTCTCCAAAGAAAGCTTCAAGAGAGAAGAAGAAGAAGAAACCAATGATGAAGCCCACTCACCCTCAAGCTAAACCAAAAATAAAGAAACTAACAAAACTATAGAAGTATGTGAGAATGAGAGAGAGCTTTCCCTTACTCATTGGATCTGCTTTTATAGGCACCAAAGAAAAATAAATAAATAATAAAAATAAGGTGATGTGGCAGCAAGGGGGGCTCTGTAGAAAACTGGGGCTTATTAGAGGCAGGGGACCGGCCTGCTCGGTTTTGGGAGGGTTGTGTCCGGCCACTTTCCAAGCATAGGGGCTCGGGTTTGCATGGTGGGTTTGTGTGCTCCTATATATGACTCTGGTGCTGCTAGATTTCTCTAATTTAACCTGGTCTGCACTCTTGGATTTGGAGGGAAACTTGATGCTATATATCACATCACTACTTTATGCATTAACTCCACATCACTTCTCATGACCACTTGTGCCATGATTCATGGCAGCCCCATCATGGTCCTAGTGCCAAAGAGCATGTGTGCACTTGCATTGTGTTGGACCAAAATATTGTGCACAAATATTATTTACAAAAACTTTTTGGATATCGGTCGGTTTCCAGTTCCGGTTGCAGTGTCGGCTCCCAAATGCTATATCCGTGATTTTGAATGTGTTTCCAGTGTTGTATCACGAATACCTGTAATCTGTAATTACTGAACCGACACTGGTTAATAGCACCGATATATAACCAAATAGATAATGAATGAGCGGTAATAAAATACAGTTTTCTGATATGAACAAATACCCCCAAACTTATCTATTGCTCGTCCCGAGCAATACAAAAAATCCTAGCCTCGCTTTCGCAGGGAACGCGATTGCACTGAGCATGTGTAACAAGCCGTTAAATCTCTAGGTGTCCCTAGTAGGAGTAGTGTTGTCTCCTGAGGGTTTTCAGCGGATTACACCCACAAAATCTAGTCAAGCTAACTTTATAAGTTAACGTCGATTCTACTTCTACAATTTAGTATCTAAGTTAGAAATTCTATCATCCTAAGTTGGAAATATTCAACTCTTATGTTTCACACCTCCTATTTATTCAACCCCAGATCCTATACGTTTTTATAGTTTAGAAAGATCTCGGTATCTCCTGAGTTTTCTTTCTAAAGTGCGGTCCCCAATCAGGGATTTTTATCATCATTACAGAAAACATAAGTCTTACTCTTCATCCCTATCTCTCCTCTAAACATCGATTGTATACCCCTACGTGTGTGTAAATTTTCACTCCTACACTTAAGAATTCAATTCAAGCTATAGTACCCTTGCCTTAATACCTAATACTACTTCTTTTCATTAATGGATGGACGGTTTTGCTCACACATCTTTCATGCGATTATTAATACTTCTTGAAACACTAACAGCCGATTACTGAATATATGAGCTTAAAGCGTAAATAGTAGTTTCCAGGTCTTGACTTTATTTATTTATTATATATATATATATATATATTTCTTTTTCTTTTCAAGACTGGATATATTTTTCAATGATGCTCTTATGGTGGTTAGCTTTAAATACCGTTTTTTCTTTCATATTAGGCTTTCAGGCAAGAGTATTTCTAGGTATCATCTACTATCCCAAATTTCAAGGTGCGTGTATGTGCAGTTTGTAGGGTATATATTTTCTAAATTTGGACTCAAGAATAGAAACTATTTTTCAGACTTATCTTTCAGTAAAGCTTCAATACTCTCCCTTCATCTCGACTTAACTAAAGAACTGAACTCAAGATTACCTATTTCTCAAAAAAAAACTGTAAGGACGTATAATTACCAAGGTTAAATAGAATGAGGGTTATTTTTAGGGTTGTCAAATCCTAAGCCTAGGATTTAGTTACTTTTAATATATCAACTAAATTTTCGGAATAACAATCTAGGTTACCCTACTAGCTAACTTGACGACAAAGTTTTTATGTTTTTAGGGAAAAAATTCAATTTTTATGGGTTTTTAAATATGTATGCAATGCAGAATATACGATATACACATGATGCAGATAAACGCAGTGCTCACCCCCAAACCTAAGTTTTACGATGTCCTCATCATTGCCCCCGTCTCCGGTAGCTAGACTTAGACATCAGGGTGAGAATTTTATTCAAAGAAAAAAAAACCTAAGACTAATTACAATATTCACAAGTTAAACGATTGAGTTAGTCCAGAAATTAATACCAATCATTAAAAGATTTTGTCTATATAGTGCCCTGGCTGGCAAAAAAATATGTATATACAAAAGAAAAAGAAAAGGTATATGTTAGATGTTAGTGAAGGGCATGGGCGTGTAAAAGTAGAGATCAGAAGACGCTGAAGATGAAGATGAAGTTTTGAAGCGGTCAAAAAATTGTTTTCTGAATGAATTGAATGTTCAAAAGGCACATGTTGAGTTCCAAAGTCAAGTTCGTGTAAAAACTGGAGTTCATTCTCAAAAAGTTCAGCAAAAGAAAGGTTTCTAAGATGTTCCCAAATTGATCCTGACTCAAACTTACCTAAAATATCAAGTTCATCCGCAAAAATTTCCTCAAAACTCGACATGAAAGAATATTTTCAATGTTGTCTTTCTCCCTATGATTTTTCTCGATCCTATTCTTATCACTATGGTTTTCTAACTCTCCCAATACCATTTTTTCCTCATCACATTCACAAATGGGTAGGTATATGTCATCCAAAAAAGTATGTTCCACACTAACATTTCTTCCGAAACAATATCACTAGGTGATAAAAAAATTATGGGTTCCTGATCATTGATCTTTTCTGACGATCTTTCCAAACCATACCCGTAAAAATCACAAGATTCCTCCTCTAAAATTGGAATGCAAAAATCAGTCGGTGGATTTTCTTGTGTGTTCTGATAACACTCAGTCAATTCAATTGTATCGCCATCTATGAAATCGTCAAATTCAATTGATCATTTATCTTACTTGGGTAACTTCCTATATGACAGATAATAACACTATTGGGTTCCGATTGACTGTGTTCACTTTCTAAAATTCTCTCAGCTAAATATTTCGTTTGTTCTTCTATTCTAGACAAAGATTGAGCCTGAGCGTGAAATACTTGCTCAGACTGCTGTATACACAGGGCTAGCGTAGCAGCTGTTTAATTCTCGATTTCAATCATCACTTCAATACCCTTTTCTAAAGCGGTCACTTAGCATTCATCTCACTATCATACCCTAATGATGGTTCAATCGTTTCAGGTTGGAGGGGTTGTGATGGTGGTGATGCTAAAGCAGTCAATCTGTCGACCTCTTTCTTTATATCTTCAATCATTAGGTCTCTAATTGAAGTGGAGTTGGGCTCAAGAGTGTTAGCTGGGTGACCGTTATCAAAAATTTGGGACGGTTGGTCACCCCCTAGAAAAAGACAGTTGTCATGAATGTGCGAAGAATTTTGGCAATTTGAACAAGTGTACTGAGATTGAGTATAAATAAAAGAATAAGAATCGTGAAAAATTGAATTAAATCGTGTATTGCCCATATTAACAAGAATTCACAAATATCACAAAAATAAAAAATATCACACCCCTAGCAGTCTATGGTATGCTAGTCAACTAGAGCTGCTCAAGAATCTGATTGTTGAAATAAAACTGTGTCGAGAAATGAGCTCAAGATATATGGATCACGAAGCCAGGTAAGTACAAGAGAGAAGGGAAGGTTTACAACGCTTTCGTGAACTTTCTTAATTAGATAACCCTTTCTCTTGAACACTTACCTAGACACCCCGTGAACGATATACCGTTAAGCGGTGTTCTAAACACAGTTAACTTCTCTTAATGAGCGCGAAGTCCTTAAGGTCAAAGTTCTAGTTGATTTTAAATTACCGTGGGTATGCAAAAATGCAGTTTTGTAATTTGTGGGCTACGGAGAAAAGGTGATGAAATCCTTTACCATATTTTGTTTGGTCTTTTTGACCTTAATTCCGTATTAAGATGCAAAGGCACAATCAATAAAAGAATTCAAGAATTCAATCAAATAAAGCAATTCTTTTTCATTTAAGTTTTAAGCGCTGTAACAAATACGGTCAGTTCTCTGTTCAATTGGCGGCAAGTTTGTGCGAAGAATCCTGCAGAATATAAAAATATTGGATTGCGTCGGATTCGAGAAGAGTGTATTAGGAAATTACGTACCAACATGATTTGGGTTAAAAACTCCTTTGAAAGTGATCCAAGTTTTTGATTGTTCGCTGGCGCGGGTCAAACTACCCAGATCTTTAGCACTGTACTTTACCAACGTCTTGTAATTGCATTTGAGCCTCGCTCCGCACTATCGCTGGTCGTAATTCCTTAAAAACCTGAAATGTCGGAAAAAACGATATTCAGTGTCAAAAAGCGATATATGTGTCCCAATCCCTGTACACTTAAAATTATAAAAATCAAGCAATACCACTAGAGTAAAAACACTTGTCACGACCCGAAATAGCACGTGACTGGCACTTGAATCATGTGAAGTCTATAGGACCCCACCTAATTCAAGTAAGTCAAAAGCCCAGAAATCTAAACCATCTTAAAGAAGAAGTGAATGAAAACTTGTTTTAAAGCAAGTGGTTTTAATAAAATAAGTGGCATTAAACATTTAAAAGCAACATCATATTTTCCCGAAAATTTCGGCAGAGTCTCTTTTGTAAATACCGACCCCAAACGGGTACAAACAGGAATACATATGAATAATACATAAAGACATCCCCAAGCGGGAGCTAGCTCTTTGCCAATTGGCGGAAACAACCACGCAATGCAATATAATATACAACGCCGAAGGGCGAGAATCAAAACTCAGAAAGAAATCCAACTTCCTCAAGAAAACCCAAGAAGACCCATAATAATACAAGGGCGCGACTCTAAGGTCGAAGAATATACAACTGATCTTCTAAGTCTACCAAATAATACAAGTCTGGTTGATGGAGTTTACTAGATACAACTGAAATATATAAAGTGCAACGGTGGTCACGATGCAAGTGAACCCACCTACCAAGCAATCACCCGGAAGGAAGCAGTATGCCAGTAAGCCGTAATGAAATCTGTACGGCCAAACCTGCAAGAAACTATGGCACAACGGGGGTGAGTTGCCAACTCGTGAGCAGAAAACATCACCGAGAATGTATGACTCTCTCCTAGGTCATACAATAATAATATGCTCAATATATAACCTGAAATATCTAATAATGGAAAGGGTAAACCTCTATACATAAGTGTAATACCAAGTACTTGTGTCAGTGCCTCAGTTAGCAACATGTCATATATATGATGTACGGATGCACTAAGAATGAATGAAAAATACATCATGAATAAGAAAACTTTTTTCTTATCTCAGTGAGATTTTTTGTATAAAAACCGAAGTATCATCAATGAAATCAACAGAGAATCCATTTCAAGTATCGACACAAAATATATATCCCAATATCTCTGGCTCTGCATGAACAGGATCGGCCCATAACCATCTCAAATCTCAATATCTCAATATCTCGGACTCCGCATGAACATGATCGGCCCATGGGCTCCGCATGATCAGGATCAGCTCATAGCATCAAATCTCAATATCTCAATATCCCAATATCTCGAGCTCCGCATGAACAGGATCGGCCCGTAACTATCTCAAAATCAAGAAAACATCATATCAAGGAAAACCGCATCTTTCTCTTTAAAACAAATCATAAGTTTATAAACATTCACATGCGGTTTCCCAAATCCAGAAATCTCATAAAAGAACCGAAATCTCAAAATCATGAGTCAGTGAACAGTGAAAATCGGCATAAAGCTCCATGATATCGCATGACAAATGAATACATATACATGCATGGTATTTAAGTAAAGAATGCAATATTTAAACTAGCATAGTAATTAGAAGTTATATCCATGAAGTAATATTTTCTAGAGTGTACGTGACATGGAAATTACCGATGATGATGTGTGTGAGCCGGCAAGCAAGTGTACGTGGAGCATACGCATCATCGACAATAGTGCTGGTGTCCTGACAGTATGGGTTCATAATAACAAAAGAAATCACAAGTATACGCATGCAATGCGATGATGACAACATGAATATATGGAAAAAACGATATAGTAACCGCAACATATAAGAATATACATTTAAATATACACGAGTCATACTGTTTTGGCATTTGAAATAGTACGAATCGCGGTTTTTAGAAAATAGGGGCTACGGTGTTTTTAAGAAAATGTACGCCCTTTGAAATATCCGTAGTATCCCTCGGCCTGTTTTTAAAATACTCACGATTCGTTAGTTTTGAAAATAAATATGACTCGAGCTCAGTCTAACATCTGCCTGATAACTGCAGGACTAATCGAAAGGGCAAGGAAAACCACCTAAAGTCCGAGTCGGTATATCTAGTAGTCAGCGATCCCGCCTCAATAGCGTCACGTACGGTAAAATATATAATATGACATCCTCTACTCAAGAGTGCGGATCAATCATCATATCTATTCCTCAAACGGTAAAATCCATCGCACGGCATCCCAAATCGGGTTATGAGTCAAATATCACATATATCTCATATTTCATATGGTATTATTATCATAATATCCTGAAATCAGGGGTACCGTTCTATGGTCTAATACATACCAATACCATCAAACATATATCCGCGTGTGAATAAAATCACATCGCCCATCGATCCACTATAATATCATGTCTTATCTCATAACACGACCCAAATCACATAACCGATCTCACGACATCATGCCCAATCACATCAACTTATCTCCAAGTATCATATACTATCCTCATCACTAGTGTATGGGTATACACACACACACACACACACACACACACACACACACACACACTAACGCATCTCCATGTATATATATACATATAACCATATACACCCAAACATATCACGTGTGTGCATGTGTATGTGTGTGTGTGTGTGTCAACCTTACTCTAGGGTTCGTGACTGAGAAATTAACTAAAATCACTTTCCTTCAATTTCACTAAAACCGACTCATGTCTACTAAAGTCTTTTCTGCTAATTACTCAAGTCTCAACAAACACACACACACACACACACACACACACACACACACACACATAATAACACATCATATCCTACGAAACTGCGGGGGTGCTATACGCCATCTACCCAACCTCCCCCGTAGATATACATCTACTCACCTGAACGCCTCGGCTAATCTGATCCGGTTTCAGCTTTACCATTTCCGCGCCACATCCAACGCCTCTGCACTCGATCCTAAAAACGTACACAAGGAAAAAGAGAATAAATATATAATTATTCACGGACAGAACCAATACAAGTCAATCACGCGTCCTAACTAGACGCGCACGCATTTGGTGCACAAAACGCTCTTGCGACAACGCCACAGACCACAACAAGGGTCGCAATACGTGGCAACTACCAAACCAAAAACCCAATCGCACCAATCGCGCATTCACAACACACTAAAATATTATATGGAATAAGTTATAATTCACCAAAACCTCAATTTTAAGCAAATCGATTTTATTCCAAAACCCAGTAAGCATAAATTTCCATTTTTATTCAAAACTTAATGTTTTAACCAAACTAGTGGCCACAATAAACACTTAATAACTTAATTAAGTCACACAAACCATTACCAAAATTTTATCTCACCAATTTATTTTAATTCTAAAATCCTAGTTTGCAAAATAGCTTGATTAGAACAATTTACAAGTAACAATATGCAAATTAACAACTAAATTACATTTTGCATGTCTTAAAATATTAATCCACACTTAACTAACTTGATTTATTTATAAAAATCCCAACTTTAGTTCAAACCCTAATCTTCAAATTTCAAGTTTGAAATTAGAACCATAATAAAATACCAAAGTTAATTAAATTGAAGTCATTAACCTACAATTAACCATTGGGTTAGGATTATACCTCACAAATCAAGAGATCACCCTTGCAAACATGCCTCCAAAACTGTTCTCTAACTCCAAGATCCATGTTAGATTTGAACAAGAATAATGGGTGGAGATTAAACTATGAATTTTTGAGAATTTTCAAGGATTTTTGATGGATTTTTGGAGAGTTTTGTGTTGGAATTGAAGTGGGGAAATGAGGGAATTGGGGTGGGAAAAGCTTGACCATTTTGGAATGGGGGAGAGAGAGAGAGATGGAATGTGAAGTCAAACCAAGAAAAACCCCCATACCTCATTATTTAACTCATTCTTTGGTTACTATTTCATTTAAAATTTTATTTTCTATCCAAACTTTTCAAGTGGGGAAATTTTGGGGAGGGGCAGCCAAGGGGCTCAGCCACATGGGGATGGGGGTGTGAGTGTGTGAGAAAAAGAGAGGTAACCTTACCCCATACTCACATCAACACCTTAACACTTTAATTATATCTTATTTGTTTTATTTAAGCCTTTTCTTAATTTTTTTCTAGAACCCTCGTAACAATTCCATTTCATTTTAAATACCACATGTTACATTTTAGTTTAATGTGTCATGGTTCACTAAAGCATAGCTACCGCACTCCA
This sequence comes from Agapanthus africanus, assembly GCA_030015575.1. NCBI lineage: Eukaryota > Viridiplantae > Streptophyta > Magnoliopsida > Asparagales > Amaryllidaceae > Agapanthus > Agapanthus africanus. The sequence continues at coordinate 370,532,940 of JASDDO010000010.1, forward strand.
AATTGTAATTATCATTAATTAAATGTATTAGTGAAGGCTTAAAATAATATTAAAAATAATTAATTATGGAAATATTTTAGTAAACTAGAAATTTATAAGTGACCCATTAAATACCAAATTCTAGCAATTATATAGCTAGAATAGGTATATTAAATTCTATGTTGAAAAATAATTATATCTTGGTTTTTACGGAAACACCAGTTATTTTACCGATTATCCGAAATTTCACCTAAAAGATTTTCAAAACGTTACAATCTTTCCCCCTTAAAAAAATTCGGTCACCGAATTTAAATTAAAACTCCCCCAAATACTAAAATATTTCGGCAAAACAATCAAGTCGTCGGGGCTTCGAAAGCATCAACAATTAAAACTCATCTTAGCGCAATGCATGCGCATAAAAAAAACGAGTATATAACTCAAATCAAAACTCCGTCAAGCATCACACAATTATCGGAGTTATGGTGAAGAGACCAATGTCAAGATCAAATACGAAAACCAACATGATATACATCAAAACTATAACATGTACATAGTACGCATCGTTGTAAACTTGTCAAAAGATCTGAAAGAAATGTATGCCAAACCATTTTTCAAGTCGCCGTGCGATGTGCATATCACGGCACAAGTAGCGGACGTTTATTGTAAGTAATATATATATATATATATATATATATATATATATATATATATATATATATATCCTTTGTTTAACATACACGTCCCGCCGTTTTTTGAAATAATTTAGAAGGGTTTCCTTTGTAGAATGTTCCTTGTCACCTCGGACACGTAGGAAAATACTGAGACTATGGCTCCTTTTGGAATTCTCTTTGGTAACTATCGATACATGCAAAAACATATTCAGGTACTGTCCTTAGACTAGTCCTGCTGCGCTACTATACTAAATAGTAAATATCATAAAAACGTACTGCTCAAAGGAAATCATACTCAATAGTATATGCAAAATACCACGTGCGTCTGGTGCGCACAGAAATCGAATCAATGAATGTGCCAAACATGTGCATGGAAACAAAATCTAAGTGCAACGGGTGTGCACGAAAACACTTGTCAAGGACAACGGGTGTGCCTGACAACAAAAACAGGTACATCTGATATGCACGAAAAATCCCGATTTAGTGCATCTGGTGTGCACCAAAATCGCATCAAGCGCGCCAAGCATGCGCAAGAATCCAAATCAAGTGCACAAGGTGCACAAAACAAATATCGAATATCACAATCGAAATCGATGGTATACAACATACATCAATCCAAATCAGGTATACCGTGGTATAAAATCTCACAACTACGTGCAGCAGCGTGCACAAAATCGAATCAAAGTGCTAAAAGTGCATGAAAACTACGCCGAAGGTACAAGTGAATCACATACCTACCATAGACATGAAATCAAAATCAACCATCTCGAACGAAATCAAATCGAAGTCGAGTGCAGCTGTGGTGCACAAAATCTCAATCATGCAATAAATCGCCCAAAACACCGAGATCCAAAAGTGGGCACGTGATATTCGAATCACAAAATCGCAAATCGTAAATACTGTCGTCGATATGTCCTTCCTTTAAAGTCGAGAAGGTGTCGGTGCATCCAAAGCTAGCAGAGTAAGATATCTACTTGCCTCCTTTTCATGGTCTGGCGCCTTGTGCCCTTAGGCTCTCGTCTCTCGCTGCGAATTTCCAGTTACATAACTTCTCGGCTCAACGGCCTAATATAGAATGATGATGGCAACAGTGCCGCTCTGGCACATCCTCTAAAAGATCTCCGGCCAACTATCGTGGTCATTCATAACGTTATTCCCGCCAAAATTTTCGCTCACAACCTGCTCCCTTATAAAAAAATAAAAATAAAAAATAAATAAATAATAAAATAAAAAATAATAATAAAATTAAAAAATGAAGGGAAAAACTCCACATGCAAAGAATGTAACAAATGCCTCAAAGCCAAGGGTTAAAACATTGTGAAGCAACGTTTAAGATGTAGCGCCAAGTACGCTGCGCCCTAAACAGCGCACCACATGCAAAGCACGTGTGCGCTGCGCTCCAAGTAGCGCACCACGTGTCATACACGTGTGCGCTAGCGCAATGTGCACTGCCTTTTAAGCAGCGTACCACGTGCATGGCACGGGTGCGCTAGCGCTGGAACCTAAAAGCTCCCCAACCGTCAGATCAAAGATCTAATAATAATGATAAATCATTAATTAATCAGAATTAAATTCCGTTAAGAAAAGATTCCTCAAAATCTTTCCAAATGACAAGATTTTACTCTATAAATCAGAGCACCGTTGGATCAATGATCCAATGGTAAATAAAAATTACCAAAGACAATAAATTCTGTTATGGAAAGATTTTCTCAATCTTGTTAAAAACAAGAAAATTGTCTTCTGTAAAACAGAAGTCCTAGGATCAAAGATCCAACGGTAGGGAAACATTCCCAAATCAATCAGAGAAAGATCTCTTAAAACTGATTTAACAAATCAATTGGCCCTATATAAAGGCCCCAAGACTTCAAGTCTCATATAGAGAACCCCCCTACAAATTTTGAAAAAAACTCAAAGAAAGAAAAGCAAGCTCTTAGCAAAAGAAGATATTTCTTCAAGGTAAAGAATGATTCTTGAACAAAGAGATGAAATCATTTCATGAAAAGAAGAACTATCTTCTAAAAAAGATCATAGATCTACAAAAGACCAAGGTCTTTGATAAAAAAGAGATCAAAAGATCTCATCATAAAAACAAAAAGAAGTATTTACTTCATCCACAGATCATTGATCTACAAAGGCAACACCTTTTTATAAATAAGAACTTTTGTTCTTGAATCTTGAGGCAAACCCTCCTTTAAAAAGAACATAAACTTGTTCTCTGATCATAAATTTGATCAAATGCGCTTTGCACTATTGGAAAATACCTTGCACTCATGAACTGCGCTTTTGCGCTCCTTGGACCGGCGCTCAGCGCCAAAACGTGCCACGTGTCAACTACAGATACAACTTGCGCTTTGAGCTTCTGAAACAGCGCACTGCGCTCATGGGCTGGCACTCTGCCCCAAAACGTGCCATGTGTCAACCACAGATACAACTTGCGCTTTGCGCTTCTGAAACAGCGCACTGCGCTCATGGGCTGGCGCTCAACGCTAAGCGCGCCACGTGTCACTCACTTGTGCGCCACTAAACTAGCGCAACGCGCTCATAAATTGAAAGTGCAATGCGCTCATAAACTGGCGCATAGCGCAGAGCGTGACACGTGTCCTCTTCGTGTGCGCTACTTGACAGAAGCACAATGCGCTCTTTAATTGGCGCAAAGCGCCTGGCGCGCCACGTAGCGCACTGTCAGAACATACATTATTCTGATGAATGCTATGCATTCAATACAAGACAAAAAAGAAATGCCAGGATTTAATGCTTAGCATTATTGAAAGGGCCAAGCCCAAATAAAGATTCAATAGACAAAACAATAAAATGTTAAACATTTATTGGACTTAGCCCAAGATTGGTCGTATGTCCTCAATTCATATCAACTGAGCCCATATGCTCATAAACCTTTAAACAGATCTCAGTCCCAAATTGGACTACAGATCTCCCAATCAACTTTGGTTCGAGGGTACATCTCTGAACCCCTCTGATATATGTCGTTGTAATCCTTCAACGTCTTCAGAAAGGTGACGGGTCCCGACAACCATGTAGGGATCCTAGGCACACTCAAGAGGTTCCAGAAGGCATCTACCATGCCAAATTCAAATTTTATGTGCCGAGAAACCCTAATATAGATCGTTAACTAGAGGATAGGCGAAAACAAATGCAAGCAAACTACTTTGCTAGTAAGTGAAAGGGATTACAACCTTTGTAGATCCGGTCCTCCACTTCTAAAGCTCCGTGATGACGTCCCTCCGCTGCGATCATCGAAATCCCGGACTCTAGCGATGGTTTCGTCGGAGAAATGATCGTGCTAGGTCATTGACTTCGATGCCGAAGATGATCTACGTCGAGACGACTCAAACTCAAGCTCCATCTTCACCAGGTCATGAAACTTGTGAAGAAAACACTCTATACAACATGGCAAGTGGTAGAGGATGAAGAAATAGGAAGTGGGTTCACTTTGGATTTGGATTTCTCACTTGATTTCAACACTTGGAATTTTCTAGCAAGGTTTTCTTTTCTTCATGAAGAAGAAGAAGAAAAGAATGGAAAAAGAATTGTGTGAAAAGAATAATCAAGTGAAGTTATCATCTTGCAACCATGGGTGAGATTAACCTTTTTAGAGACTAAACTCAAGTTTAAGTTAAAGGTTAGGTTAAGGAAAATCTTATGTAAAACAAAATGGTGGACTTTGTCAAAGATGCTTGAAAGCTTCATGAAGTTTCAAGCAAAGACAAAGTAAGCCACCATTTTATTTTACATAAATCAAATAAATTAAATAAAAAACTAAACCTTTAACCTAAACATGGTATAATCCATACACACACCCAAGTTTGCATGTATCATCAAACATGATACAAACTAGTGCACAAAAATATATCACATATACAACTTGTGCACATCAAGTGAGAAAATCAATCTTAAGTGAACAAATACTAGTTAATGTAAAGTAATATATCAAATATATAATTATACATTAAATCATTAAATCAACACTTGATTTAATGATCCGGTCATACTGCATATAACCGACTAATATCAAGTGTATCAATATATCGAATCAACACTTGATTCGGTAACCCGGCTATATCACATATAACCGACTGATGATACAAATCGCGAGAATAGAATACAGTATCACATACTGGTATTATTCTCGGTCCCGCACATATCTCATATGCGCTCCTATTTCGTTTCGCTTGAGCCAGGAAACCTCTGTGTAGGACTCTAAAGACTCGTCAATACGCCGACAGTAGGTGATGATCATATCAAACACCCACAAGCTGCAAGCGGTCTGCTAAACGTAACGGCCACCCGGGTATTGAGCGATCAGAAGATCAACGAGCAAGCCCGCTCACACTCCTGTGAATCCAACCAGTAACACTTACCGTACAGTCCGGTCTGTTCGTCTGATATGTCGCATATCTCGCCTAGGGGTGGTAAACGTCAGACCCCAATAACTCGATAAGTCGTATCGATATGAGGCTCATAACGGGTCGAGAAACTACTGGTAACACTTACCAGTAAATCCCTAAAGCAGCCTTGGCCAAGGACTTCCTGTTATAGCCAATCGAGCACAGCGCAACATCAACTCCCTATACCGGGAGAGACGAAACCCCTCCTATCGCTCATTGCCTCCATGTGATTCGGGACTGTACCCAAAAGCCACCTTTTTGCACGCCCTCTTGGACGTGGTATGATAGAAATCAAAGCACAGTAGGAATCACACAAGACTCTATGACGATCTCGGGTCTACAGACTAACCTGTACCAGTGTCACCAGAGAAGTGCCATCTGACGTAAGGTATAATACCATCTGGGAGTTCTCGGCGAGTCCGTCCAGTGTACCCAGTCTCCACTGAGCACCCGTATATCATCTCTGATGTCAAACACCAATGGATATGGGATCATCCATCGCCCATCTATATGGGTCGAGAAGCTACACGCTAGTCTACTCTGGTATATCGATGCCTCGTCTCGATACACCCACGACTAGGGACCTTGAAGGATGTACTTATGGACTACCATGTCCCCACTAGTATGATCCGCATCATAGTCCGGGTAGTAAGTACACATCCTAAGGGCTTTACCAACATGTAACAGAGAGACAATCAGTGTGCACGTTAAGGTAAAGAGTAACCAGATAGCATACTATCATATCGAGCAAGAGACCATCCATATAACTAACAATCTCCCACTTGCACTAGGGCCATCTGATAGCAGTGGTTGTAGTATCTCATACTCAACCATCCCATAAAAGTCTCTCTCTGGGAAAAGGCCTTTGTGAGTGGATCCGCCGTGTTTTCCTCTGAGTCTTCTCTCTGAACCTCGATCCCCCTGGAGATCAACTATCTCCATGATCAGGTGATGCTGCCTCAGAATATGTCTGAATCACTGATGGGACAGGCGTTCCTAGGCATAAGCCACAACTCCATTGTCTCATAATGGTAGGAACGAAGTTCATCTCATGAACTAATATACACCCAGACTGCCTCTTCGGTAGCATCTTTGGTAGCGATGTATCCAGCCTTTATCGTCTAGTATGCCACGGTATCTAGTTTGGAACTCTTCCAACATACCGTCCCTTTACTAAGGGTAAAGACAATGCCTGCGACTGACATTCAGTCGTCCTTATCACCCTGAAACCTTTCCAGTGATTCTCCCCAGGATCAATTGATACCATCTCACTACAATTAGTGAGTATCCTAACATCCAATTAGATCTATCTCATACATCCAAAACCCAGGATTTAGTAGGTATCACTTTGATTCTATATGGAGAATCCTAGTGATAAGCGGAGATTGACTGAGCGTAGCACAGGAAACTCCTTCCCTATCAAGAGTATGTCATCCATGTACTCTACGAAGATCACCACCACACTCCTTACTACCTTTTTGTATATACAAGGTTCATCTACCATTTTGATGATGTCAAACACTTTGACTAACACATCAAAACAGATGTTCCAACTCCGCGATGCCTGTTTTATCACATAAAACATCTTGCACACGTTTCCACTGCTCCCACTGTCTACGAAGCCCTCTGACTGTGTACTTATAGACTCTCTCTTCTAAAACATCATTTAGAAAAGCAGTCATGACACCCAACCGCCAGATATCGTAGTCATGGTATGTAGTCGTGGCAAGTAGGATCTGGATGGACTTAAGCATAGCTACTTAGAAAAGGTTTCATTGTAATCCATACCTGGTCAATGATGCAAACCTTTAACAAGTCTAGCTTTGAAAGTCTTAACTTTTCCATGTACACCAAGTAATCTTCTCAAGATATACTTGCTCCTGATGGGGATTTAACCCTTCAGATAAAGCAACCAAAGTCCATACTTTGTTGGTGTTTAAGGATTCCATCTCAGATCGATAAGCATCCAGCCATTCTTACAGAGTCCTACTCCTGATGGCCATCCCGAAACTAGTTGGGTCATCATCTCATGATGCAATCCTTGCTCCCACTGTCATAGAGAAACCGAAGTATCTCTCAGGTGGGTGAGGAACCCTACTAGATCGGCGGAGAGGCTGAGGTTCGTTGGTTGCTATTGAATCCTTTGGTTCTACCAAATCATCAGCTGCAGTTTGTATAGCTGGAACTCATTCCAGTTCTACCTCATGTCCACAAATTTCTTCATAAGAAATTCCCTTTCACAAAGGTGGCATGCTGAGTAACAAAACATCTTTTGTTCCTCGGTTAGGTAGAAGATATTCCCTTGCGTATGCTTGGGATATCCAACAAACTTCTACAGTACTGACTTTGCCTCGAGCTTGTCCGGATTTTGCCTTTTAGACATAGGCCGGACAACCCCAAATCTTAACTGACTTAAGAGATAGGCTCTTCCCTTTCCATATCTCATATGAAATGGTAGGCATCTGATTTGATCAGAACCCTATTCAATAGGTATGCAACTTCATAAGTGCATAACTCCCTAAAAGGAAATAGGAAACTCAGTAGTACTCATCATAGAGCACACCATATCACATAGGGTGCTATTGCTCCGCCTTGATATACCATCGTGCTATGGTGTATACAGAGGAGTAATGCTGAGAGAGAATCTTATTCTTAGAATAGTCCAGGAATCCCGTGCTCAAGTATTCTCCTCCTTGATTATATCAAAGGACATAATACTTATACCTGTTTTTGGTTTTCTACTTCTAAATTATATTCTGTGAATATCTCAAAAGCTTCGGACTTGTGTTTCAACAGGAACATATGTCTGAATCTCGAGAGATTATCAGAGAATGTAATGAGGTACAAAAAACCGGTCTTGGCATGTGTAGACAGGGGACCCTCATACATCAATATGTATCATTCCAAGAGTTCACTAACTCTTTCTCTGTTTCCTATAAACAGAGCTATGGTCATCTTATCTCTGTGACATGACTGACAAGTTTCACAAGATGTAAATTCAAACTAATTTAAATATGCATCTAAATGTAACTTCAGCCAGTCGGGTCGCATTGATATGACCTAGTCTACAACGCCTCAAGAATAATTCGTTCATTTCTGAACTCTTCCGCTTGTGTGTGTTCCGTATACTAAGAACTGCAGTTTGATTAGAACGTTAATGCTTTTAGATAACGTGCCTGAACCGATCAACTCTTGATTTAGGAAATGTTCAAAACATTATCCAACAATACAAAATTATATCCTTCTTTATCTAAATAAAGAGACTGATATGATTTTGTATATCAGGTTCGGTATCTAATAACATTTGTTCAGAATCAATGTATTCTGGTAATACAGGGTGACAGTGACCAATAGACTTGGCTACAACACTTGCACCATTTTCTGTCTCATGAAACTCATTACCCGTTCTTAGTTCTCTACCTATCTGTAGCCCATGTAACAGATTACATATGCGGGATTCTGATCCGGTATCACATACCCAGGACATAAAGGATACTGAGATAGAGTTCTCTGTAATGAACACACCCGAAGATGATGCATCAACATGCACTTTCTTCGTTTGGGCGACACGGGAATTCTGGTATTCCCCAATTTCCTGCTCTGTCTTATAACAATTATAAGTTGGAGCGGGACCAACGTTCCCCAGCTCAGTATAACAAGCGGGTTCGGTCAATATATCCGTTTTATTATCTTGATTAAGGCGTGATATGGTCGCTACCTGGAGAGAGATAGAAGAAAACACTCTGCGTGCGCTCTTGCAAGATCAAATTGGTTATTATTTTATCTAATCAGGATGGCTCCCACTGTTTTTATCAAATCTTCCTTCAAACCCTAAAAGGAAAGACTAGCCAGGATTAATTACACGCTACAAGTTCGCCAATCTTTCAGCCAGGCCAGTGTCGGTACTTTGAGGGAGGTTCCCCGTGCTTTTGCACGGACCTAATTAAAGTAAACCTCGTTTTCCCAGAGGCGTAACCCCGTTGACACCTTTCTAAACACCTACTTGATCGGCTAATTGTAATGTGTAAAACTCTCCCAGGAGTAACAATTACTCGCAGCGGGTATCGGGATCCAACTATCTTATAGAAGGTATGCAATCTCATTGCAAATTTCAAAACTTGAAATTCCCGATAATTTTTGCCCCGAACGATCTATGACCTTGACAAGGTCAACCATAGACCGCAAGTCAAGTTCAACCCGTCATTTCTTGATTGAATCAAACCCACCCGCACGACCCTTGACAAGGTCAACAAGGCCGTACGACTACCCTAAAACAATCTGCATCATATGCATAAGCAGATAAATACTGGTCAGCTACCGCACACTGCGCCTTGACAAGGTCAACAAACCCAGCACGAATACTAAGCAGGACTTATCTGAAATGACGGAGGGCTACGACAGGTTTTTCTGAAAACCTATTGCGTAATGAACTTGATATCGTTGTAGAATCAAATAATTTTGAAATGGAGTGTTTTTTAGGCTTTTCTAGTTTTGCTAAAGGGGTCACTCCCTGTGAAGGGATCGTCGGCCCTTTCCTCACCGAATAAGGTGCTGGATATATCATATATACCGCTGTGCAAAGCAAGAACTGTAGGAGCAATCAAAAGAAAAACCGAGGGTTGTAGCATTTGCCAGTTATTGCTAAAGGGGTCACTCCCGGTGAAGGGATCTCGGCCCTTTTCTTATCGAATAAGGTGCAGGATGTTCTACAAGGAACACCGCGATGCAAAGCAAGAACTGTAGCTACCTGTTTTTGAAAATTCGATTCCACAATATCTTTTAGGTTTCTTTTCTTTCATTAATCATATTAATGAAGTCCCATCATTTAAATCACCTAAACATCACAGATAAATACGACGTACACTTATGCCATCCGCATTCGTCTCGATGTCCCCTCGTGCACCGTTAGGTTAGGTAACTAACGATAGAGCGGGGCAGGGCTAGCGCGAGTGAAAAACATAAGTAACGTCTATATAATATATTATATATACTATATACAGTATCCATCACAACATATCAAATGATCACATCACAGATATCGCAGCAGAAGAAACATATGAAATATTAGATATACTAGAACGCCCGTGTTTTCAATACGAGCCTGTATAAAACACGGATTCCACGGTCGCGATGAATAGCCAAACCCACACCCCTAGACCCTTATGAGAGCGGCAATCAACCCTACCAATTCTAGAGTTAGGAGACCCGGACTCGACTCCTCGAGTTGGTCTCCCACTGGTGTCACGGCCCACCACCAATACAGAGAGTATTGTCCGCTCTGGCCGAAACCGCACGGTTTTGTCCTTCGGAGCGAACCGGACCCGACCAGGGGCCACTTCCCAGGAGGTCACCCATCCCGGAACTTCCCTGGCTCGAGCACGCTTAACTACGGAGTTCTCAAGCTCCTGTAGTGCCGGTTCGCTTAAAAAGCGCCTCTGTATTGAAGAGTGGTATCATTTCATTTATAGTACAGATCTGCCCCCTTTCGGAATGTATTCCGAAGAGTCCTCATTGTTCTACGGTGGGTCCCACGGACTCAAGAGGTGGCCCCCACGGATTCAAGAGGTGGCCTCCGCCCACTTAACATGACACTTGGCATGGCACTTTGTTCCGCGTGGCACTTTACTCCGTGAGCAAGAACCGGGTCCCGACATTCTCCCCACCTTTGAACAATGGTTCGTCCTCGAACCACAGACCTACTATCGAGGGACCAGCTCTGATACCATTCTGTCACGGCCCACCACCAATACAGAGAGTATTGTCCGCTCTGGCCGAAACCGCACGGTTTTGTCCTTCGGAGCGAACCGGACCCGACCAGGGGCCACTTCCCAGGAGGTCACCCATCCCGGAACTTCCCTGGCTCGAGCACGCTTAACTACGGAGTTCTCAAGCTCCTGTAGTGCCGGTTCGCTTAAAAGGCGCCTCTGTATTGAAGAGTGGTATCATTTCATTTATAGTACAGATCTGCCCCCTTTCGGAATGTATTCCGAAGAGTCCCCATTGTTCTACGGTGGGTCCCACGGACTCAAGAGGTGGCCCCCACGGATTCAAGAGGTGGCCCCCGCCCACTTAACACGACACTTGGCGTGGCACTTTGTTCCGCGTGGCACTTTACTCCGTGAGCAAGAACCGGGTCCCGACAACTGGACTCTAGAACCCGGTTACTTGTGCTCTCCTCCTTGGGTCTATCCTAGTGCGGAAAAGTAAATAATATACAAATGGTGACAGCAACCTCAACCCGGAAGTGTCCCAATAAAAGAATATTATATACAATAAATTTTACATGAATGAAAATAAAAAACTCTTACCTCACATAAAACCCCCGGCTATTCAAAACGCGACGATCCAATATAACATATCCAGCAACACATAACATCACATGTCATCAACGTAAGTAAATGTGCGTATCCCAATTGTCGTTGACATATAGCAACGAAACCGGCGATATCACATATTACACTTACGGTCACAGAAAAAAAAGTGTAAAACTACAACAGTTGGAATCCGCAACCCCTTTAGACATCGCATGCCTAACCAAATGAATTCCTTAGACATCGCATGCCTAACAATTATAAACCCCGCATTTTAGTCTCATTATCGAAAACTCTTTTCAATATCAAGTCGGGCAATTCAGCAAGATTCCCGACATCCTGATCGAATGCTCGTCGCAAACTTTAGTAGACGGCCGCACCCCCGGTTGCCGTCGACGAAGTGCACCAAGGCGGAACACCGCTGCCGCGAGCACCCGAACAGATGCTTTCGGCGATGGGGTTCTCCTACAGTCACTTGGTCGGGGCTATGGGGCATGGCTGTCTATTAAGTTTACCCGGCGAGTATCCGCGTACGCAACGTGATTGCGACGGACTTTTGATCACATCAAAATTCCGTGGCAACCGATCAAGTGAGACTAAAGTGCTAGATTTATAACATTCATTCAGTTATCTCATAACTACTTGTGGATTCCAAATATTATATCACATTCTAGATAAATAGACAATGTTAAACTTTCCGATCGAATAATCAAACACCCAAGTTTTCCCGAAAAGCTCAACACATGAAATAAGTTTAAAAACATCCACTTCATGCCACAGTACCAACGTTCCAGCCGTAGAAGGGTCAAGCCAACGCCTCACATGTGGCACGCCGTACTACCCCAAACCCTAAGGTTCAAAGGGCAGTTCAAGACGGTCACATAATCGAGTTAAGGTTTGTTGTCTTCTAGAGGGTCCATCGCGTTACTTGCACTACTTAGAACGTTCTTAAACTACGGAAAAATCCAACACTTGGAAATTTCCCGGCAGGGGAAAAAATGGGTATTTATATCTAGTCGAACTTTTTAACAGTTTCTAAAATATCCGGAAAAATATAAACGAAGTTAAATTATCCGATCGAATTAACGAGTCCCCAATAAAACCCTAGAAAACTCAACACTTGAGTGGAATTAAAAAATTCCCAGAAAAAAATGACAAGAAAGGACCTAAGAATAAATATGTGAAGTTTGAGGGACTAATTCACAATTTGGGCCGCGGAACCGCCGCCAAACCCTTGGTTTGGCCGCGGTTCCGCGGTCAAATTTTTGAGTTAGGGGTCCGTACTTCACAGTAATTCTTATAGTTTCCTGCTTAATTTTCTGAGCATTTTTAATTCACAAAAATCCACAGTTTGAAAAAATGTACAGAGAAGGGTTTTGATCGGGGTTTCGGGGTTCGATAGGATCTCTAACTTCGTTTACACTTCGTCTAAAGCTCTAGCTAGGCTCTGATACCACTGTAGGGATCCTAGGCACACTCAAGAGATTCCAGAAGGCAACTACCATGCCAAATTCAAATTTTATGTGTCGAGAAACCCTAATATAAATCGTTAACTAGAGGATAGGCGAAAACAAATTCAAGCAAACTACTTTGCTAGTAAGTGAAAGGGATTACAACCTTTGTAGATCCGGTCCTCCACTTCTAAAGCTCCGTGATGACGTCCCTCCGCTGCGATCATCGGAATCCCGGACTCTAGCGATAGTTTCGTCGGAGAAATGATCGTGCTAGGTCGTTGACTTCGATGCCGAAGATGATCTACGTCGAGGCGACTCAAACTCAAGCTCCATCTTCACTAGGTCATGAAACTTGTGAAGAAAACACCCTATACAACATGGCAAGTGGTAGAGAATGAAGAAATAGGAAGTGGGTTCACTTTGGATTTGGATTTCTCACTTGATTTCAACACTTGAAATTTTTTAGCAAGGTTTTCTTTTCTTCATGAAGAAGAAGAAGAAAAGAATGGAAAAAGAATTGTGTGAAAAGAATAATCAAGTGAAGTTATCATCTTGCAACCATGGATGAGATTAACCTTTGTAGAGACTAAACTCAAGTTTAAGTTAAAGGTTAGGTTAAGGAAAATCTTATGTAAAACAAAATGGTGGACTTTGTCAAAAATGCTTGAAAGCTTCATGAAGCTTCAAGCAAAGAAAAAGTAAGCCACCATTTTATTTTACATAAATCAAATAAATTAAATAAAAAACTAAACCTTTAACCTAAACATGGTATAATCCATACACACACCCAAGTTTGCATGTATCATCAAACATGATACAAACTAGTGCACAAAAATATATCACATATACAACTTGTGCACATCAAGTGAGAAAATCAATCTTAAGTGAACAAATGCTAGTTAATATAAAGTAATATATCAAATATATAATTATACATTAAATCATTAAATCAACACTTGATTTAATGATCCGGTCATACTGCATATAACCGACTAATATCAAGTGTATCAATATATCGAATCAACACTTGATTCGGTAACCCGGCTATATCACATATAACCGACTGATGATACAAATCGCGAGAATAGAATACAGTATCACATACTGGTATTATTCTCGGTTCCGCACATATCTCATATGCGCTCCTATTTCGTTTCGCTTGAGCCATGAAACCTCTGTGTAGGACTCTAAAGACTCGTCAATACGCCGATAGTAGGTGATGATCATATCAAACACCCACAAGCCGCAAGCGGTCTGCTAAACGTAACGGCCACCCGGGTATTGAGCGATCAGAAGATCAACGAGCAAGCCCGCTCACACTCCTGTGAATCCAACCAGTAACACTTACCGTACAGTCCGGTCTGTTCGTCTGATATGTCGCATATCTCGCCTAGGGGTGGTAAACGTCAGACCCCAATAACTCGATAAGTCGTGTCGATATGAGGCTCATAACGGGTCGAGAAACTACTGGTAACACTTACCAGTAAATCCCTAAAGCAGCCTTGGCCAAGAACTTCCTGTTATAGCCAATCGAGCACAGCGCAACATCAACTCCCTATACCGGGAGAGACGAAAGCCCTCCTATCGCTCATTGCCTCCATGTGATTCGGGACTGTACCCAAAAGCCACCTTTTTGCACGCCCTCTTGGACGTGGTATGATGGAAATCAAAGCACAGTGGGAATCACACAAGACTCTATGACGATCTCGTGTCTACATACTAACCTGTACCAGTGTCACCAGAGAACTGCCATCTGACGTAAGGTATAATACCATTTGGGAGTTCTCGGCGAGTCCGTCCAGTGTACCCAGTCTCCACTGAGCACCCGTATATCATCTCTGATGTCAAACACCAATGGATATGAGATCATCCATCGCTCATCTATATGGGTCGAGAAGCTACACGCTAGTCTACTCTGGTATATCGATGCCCCATCTCGATACACCCACGACTAGGGACCTTGAAGGATGTACTTATGGACTACCATGTCCCCACTAGTATGATCCGCATCATAGTCCGGGTAGTCAAGTACACATCCTAAGGGCTTTACCAACATGTAACAGAGAGACAATCAGTGTGCACGTTAAGGTAAAGAGTAACCAGATAGCATACTATCATATCGAGCAAGAAAGTCATCCCTATATATGTCCAAGCATCCACTACAATATACATCCTATGTATAGTAATGGCCTCTAGGGCATACATATAACTAACAAACCATACATTCCACAGACTATGACGTCTTTAAGCCGGACTGTGGGGTCCTTAAACTCACGGACTACGATGTCCTTAACCCGGACTGTGGGGTCCTTAAGCTCATGGACTATGATGTCCTTAACCTCGGACTGTGGGGTCCCTTTAAACTCACGGACTATGATGTCCTTAACCTCGGACTGTGGGGTCCCTTTAAACCCACGGACTATGATGTCCTTAACCTTGGACCACTATGTCCTTAAACTGGTAATGGACCACCATGTTCTTAAACTGGTAATTGACCGCAATGTCCCTAAACTAAACAATAGAGTCCAAATGCTCTTTTGTTGGATCTAAATGATCTTGTTAAGTTGATCTTAGTCTAAAATTAGACTAACGTGTCCTTAACAAACGTTGAGTTGATCTTAGTCTAAAATTAGACTAACGTATCCTTAACAAAAGTTTAAGTTGATCTTAGTCTCAAATGAGACTAACGTATCCTTAAATCCAAACCAAAACCCAAATCTAAGAGAATACGGATTTGGACTAATCCACGCCCTACGGGCGACAACATACATTAGTCTCCGTATACAATCCACGGGCAACCAAAAACAAAACAAACACACACGACACGAAGTGACCATCTGGAGAAGGAGAAAGTTGTTACCGTGATGCGGTAGCGTAATTAATTGAATGGGCTTACGCCTGCAGGGAAGAGCGTCCCCACAATCAAAAACCCCTCAACGAGGGGGAATCTGACGAAGTCTGCTACATCGGCCGCATCCGTTTAAACCTTCGATACATGGTGTCATAAATCAACTTGGCATTTTCGGAGAGGTGGACGGATAGCACCAATTAGCATCTGTCCCGAAATTCAGGCTAGACGTCCGCCGCGTCTCTTGCACGTCTTTCGGCAGGGAACAGATTCTGGCACGCCCGGTGGGACATTTTCCTCTTTCCACTCCACACTTCGTGTGTCGTGTTCGCGAACGAATTGCGGTTTGATATGGTTGCCTGTGGGTCCGAGCTACTAAGATTTGGTGTCTTGCTCCGTGCAGAAAACAGAAGATCAATGGCTTCAAACTGCACTAACTACAACTGCAACTCTCGCTCTGTCCCGTCCGGAGGAGTGACTTACGGGCCCCAAGCGGCCTCCATCTTTGCTATGCCGGTGGAACAGGTGACTCAGGCCACCACTGGGCTATTCTTCGGGACTATGCTCCCACCGATGAGCTTCAATGCCCCAATGTTGTCGCAAGAAGCTCCAAAGAAGTCGGTCTTTGATCGGCTTACAACTACCGCGGCCTCTCTCAACGGGTCGCCCAAGTCCAATGCCTCAGTTTTCAGCAAACTGGGCCAAAGCTCAAGTGGGCCTATGAAGAAGCCCGTGATACCTGAAGCGGCCATCTCGAAGCAGATAGCCAATCCTGCTTCTAAAGTCGTCAAGGCAGCTTCCCCCGCTAAAGGGTCGGTCTTCACAAAACTGTCCGTTTCAGCTCCTACTTTATGCGAAGTCACGAAGGCTGCTTCCCCTGTTCGAAAGTCGGCCTTCGCAAGACTGACTATCCCCTCTCAACGGACGTCAGTCTTCGACCGGCTAGCGCCAATAACAGCCTCTCCTCAAAACAGGGGGCATGACAAAGCCATCCCCATAGCCGAACCAACACCATCTGCACGACATGCTCGCCGTCGTCACTGGCGCCGAGTGCGGAAGGCTGGGGGCAGCTCCCCATCTGGACTAACTCCACCAGCCACAACGGTGGAAGTCAATGCTGCTGTTCCAACCGGGAACAGCTTTGAATTGCTGAACAAGGTGCGCAGGAACTCTCCTACCGCCGTACTGAAAAGATCCCCTCCACCCGTGGAGAATGTTATTTAAACAAAGCCGGAGCAGCCCCCTCAGCGGCTATCCTCCAAAATCTACAAAGTCTGGCGACAGGTCCAGAAGTCGGTGATTGATCAAGATCACTCTCATCGACAGAAAAAGGCGAAGGTTCAGCAGGAAGAGAACCGTTCTGTCAAGCCATAAAGGAAGACAACCATATGGGTGCCCGCTGCAACGGCCCCCTCAACGTCAATTGCTCAAAAGAGAAGGAGGCCAAAGAAAGCCCCTGTAACTACGGCAGACCACAGAGACGGTGAGCCCAAACGCCCCAAGTCTGGGGGCATAAAGGTGCATACTGTTTACATGGCTTCCAGAAAAGAGGAAAGTCGCGCTTCGATGGGTCACCGACCGCTCACCCGATCAGCGACAAAATCCCAAGAGCAGCAGCAGAAGCTTTAGGAAATTCTGACGCAAATGGCCGCACTCACCGGGCCAAAAGAAAGCCCGGAGGCGTCATCAGAGCAGCGTCATGAACAAGAAACCGATGCTGACTTCCTACGCAGAGTCCTCGAAAAGAAGGACAAAGAAGCAGCAGAACAAGCTGCCAACATAAAACGAATGACACTTCTCTTCCAAGACATGGTCGGGATAATGTTACAGCCGGATCCTCCAGCTGAAGACCCTCCGATCATTATTGAAGACGACAGAGGGGAGACATCGAACCCTCCTCCGGCTCTGTCAGCAGCCAAGGAGGAAACCATCTCAAAAGCCACGCTCGATGATTATATAGCTCAACAAATACGAGCTCACCGAGCGAACGAAGCGACCGGCCAAATTGTTAAAACTGGGCGACTATATCCAGGCTGGTATGACCAAATAAGTTACCCGTCGGGATATACGATCCCCAAATTCCATGTGTACAAGGGGACAGGCAATCCCCATCAATATGTCTCCCAGTTCAAGGCTCTTTGCGGCAATACTGGAGATGATAATAAACTTATACTTCGCCAGTTCGTCGGTAGTTTAGCAGACACAGCTTTTGAATGGTACTCGGAGCTTCCCGACGACTCCGTCAGAACGTTTACAGAAATGGAGTTGCTATTCACTCAACGGTTCGCAAGCGCCAGTGAACGTACCCCGATCATGGCATTGATCAACGCGAGAATAAAGCTGGGAGAGACGTGGGTGCAGTATGCAATCCGGTGGCGGAATCTATGGTCGAGATGCAAACAACGCATAGAAGAAGCTCTTGCCGTGGGCATGTTCGTGTGGACCCTTGACCCTCAGTCGACTATCTCCCAATTCATGATTTTTTTCAAGCCGACCACGTTCCAGGCCTTGATTGACAAGTTGGCCCAAATACACCAGATGGGCCATAAACCATCTCCTTCAAAGACGGATCCTTGGAATGAAAAGGGGAAAGGAAAAGCGACTTTCGTCGCCAATACTCAACAACAGCCGAGCAATTTAAAGTCGGTTGTTCGCCAAAACAATATGCGTCCACGCCCATCCCTCGAGGAGAGATTAGGACGCCCTTACTCGTTTCCCCAGGATAAAACGAAGAGACCGTTCGAGCTGGCAGTGCGCAACAGGCTCATAAATTTGCCGGATCCAAAACGTCCGTTGGAGCCAGGTGATGTTAACAATCCTAATTACCGCCTTTACCACCAAGCAGTAAGCCATCCAATCGAGGATTGCTTCGTCTTCAAAGGCTGGATTGAAGACCAATACTAACAAGGCAAGTTCGCATTATCCGAAAATTGGAAGGTGAGCCTGCCACAACCTCACGCTCCTAAAAAAGTGAACGTGCCGGGGGCATCGTGCTCATTCAAAAAGGAAGCCCCATGGGAAATTGTTCTTTCGGCAAAGACGAAAAGAATGCTGAAGGATCTCCAAATGTGCCTGGCAATCAGGTGGAAAAATCCGCTGGAACCCGAGATCGTCGAGGGAATGCTGAGACCGCGCCCAAATACCAAAATTGGTAGTGATAGTCAAAGCGCTCACACCCAACTGTCGAAATCTTCGAAAAAGAAGAAGAAGCCCGTGAAACCTGGTGACAAGCGCACGGACCTGCAAAAGCAGATTTACGCGCTGGAAGAGTATAACCAGAAGGCGCGGACTCCAGTCACACTCCAAGAGTTTCTCAGCCACGTCCTTGAGGACGGAGATGATGGAGAAGACTCGTCGAGTGAATCTGAAGATTATGTAGCAAGCTGCCATGTGATCTCTCACTCGTCGATAGACAATGAGGAAGCTCCTCGCACCGACCAACTGGGGGAAAATCCTAAGCCAAAACCCTTGGAACCGTCTGACGAAACGATTGACTTGCTACTGAACGAAGCCTGTCAGAAAAGCGAAGCCAATCGAGAGCGTGAACTGGCTATATTTGAAAATGCCAAACGCCGACACCTGGAGGAAAAGGTCGAGACACCCCGACTGGAGCAAAGCATCCCTATCGCCAGCAAAAGCAAGCTTAAAGTAAGGAATCGATTCGCTAGGACCCTGGCAATAGGAATGAAGTTGCCATCTCTCAAAGGAAATTCCCCTGGCGATATACGTCTTGATGAAATGGACATACATCCTAACTTCTGCCTATACCATCATAGGATTGCACATCCTACCGAAGAGTGCATAGCCTTTAAAAACTGGTGGCAGGGATATATTGCCCATCGATGACACGTTCAACGAGTGAAGCGCAAGGCTCGTCGGGAACAGAAAAGCACGACAGATGAGCGCGAAAGAGCTGCTGGCAACTGTCACATAGCCGACACCAAGGGATCACAAGTTATCACCTTTGGAAGCGACTCTGACGAAGAAATCGCCCTCATCCCTCTCTTCAAGGAGTCCACCTCCGACACAAAACATGCGGAGATTTGCGGCAAAATCTAGCTACGTAATCACACGATATGACCGAAACGTCGTTAAACTACTACCAACCCGCGGCATCCTCAGGCTGACGTGGTAAAAAAAACGGTATGTCCATAAGCGAAGAGGGTACGGATGAAAACCCGAAAAGGCTCCGTGAGTAAAAACAGCAGGGCTGCCGGCGGGTTTTGTGAAAACCCGAAAGGGCGCAACCTCGTTAGAATAAAAAAAAGAAAGAGAAAAAAAAGAAAACGGTATGTCCATAAGCAAAAAAGGGCACGGATGAAAATCCGAAAGGGCTCCGTGAGTAAAAACATCAGGGCTACCGGCGAGTTTTGTGAAAACCCGAAAGGGCTCAATCTCATTAAAAGACACTTGCAAGGTCCTCTCGACCTTGTGAGGAGAAACCACCTGCGTGAGATCCTTACGACTCACAAGGGAGCAACACACTTAGGGATACTCACGATTCCTAAGGAGAAATTACACTTGCGAGATCCTCACGACTCGTAAGGAGAACTCTCTTATGAGACTCTCATGGCTCATAAGATTCGAAATTCTTAAGCTACAGGGATCTGAACCTGTTCTTAAGCGGCCACCACAACCTCCAACTCTGCCCTACAAGTGGCTCAATGCTGACCCTTGTATACAATCCACGGGCGCGAATAAGCATTTTCCTAACAAAGTCCCACCAGAGACTGGGGATATGCTCATATAGCAAAAGACACTTGTAAGTCCTCTCGACTTATAAGGAGAAAACACTCTTGTAAGATCCCTACGACTTATAAGAGACCATACACTTAGAAATCCTCACGATTCCTAAGGAGAAAAACGCACCTACGAGATCCTTACGACTCGTAGGGAGAAAAACCTTTATGAGACCCTTACGGCTCATGAAGTCAAAAGCCTAAGTCGACAGGATCCTAACCCTGTTCGCTAAGCCACCTTTGTTCGACATCAACAAAGGCAAATAATGATTCGCTCCTGTCAATATCCCAGTTATAGCGATGCTGATGCCTAAATCGGTATCAAACTCTAAGTCCTTTCATGGCAAATTATGATTCGCTCCTGGCAATATTCCAGTCGCAGCGATGCTGATGCTAAAATTGGCACCAGATTCCAAGTTCCATACTAGTGGCAAAAAGTCAACGAGCCAAAAATGCATATGAAATAGCCGAAATGATGGGGCAACTTGCAACAAAATCAGCAAGTAAAAATGTATGCATACAAAAACAGCCGAAATGATTGGGCAACTCGCAATAAAAAGCAGCGAGTAAAAAGAAAAATAGCCGAAATGATTGGGCATCGCGAAAAATAGCCGAAATGATTGGGCAATCGTGACTTTCGCGATATAAAAGCTGAAATGATAGAGCATCGCGGAAAGAAAATGAAAAAAAATTAATATAAAATGAAACTTTTGCCCTGCAGGTGAGGTCACATTGACCCCTGTATACAATCCATGGGCACAAACAAGAAGGGAACCCTATCGTCCCACCAGGCTCCATCAGAAAGCGAAGCCAAATCTCGACGGTTCATAGACAACCTAGAGACAATCTCGACATTTGTCGCAATATTGTAGACACAATGCCAACAAACGAAGCAAAGGAAGATCCTTAGCTTCAGGGTCTCGACGTCAACATCGACAACTTAGAGATCACCAACGACGTTTCTCCTTACTCCAACCAGATGCAGACGTGACGTCAACAACCGACCTCAGAGTCACAACGAAACAGAGCCATGGCAAAGTCCTTAGTTCCAAATCTCAATGGCTATATCTACGGCCCGAAGACCAACAATGGTGTGCCTCCTCATTCCAGCAGGACACAGATGCCACACCATCAAAAGGAGCCACGACAAAGTCCCCAGTTCCAAGACTCTACGGTTCACAGACAACCTGGAGTCAACCAATGACCTCCCTGCCGGATCAACGCTCCATCTCGGAAACAAGTCAACCAACCCTAGGGAAATCAGCATCCGTGGCATCCTCCTCGATTCAGGGAAATCAGCGTCCTTGACGAGAACATCTCGATTCGCGCCGACCCGCAGAGAAATCAGTGTCTCTGCAGGAAGATGCAACGTCAACAAAAGACCTTATGGTCGAAACAAAGCGGAGTAACGGCAAAATCCCAACTCCATCTCAGCATTCGTCTCGTTACAGCAGACGCAATGTCCACAATGGCGTTCCTTCGCAGTCCAGCAGGATGCAGATCCAACGTCAGCAAAAGACCTCACGGTCAAAACAAAGCGGAGTGACGGCAAAATCCCAACTCCATCTCAGCATTCGTCTCGTTACAGCAGATGCAATGTCCACAACGGCGTTCCTTCGCAGTCCGGCAAGATGCAGATCCAACGTCAGCAAAAGACCTCACGGTCAAAACAAAGCGGAGTGACGGCAAAATCCCAACTCCATCTCAGCATTCATCTCGTTACAGCAGATGCAATGTCCACAACGGCGTTCCTTCGCAGTCCAGCAGGATGCAGATGCAACGTCAACGAAAGACCTCATGGTCAAAACAACGGAGCCACGACTTAGTCCCTAGCTCCAAATCTCGATGGTCCACAAACAACCTAGAGATCACCTCGACATTCGTCTCGTTACAACAGACGCAGCATCACCAAACGGAGCCACGGAAAAATCCTTAGCTCCAAATCTCGATGGTCCATAAACAACCTAGAGATCACATCGACATTCGTCTTGTTACAACAGACGCAACATCACCAAACGGAGCCACGGCAAAATCCCTAGCTCCAAGCCTCGACGGTTCACCGACAACCTAGAGACAACCGCGACATTCGTCTCGATATAGCAGACGTGATGCCAGCAAACGAAGCGAAGGCCAAATTCCTAGCTTCAGGGTCTTGACGGTAACTCATATAAAACCTGAAAGACCATCGGAGATCATCCCACACCAGCACGGAGTGGTCACCACCTCGACGTTCATCTCGATACAGCAGATGAGATGTCACTACAGCGTCCTTCTTCCAACAGGATTTGGACACGCCAAAGCAAATGAAGCGAAGGCCAAATTCCTAGCTTCAGGGTCTTGACGACAACTCATATAAAACCTGAAAGACCATCGGAGATCATCTCACACCAGCACGGAGTGGTTACCACCTCGACGTTTGTCTCGATACAGCAGACGAGATGTCACCACAACGTTCTTCTTCCAGCAGGATTCAGACGCGACAATCAAACAACGGAGCCACGGCAAAATCCCTAGTTCCAAACCTCGACGGTTCACCAGCAACCTAGAGACAACCGCGACATTCATCTCGATATAGCAGACGCGATACCATCAAACGAAGCAAAGGCCAAATTCCTAGCTTCAGGGTCTTGACGGCAACTCATATAAAACTTGAAAGACTATCGGAGATCATCCCACACCAGCGCGGAGTGGTTATGACTCATCGGGGCTCTCCAAAATGAGCCTAACCTCAAGTAAAAAGCGGCATGGCAAAATTCCTAGCGCTTGCTCTTCCGACGGTCAAACTGCCTAGGAGGATTGCTTGAAGACGTCTTGTTCAGCCCCCGAAGGGATCAGAGACACGACAGTCGCAAGGCTACTCGAACAGCAAGATCGCCTATCGAGGAATACATCAGCCAACGCGACGGTACGACGGACAAAACCCTAACGGACCTCTGTCGTAAAGAGCAGAGGTTAATTGTGATGTTAGGATATTCTTGCGAGAACTGCTCGATTCGTCTCGACTTGTAAGGAAATTATTGTCTTTGCGAGAGCTTCTCGATTCGTCTCGACTCGTAGGGAAAAGCCTTAGGCAATGGGGATAAGAACCGGTTTCCTAAGCACTGGGGCCCTGCAAGTCGGTCCAAAATAGACTCTTGCATACTATTCACGGGCCACACTCTCCAAAGTCGAATCTCGATAAGGAGGGAAACAACCGCTTACGAGTCCTCTCGACTTGTAGGAGGGAAAATTCTCTGGTGAGATCCTTACGACTCTCAAGAGAAAACGCGCTTAGGAATCCTCATGATTCCTAAGGAGAAAATACACCTGCGGGATCCTCTCGACTCGTAGGGAGAAAAGTCTTCATGAGACCCTCACGGCTCATGAAGTTGAAAAGCCTTAGGCGGCAGATCTGAACCTGTCTCCTAAGCCATCGCTACCTTATAAGGAGTTCAGGATGAAATGTCATCTACCATCCATGGGCCAGCGTTGCCAAAGCCACATTCACCACTGAAGTAAAGAAGCTACTTACGGGTCCTCACGATTTGTAAGGAAAAATACCTGAGCGAGATCCTTACGACTCACGAAGGTAATGAACACTTAGAAATCCTCACGATTTCTAGGGAGAATTTGCACCTACGAGATCCTCTTGACTCGTAGGGAGAAAAACCTTCTTGAGATCCTTACGGCTCATGAAGACGAAGAAAGTCTTAGGATACAAGGACCCTAAACTTGTCTCCTAAGCCCTCAATTCTGTGGCCATGCATAACTCTGCACTACTTCACCCACGTACGTACTTACGTGGGCAAAGTAGTGGGGGGCATTTGTTCCCACCAAAATTTTGGCTCACAACCTGCTCTCTTATATAAAAATAAATAAAAAAATAAAAAAATAAATAAAAAAATAAAAAATAATAATAAAATAAAAAATGAAGGGAAAAACTCCACATGCAAAGAATGTAACAAATGCCTCAAAACCAAGGGTTAAAACATTGTGAAGCAACGCTTCAGATACAACGCCAAGTGCACTGCGCCCTAAACAGCGCACCACGTGCAAAGCACGTGTGCGCTAGCGCTAGGTGCGCTGCGCTCCAAGCAGCGCACCATGTGTCATACACGTGTGCGCTGCCTTTTAAGCAGAGCACCACGTGCATGGCACGGGTGCGCCAGCGCTGGAACCTAAAAGCTCCCCAACCGTCAGATCAAAGATCTAATAATAATGATAAATCATTAATTAATCAGAATTAAATTCTGTTAAGGAAAGATTCCTCAAAATCTTTCCAAATGACAAGATTTTACTCTGTAAATCAGAGCACCGTTGGATCAATGATCCAATGGTAAATAAAAATTACCAAAGACAATAAATTCTGTTATGGAAAGATTTTCTCAATATTGTTAAAAACAAAAAAATTGCCTTCTGTAAAACAGAAGCTCTAGGATCAAAGATCCAACGGTAGGGAAACATTCCCAAATCAATCAGAGAAAGATCTCTTAAAACTGATTTAACAAATCAATTGGCCCTATATAAAGGCCCCAAGACTTCAAGTCTCATATAGAGAAACCCCCCTACAAATTTTGAAAAAAACTCAAAAAAAGAAGAGCAAGCTCTTAGCAAAAGAAGATTATTTCTTCAAGGTAAAGAATGATTCTTGAACAAAGAGATGAAATCATCTCATGAAAAGAAGAACTATCTTCTAAAAAAGATCATAAATCTACAAAAGACCAAGGTCTTTGATAAAAAAGAGATCAAAAGATCTCATCATAAAAACAAAAAGAAGTATTTACTTCATCCACAGATCATTGATCTACAAAGGCAGCACTCTTTTATAAATAAGAACTTTTGTTCTTGAATCTTGAGGCAAATCCTCCTTTAAAAAGAACATAAACTTGTTCTCTGATCATAAATTTGATCAAATGCGCTTTGCGCTATTGGAAAGTGCCCTGCACTCATGAACTGCGCTTCTGCGCTCCTTGGACCGGCGCTCAGCGCCAAAACGTGCCACGTGTCAACCACAGATACAACTTGCGCTTTGCGCTTCTGAAACAGCGCACTGCGCTCATGGGCTGGCGTTTAGTGGCAAAACGTGCCACGTGTCAACCACAGATACAACTTGCGCTTTGCGCTTCTGAAACATCGCACCGCGCTCATGGGCTGGCGCTCAGCGCCAAGCGCGCCACGTGTCACTCACTTGTGCGCCACTAAACTAGCGCAACGCGCTCATAAATTGAAAATGCAATGCGCTCATAAACTGGCGCATAGCACAGAGCGTGACACGTGTCCTCTTCGTGTGCGCTACTTGACAGAAGCACAATGCGCTCTTTAATTGGCGCAAAGCGCCTGGCGTGCCACGTAGCGCACTGTCAGAACACACGTTGTTCTGATGAATGCTATGCATTCAATACAAGACAAAAAAGAAATATCAGGATCTAATGCTCAACATTATTAAAAGGGCCAAGCCC
The DNA here is from genome assembly GCA_030015575.1 of Agapanthus africanus. Classification (NCBI taxonomy): domain Eukaryota; kingdom Viridiplantae; phylum Streptophyta; class Magnoliopsida; order Asparagales; family Amaryllidaceae; genus Agapanthus; species Agapanthus africanus. Next base: position 370,558,783 of record JASDDO010000010.1, read on the forward strand.
AAATAAATGTTCAATAGCCAGAATAATAAAATGTTAAACATTTATTGGACTTAGCCCAAAATTGGCCGTAAGTCCTCAATTCATATGAACTGTGCCCATATGCTCATAAACCTTTAAACAGATCTCAGTCCCAAATTGGACTAAAGATTTCCCAATCAACTTTCGGTTTCGGCCAGTCTCTGATAGATTCTATCTTCGCCGGATCCATTAAAATGTTATCACTCAAAACAACATGCCGCAGAAATTGTACCTTGTTGAGCCAAAACTCGCATTTGCTTAGCTTAGCGTCGAGCTTCTCCTCTCGTAGAATCTGCAATACAATTCATAGGTACTCGGCATGCTCCTCTCGACTCCTGGAGTAGACTAGGATGTCATCGATGAATACAATGACAAACTGGTCCAAATACTTCGAGAAAACCCTGTTCATCAAATCCATAAAGATAGCAGGTGTGTTGGTAATACCGAACGACATCACAAGAAACTTATAGTGGCCTCATCGGGTTTGAAAAGCCGTCTTTCAAACGTCCTCAGTCGTAACTCTAATTTGGTGATACCCTGCCCGAAGTGCCAGTTTTGAGAATACTTTAGCACCTCCCAGCTGATCAAACAAGTCATCGATATGGGGAATTGGATATTCGTTCTTCACTGTAACCCTATTCAGCTCACGGTAGTCGATGTACATGCGCAAAAATCCATCATTCTTCTTCACCAACAATACAGAGTCATTACATGGAGAAGCGCTTGGACGAATAAACCCCTTGTCCAGAAGATCTCCTATCTGCTTCTTCAATTCTGCCAACTCGACTGGCTCCATCCTGTAAGGAGCTTTTGAAACTGGCATCATACCTGGAATCAAATCGATCGAAAAACCCAAAATGCGAGGAGGTGGTAGACCAGGTAGATCTTCGGGGAACACATCAAGAAAATCTGGAACAATCTCCTGTGCTGGTTTCTCATCAATCTCCATAGCTGTCAAAGTCTTCAGCTTTGCCCGAAACTTAGCTGGCTCCAACGACTCGCTACCGCCCACGAATATGAACTTCGGATGATTAAGAATGCGGAAAGTCACATTCTTAGCTCGGCAGTCGATAACCGTATGGAATGTGCTCATCCAATCCATCCCTAGAATAACGTATAACCACCCGTCTCAATCAAAGGAAATTCGCATAGAATTCCTTGCCAGAAACTACTACAGGACACAATCTACACTCTCGACTAGACATGATAATCCCGTTACCAGTATGTATCTCCCAGCCCTTGGTTAATGGTTCATGCAGAATAGAGTGTGTATCAATAAACCGTGTAGATATAAAACAATGTGAAGCGCCCGAATCGAATAACACTCTAGCTCGTATAGAATAAATAAATAGAGTACCTGTGACCACTTCTTTAGAAGCTTCTGTCTATTTGGCAGTCAGGCTGAAAGCCCGTCCCTGACTCCGACCTGTACCAGTCTGCATCTGCTCATAAGGATGCTGTTGTTGCCCGGACACTCCTTGTAGCTCAGACCTCTGGGGACAACCACTGACCCTGTCCTCGCTGGATCCGCATATCAGGCACTGTCCTTTGGCTCTGCGACAATCCCTCTGCAAGTGACCTAGCCTCTGGCAAAAGTCACAAACTAAGTTCCTCCGTTATTGCTGCTGCTGTGGTACAAAGGAACACTTCATCTGTGTCGTCCCCTTCCTGTGAACTGGGATAACCCCGCTAGAATTAGTAGCAGCTTATGTTTGAACTGTTAGGGGTTTCTTATTTGCCGATCGCTGACCCTTGACCTTATCAGCTAGCTTTTCCTGAACTTGAACAGCGTTAAGCACCTGTGCGACGGTCTACAGATCAATGGATGTGATAAGCTACTGTAACTCGAAGTCAAGTCCCTGCAGAAATCTCCTGGTCCTGGTGGCCTCTGTGGCTATCATGTATGGAGCAAAGCGGCTCAATCTATTAAACTCCGCTGCATAGACATCAACCGAGCGGCCGTTCTTTCTCAATGTGATGAATTTATCCTCCATTTTCGCCTTTGCTATAGCCAGGAAATAGTGGTCTAGGAAGCACTCCTTGAATTTGCTCTACTTGGTAGGTTCTTCGAGTCGGCTCTCCTCGACTGACCACCACGTGCGGGCCTCATCCTTTAACCGAATCTTTATCACATTTACTTTGTCTGAGTCAGGGACCCGAGCGACCGTCAAAAGGTTCTCCATGTTGACTAGCTATTACTTGGTCTCAAGTGGATCTGCCACACCTGTAAATACGGCCAGGTGAACCCTCTTAAAGTATGCAATGGTACCGGCTCTAGCCTGTATAACTGGTGCAGTAGTGCCCTCGGGGGCAGCAATATGAGCCGTAGGTCTTCCTAATGTGATTATCTCCCTCAAACCCTCAATCAAAGAAATCGGTCTTCCTTTCCTGGGCTTTTGCAAGGGTCGTCAGCGCATTAAGGATCCTCTCGGTGCAGTCTTAGGAGCTGAAGTCCGAGGAGTGGTTGCTTGGGAAGGCTATATCACTAAAGGATAATCGAGGAAAAGGATCAGATATTAATAGGAGATAAGCAAAGATTATATCAAGTGGAATGCAATATGATAAAGTATTAGTCAAGGGATTCCTTTTTTCTAAATCTGGCTCTGATACCAACAAAACCATGCCATACCGCGCTTCCTAAAATACAGAATACGAGAGTGACTAGTGTCACGCCCCGCTTCCCAGTGTACGGGCAAAGGACGCGACGAGGCCGCTACGTATTTACTCAGAAACAAATACGCTAAGCGTAACTAAGTAATATAAAAGAAATGTGCACAAGAAACAAGATATAATGAAACAACAACTTTATTTATTCACATCCTTTTTGTACAATACATGGAAGGTAAATACAACTGATAAAAAGTAATGCCTAAACAATGGCATAACAGAAATGAAAAGTACTAAATGGAAAGTGTACAATGAACTAGAGCTCGGGGTCTTCACTGAATTGGTCCAAGTCTTTAGCAGTGGGCTCGATCTCTGACGTGTCCAGATCACCTGACGGCATTCAAAGAAGAAAGAAAGAGAATGTCGTCAGCGAACAGATCGCTCGGTAAGTCCCAAAGATAAGAGGAGAAATAGAATAGACAGAGAGTAAGAGAGAGTAGCTTTTACAGTTGTATTATATTATTATATTATTGTATTTAGTGTTAACGCTGTTGTTTGTAGCTTGGTACAGAAGAATGCCAGTGTATATGAGAGGAGTCTCACTTGTCCCGGAGACTAAGGTATTAGGAACTCAAAGAACCGTTATGCCACGGTACAACAGCAACGGAATATAGGTTAGGTGTCTTAATCTTACCGTCTTGTGCCACTTTTAACACCTTCCGTACCAATCTACCCCTTAAACCCCGCGATGTCTTGTTTGTATTGTTGTATTGTGTTGGATAGATTGTATAGTTGAATGACTGACCAAAACCATGATATCAGTAAACGAATGTAATTGTATAATCATGTAAATGGAATATCTGGAGAATCATGTAAATTGATGTATATTCATGGTTCGGTTCAGTCAATGTAGATTGATTGTATTGAATAGATTGAATATAGGGATTCATGTTGTATCAGAATATTGTAGATTGTAAATTGTAGATTATAGATTGTAGATTGTACTTGGATCATATTCAAGTCAGATTATAATGAGACTCACTCTGAGTCAGACAATTAGAAAAGTAAATTGAAATCTTGATTGTTTTGATATTATCGGTAACCGCTGCACATGGGCGGCAGGATTTGTGTCTTTTTCAAAGACGATTACCGTATTGATAACACCGTTTGTTAAGTTGTCTACCTTAGACAGGCAAGCACCCACTTCTCCGGCTCCCCGAGGCTCAAGAGATTGGTCCCGCTTAAACCTATGTTTACTATGGTCCTTATTGTAATTTATAGAACTTGAGGGTTTTTTTTATGTAGAAATACTTTTATATACTTTTAAAAATACACCCCAAGTATTTATTATTCGTATTTATAGTTATAATGAATGTGAATTTTATATTGTGATATTTTCAGTGAAAATATCCTATTTTCATAATAAGTGGTATTTATTTGTAATATTGGTTTTGTATGGAATTCATGGTATTTTAGTGTAAAATTGATTCTTGTGATTTTTTGGAAAAAGGTGGAATATTTATATCATAACAAAATAGGTATTTTAATGATAAATATACATATATTTATACAAAAATAATTTTAATATATATTTTATATTCTAAAAATCTCATTTTCTTAAGATGTCGTATTTTAAATCTTTCGAGACCGAATGCTCCTTGCGGAGGTCTGAATCTCGCACTACTAAGCCCGAGGATGTACGATAATCCGCACCATCCCGAACGGGTTCCCCAAAATGGGTTGTAGCGGCGCTTTGCAAAGATTTGTATAAATACTAAATCCTTTAGAAAATGGTTTTATTAAGTAAATGGTATTTATTTGTAAAGATATCGATTTCCCGTATTCTATATTCTAGGGTCTCCTAAGTCAACTAGACTGGTCCTAACTGGTCCAAAGCGACAAGTTGTGAGATACCTCAAATCGCCTCTTCACCCCCAATTGTGGCCAGGTAAGTAAAAGTGAAGAAAGGAGGGATCCGCTCACGAATCACCGTGAGACGGGCCTTTTAAAGTTACCTTTCTCACTTGTCTAGTCTAGGCACCACAAACTCAGGTTTAGATAAACGACTGAATGCCCACAACCTTCCTCTGTCCTAATGAGTGCGACAGCCCTTAATTGGCTGAGTCTAGATATTTTTATTATTAGCTCAAAGGTTATTTATTTGTAAAGATGTATTAATACTAAATCATTTAGAAATGGTTTTATTAAGTAAAGGGTATTTAAATGAAAATGTTTGTTTTCCCATATTCTAAGTTCTAGAGGGTATCATGTTATGTTGCATATGAGTGTGCGAGGAGGTAGGTCATTACCTCGTGATCTACTTAAAGGTATAACAAGTTTAATGGAGTTAATTGTAGAATTGAAACAATGTGGTATTTAAGTGAAAATACGATAAATTGAAATAGCCATCATTTTATGAAATGAAACTTGATCAATTTGGTTGATTAGTGTTTAATAGTCAACATGAGAGAGTTTAAGCATAATTGTATTAACGAGAAGTGAAGTTTTATACGAAATCGAATCGGAAATCGGATTTGCTCCGATTCCGTCGGGTTTTGTAAATCCGTATTTTTAGAATAGAAAAGAGAGGTAGAAAATGGGACTTACGGTTTTGGACAATATCGAGAGTGAGATGAAAGAAGAGGAATCGCCGCTGCGTCGATTCGTCGCCGAGAGTTCCTAGAACGATCGCCGGATGTTCGTCGGGAATTTCGCCATAGCTTCGCTTTGTGCTCGTTTTCAAAGTACATAAGATTTCTTGAGAATTTTAGAGAGTTAGCTCAGAGTTTGGGGTGAGAGGGTAGAGGATATAGGTGGTATTTATAGGGTTAAGCTAGGGTTAGGGTAGATGAAGGGTTTTAATTGAAAAAATGTAAAAATGTATTAAAAAATCATTAAAATGGAATAAATGGGGATTTCAAAGGTCTTTGGAACCGATATGGGAAAATGATGTGTGCAGGGGAGTAGGGGAGATGAAGAGCTGGATTTTTCTTGTTGGGGACTCGGCCGTCCGGCCGAGTCAGGCAGGCGGCGCCGGCCCGAGTCGGCCGGACCACCGGCCGACTCGGCCGAGTCGGGTCGAGTTGCCAGGTCGGGAGGTGGGGGTCTCGAGGTGTAGGCTCTGGTACTTTCAGTTTTTCAGGTTCAGTGGAAAGTTTGGGAGTTATCTCGTGTGGACTGTTGGGCTTCTATAATATTTAAAACAAAATAAATATTAAAAATAATGTGGGGTATGGAATTTGAACTCTGGTGGCTTGGTTCAGCAGTGCAATGTATTACCAATGAGCCACAAGCTCTTTCTTGTAATTATGGAGTTATTTAATTACTTAAAGTAGTTACAGAAAATGTAAATACCCCAAGTATACATTAATTTTCAAGCAAATTTTTGTACACTAAAAATGGAGTGGTTACATTTTTTTAACTTGTAATTAAAAAGCAAAATAATTACTTATAACTTGTGCTCAGGCTAAAATACCCCTTTATGGATTTTGAAAAAAATATTTGAAAAAAATTTGTATAGGAAAGTTTGGGTTGTTACATTCTACCTTCCTTATAAAAATTTCGTCCTTGAAATTTGTAAAAGAAAAGTGTAACAGTTTGGTGACAGAACTAAAGATTGTAAAAAAAATTTGGTCAAAGTTGTGAGGGAGTTACTTGGGTTACCTTGGTTCACAGTCTCAGGTTCTATGGCTGCTAAGGTGAATGTCAGTCGCCGTGGAACATTCCTTCTAGCTGGAGGCACATTCTGTCCTTGAGGTCAGTTTCTTTGCCCTCGAGGCATATCTCTCATTGCCTGTTGGAATTGGCGAGTAGGCTGTGCAGGAGTTCTATGTGGAGGTGGTGCTGGGAGTGCAGGACGAGTTGCAGGAGCCTGAATAGCTGGCCGCTGCGGGTAGTTGGTAGGTGTGTGAGCTGAGTTGTATCTATATGGACATGTCTCAATTCCGTGATTGGACGCGCCACAAACTAGGCACAGGCCTTTTGCGCGCCTACAGTCCTTTATCAAATGTCCATCTCTCTTGCAATGGAAACAAAAATGTATTCTTGGCTGGTTATTAGGTTCTTCAGTTCTCCTGGGTTCGAACGTTGGCCTGGAAGAGGCTCCTCCTGCCATTTGAGTGGCAGGGCATTTCAAACCGGCAGATTGAGGTCTGACCTTCCTCTTTACTACTGCCTCATATCTTCGGGCAGCCTTCAAAGCCAAATCATGGGTTGGGAAATCCCCTGTAGCCAGAGCAGCTTGGATTTCCGGGTCCAACCCTTGCTGAAATTTTCTAGCCCTGATCTCAGCAGTCGGTATGAGATGGGCCGCAAACCTGTTACGGTCTTATGTTAGCTGTGTAGTATGTGATATTAAAATCGAACACTGAGACATGTCTTACCTGCTGAGCATGGTAAACTCAGCGTCATTCTCATCTACTGACTTGGTCCACATTGAACCTTGTTGCAGATGTATGAGCTGTTGTTCCATGTCAAACCTGGCAGTATCAGGGAAGCACCTTGCGTCGAACATGTTTCGGAAAGTCTTCCATTCGATAGGTTGGTCAAGACGGCTTTCTTCCGCCTTCCACCAGACCCGTGCATTGTCTGTGAGCTGTAATTTTGCAACATGAACCCAAGCTATTTCTGGCACTTGTGCTGCGGCCAGATCATCTTCGATACTCTGAGCCCATTCCTCAGCTTCCAGTGGGCTCTCCTTTCCTGAGAACTGTTTGGGGTGCAAAGCCCTGAATTGCTTCACCCCAGGTGCTTCTGCCTCGGGACGTGTTCATATCATAATTTTGCATTATTATATTCCCTATTCTTATTCATTTTATAAATAAACAAGTGCTTTTGATCCATGTCTGCTATATAGTTGCAGGTTACAGGTTCTCGGAACAAAAACAATGAAAACGATGAAAAGACGATACAAAAGTGAGACTATGACCAACAAATGGAAAGATCTTGATCATGTCTACAGTTTGAAGAATAAACGAAGATCAATAGACAATTTCACAAAGCACAAAGGCAGAGCAAGATTTAAGACTTCGACACGAAGCAAACGGTAAAGTCCACGACATTATTCACTGTGGAAATTTGGAAGAAATATAGAAGACAATCTGAGAAACCAAGTGAAGAAACCAGAAGCAGAATGCAACAAGAAGCAAACCAGGAAAATTAAGCCATCAATCCCTTCATATGGCCGCGGATCCGCGGCCAAACATGGGTTTTGGCCGCGGTTCCGCGGCCATGAGGAGCCCGTGTCGGCGCAAATTTTGTGATGGTATGCGGTGCGTTGACTAGTCTTCTTAGGGTATATTTTTAAATGCGGATGTGAATCGATTGTAACTCTAGGGTTTCTATGCTCTATAAATAGATACCCTAAACCTCTTTTTGAGGTATGCCTCTTTTCATTGATCAAAAATTCAGAATTCTATGTATGGAGAGAGCAATCAAATAAAGGATGCCTCTTTTTATTTCATCTATTCAGAATTTAATTTCGGTGTAAATGTTTGGAGAGAGACATCAAATAAAGTAAGAATTTTATTTCATTGCCCTAGTTAATTTTCATTATGCCTTAGTATAATTTTATTATCTGCCCTAGTTAGATAGTTAGAAAAATGTTTATCAATTCCCTAATGAGTGAGTAATTCCTCACTTGTTAGGGTTAGGAATAGGGAAGGTTTGAGAGATGAAAATCTCTCACCCCTTTCTTTCCCATCACATATAATTAATAGGACCCCATGCATACATACACACACCGTTCCCTACGGCACCTTACCCCACGAGGTAACGGTGATACCGTAGTATAAACGACTGGTTGCGTATGTTTTCCATAGAGGTTAGGGTAAGAATTAAGAAAGGAAGGACAAGAACCTAGAGGAAGAAATATCGTTTCTTCCCAATGGTACTAATCCTCTTTATTAATTGTTACCATAACACCTAAAGAGATCTAAATTAGGGCATTGAAAGCGGTGGGAAATCTTTAATTTCCAAACTTAACCTAAACCTAACCCTAGCAAGATTTTAATCCTAGTCTAGATCAACCTTAGTTTTTAGATTTAATCAATCCAACACCGTTTGGAATTAACTCGTTAGAGCAAATTGAGAATACACAACATCCCTGTGGACCGACCCGTACTCACCGGCTAGCTACCAAGCGACGCCGTTCTTGATTGCGGTAAAAAATATTCTTTGATTCATCTTTTAAAAAATGCATACACAAAATAACAATCAATCAAATGTCGCCGTTGTCGGGGATGGCGTAGTTATTTTCTTTTTGTAATTTCGGGTTAATATAAAATTGAAAAATCATAAAAACTGAAAAATAAAAAAATATAAAAAAATTTATCATCTTGTTATTTTGTGAAGGGTATTTTCGTTTGAATTGTGCAGGATCGAAGAACAAGTTCGGATCTGAAAAAAAATCCAGAGAGCAAAACATAAAACGGCAGATCTGAACAACAGAGGAAAATAATAACAGAGGAGCAGAAAATTTCTCGGGACTTGAACCGCAGGTTACACTGCGTTTCCGCCGCAGATAGGGCCCTTTGGCCGCGTTTCCGCCGCAAGGTAGTGACTTCAGCGTGTGGAATCTCCTCTGTAAGCTTCCTTTCTCCTTCTCTGCAACCCCAATATCTCCTCTGTAAAATTTTTCCTGCAGGATTCTTTGCGCCAAAAAATTTCTCCCCTTCTCAATAATTGATCTTGTGCAGGATTCTTTGCGCCGTGCTAAAAAAATTTTTTTTGTTTGCAAGTGATTGTGTTTACTGCTTTGCATATCTAAATTGACTTTAAGGGGCTTGAACACCAATCCAGATTGGGTGGGGATTTCATCACCCTTCCCAGGACCCCAAAAATCACATAAGGCATATTGCATTGACCATCAATCTAATTAAAAAAAAGATTAGACTCAGCTCTAAGGACTTCGCGCTCAATAGGACAAAGGAATAGTTGTAGGCATCGACCGTTTATCCTAACCTGACTTTGTGGTGCCTAGGCTAGACAGGTAGGGAAAAGTAACTTTAAAAGGCCCGTCTCACGGTGATTCATGAGCGGATCCCTCCTTTCTCTACTTGTGCTTACCTGGCCACAATTGGCGGTGAAGAGGCGGTTTGAGGTCCTCACAACTTGCCCTTTGGAACAGTTAGGAGCAGTCTAGTTGACCTAGGTGACCCTATATCTAGGCTTGATTGTGCATTTGTGATTGATTGAACGTGTGTCTAAGCCTTTTATCGAAAATCTTTTTTGCAAAAAGCTCCACATAAAAAAAACACAAAAAGAAAAAAAGAAATTTTTTTACAAAAACTTGCAACTTGTCGCTAAGAAATCCGTGCACCTCACATTCTTTTTCTTCTCCTTTTTACATCATGGGTACCCCACCTCCCAAAACTCTTGCCGAACTTTGGTACCCTCATCCAATCATTGCTTCATACGCGAATTGTTTTGGTCGAATTACGGACGACCCTTCCATGCCCAAAATTTCTTTGAAAGATCGAATAGAAGCATCTAGGAGAAACAATTCGACTCCACAATCCACTTTGTATCAACCATTTCAACCTACACCACCTTTTTACGTTGATACTCCTTTTTCGAGTCCTGTTGTAACTCCGAAATCCATGTCTATCGCTGAACATATTGAACAATTTCGTAACCGATCTTTCACTCCTTTCAACACTTCCAGTTCTTGGGATCAACAAGTCCATTCACCTTTTTATCTAAATGTTGATCCTAATTCTGTCCAACCATTCAATTCCTACCAGTCCTACCCAACTTTCACACCTTCCATAGACATTGCTTCTACACAACCATTTAGGAGTTTCACGTATCCAAACAACTTTGAATTTTTTACTGAAACCCTTCACAACCCATGTCTAGTCTGGAACAGTCGTTGGAAGCGTACATTGCAGCAACAAACCGACAGATGAGGAATTTGGATGCGTCTATTGCCGCCCTTATGCAACCTAGTGACCCGGTAGCTAGTTTCCAACCAGCTCCAGAAATTCCAATGTATGATGAGGCGGTTGGACAGATTGAGAATTTGAGTGGAGTGAGTGAGCTATACACCCTTCCAAATCAAACCTACCCATCACCAATTGAATCCCACAACTCCGGTTTTGAATGGCTATCAAGTGTCCCAAATGATTCACCAGTTAACAATAAAACGTTTAATGAGTTGTGCGAGTTTGTAGTGCTTGATTTGCCAGATTGTGAAGGGTCCCTTTTGAGTGAAACCATCACCAATCCTTTTGACCTCTACACCTCCAATCTAGAACCTGAATTGATAAATATTCATGCTTTTGATAAGGTGTCCGAAAAAATGGATTTTCACTTGACTGAGGATATTGACGCAGGGAATATTTTGGATGATGAACCCGTAGATTTGACTGAAATTTTCTCTCCAATTCATCACCCCGAGTCATTAAATGTTTCTCCCGAACTTCATATGCGTTTTGATTTTGATGATAATTGCATGGATGAGATAACTTTTGAGGAGAATTATGAGGATAGTATTGAGGAGAGTATTGAGGACAGTGTTGAGGATGAACCAAATTTGTTTGATGTGTCGGATTTTCCAATTCATCCTCCTGAACCCTTAACTGTTATACTTCCTAAATCAACCCCCTCCTTTCCATCATTCCGACCACGCAAAAGATCACGCAGGAGGACTGTGAGCTTGAAATTTTTTTATTCGATCACAGAAGTTTGGACGCCACTAGTGCGTTCCTCTTTGAATCTGACACAGTTCTCACAGCTGATAACGATTACGAGTGTTTCACTTTTTCGGACGATTTTGAAGACTCACCGCCCGAGTTTGAGTCCTTTGAATTTTCAGATGAGTTAGTTGAACCATCAGACTTGGTTGCTTACAGTCATTTCGAACCATTGATGGAATCCTTTGAGTTCGATACAGTTTACTTAGGTGAGAATAAGACTATCCCTAAATCACTCCCCTTCGTCCTTTCCATCGTTTTGACCGCTTAAGAGTCCGTCGCGCTTCCATTTTCAATGGATGGTTTACCAAGTTCAACGTACCCATGTTTTCTCGCGAATCTTGAGGGATTTGACCCCATTTCTCGACGGGTTGATAAATTAGCACAATCGTTTTTAACACATCGGTCATCACAATTTTTGCTAATTTATTCATTCAATTTACACCCTCAAGTTCGTACTACACTTCTTTCTCTCTTCTGCCATTCTTCTCCGAATATACCGAGACCATATTCCACTCTTCTTTCCATACGGTCTCGTGTATTTCTCAACTCTTTTCTCTATACTCCATTCTTCCACCAACCCTACCATTATCACGATAGAATTTTTGAATGGTTGGTGCTAACATTTGGTCTGTGTAAGGCCTTGTATAGTTTGATTTTTCTCCTCCCTAACTCTGAACTTTAATGTTTAAACAGTGGAAACACTTAAGTTTGGGGGGGCTTTTTGTATATATATTTTGTTTTTTTTAATAAATTTTAAAAAAATAAAAAATAAACAGGGGAGTGCTGACATTTTCGACCCTCTTGGTGTAGCCTGACAGTGAGGACACTGTCAAGTTTAAGTTTGGGGGTGTGCTCGGTAAGCCTTCTTCCTTCGCATTCATATGTATATTTTTGCATTTGCATACTTATTTTAAAACCTATAAAAATTGAAATTTTTTAAAAATTATAAAAATTGAAAAGTTCAATTTTGGCTATATTTGAGTTAAGTTTGACATGACGGTTGACTAGCTAGGAAAAACTAGATCTTAGACCTAGTAAATTAAAAACCCTAAAAATAACCTTTCTTAAAATTTAACGGTAGAAAGTATATGTCTCTGTAGTTTATTTAGAAATAGGCAAATTTCGAGTTCACTTCTTGGGCTAAGTTAAAACAAGGGAAAAGTATTGATATTTTTATTAAAATATAAGTCTGAAAAATAATTCCTAAGTTTAAGTCTAAATTCTGAAAATATATACCCTGCAAATTGCACAAACACGAACCTTAAAACTTGGAATAGTAGAAGAGACCTTGAAATACTCATGTCTAAAGTATAAAGGGAAATAAAATAAAAATACAAGTGTGAATAAAAAAATGAACACTGATTTTTGTAATTACTTAAGACTGCATAAATAGAAACAATATTTAGCGAGGGTGCTTTATCACCTAGTGCCTTAGACCAACTGGTTTGGGAGTCACTGCTAAAGCCTTAGGTGTTACAAGACTAGGAATTACGCCTTAATGTGCAAACGCATTTTGTAATTGGTCGTCAGTACCTCAAGAAGTATTAACGGTCGTATGAAGGATGTGTGAGCAATTTTTGTTAGTGTATATGCCCTAGAGGCCATTACTGTATCATACTAGTTTGTATATTACTTAATGGAAGCTTGGGATATTCACCTTGTATATACAATCTTGCTCAAAATAGTAGTATGCTACTTGGTTTGTTTCTACTTCAATGTGTACATGTGTTTATTTTAGTATATCGCCTATACACATTAGTGGAGCCCTTAGGATCTTTGCTTGATTACCAGCGTTGTGATGGCAGTCACACTAGTGGGGCTGGGTAATCCATAAGCACATCCTTATGCAGGTCCCTGGTCGCAGGACTATCGAGACAGGGCATCGATACTCCGGAGTAGACTAGCGCATGCGCTTCTCATCCCAGTGTGGGAGACGGTCTGTCCCACAGCCGTCGGTACGTCGTACTTGAGATAGTATGCGGGTGCTCGTTGGGTTACGAGTACACTGGACATGACTCGTCGGGAACTGACTAGTTGGTATTATGCCTATCGTCAGTTATCAGTTCCCAGGTGACATGAGTACAGCTTAGTCCGCTGACTTGACACTGTCACTTCGCCTCGAGTGTATTCCCACTGTACTTTGATTACTACCCTACCACGGCTCAAAGGAGTCGTGCAAACAGGTGGTAGTTGGGTGCAGTCCCGAAGCACTTGGAGGCAGTGACGGTTAGACAGGATTCGTCTCTCCCGGTATTGGGGGTTGACATCGCGCTGTGTCTAGGAGAGCCATTACACGAGTAGTCCCTGGCCAGGGCAAACGAGATATACTAGTAGGCTTCCAGTGTTATCTCAGGGTGTTTTGGGCTTCACTCCGACACGACTTGTACCGCTATTGGGGGACTGACGTTTACCGCCCCCTAGGCCCGCCATGCGATGTATCAGACGAACAGACCGGACTGTACGGAGAATGTCACATTCAGGCTCAGTAGGAGTTCAGATGGGTTTCGCCTCGTCAGTCTTCTTGTCGGCATTACCTGGGGACCGTTACGCACAGCTAGTGCCGCTTGCGGTCTGTGGTTAAACCCACTGCCAGCGTAGTGTCGAGTCTTTAGAGTCCCACACAGAAAGCTTTTCGCCTTTAGGCAAAAGAGTAGAGGTCGCATGGTTTTGCGACAGGTCGCATGGTTTTGCGACAGGGTTCGGTCACATTCGTGCACTTGTGCACGTACAGTGTCCGGACAGTTTACACTAGCGGGCTTTGGTTTAAGCCAGATCCTAGTGTACGTATTGGGATTGGATTTATCCAGTTTGTATTCGTGTTCCTCGGAACGCGGATGCGGGTGTGTATGCACAGTTGACGGAGAGACAGAGGCAGAGAATTCTCATTAGGGTTGTTGACCGTTGACCGTTGACTATTGACTTTTTGCTCAACCCTAATGAGAATATGATATATGATTAACAATTATATTAATTAAGTATTATGGTGACATGGTTGTTGACTTGTTGACTTGTTGACTTTTGTTGACTTGTTGACTTTGTTGACCGGTTGACTAGGCTTGACTAGTTGACCATCATGATAACCATAGCTATCATTTCATGGCAAAGACTTTTGCTTACTTTCTCTTTTATGCAAAATGAGTGCATGAAATGATATGGCTATGGTTGCTTAAACCATCACATAACACTTGATTGATATGATTTGTTATCATTGTTTTGGATTATGAGAGGGTGAAAGACAAAAGAGAGGCTCATTCTCACTTGACCATTCTCTCTCTTGTTCTTGAGCTCTCATACTCTTGCTCTCACCCTCTTCCTCTTGCTCCCTCTCTTGACTCTATGGTTCACTTGTCTCATGAGTTGAGAACCAAGAACCATAGATAAAATCCCATACAAACTCTTCTCTACTCACTCTAGTTCACAAGGTTTAGCAAACCGAGTGAATTAGTTTCTTCAAAGTTCGAAGAAGGAGCCAAAGGTTGGAGCTTTCAAGTTTCTGCCGATTTTTATTCTGTTCAAAAGTTGATAATTTTCATCTTAAAAATCGGCTCAGGCTTTTGTGTGAACACCCACCAAATTTGGTCCAACGATCGAGTCAAAGCGCCGCGGAAACGCGGCGGGAGCACGCTCTCGCCGCGAATCCGCGGCCGAGTTGACTCGTCCGAGGTCCAAGTTTGGTGCAGTGTTTTACTGGGGTTGTTTTGGGATTTTTGGAATATATATTTTCTACCCAGATTTTCCAGAACGAAAATTTTATTTTTGGGGTCCTGAAAATCCGTATTTTTGATCGAACTTCTAAAAACTTAAGCTGACGGGTTTTTCTGTGATGTTATATTTGTATTGAACGTCTACTAATCGCTATATGTCGATTAGTGGGGGTTATACAAATCTGTGATCTATAATGTTGCTGGAATGTGTATATGAATATGTTGGATTGTCGCGGGTGAATAGCCGGGGGTTGTGAGACGAGAGTTTTCTTTTCTTTCAATTCATGTAAATTTGTAAATTGATGTAATAATTATTTGTATGGCCGCACAACCGGGTCGGGGTTGTAGCCGTCATTGTATAATTTCTTTTTACTGTTTTTGCTCCTAGGATAGACCCATGGAGGGGGTGCACAAACTACCGGGTATGCCGAAGTGCCGAGTAGCCTACTCACGGGGATGAGGGAGGTTGCTTCGCTTCGGGTACTTGGCGGGTAGTTTGCCGCACCCGTAGGGGTCTTGGGTGGGGTATTGGCTATTCACCGCGACCGTGCAATCTGCTTTTCGTTACAGGCTCGTGTGAATTGCGGATTCCTAGTATATCCAATGTATTCATCTGTGATCTGAAATGTTTATCATTGCAATATATCTATATATGATATTATTTAGGCGTTGCTTATGTTTTACAGCCGCGCTAGCCCAGCCCCCGCTCTGTCGTTAGTTAAGTAACCTAACGGGTAATGACGGGGTCCCGTGGCAAATGCGAATGGCATAAGTGTACGTCATATTTTGGTTGTTTTCTGCAATGGTAGGATTAAATGATGGGACGCATTAAAAGAACTAATGCAAGAATATCACGCATTAAAAGAACTAATGCAAGATAATAAACCAAGTTAAAGTCGTTGGAACACTTTCGAAAAACCACTCGGTTCTTTTCAAAACCAACTTTTAAATGCGGAGCTTGAGCCACTCTTTTTAAAAGCTATTTCGTTCCATCGACTATATCAAGTTCACTACGTTCACGGTTTAGCCAAAACCATTCGTAGCCCTTCGTCGTTTCGTATGAATATTCAATAGTATTCAAGCTATGTTTGTTGACCTTCGTCAAGGCATAGTGATTGGTAGCTGTTGGGTGTTTATATGTAGCATAGATAGATGCGTTGGTTTGGGACATTCGCATTACCTTGTTGACCTTCGTCAAGGGTATATATGAGTGGATTCAAATTAACTTGGATAATGACGGGAAGAACTTGACATGTGACTTATGATTTGTTGACCTTCGTCAAGGTCATAAGAGCATGGGGCAAAAATCCACATCGGGAGTTTCATAAGTACTGAAACTTGCTAGATTTGCATACCATTTGGAGTGTGATGATTCTGGTAGGATTCCTTCAGTTTCGTCACGCAATGATATTTGGATCCCGATCCTACTGTGAGTATATGCTACTCCTCGGGAAATTTCTCACTAATCGATCAATGCTATAAACCTAGTAGGTGCCTAGAAAGGTGTTAGCGGGGCTACGCCCCCAGGGAAAAGAGGTTCTTAAATTAAGGAACTTCGCGAAAGCGTTGGAAAACCTCCCTCGAAGTACCGACACTGGCCTGGCTGAACGGTTAAGCAAGTATTGAGCGGTGGGATTGATCCCGACTAATTCTTCCTTTATGGTTTGAGGAGGGATTCTAGAAACAGTGGAAGCCATCCTGTTTAGACAAACTAAAAACTACTCTAAACTTGCAAGAGCATCATGCTGAGTGTTTCTTCTTCTCTCTCCTAATTGCAGCGACCAATCGACATGACTGGACTTAAGTTACTTCTAGATAAAAACATACTGACAGGGCCAAACTACAAATATTGGCTCAGGAATGTCAAGATGGCAATCACTTACGACAAGCTGGGGTATCTTCTTACCACCAAAGCTCCCCCTGTCCCTGGTCCCACTTCCAGCGTCGCGGATAAGGAAATCCGTAAGACTTGGGAGATTGATAGCGCGAAGGCCAAGTGCCTCGTACTTGCCTCGATGGACAATGAACATCAGAGGAGGCACGAGAATATGGACTTGGAATCCATATTTCTTCATACAAAAGAACTGTATGGAGAGCAATCTCGTATCGCAAGATACGAAGCGTCGAAAAAGTTATTTTCGGCAAGGATGGCCGTCGGATCATCAGTAGCAGAACACGTGCTTAAGATGATCGGCTACATTGAGGAGCTCGCGGACCTAGGGACCACATTGGAGAGTGAGCTCTATACGGACTTAGTTCTCCAGTCCCTTCCTTCCACTTACGCCCAGTTTATACTGAACTTCAACCTACAAGAAAAGGAGGTTGAACTTTCAGAGCTCCTCAACATGCTGAGGAGCGCAGAGGGCACCCTACAGAAAGGTAGGGAAACATCCACTTTGTTTGTAGGAGGATCATCTTCTTCTAGGTCCAAGGCGAAAGCCAAGGGAAAGAAGAAGAAAGCCCCCGCCAAACCAAGGGGCGGTGTTAGTAAAGTGGATATGAAGGGAAAAGCAAAAGCAACAAAGAAAGTAGGGAAGCTTGTGGATAAGGAAGAATGCTTCTATTGTCATAAGAAAGGACACTGGAAGAATGATTGCAGGGCCTGGAAGGCCAGAACACAGGAATTGAAGCAGGTTGCAGCTTCAGCTTCAGGTGTGTATGTTATTGAAAACTGTCTTTCAATAAACTCTACTTCCTGGGTATTGGATACCGGATCAGGATCTCATATCTGTAATTCTTTGCAGGCGTTGAGAAACCGTAGGGTTTTGAAGGCAGGTGACATGACCCTCAGAGTTGCGAACGGAGCTAGCATGGATGCTAAAGCCGTGGGGGACTATCACCTGGGAATGTCAGATGGACATGTTTTGGTTTTGCGTAATTGCTTTTTTGTACCCAACGCAACTTGTAATATCATTTCTGTATCTTTAGTCTCTAAAGAAGGTTATGAATTTGCGTTTGTAAGTAATGTTGTAAACATTCACCTTAATCAAGTTTTGATTGGGTCAGGTACATTGAGTAATGGTATATACGTATTAAACCAACCACAGATTTTCAACGTCCAGAATACACACAAAAGAAAGTCTCCGGAAATAAATCAGACTTTCTTATGGCATTGTAGACTGGGTCACATCAATGAGAGAAGGTTGACGAAGTTACATACAGAAGGATATTTGAATCCGTTCGAATATCAATCGTATGCCACTTGTCAATCCTGTCTCAAAGGAAAGATGACAAAGACTCCGTTCACTGGACACGGAGTAAGAGCGAGCGAGCTCTTGGGACTCGTACACAGCGACGTGTGCGGTCCAATGTCTACGCATGCGCGAAGCGGTTATTCTTACTTCATCACTTTTACGGATGACTTTTCAAGGTACGGTTATGTCTTCTTAATGAAACATAAGTCCGAAGCCTTTGGAAAGTTCCAGGAATATAAGAATGAAGTAGAAAAACAGACCGGCAAAAGTATCAAGATTCTAAGATCGGATCGAGGTGGAGAATACTTGAGTGCCGAATTCCTGAATTACTTAAAAGAGAATGGAATTCTCTCTCAGCTTACTCCTCCATACACTCCGCAACATAACGGTGTATCGGAGAGACGGAACCGGACCCTATTGGATATGGTACGGTCCATGATGAGTAACGCTGAGTTACCGCGATCATTCTGGGGATATGCACTAGAAGCAGCTGCGTATCTCTTGAACAAGGCTCCCACCAAGACTGTGCCTACCACCCCATATCAGATGTGGACTGGGAAGAAACCCTATCTTAAGTATCTTAAGGTATGGGGATGTCCAGCTTTTGTAAAAAAGCAGTATGCGGACAAGCTCGAGGCACGTTCAGTACAGTGTAAGTTTGTGGGATACCCAAGGAACTCCAGGGGGTATCTTTTCTATTCCACTGAGGAACAAAAGGTTTTTGTTTCTCAGCATGCCCGCTTCTTGGAAACTGAGTTTTTGGAAACCCAGATAAGTGGGAGCGCAATAGAACTGGAAGAAATTCCAGAACCACAGACTATTACTGAAAGCTTAGTGGAACCAGAAGGTTCAAAAGAACAGGACATTCCTACACCGCTCCGCAGGAGTAGTAGGCAGTCTCATCCGCCCGAGAGATATTACAGTTTTCTCATAGACGGGGATAGAGAGGATTGCATCATAGATTATGATGAGCCTACTAGCTTCCAGCAGGCCGTTCAGAGCGTTGACTCAGTGAAATGGCTGGATGCAATGCGGACCGAAATGGAGTCCATGTACACCAACAAAGTATGGACGTTGGACATTGCTCCAGACGGGGTAAAACCCGTAGGATGCAAGTGGATCTTCAAAAGGAAGATTGGTGTAGATGGACAGGTTGAGACCTATAAAGCTAGACTTGTAGCAAAGGGTTTCCGTCAAAGACCTGGCTTGGACTATGACGAAACCTTTTCTCCAGTGGCTATGCTGAAATCCATTCGGATCCTTCTTGCCATTGCTGCCTTCCACGATTATGAGATCTGGCAAATGGACGTAAAGACCGCTTTTCTAAATGGAAATTTAGAGGAGTGTGTCTATATGGACCAGCCAGAGGGTTTCATTCAGAGTGGGAGCAGCGGAAAGGTGTGCAAGTTGCTTAAGTCCATCTATGGACTAAAGCAGGCATCGCGGAGTTGGAACATCTGTTTTGATGAGACGGTCAAGGAATTTGGCTTTATCAAAAATCCAGATGAACCATGCATCTATAGTAGATTTGTAGCGAGAACTGTAGTATTCCTCGTTTTATACGTGGATGACATTCTCTTAATAGGAAATGACATTCCTATGCTACAATCTGTCAAGGGGTTCTTGTCGCACAGGTTCTCCATGAAAGACCTGGGTGATGCCTCATACATCCTGGGGATCCGGATCCATCGTGATAGATCCAAGAGGATATTAGGACTTTCACAGTCCAGGTATATCGACACTATACTGAAGAGATTCAGTATGGAAGATTTCAAGCGCGGTAACCTACCGGCTTGTCACGGGATCACCCTCTCTAAAGAGATGTCTCCCAAGACTGATTTGGAGAGGGATCGCATGTCTATTATATCCTACGCTTCTGCGGTAGGCTCTATAATGTATGCGATGTTGTGTACCAGACCGGATGTAGCTTATGCACTGAGTGTGGTAAGCCGGTATCAGTCAAACCCTGGGGAGAAACACTGGATAGCGGTAAAGAACATTCTCAAGTACCTGAGAAGGACTAAGGAGATGTTCTTGGTGTATGGCGGAAAAGACCTCCAGATCGAGGCCTTTGCTGACTCCAGCTTCCAGAGTGACAAGGATGATTCCAAGTCCATGTCGGGTTTTGTCTTTACCCTCAATGGAGGGGCGGTGTGTTGGAAGAGTTCCAAACAGGAAACCGTTGCAGACTCGACGATGGAAGCGGAATACATCGCTGCATCTGATGCCGCAAAAGAAGCTGTCTGGATAAGGAAGTTCTTGAAAGAACTTCAGGTGGTTCCGTCCATTGTTGATCCAATACCTCTGTATTGCGACAACAACGGGGCTATAGCTTTAGCGAAGGAACCCAGGTCCCATCAGAGATCCAGACACATCTTAAGGCGGTATCACCTGATCAGGGAGATCGTGGATCGCCAGGAGATCGAGGTTCGGAGAGTCGCTTCAGAAGATAACACTGCAGATCCATTCACCAAGGCCTTGCCCCAGACTCAGTTCGAGCGGCTGATCGAGATGATAGGTCTTCGATACGCCAGTACATGGCCTTAGTGCAAGTGGGAGATTGTTAGTGTATATGCCCTAGAGGCCATTACTGTATCATACTAGTTTGTATATTACTTAATGGAAGCTTGGGATATTCACCTTGTATATACAATCTTGCTCAAAATAGTAGTATGCTACTTGGTTTGTTTCTACTTCAATGTGTACATGTGTTTATTTTAGTATATCGCCTATACACATTAGTGGAGCCCTTAGGATCTTTGCTTGATTACCAGCGTTGTGATGGCAGTCACACTAGTGGGGCTGGGTAATCTATAAGCACATCCTTATGCAGGTCCCTGGTCGCAGGACTATCGAGACAGGGCATCGATACTCCGGAGTAGACTAGCGCATGCGCTTCTCATCCCAGTGTGGGAGACGGTCTGTCCCATAGCCGTCGGTACGTTGTACTTGAGATAGTATGCGGGTGCTCGTTGGGTTACGAGTACACTGGACAGGACTCGTCGGGAACTGACTAGTTGGTATTATGCCTATCGTCAGTTATCAGTTCCCAGGTGACATGAGTATAGCTTAGTCCGCTGACTTGACACTGTCACTTCGCCTCGAGTGTGTTCCCACTGTACTTTGATTACTACCTTACCACGGCTCAAAGGAGTCGTGCAAACAGGTGGTAGTTGGGTGCAGTCCCGAAGCACTTGGAGGCAGTGACGGTTAGATAGGATTCGTCTCTCCCGGTATTGGGGGTTGACATCGCGCTGTGTCTAGGAGAGCCATTACACGAGTAGTCCCTGGCCAGGGCAAACGAGATATACTGGTAGGCTTCCAGTGTTATCTCAGGGTGTTTTGGGCTTCACTCCGACACGACTTGTACCGCTATTGGGGGATTGACGTTTACCGCCCCCTAGGCCCGCCATGCGATGTATCATACGAACAGACCGGGCTGTACGGAGAATGTCACATTCAGGCGCAGTAGGAGTTCAGATGGGTTTCGCCTCATCAGTCTTCTTGTCGGCATTACCTGGGGACCGTTACGCACAGCTAGTGCCGCTTGCGGTCTGTGGTTAAACCCACTGCCAGCGTAGTGTCGAGTCTTTAGAGTCCCACACAAAAAGCTTTTCGCCTTTAGGCAAAAGAGTAGAGGTCGCATGGTTTTGCGACAGGTCGCATGGTTTTGCGACAGGGTTCGGTCACATCCGTGCACTTGTGCACGTACAGTGTCCGGACAGTTTACACTAGCGGGCTTTGGTTTAAGCCGGATCCTAGTGTACGTATTGGGATTGGATTTATCCAGTTTGTATTCGTGTTCCTCGGAACGCGGATGCGGGTGTGTATGCACAGTTGACGGAGAGACAGAGGCAGAGGATTCTCATGAGACAGAGGCAGAGGATTCTCATTAGGGTTGTTGACCGTTGACTATTGACTTTTTGCTCAACCCTAATGAGAATATGATATATGATTAATAATTATATTAATTAAGTATTATGGTGACATGGTTGTTGACTTGTTGACTTTTGTTGACTTGTTGACTTTGTTGACCGGTTGACTAGGCTTGACTAGTTGACCATCATGATAACCATAGCTATCATTTCATGGCAAAGACTTTTGCTTACTTGCTCTTTTGTGCAAAATGAGTGCATGAAATGATATGGCTATGGTTGCTTAAACCATCACATAACACTTGATTGATATGATTTGTTATCATTGTTTTGGATTATGAGAGGGTGAAAGACAAAAGAGAGGCTCATTCTCACTTGACCATTCTCTCTGTTGTTCTTGAGCTCTCATACTCTTGCTCTCACCCTCTTCCTCTTGCTCCCTCTCTTGACTCTATGGTTCACTTGTCTCATGAGTTGAGAACCAAGAACCATAGATAAAATCCCATACAAACTCTTCTCTACTCACTCTAGTTCACAAGGTTTAGCAAACCGAGAGAACTAGTTTCTTCAAAGTTCGAAGAAGGAGCCAAAGGTTGGAGCTTTCAGATGGATCTATCTTCGGCGTAAGGAGACGACGGGAGGAAGCCGATCCGACCACCATCGGAGCTTGAAGACGAAGGAGTTCAAGACAAGCAAGGTATAAACCCCCTAACCGAGTAGTTAACGACTCCTAGTTAGGTTGTTAGTTAGATATTTAACAAAGATCCGGGTTTTAAGTCCATGTTACCACCTCTATAAAAATCGTTTTTTATCAAATTCCGCATGCCCGAAAGTACCGGGAGAGGTAGCATGGACTTACAATTTCATCTAAAAATCCACCAATTGAAAAGTACTTTGGACGATGGACAAGAGTATAATAGCTTGATTTGAATTTCCAAGTGTAGGGGTGATACACACACACGTAGGAGTATGTGATTGGGGTTTAGATAAGAGATAGGAATGAAAAATAGGACTTATATCTTTTGTAGAGATGATAAAAATTCCTAAGTTGAGATGGAACCCTAGAAGGAAAACTTAAAAGATGCTAAAAGCTAAGTAAATTTACAAGAATATATATGATCTTAAGTTAAATGATAAGGAAGCGTGAAAAATACGGGTTGATAATTTCTGAGTCAAAGATAATAGAGTTTCTTGTTAGAAAACCGAATTGGAGAATAAAAGTCAATGGGCCGAATTGATAGGATTTTGTGGGTAGTATCCGCTGAAAACCCTCAGGAGACAACACTCCTCCTACTAAGGACACCTAGAGATTTAACGGCTTGTTGCACGAGCTCAGTGCAATCGCGTTTCCCTGTGAAAGTGAGGCTAGGTCTTTTTCGAGAATAAAACTAGGTTTGCTCGAGGACGAGCAAAAGATAAGTTTGGGGGTATTTGTTCATATCATAATTTTGCATTATTATATTCCCCATTCTTATTCATTTTACAAATAAACAGGTGCTTTTGATCCATGTCTGCTACATAGTTGCTGGTTACAGGTTCTCGGAACAAAAACAGTGAAAACGATGAAAAGACGATACAAAAGTGAGACTACGACCAACAAATGGAAAGATCTTGATCATGCCTACAGTTTGAAGAATAAACGAAGATCAATGGACAATTTCACAAAGCACAAAGGCAGAGCAAGATTCAAGACTTCGACACGAAGCAAACGGTAAAGTCCACGACATTATTCACTGTGGAAATTTGGAAGAAATATAGAAGACAATCTGAGAAACCAAGTGAAGAAACCAGAAGCAGAATGCAACAGGAAGCAAACCAGGAAAATTAAGCCATCAATCCCTTCATATGGTCGCGGATCCGCGGCCAAACATGGGTTTTGGCTGCGGTTCCGCGGCCATGAGGAGCCCGTGTCGGCGCAAATTTTGTGACGGTGTGCGGTGCGTTGACTAGTCTTCTTAGGGTATATTTGTAAATGCGGATGAGAATCGATTGTAACTCTAGGGTTTCTATTCTCTATAAATAGAAACCCTAAACATCTTTTTGAGGTATGTCTCTTTTCATTGATCAAAAATTCAGAATTCTATGTATGGAGAGAACCATCAAATAAAGGATGCCTCTTTTTATTTCATCTATTTAGAATTTAATTTCGGTGTAAATGTTTGGAGAGAGCCATCAAATAAAGTAAGAATTTTATTTCATTGCCCTAGTTAATTTTCATTCTGCCTCAGTATAATTTTATTATCCGCCTTAGTTAGATAGTTAGAAAAATGTTTATAAATTCCCTAATGAGTGAGTAATTCCTCACTTGTTAGGGTTAGGAATAGGGAAGGTTTGTGAGATGAAAATCTCTCACCCCTTTCTTGCCCATCACATATAATTAATAGGACCCCATGCATACACATACATACCGTTCCCTACGGCACCTTACCCCACGAGGTAACGGTGATACCGTAGTATAAACGACCGGTTGCGTATGATTTCCATGGAGGTTAGGGTAAGAATTAAGAAAGGAAGGACAAGAACCTAGAGTAAGAAACATCGTTTCTTCCCAATGGTACTAATCCCCTTTATTAATTGTTACCATAATACCTAAAGAGATCTAAATTAGGGCATTGAAAGAGGCGGGAAATCTTTAATTTCCAAACTTAACCTAAACCTAACCTTAGCAAGATTTTAATCCTAGTCTAGATCAACCTTAGTTTTTAGATTAATCAATCCAACACCGTTTGGAATTAACTCGTTAGAGCAAATTGAGAATACACAACATCCCTGTGGACCGACCCGTACTCACTGGCTAGCTACCAAGCGACGCCGTTCTTGATTGCGGTAAAAAATATTCTTTGATTCATCTTTTAAAAAACGCATACGCAAAATAACAATCAATCAGGACGGTTCATTAAAAGAGCAGTCTGCTGCTGCTGTCCCTCTGGGAGGCTTCAGATTGCCTCAAGTAGAACCGTCTGCTCGTTAATCAGAGCAGGGACGGCAGGTGTGAGTGGTAGTGGTGGAGATGTGTTGTTGATATTGGTGCTGGTGTTGTTCGGGGAATCCATAACCTTGAAGAAAAATTTGGGTTAGGACAGATTCAAAGTACATGATTCAAGGAATATGAAATTGTAGGATTCAAGGAATATGAATTGTAAGTAATGTTTTAGTTGCCGGTTCTTGTGTTATATTGCTTAGGTTGTTCACGCAGAACAGAACTGCATGATAGAGTTTCATACAGCTCTGACCTGCATGGGCCACCAACAAAACCTGTCACGCCCCGCTTCCCAGTGTACGGGCAGAGGACGCGATGAGGCCGCTACGTATTTACTCAGAAGCAATTATGCTAAGCGTAACTAAGCAATATAAAAGAAATGTGCACAAGAAACAAGATATAATGAAACAATAACTTTATTTATTCACATTCTTTTTGTACAATACATGGAAGGTAAATACAACTGATAAAAAGTAATGCCTAAACAATGGCATAATAGAAATGAAAAGTACTGAATGGAAAGTGTACAATGAACTAGAGCTCGGGTTCTTCACTGAATTGGTCCAAGTCTTCAGCAGTGGGCTCGATCTCTGACGTGTCCAGATCACCTTACGACATTCAAAGAAAAAAGAAAGAGAATGTCGTCAGCGAACAGATCGCTTGGTAAGTCCCAAAGATAAGAGGAGAAATAGAATAGACAGAGAGTAAGAGAGAGAGAGAGTAGCTTTTACAGTTGTATTATATTGTTATATTGTTGTATTTAATGTTAACGCTGTTGTTTGTAGTTTGGTACAGAAGGATGCCAGTGTATAGGAGAGGAGTCTCACTTTCCTTAGAGACTAAGGTATCAGGAACTCAAGGAACCGTTATGCCACGGTACAAAAACAACGGAATATAGGTCAGGTGTCTTAATCTTACCGTCTCATGCCACTTTTAACACCTTCCGTACAAATCTACCCCTTAAACCCCACGATGACTTGTTTGTATTGTTGTATTGTGTTGGATAGATTGTATAGTTGAATGACTGACCAAAACCATGATATCAGTAAACGGATGTAACTGTATAATCATGTAAATGGAATATCTGGAGAATCCTGTAAATGGATGTATATCCATGGTTGGGTTCAGTCAATGTAGATTGATTATATTGAATAGATTGAATATAGGGATTCATGTTGTATCAGTATATTGTAGATTGTAAATTATAGATTGTAGATTGTACTTGGATCATATTCAAGTCAGATTATAATGAGACTCACTCTGAGTCAGACAATTAGAAAAGTAAATTGAAATCTTGATTGTTTTGATGTTATCGGTAACCGCTGCACGTGGGCGGTAGGATTTGTGTCTTTTTCAAAGACGATTACCGTATTGATAACACCGTTTGTTAAGTTGCCTACCTTAGACAGGCAAGCACCCACTTCTCCGGCTCCCCGAGGCTCAAGAGATTGGTCCCGCTTAAACCTATGTTTACTATGGTCCTTATTGTAATTTATAGAACTTGAGGGTTTTTTTTATGTAGAAATACTTTTATATACTTTTAAAAATACACCCCAAGTATTTATTATTCGTATTTATAGTTATAATGAATGTGAATTTTATATTGTGATATTTCCAGTGAAAATATCCTATTTTCATAATATGTGGTATTTATTTGTAATATTGGTTTTGTATGAAATTCATGGTATTTTAGTGTAAAATAGATTCTTGTGATTTTTTGGAAAAAGGTGGAATATTTATATCATAACAAAATATGTATTTTAATGATAAATATACTTATATTTATACAAAAATAATTTTAATATATATTTTATATTCTAAAAATCTTATTTTCTTAAGATGTCGTATTTTAAATCTTTCGAGACCGAATACTCCTTGCGGAGGTCTGAATCTTGCACTACTAAGCCCGAGGATGTACGATAATCCGCACCATTCCGAACGGGTTCCCCAAAATGGGTTGTAGCGGCGCTTTGTAAAGATTTGTATAAATACTAAATCGTTTAGAAAACGGTTTTATTAAGTAAATGGTATTTATTTGTAAAGATGTCGATTTCCCGTATTCTATGTTCTTGGGTCTCCTAAGTCAACTAGACTGCTCCTAACTGGTCCAAAGCGACAAGTTGTGAGATACCTCAAATCGCCTCTTCACCGCCAATTGTGGCCAGGTAAGTACAATTGAAGAAAGGAGGGATCCGCTCACGAATCACCGTGAGACGGGCCTTTTAAAGTTACCTTCTCACTTGTCTAGCCTAAGCACCACAAACTCAGGTTTAGATAAACGACTGAATGCCCACAACCTTCCTCTGTCCTAATGAGTGCGACAGTCCTTAATTGGCCGAGTCTAGATATTTTTATTATTAGCTCAAAGGTTATTTATTTGTAAAGATGTATTAATACTAAATCCTTTAGAAATGGTTTTATTAAGTAAAGGGTATTTAAATTAAAATGTTTGTTTTCCGTATTCTAAGTTGTAGAGGGTACCGTGTTATGTTGTATATGAGTGTGTGAGGAGGTAGGTCATTACCTCGTGATCTACTTAAAGGTATAGCAAGTTTAATGGAGTTAAATGTAGAATTGAAACAATGTGGTATTTAAGTGAAAATACGATAAATTGAAATAGCCATCATTTTATGAAATGAAACTTGATCAATTTGGTTAATTAGTGTTTAATAGTCAACATGAGAGAGTTTAAGTATAATTCTATTAACGAGAAGTGAAGTTTTATAAGAAACCGAATCGGAAATCGGATTTGCTCCGATTCCGTTGGGTTTTGTAAATCCGTATTTTTAGAATAGAAAAGAGAGGTAGAAAATGGGACTTACGGTTTTGGACAATAACGAGAGTGAGATGAAAGAAGAGGAATCGCCGGTGCGTCGATTCGTCGCCGAGAGTTCCTAGAACGATCGCCGGAAGTTCGCCGTAGCTTCGCTTCGTGCTCGTTTTCAAAGTACACAAGATATCTTGAGAATTTTAGAGAGTTGGCTCAGAGTTTGGGGTGAGAAGGTAGAGGATAGGGGTGGTATTTATAGGGTTAGGCTAGGGTTAGGGTAGATGAAGGGTTTTAATTGAGAAAATGTATTAAAAAATCATTAAAATGGAATAAATGGGGATTTCAAAGGTCTCTGGAACCGATCTGGGAAAATGAAGTGTGCAGGGGAGTAGGGGAGATGAAGAGCCGGATTTTTCCTGTTGGGGACTCGGCCGTCTGGCCGAGTCCGGCCTGCGGCACCGGCCCGAGTCGCCAGGTCGGGAGGTGGGGGGTCTCGAGGTGTAGTCTCTGGTACTTTCAGTTTTTCAGGTTCAGTGAAAAGTTTGGGAGTTATCTCGTGTGGACTGTTGGGCTTCTATAAAATTTAAAACAAAATAAATATTAAAAATAATGTAGGGTATGGGATTTGAACTCTGGTGGCTTGGTTCAGCAGTGCAAGGTATTACCAATGAGCCACAAGCTCTTTCTTGAAATTATGGAGTTATTTAATTACTTAAAGTAGTCACAGAAAATGTAAATACCCCAAGTATACATTAATTTTCAAGCAAATTTTTGTACACTAAAAATGGAGTTGTTACATTCTTTTAACTTGTAATTAAAAAGCAAAATAATTACTTATAACTTGTGCTCAGGCTAAAATACCCCTTTATGGATTTTGAAAAAAATATTTGAAAAAAATTTGTATAGGAAAATTTGGGTTGTTACAACTTGACTAGCCATACTCCTACGGTGAAGGAATGATCCTGTCGTAATTACACTTCAGCTTCTTGCATTACATGGTAATCAGTAAAATGCAGCACAAGTAAAGGAAATCGCTTCTAGTATTACATGGTAATCAGTAAAATGCAGTACAAGTAAAGGAAATCACAATCACTACTTTATTACATTAAATCAAAAGAGTTCACTGGATACAAGAGTTCGAAAATAATATCACCTACTAACCTAGTATAATACAAGGTCTTTATTGAAAGCAGGAAAAGATGATAACTCTGAGTCTCTGACTAGATCTCCGCAAGCTCGTAAGGCAGGTCTGACTCTTGTGCTGGGTCCGCTTCGTATTCTGAGCATACATACTCAGGTCATCAAGGCGACACAATATAGCAATAAAGTAGGTACAATAATAATGAATGCGAAATAGCAGACAATTAAATAATGAGTATGAAATAGCATGCACAGGTAAACAGTAGGGTATGTGTGTCAATCAGTAATAAATGTAATGCCTATGTCGCTAAATCTATAAGTCTCTAATTCGATGAAATCGGTCGGTGGAAAAGAGTTATAGTATTTAACGAGGGTCTCGTGTATATCCGGGACTACGGTCCACTGTGCCAAGGACATAACCTTGCAGCCTTGCCGTTAGGCCCACGACCTAATCAGTATATATATATATATCATTGTTTGAATGATCATCCTCTAAACATTTTATCTTGCTAAATAAAAGTTCGATTCCACACTCAATTTCCCCATTTCCCCATATTTCAGTATATGTTCATGTATCGAACTGGTTGTATACAAGTACGCATCACTGTCGCTGTTCGATCACTTTCACTATTCAATCACTTTCGCTGGCGTACTTGACACAAACAATTATAGCACTATTTCTTGACAATGCACTATAATCGTTAGGGTGTCAATACAAATGATCACTATGCACTAAGGGTAAAACACTCATGTAATATAATGGAAATGCAGTAATATACACCACGAATAATATATGAGCAGACAGTGACATTTGGGTTAGAAAAATCGTAATAATTCATATGTGTAGAATTCGGTGAAACAATACAAAAGGCGTAAATAGTAGACTCAATTATCTAGATAACCAAATTAGTTTCATACCAATCGGGGTTCTGTTTAGGGAGATACGGTTGTTTCAAAACAGACGTTCAATGCTGGAACTTCAGTTTCTGAACAAAAAGTCCATCATCTTCAAACGTATTTTTCCATTAGTTACATTCACAATTAGATGTTGGTACAGTTCAACGTTATATAGGGTTATAAGTTAGAGTTTCAATGAAAAAGACGGATCAGTAATAGCCATCATGTACTTCGAGTTATGTTCAGTTTATTGTCACTACGTTTAAACTGATACTGCAGAAATCAGCCGTACACATTGACAATTTGAAATATGTTATAAATATCAAACAGTGACGGGATTCATTGAAACTAGTGGCATAAGAAAGCTAACTTAATTTCCTACACATCAATATAGTGTTCTGCATATCTTCGCATTTAAACAGGGAGTCACAGGTGTTTAATTACAGGTATTAATAGAGATTTCTGCCCTGGGCTGCAATCCAAAGCCATAAATCTCTTCAGTTTTCACTATTGAAATGATAGGATATTCCATAACGGTCTCCATATATTCATATATTATTCAGTTCTCTTCATAACGAGCCTAAGAAATCTACGATCCGATGTATATGCAATTTACTACGAATTTTATGGGATAGCATGTACGAGAATTCTAGATTTTGCGTCGGTTGTCGGAAATGTCATTTCATGTGTGAAACGACGTTATTTTACATCCAAAATTTCACACAATATTCATAAATAGTGAATAGATATATTTATCATGAGTTCTTCCATTTGTAGATATGTTTTGGTCAAGAGTTTCACATCGATCAATCTCGATTATGCATATGGGTGTCATTCGGGATATCAATTTCATATATTTAAACGACATGAGTTTTAATCCATGCAAGTTCTAAATATTATCACACTGAAAATAGAAACAATTAGACGGATTCCAAACACAAACACTAACGACGATCGTTCGCAAGAAACACTATTCGGTTATAGCATATGATTCAAGCAAATATATATATATGATCATAATAGAACTATTAAACTTAACTAATATATATAGCAGTATGAGCAAGTGGGATTCACTTGTTTGCGTCGATTGACGGTCACTAGCGACGATGATGGAGGCACGGGTATGGGCAACACAATGCCGCAGGCGCTGCTATGGTTTGGCCTCGGCGATGGAGCTTGGCTTAGTGACAAGCATGGGTGTGGCGCAGGCAGAAGACGATGGCTCGGCGGTGCTGTTCAGATGGTGTCTGCCGACGTCGGGGGTGGTTGGCTTAGGCTGCAGCCGGGGGAACTCGGGCTCGCGACAGCAGGTGGGGAGCTGAGGGCTGCGACGGGTAGTGGCCGGCGTGAAGGTCGAAGGTGGCGTTGGAGGAGGAGGGTGCAGCGATGGTGGTCGAGGCTTGGTGGTTGATGGTGAAAGTAGATGCTAGTACCTCTACTAAGGTTTTAGAGAAAGCAAGTATACAATTTAAAAAATTGTAGAGGGCTAAATCTATAAACAAGAATCAAATTAAATGTTTAAGACTTAAAAGAAAGCAAAAAAAGTTTAAGCTAAGTGTTGGAAGAGCTACAACCTTTGTAGCCAAGTCCTTCACTTCTAAAGCTTAATGTAGAATTCCCTTGAACTCTTCCATTAGCTCTTCTTGAAGAATAGATCAAGCTAGCTTGAGATCTTCTAGGTCAAAGATGATCCGTCTTGAGGCAACTCTAGCACAAGTTCTCACTTCACTAAAAAAACCCAGTAGTGAAGATAAAAATCTAAACTATTTTACTAATTTAGTTTAAATTGAAGAAGTAGGATTTTTGCTCACTTAATTTTTCTTTTCTTTTTCTCCACTTTTTTCAAGCAAAAAAACAAGAGAGGAGATGAAGAAGATGAAGATGAGAATGAACTTGGAATTGTGATAAGTCATTAAGAGATTTTTCCATTGTTATCTTTAAGAATAAAACAAGAATGAGTCATCCATTCTACACAAATCTTTAACAAATGACTCATTCTCTTTTATCTTTAAAGATAAATGATACATATTTTGATACTTATCTTATTTCAAATGTAATTCTCATACATCCATCTTCAATATATCATCAACCATGACACAATATATATATATGTTATTTATATCATATATAAATAATATATACAGAGAAGGAAAAATAAAGTGAGCATAATATTAGTTTATATATATATATATATATAATTATTAAAGCAACACTTGATTTAAAAATCCAGTTATATCATATATAATCCGGCTAATATTAAATAGCACTAGATTAAAATACGGTATCATATACCCGTATTTAATCGAGCTCCCGCACATACCTCTATGCATGCCCTATTTTGTTTCGCTTGTGCTAGAAAACCTTTATGTGGGACTCTAAAAACTTTTCAATACGCTAGAAGTAGGTAATGATCAAATCAATCACCTACAAGCACGTCAGCGGTACTAGCTGCATGTAACGACTACCCGGGTATTGAACGAAATAGAAGATCAACAAGTAAACTTGTCCAAGCTCCCTGTAGAACCTATAAGCGAAACTTACCGTACAGTCCAGTCTCTTCATCTGATATGTTGAATATCAGGTTTGGGAGTGGTTTCATCAGACCCTAATAACCCGATAAGTTATGCCGATGTGTGGCCTATAACCAATCGAGAAACTACTGATAACACTTATCAGTAAATCTCATCAGCGCTGCCCAGGGACTTGCGGTTATAACCAATCGAATATAGCACAACATCAACTCCCAATACCGAGAGAGATGAAACCCCTCCTATCGCTCATTGCCTTTATATGACTCGGGACTGTACCCAACTACCACCTGTTTGCATGACTCAGTAAAGCCGTGGTAGGGAGGTAATCAAAGAACAATGAGAACCACATAAGACACTATAACGATCTCGGGTCTATAGATTAACATCTACTAGTGTCACCAGAGAACTGCTATCTGACAATAGGTATGGTACCATCTAGGAGTTCTCGGCGAGTTCGTTCGGTATACTCAGTCTCCAATGAGCACCTGTATACAATCTTTGATGTCAAACACTAATGGTTATGGGGTCAACCATCGCCCCATACAGGATCAAGAAATGCATATACTAGTCTACTATGGAATATTGATGCCCTGTCTCGATACTCTCTCGACTAGGAACATTTAAGGATGTGCTTGTGGACTACTCAAGATCCACTAGTATGATCTCTATCATATTCCTGGTAGTTAAGCAAAGATCTTATGAGCTTTATCAACATGTATCAATGAAATAGTAAACTAAAACAAATGTACATATTAAAATAAAGAGAAACCAGATAGCATACTATCATATTGAGCAAGAATGTCATATATATATATATATATATATATGTCCAAGCATCCACTATAATATACAATAATGATTTCTAGAGCATACATATCACTAACAGACGGTGGCCAATGGCAAGGGGCTCGGGTTGGGCTCGGTTATGGGTTGTGAGGGGAAGAGAGAGATGGAGAAAGAGGGTGAATGGGAGTTTTTTTTAGAGAGAGAGCCATGTTATGAAAATATATGGGGGGGGGGGGAGAGATAATTAGATAATAAAAGGGATTAATAGGAATTGAATGAGAGATTAAGATGGATATGTAATTAAGTTAATGGAGGTATAATGGGGAGATTTTTCTGTTAGGAATTTGAAAAAAGATGAAGAAGATGAACAGTAAAAGTGTGAGGGGTGATGGATGGGGGATGGGCCGGGCCTGGGTTTAGTTATTAGGATTTAGTTAAGGAAGTTTAGAATTAGAATTTAGGGTTTAGGAAAAATTTAGATATAATTAGAAATAATACAAAAAGAAAATATATGAAAAACATTTTATTCAAATACAGAAAATAATGTACGCAAGGAAACTGGGTATTACAATAACTAGACCATAAAATAACTAAATAAATAAGACGCCTCACTGCACAACAATCTTCTTGAAGTAATATTTGTCTGCCTGTTCTAAATCAAGGTATCTAGGCCATGCAAAACCCAAATGTCAGAGCGTCGAATATAATATAATAAAAATACAACCGAATAGGTGAGGTAACATGTCATTATAAAAGAAGTCAATATCTTGTGCGTAGTCAATGAACAATGATATAACATAACAAATGGAATACATTAAAGCAGTCATGTCATGTGTACCATATGGGTCTATATAGCTAAGTTATCTATTCTACAGTTATTTGAAACCAATTAATGTAATTCTTATTGTAACTCAATAGTATTCCATACGTGCCCAGGACCACGGTTTTATGACTCTCGGGGCTGAATCCAAGATGTGCCGCTAGGAAGTAAAATAAGTTCGAGATGAATGAATGATGTTAGCATCACCATTCTGAAACCCGTAGCTCGTGTTGACTGATTAGTCTCTAGCAATCAATAAATCTTGAGTTACAATTCAATTGCATTCTTGATTTCCTCTTTTCCCCTAGGTTTCATGTGTTGGGGTTCAGTGCCCGTGCCACGGAGGCCATGGCTGTGGCGGAAGTGAAAAACAAAAAATTACACGAGCACCAAACACCCGCATTACCCATGATATGATCCAAAACTTTAAACTAGCAAAATAGAAATGCAAGGGTACAGAAATTACAACCTTCGACGTGTGTTCACCCAATTGTAAAAGACCCTTCCAAGCTCGTAGCCGCCGGAATCATGCTTGAAAGTCGACCACCCTCGCTGAAGAAGATGCACCTGAGGGAAACCAGAAGAAGCTCTAACCGATGATCCAAACTTGCTAGGTGTGGATGGTCGGTGATATAGGAATTTTTCACTAAACTTTTTCTCTCTTTTTCTCAAGCTCAAGTGAGCAAGAGGAAGAAGAAAGAGAAGGAGGTGAGGATGGCTAAACTCATGAAGTATATAAGATAAAAAATGATCAAGTGTTTTTTTATGTGTAGAAAGAATGGCTACAAATAAATCAACTATGGTTCAATAGTGAACCAATAAATGCACATGAATGATCACACCAAGCCATACCTCTCTACATGCTCATGCCACCTCATCTCCACCTCATTTTCCCATTTATTTTTCTGAAAAGAAAAACAAATATGAGGTGTCCTTCTTCTAGAAGCATTCCCGTATAAATACGGAATACTTCACCTGGTATATGTATCGCTACATATATACGTATCCGTATAAAAATACGGATATCACCAAAGAGAGAAAATGAATAGTGAATAATAATACTAAAACATATGTATCAAAATATATATATAAATTATTAAATCAAAACCTGATTTAATACTCTGGTTTAATCCTAAGCTGGCTAGTATTATCAACTGTCCGATTAAAGTCCGTGTATCCCATACACGTATTTAATCGGACCCCTGCACGTACCAATGTACGGCTCCTACATCTATCGCCTGGATCGAGAAAACCCTCTGTGTAGGACTCTAAAGACTCAAAAATACGCTGACAGTGGGTTTAACCACAAGCACGTCAGCGACACTAGCTGTACGTAATGGCTACCCAGGTACTTGCCGAAGGGGGGGCGACAATCAAGTACGGCCTTACTCTACTGAGCCTGAATGCGACAAGCTCCGTACAGTCCGGTCTCTTCGTCAAAGTGTATTGCATATCGAATTTAGGGGTGGATAATGTCAGACCCTTACTAACCTGATAAGTCATGTCTGAATCAAGCTCATCACCAATAGAGATACTACTGATCAACTATCAGTAAATCTCATCCACTGTGGCCACGGATTTCTTGTGATAGCCAACTGAACACAGCGCGACATCGACTCCTAATACCAGGAGAGACGAATCCCTGACAATCGACCACTGCATCCATATGGCTTGGGACTGTACCCAACTAAAATCTGTTTCCATGACTCCTTTGAGCCGTGGTAGGGTAGTAATCAAAGTACAGTGGGAACTCACACGAGACAAATGACAATCTCAGGTCAAAGGACTAACCTATACTCATGTCACCTAAGAACTTCCATCTGACGATAGATATAATACCATCTAGAAGTTCTTGGCGAGTACGTCTGGTGTACTCACTTCCAGTGAGCACCTGTATACTATCATAAGTGACACAACACCAATGGCTTGTGAGACCGGCCATCGCCCCTCGTCAGGGTCTAGAAACGTATACACTAGTCTACTCCGGAACATCGATACCCAGTCTTGATACTCCTACGACTAGGGACATTTTGTAACGACTCTAATTTTACTGTACGAAAATTTTTAAGTTAATGTACAGAAAGGAGTTTATAATCCTGAGTACAATTTATAAGTTATTTTTGTTTAAGAACAACAAGAAGCAACTTGTAGCTCATTGGTAAAGCCTTGCATTGCTGTGACGTATCCCCTGTGTTCGAATCCCCTCAGGCACATATTATTTTTTTCTGATTTTCTTTTAAACTTTTTGGAAGCCCAAAAGTTTACACGTGCACTGCACATAAAAATGAAAAGTCAGGGAAAACAAACATGTGTAAAATAATATAAATACAGAATAAGACACATGGCTTCAATCCGACGGGCTCCCTCCACAATTTGGCTGGCGAGATTCATCATTGGGCCAGCGGGGACAGGCCCCCCGTAGGCAATGGACCCCATGCTCTGCCTACAAAACCCTTGGCCTACCCCCTTTACCCCTGCACTGTTTGATTTCTCTGAATTTAAACAGAGACTTCAATTTCATCTTTAAATTAAATTTTAAATGCATTTTAATTCATTCTTTCAATTCCAAAACCCTAGTTCCACACTATAAATACAACCCCATACCCCATCCCCTCCTCATTCTGAAAATTCTAGCCAAAACCCTCAATTTTTCTCAAGTACAAGTGGAGTAGAAGATGAGTTAGCCCAAGACCAACTTTCGGCGAGGAAACGAAGCAATTCCGGCGACCCAGCGACGCCACGACGACCTCAAACTCTTCCTCTCTCTCTCTCTTCTTAATAAAATCCAAAAGTAAGTCTCTCCTAATCCTCCCCCTTCTTCTCTAAAAGTCTCTTTTCAAAAAACATGTCAGTAAGTGGAGTTATACCGACATTTGATTCTAAAATCATTGAAACTACACTTTTTTTATTAAGCCTTGCTCATTCATATTCTATACGTTGCTTGTTAATCATGAAACTAATAATTAGAAACAACTTTTAACCTAAATCATCATTATAAATAACTTTAAATTGAGTTTTTCATTTAAATACCATGAACTTTGTATCTACCATATTTAAATATTTTACTTACTATTACCTTTAGAAAACTTCACGGGGTAATGACCTAACTCTCACATACACTCATGTTTACATAGCACGATATTCTTTGAAATATTTTTTTTTGACGATTACAACATTTCATTAAAATACCATGAACTATAAAACCCGGTTTTCTTTGAATTGTATTATTAAAACTCTTTGCGATTATACCTCTACAACCCTTTTTAGGAGACCCGCTATTGGATAGTGCGGATTATCGCACATTCTTCGGCTAGTAGAGCGAGATGCAGACCTCCTCACAGGGCATTCGGTCTCGAAAGATTTTTACTACGATTTTTTAAGAAAAACGAGATTTTCTATTTAATAATAAAATTAATTTTTATAAATAAATAAATATTATCAAAACACATATTTCAAGATATAATAAAATTCCATGTTTTCTAAAAAGATAAAAGAATGACAAGTTTCACCAAAATATTCTCAAGTTATCCAAAAGACAAGTTTTACACTTAAATACCATGAACTATTCAAGCTAAGTTAATATTCACTAAATACCTCAAATCTTAAAAGTTACATCCATGAAAACCCTAAATAATATAAATAATTACTCAAGACTTATTTTGAATGTATATAATATATTTTTCATAAAAACCCTTTAGTTATATAAAATTACATTTAAGGACTTTAGTAAATATGGATTTAAGCGGGATCAATTCTCTTGAGCCTTAGGGAGCCGGAGAAAGTGAGTGCTTTCCTATTTAAGGTAGAAAAACTTAACGGTGTTATCAATGGTAATTGTCTTGGAAAAAGACACAAATCCTGCCGTCCATGTGCAACAGTTACCGATAACTCCCAAACCTAATTCAGGATCCAAATCAGTTCTAAGTGTCTGACTCAAGTCTGAGTCCAAATCAATCTGCGTCTAATCCAAATCAAAATCCAATTCAACATGAATCCAATAGACCAACATGTATACTTGAACCTGAACCTAAATACCAGAACAAGATCAACATGCAAACATGACTTGACTTGATCGAACCATGGCTATAACTTGACTTGATTACATGCCTACCTATTTACATCCTGAACCTGATTACATGAACAACTTGTATCCATGGTCTCGACAAGTCTGATAACTATAATTCAATACAATACATTACGGGGGTTTTAAGGGGTAGATTGGTACGAAATGTGTTAAAAGTGGCACGATGATGAACGCTAAAAGACACCTACATGAACTCTCGTGCTGTGGGTTTTGACGGGGCCTTGTACTTACATGTTACCATAGTCCACGGGATAGTTGGACTCCTCTTGTATACACTGATATATTCTGTACCAAATTACAAACAACTACGTTAGTATAACAAATATAAACCTGTACAAATTACAGTTATATTTCTCTCTACTTGTTGTATTCCTTCCTTTCTTTTGGGACTTACCGAGCGCTAGTTCGCTGACGACATTTCTGTCTTTTCTTTCTTTGGAATGTTTGTCTGGAATGTTCGTCTGGAGGACCCGACTCTCAAGAGATCGAGCCCAGCCATGAGGACTTGGATTAGTTCACAGAGGAGTCAGACTTCTAGTCTTTACTTGTACTTACCTTTTCATTTGTATGCCACTGTTTAGGCATTGCTTTTATTATTGTCCATTTCCTTTTCAAATCAGTTGTAATGTAAAGAATGGATATTAATAAAAGTTGTTGTTTATATTACATCTCTTGTTATTCTTGTGCATTTATTTATACTGCTTATTTATGCTTAACGTATTTACTTCTGAGTAAATACGTTGCGTGCCCGCCACGCCTACTTCCCCGTATACCGGGAAGCGGGGCGTGACAGATTTTGTTGGTGGCCCATGCAAATCAGTTCTGCATAAAATCCTAAGCAATATATCACAAGAAGTACAAGAATCAGCATCTGTATATTCTTTGCATTTCAAATTCTTTGAATCTATCCTAACCTTTCTTTTTCTATCAAGGTCATGGATTCTCCCAATAACACCAGCACTAACGTGAATGGAAGCACTCCATCACCTACTCTACCACCACCACCTACCGTTACCACACCCATCAACGAGCAGACGGTTTTGCTTGAGGCGATCAAGAGCCTCTTGGAGGGTCAGCAGCAGCAAACTGCTATCCTCATGCACCGTCCAGAGACCGAGGCACCCGGAGTCAAGAAAATTCGGGCTTTGCATCCAAAACATTTTTCTGGGAAAGAGAGCCCATTAGAGGCAGAGGAATGGGCCCAAATTATAGAGGATGATTTGGCAGCAGCTCAAGTGCCAGAGATTGCTTGGATGAGAGTTGTGAAGCTGCAACTGACGGATAACGCTAGAGTCTGGTGGAAGGCTGAAGAAAGCCGAATCTCCTAACCGATTGAATGGAGGACATTTCGCGATATGTTTGACGCGAAATATTTCCCCAAGACTGCCCGTTTCGACGTGGAACAACAGTTCATCCAGTTACAGCAAGGTTCAATGTGGAACAAATCTGTGGATGAATACGATGCTGAGTTTACCATGCTTAGCAGGTAAGATATGTCTCAATATTCAATTTCCTGATATCACATACTACACTGCTAACACAAGATCGTAACAGGTTCGCGGAACACCTGATCCCGACTACTGAGATCAGGGCACGAAGATTTCAGCAAGGGTTGGAACCGGAGATCCAAGCTGCACTAGCTACAGGGGATTCCCAATCCATGATCTTGCTCTGAAGGCTACCCGACTCTATGAGGCAGTGGTGAAGAAGAAGGGCAGATCTAAGACTTCCAGTATGAAATGCCCTGCTACTCAGATGGCAGGAGGAGCCTCTTCCAGGCCACCTTTTGTACCCAGGAGACCGGGAGTAACTTTTAACCGGCCTGGTCTAGACTTTTGCTTCTACTGCAAGAGAAATAAACACCTGACGAAGAACTGCAGGCGTGAGAATGGCCTGTGTTTGATTTGTGGCACATCCACTCACGCCATTAGAGCTTCCCCACATTGTCTCAACCCAGCTCCTGCACCCCGACCAGAAATCACTTTTCCGTAGCGGCCAGCTATCCAGGCTCCTTTACCTCGTCTTGCTCTCCCTGCTCCACCTCCACGTGGACCTTCTGCACAACCTCCTCGTCAATTCCATCAGACACAGAGGAACATGCCTCAAGGGCAGAGAATCATTCCCCAAGGACAAAGGAATGTACCTCCAGCAAGGAGGAATGTACTCCGGCGTCAGGCTTTCTCAATGACTGTGGAAGAAGCTGAAGCCACTGGCCAAGTCATCACTGGTAACCCCCAATCTTTCAAACCTTTTCAATCCTTGTATATATCAATATATTTTTTTATACCTAAACATATCCCACATAAGGTACAATATTAGTAGCCTCCCTACCTGCTTTAGCACTCTTCGACACTGGAGCATCACATTGCTTTATGTCGCAACGGTTCATCCGAACTCATACGATTACAGTTAAACCGCTTGTATCCAGCTGGAATGTCAGTTCAGGGAACGGCGTTCTAAAGAAAACTATGGGATACGATCTGTGTCCAGTGGTCGTCTGCAGTAGAGAATTTTATGCAGACTTCAAGGTGCTGGACATACCGAACTTCGACGTAGTCTTGGGAATGGACTGGCTAGGAACTTTCTTCGCTACTATCGACTGTCGTCAAAGGAGGGTAGTGTTTGAGATACCAGATCATTCGGTCTTTTATTTCAAGAGTGGAGACCGTACCCTGGAACCTAGAACCTACAAGGCTAAACCAAAGAAGGCAGTGATTGCAACATTACAGGCGGAAGAAGACAAGCCAGAGGTAGTTCGAGAGTTCAAGGATGTGTTTCTTGAAGATATAACAGGTTTGCCTCCCGATCGAGCTCTTGAATTCAGCATTAACTTAGTACCTGGTGCACAACCGGTGATCAAAACTCCGTACTGGTTAAGTCCTGAAGGATTGAAGGAGATTCGAACTCAGTTGGATAAACTTTTGAAGAAAGGTTGGATTCGTCCCAGTACTTTAAGTTGGGGATCTCCAGTTTTGCTGGTGAAGAAGAAAGAAAGTTCATACAGAATGTGTATAGATTACTGAGCTCTGAACGAAGAGACGATAAAGAACAAGTATTCATTACCGCGCATCGACGATCTGTTCGATTAGCTAAGTGGTCTTACGTATTCTCAAAGCTAGATCTTTGTTCGGGTTATCATCAGGTGAAGGTCAAAGAGTCTGATATTCCGAAGACGGCATTCATGACTCTCTATGGTCATTACGAATATCTTGTGATTCCATTTGGAGTGACCAATGCACCTGCAATATTTATGAATCTGACGAACCAAGTTTTCCGAGAGTACTTAGACAGGTTCGTTGTTATTTTTATCGATGACATCCTGGTGTATTCAAAGAATCGGAAAGAGCACGCTGAGCATTTGCGGATTGTCCTGGAGACATTGCGACAGCATCAACTCTATGCCAAGTACAACAAGTGCAAATTTTGGCCAGATCAAGTCGGATTTCTCGGACACATTGTTTCAGGAGAAGGAATCTCAGTAGATCCAGCTAAAATGTCAGCTGTCAGCGAATGGCCGACACCAAAGACGGTGAAGGATATTTGAAGTGTCTTGGGTTTAGCAGGATACTACCGAAGATTCATCGAAGGTTTCTCAAAGATTGCAACACC
Organism: Agapanthus africanus; assembly: GCA_030015575.1. NCBI lineage: Eukaryota > Viridiplantae > Streptophyta > Magnoliopsida > Asparagales > Amaryllidaceae > Agapanthus > Agapanthus africanus. The sequence goes on from JASDDO010000010.1 coordinate 370,600,494, forward strand.
CCTGACCAAGCTTACACGTAAAGATGAAGCATTCATGTGGTCAGAAGCATGTGAACAAGATTTTGTAGAACTCAAGTCAAGAATGACATCAGCTCTTATTCTCATAATACCGGATCAATCTGGAGGTTTCGTTGTGTATTGCGATGCGTCCGGTAAAGGATTAGGATGTGCTCAACACCAGCATAGAAAGGTAGTAGCTTTTGCATCAAGACAGCTAAAGGTTCATGAGCGCAACTATCCAACACATGACTTGGAGTTGGCAGCCGTTATCTTTGCACTTAAAATTTAGCACCACTATCTTCTTGGAGAACGAGTGGATATATACACGGACCACAAAAGTCTGAAGTATGTATTTACTCTGAAGGAGTTAAATATGCAGCAGAGAAGATGGCTAGAACTTATGGCGGACTTTGACATCAACCTACAGTATCATCCAGGGAAGGTGAATGTAGTTCTTGATGCACTTAGCCATCAGCCATTATCAAAGAACCTCACCGCACAGTGGAAACTGCAGCAAGAATTGCACGGGATGGAGATCGAGGTAGTTATGCCAGTTAATGCTTTAGAGTTGATGAACTTACAAGTTCAGTCAAATATTGTCAATCAGATCAAAGCAGCTCAAGAAAATGATGCCAAGCTGCAAAAGATCCGAGAACGGATAGAAAGTGGAATTCGATCAGACTTCATCATCCACGAAGACGGATTTTTGAGATACAGAAGTAGATTGTGTGTACCACAAGGTCCTGTTCGGGAAGAGTTGATGAAAGAAGCCCATAGCTCTCCGTACTCAGTACACCCCGGTGGTACCAAGATGTAAAAGGATCTACGACAACACTACTGGTGGCATGGAATGAAGCACGAAGTAGCCAGAAGTATAGCTAAGTGTTTGGTGTGTCAGCAAGTATAAGCTGAACATCACAAGACTGCTGGTTTACTTCAACCGTTACCTATCCCAGAATGAAAATGGCAGCACATTACCATGGAATTCGTGACTACCCTTCCTCGTAGCACTAAGGGTAATGATGCAGTGTGGGTTATTGTGGATCGACTCAACAAGTCGGCCCACTTTATTCCCTTTTGAGTTGGCCAATCTACAGAGACGTTAGCAAAGAAGTATATGGAGGTAAACATGAATCTAAAGTAAGATTTAACCTCAATATGTACTATTTTTATACACATGAACTAATGCAGGAGATCGTGAGATTACATGGAGTACTAGTTTGCATCGTCTCCGATCGCGACACCAGATTCCGATCACAGTTTTGGCAGAGTCTGCAAGCTAGCCTGTTAACGAGTCTGAACTTCAGCACAGCTTACCATCCACAAATAGATGGACAATCTGAGCGAACAATTCAGATCCTGGATGACATGCTAAGAGCTTGTATGTTAGACTTTGGAGGTTTGTGGGAAGATCACCTACACCATGTGGAGTTTTCATACAACAACAGCTATTAGTCGAGTATTGGAATGGCACCATTTGCAGCTCTCTATGGAAGGAAGTTTCGTTCACCACTAAGTTTGGACGACATCGGAGATTGTGAATTCCTAGGACCAGAGATGATCGTGGCAACTGTGGACGTAGTTCGCACGATCAGGGATAGAATGTGCATAGCTCAAGATCGACAGAGGCATTGGGCTGATGCAAAGCGTCGACACCTGGAGTTCCAACTTGGAGATCATGTTTTCTTAAAGATCTTTCCAAACCGAGGAGTAATCCATTTTTGCAAGAGAGGTAAGCTCAGTCCGAGATATATAGGACCGTTCGACATTCTCGAACGATTCAGAAAAGTGGCATACCGTTTGCCACTACCACATTCATTGGAAGGAGTGTACAACGTGTTCCACATTTCCCAGCTCCGAAGATATGTGAGCGACCCCAGCCACATCCTTGATCACTCTGAGCTCACTGTACAGACGGACCTATCTTGCGAGCAATAACCCGTTGAAATGCTGGACAGAAAGGTAAAGACACTTCGGAACAAGGAAGTAAATTTGGTCCGGATGATGTGGAGAAAAGATTCACCTGGAGAATTAACGTGGGAACGAGAAGATACATGCGTGCAAGATACCTTTTCTTATTTGTAAACTAGTCCTTATGTAATTGTAAATTTCGAGGACAAAATTTTTATAAGGAGGGTAGAATGTAACGACTCTAATTTTACTGTACGAATTTTTTTAAGTAGAATAGAGTTTACAAGCATGAGTAAAATTTATAAGTTATTTTTGTTTAAGAACAGCAAGAAGCAACTTGTAGCTCATTGGTAAAGCCTTGCATTATTGTGACGTAGCCCCTGTATTCGAATCCCCTCAGGCATATATTATTTTTTTCTGATTTTCTTTTAAACTTTTTGGAAGCCCAAAAGTTTACACGTGCACTGCACATAAAAATGAAAAGTCAGGGAAAACAAACATGTGTAAAATGATATAAATACAGAATAGGACACGTGGCTTCAATCCGACGGGCTCCTTCCACAATTTGGCCAGCGAGATTCATCATTGGGCCGGCGGGGACGGCCCCCCCATAGGAAATGGACCCCGTGCTCTGCCCACAAAACCCTTGGCCTACCCCATTTACCCCTCACTGTTTGATTTCTCTGAATTTAAACAAAGACTTCAATTTCATCTTTAAATCAAATTTTAAATGCATTTTAATTCATTCTTTCAATTCTAAAACCCTAATTCCATACTATAAATACAACTCCATACGCTATCCCCTCTTAATTCTGAAAATTCTAGCCAAAACCCTCAAATTTTCTCAAGTACAAGTGGAGTAGAAGAGGAGTTAGCCCAATACCAAATTCCGACGAGGAAACGAAGCAATTCCGGCCACCCAGCGATGCTACGACGACCTCAATCTCTTCCTCTCTCTCTCTCTAACAAAATCCAAACGTAAGTCTCTTCTAATCCTTCCCCTTCTTCTCTAAAAGTTTCTTTTCATAAAATATATCGGTAAGTGGAGTTATACCGACATTTGATTTTAAAATCATTGAAACTACACTTTTTATTAAGCCTTGCTCATTCATATTCTATATCTTGCTTGTTAATCATGAAACTAATAAGTAGAAACAACTTTCACCCTAAATCATCATTTTAAATAATTTTAAATTGAGTTTTACATTTAAATACCATAAACTTTGTATCTATCATATTTAATTGTTTTGCTTACTATTACCTTTAGAAAACATCATGGGTAATGACCTACCCCTCACATACACTCATGTTTACTAGCACGATATTCTTTGAAACATATTTTTGTGGTGATTACAACATTTCATTAAAATACCATGAACTATAAAAACCCGGTTTTCTTTGAATTGTATTATCAAAACTCTTTGCGATTATGCCTCTACAACCCTTTTAGGGGACCCGCTATTGGATGATGCAGATTATCGCACATCCTTGGGTTAGTAGAGAGATGCAAACCTCCTCACGGATCATTCGGTCTCGAAAGATTTTTAATACGATTTTTTAAAGAAAAACGAGATTTTCTATTTAATAATAAAATTAATTTTTATAAATATTTAAATATTATCAAAACACATATTTTCAAGATATAATAAATTTTCATGTTTTCTAAAAAGATAAAAGAATGACAATTTTCACCAAAATACCCTCAAGTTATCCAAAAGACAAGTTTTACACATAAATACCAGGAACTATTCAAGCTAAGTTAATATTTACTAAAATACCTCAAATCTTAAAAGTTACATTCATGAAAACCCTAAATAATATAAATAAATACTCGAGATTTATTTTAAAAGTATATAAAATATTTTTCATAAAACCCCCTCGAGTTATAAAATTACATTTAAGGACTTTAGTAAATATGGGTTTAAGCGGGATCAATTCTCTTAAGCCTCAGAGAGCCGAAGAAAGTGAGTGTTTGCCTATTTAATGTAGAAAAACTTAACGGTGTTATCAATGGTAATTGTCTTGGAAAAAGACACAAATCCTATCGTCTATGTGTAACAGTTACCGATAACTCCCAAATCTAATTCAAGAGCCAAATCAGTTCTAAGTGTCTGACTCAAGTGTAAGTCCAAATCAATCTGAGTCTAATCCAAATCAGAATCCAATTCAACATAAATCCAATATACCAACATATATACTTGAACCTGAATCTGAATACCAGAACAAGATCAATATGCAAATATGATTTGACTTGACCGAACCATGGTTATAACTTGACTTGATTACATACCTACCTGTTTACATCCTGAACCTGATTACATGAACAACTTATATCCATGGTCTCGGCAAGTCTGATAACTATAATTCAATACAATACATTACGGGGTTTTAAAGGGGTAGATTGGTACGGAATGTGTTAAAAGTGGCACGATGATGCACACTAAAAGACACCTACATGAACTCTCATGCCGTTGTCCTGTGGGTTTTGACAGGGCCTTGTACATACATGTTACCATAGTCCATGGGATAGTTGGACTCCACTCGTATACATTGATACATTCTGTACCAAGCTACAAACAACTATGTTAGTATAAAAAACATAAACCTATACAAATTACTTTGTATTCCTCCCTTTCTTTTGGGACTTACTGAGCGCTAATTCGCTGAAGACATTCCTGTCTCTTCTTTCTTTGGAATGTTCGTCAAGAGGACCCGACTCTCAGGAGATCGAGCCCAGCCAGGAGGACTTGGATCGGTTCACAGAGGAGACAGACTTCTAGTCTTTACTTGTACTTACCTTTTCATTTGTATGCCACTGTTTAGGCATTGCTTTTATCATTGTACATTTCCTTTTCAAATCAGTTGTAATATAAAGAATGGATATTAATAAAAGTTGTTGTTTATATTATATCTCTTGTTATTCTTGTGCATTTATTTATATTGCTTATTTACGCTTAACGTGTTCACTGCTGAGTAAATACATCGCGTGCTCGCCACGCCTACTTCCCCGTACACCGGGAAGCGGGGCGTGATAGGTTTTGTTGGTGGCCCTATGCAGGTCAGTTCTGCATGGAATCCTAAGCAATATATCATAAGAAGTATAAAAATCAACAACTGTACACTCTTTGCATTTCAAATTCTTTAAATCTATCCTAACCTTTCTTTTTCTATAAAGGTCATGGATTCTCCTAATAACACCAGCACCAACGTGAATGGAAACACTCCACCACCTCCTCTACCACCACCAAATACCGTTACCGCACCCATCAATGAGCAGACAGTTTTGCATGTGGCGATCAAGAGCCTCTTGGAGGGTCAGCAGCAGCAGACTGCTATTCTCATGCATCGTACAGAGACCGAGGCACCCAGAGTCAAGCAATTTCGGGCTTTGCATCCAAAACATTTTTCTAGGAAAGAGAGCCCACTAGAGATAGAGGAATGTGCCCAGTCTATAGAGGATGATCTGGCAGCAGCACAAGTGCCAGAAATTGCTTGGATGATAGTTACGAAGCTGCAACCGACGGATAACGCCAGAGTCTGGTGGAAAGCTGAAGAAAGCCGACTCGCCCAACCGATTGAATGGAGGACATTTCGCGATATGTTCGATGCGAAATATTTCCCCGAGACTGCCCATTTCGATATGGAACAGTAGTTCATCTACTTACAACAAGGTTCAATGTGGAACAAATCTGTGGATGAATACGATACTGAGTTTACCATGCTTAGCAGGTAAGACATGTCTCAATATTCAATTTCCTGATATCACATACTACACTGCTAACATAAGGTCATAACAGGTTCGCGGCAGACCTGATCCCGACTGCTGAGATCAGGGCACGAAGATTTCAGCAAGGGTTGGACCCGGAGATCCAAGCTGCACTAGCTACAGTGGATTTCCCAACCCATGATCTTGCTCTGAAGGCTGCCCGTCGCTATGAGGCAGTGGTGAAGAAGAAGGGCAGACTTCAAACTGCCGGTGTGAAACGCCCTGCTACTTAGATGGTAGGAGGAGCCTCTTCCAGGCCACCTTTTGTACCCAAAAGACCGGGAGTAACTTTTAACCGGCCCAGTCCAAACTTTTGCTTCTAATGCAATAGGAATGGACACCTAGTGAAGGACCGCAGACGTGCGAATAGCCTGTATTTGATTTGTGGCGCATCTACTCATGCCATTGGAGCTTGCCCACATCGTCTCAACCTAACTCCTGCATCTCGACCAGCAATCACTTTTCCGCAGCGGACAGCTATCCAGGCTCCTGCACCTCGTCTTGATCTCCCTACTCCACCTCCATGTGGACCTCCTGCACAGCCTCCTCATCAATTCCATCAGGCATAGAGGAACATGCCTCAAGGGCAGAGAAACATTCCCCAAGGACAAAGGAATGTGCCTCCGGTAAGGAGGAATGTCTCCCGACATCAGGCTTTCACAATTGCACTTAAGGCCAATTATTGCAGTATCACGTACCCACAGCTCGTGTGCTATCAAATACCCAATTTCTCTACTAATTAGTTTCTTAAACTATGTTTGTGAAACTTAATTTGTTCGAGAAATAGCCCCAGTGAGTGGATCCGCTATAATATTCCAACTTCATCTCTATATATCTGAACTTTGCGGAGATTAACAATTTCCCAAACTGAGCAATACCCCGCCTCAAGAATTTGTCTGGATACTTGATAGGACCAAGTTCATAAATGAACAACTCCATCCAACAAACTTCTTAGGCTGTATCCTCTGTTGAGTCATAACCAGTATCCTGCACCATGGTTACCTCAGCATCCTTATTGGAACATTATCCAATATACTGATCCTTCGAAGAGGCTAAACTCAAAATTCTGATAGCATCTCTGTCATCTAGGTCACCTTTGAAGCCTGAACCGATAAGCGCCTTTCAGAGGAGACTGCCGTTACCTTATACCAAGAACATCCTCTTATATTAATGATAGCTTCCCTTTATTTCTCAAGGACTGGATTAATATATGTTTATTGCAGTTAGTGCAAAAGAAATATCTGGTGTTGTATAAGACATTGCATGATTGACTTAATTGCCTAAGCAAATGATATGTCATTCATGCCAATCTCTCTTCTTATCAGTCTAGATGACATCCTTTTTAGAGAGGGTGACTCCATCACCTGCGTGTATACCACCACGCCAGGAGTCGTCCATTCTAAAATACTTTTAGAATGCCGTCCAAGTACCCGATTGGGAAACTTCCTAAATCTAGATCTAAAACCAGAATCCCTGATACATTATCCATATGGTTTTGTACAAGACATTGCTTGATTGACTCAATTGCCTAAGCAAATGATATGTCATTCATGCCAGTCCCTCTCTTCATCAGTCTAGAAGACATCTCTTTAGAGAGGGTGAATCCATCACTTACGGGTACTCCACCATGCCAGGAGTCATCCATGCTAAAATACTTTTAGAATGTTGTCTAAATACCTAATTTGGGAAACTTCCCAAATCTAGATCTAGTCACCAAAATTCCTGATATATTATCCATATCCAATATGGAGAAAACACCGTGTGACAACCAAAGTTTGAGCGATTGTAGTATAGGAACATCACTTCCTATTTGGAGTATGTCATCCCAATCCAGGGCAGTACTCCCTACATCTTTCTTACTAGGTTCATCTATTGTTTTGATGAAGTCAATCACCTTGACCGTTATATCAAAATAAATGATCTGTCTCTGCTATCCTTGCTTTAGTCTACTAATAACATAAGCAACTTGCACACCTTCCGCTGCTCCCACTAACTACGATAACCCTCTAGAAGTTCTCAACCACTACCTCCATGTGGTTCGGGACTGTACCCAACTAAAACCTATTTGCACGACTCCTTTGAGCCGTGGTGGGGTAGTAATCAAAGTATAGTGGAAACTTGCACGAGAAAAATGACGATCTCAGGTCAAAGGACTAACCTGTACTCATGCCATCCGAGAACTTTCATCTGACGATAAATATAATACTATCTAGAAGTTCTCGGCGAGTCCGTACGGTGTACCCACCTCCAGTGAGCACCGGTATACTATTATAGATGACACAACACCAATGGCTTGTGAGACCGGCCATCACCCCTCGTCAAGAAACGTATATATTAGTCTACTCCGGAATATCGATACCTAGTCTCGATACTCCTACGACTAAGGACATTTAAGGATGTGCTTATTGACAACCCAGCTCCCACGTATAAGATCGCCATCATAATACTGGTTGTCAAGCTACAATCCTACGGGCTTCATCAATGATGAAGACAAACCAGATAGCACACTATCATCTCGAGTAAGACTATTATACCTGTATAGGTTCTCCTTCAATTATCATAATCGCCTACTTGCAATCACAATAATTGCCTTGATGGCACTATATCCAACATCATGTTCATGTCAAGTATTGATAATGTATTTCTTAATGCCAACACAAGAACAAGCATGTATATGTACGAGTTATGTCTATCAAGACAGCAAGTCAATCAATCAATATCGGGATTTGTTAGAATTTCGGTGAACATCACAGTTCAAGTATGGTGACATGATAGCAATAGTCAATCAATCATGATTTCATGGAAACAATCAATAATATGGCAAGTTCAGGAATATCGTAACCGTATCAGGTACAAAATCAAGTTTACAAACATTAACATGCATAGAATAGCAATTAATCATATAAGATCTCATAATCAGGTACATGTCCAGATAATGCATCGTGTATTCGTGAATCAGTATAACATGTCAAGTTCATATCGGGTCTAAATATTAGGTTCATATTGATTTAAAATGGCTCATCAAGGAGTTGAGACGGCTCAGAAGTCGTCTAGAATCATTATCTATTCTTTTGTATGTAAGAGACGGCTTAAGATGGTCTTGTGACAGCTCATCCCTATCTTGAGACGGTTCAAAATGTTTTGAGACTGCTCAAGTCATGCCTGAAGTGATATTTAGCTCTCTATGTACATGAGACGGCTCAGGTAATGTCGAACCGGATCACGAAGTTCCTGGAACACTAAATTTATCCTCTATTGCTATGAGACGGCTCAAGATGGTCTTGAGACAGCTCAATGTTAATTTTCTGATACGATCAGATTTACAACTTCGATAAAAATTCAATTCAAGTTTACATACAATGTCAACTATACTTACATCGATTACTCTAAGTCCAATATATTGATGAACAACATAAAAAGGTGGCAACTTTTAGGTTAACGATACATATCTAGTCCAATTAAATTCATCCATATGTCGTGATTCGAATCTCGACGTATAGCTAATCAAGTTTATAACTTTAAGTTTCGAATGGATCTATACCAATACCACCAGGGAGCACCAATGTACAACACAATCCAAGTCTTGTTAATCATGCATATAATAAGCAACGATCATAATAACGAAAACAACGGTCATATAAACATGCATACGTATTGCAATATATCGATATCTGCTTTATTATAAACAAGATATAATCTTGCTTAGCATGTTGCAAGTACCAAGTACTTGCTTCGATTTAAATGATCTCGCGGTGACGACACGGTCTATTGATTTGGATGGGTTAACTTCTCAGATTGCAGGAACAAGAGGAAGAAAACAATAGCGATGTCAATGATTCCCACAAGATGGTGAATGCGATGATGGTGATAAGGATCGGCTAGGGTTAGGGTTTGATTGAGAGGAAAAATAATATAAAAGTATATGTTTGCATGCAGATTATAGGGTTTATATAGTATGGGTTAAAACATAGGCCGGGTATACAAGAAATCCTATATTCAATAGGAATAGGGAAAAGATAAGGCAAGATTTAATTCATATGCTTAACAAATATATATCTATTTACCAAAGTATTTTAAACCCAAGAATTTTACCATGTCACCATAATAACCAAGAATAAACCCATGGCAATATGATCCAAGTCAGAAATCATGTCAAGATCAATATCTGGTTGCAAGTCAGTTTGAAACGGCTCAATGATGCATGAGCTGGCTCACGAGTCTATCCAAACAATTCATTATTCTTTGAGTGCAAGAGATGGCTCACCCAATCTTGAGCCAGCTCACAATGCCCCAAAGCCAAAAATCAATATAACCATCAAAATCAATCAATTCAATTTATTAATTCAAATACATACGATCATTCTAGGGTGTTACATGCTCTCTACTGCTGTAGTGCGCTCAAAATATAACCATTATTTAAAGTAGCGGTTTTATTTTAAGTGGAACCAAAAACATGTATGATTGATCGTATAAAAAGTGTTTGTTCGTAAAGTAACCGCAATCAAGACGGTGTCGCTAGTAGCTAGCCGCGATGAGTCCGAGTCGTCCGCAGGGAAACGTGTACCTTTTTTTCTTGCTTTAGACGAGTTGATAGAAGAAGGGTGATTGTTTGTTGTTACGGATATAATACAGATATAAGATTTATAAAGAAAAGGCTCGTATGGTTCATAGGACTTAGTAGTAATGGATGACTAATTAAAAATGACTCCTTTTATCTTTTAATAGTTTAACACTAGATAGATAGTGATGAATGTAGATTAGGGTTCTCTTTTGGAAGAAACTAGGGTTTCCCCACTACTAACCATTGTCCTTGCATTGATCTCTTTTCTTGTCCAGCCTTTACCAAAATAAGTGTTAATCCGATCTCGAATCGTAGTCTTGACTAGCAATAGATTGGTAGCACGCCCGATAAGGATGTTAACATTTATTTTGCTAAATTTTATAAATTTTAAAATGTATAAAAGAAATTAAATGATTTTATCATCCATTGATCTACCCTAGCCTACGAACCCTAGCAAGCTAGGAATTACTCACTCATGGTTTGAGATAGAAGAAAGAATGAAGAAGAAAACATGATTAAGATGCATAAACAAAATGCAGAAATTAAATGCAGAAAGTAAATGCGAAAAAAAATAAACTAAGATCTATCTTTATTAATCAACTATTTCTTACAACTCTCAGTAGAAAGTAGATTACAAAGAACTCTAGTTTTTGCTCTCGCTCTCTCTCTCTTGTTGGAGGTAGATGACTAGCTGATGATCACCTGGATGCGTAGATTACTTTGGACCTCTTGATCACTTCAGATTGATGGTTTTAGATATGAAGCTCTCAGTCCTATATATAGTCACAGAAACTAGAAATCCTAGATACCATCTGTGATTATATTCTGATACGATCAAAACCACAAAATATCACATCCTAAGGCCCTGGATATGCCGCGGATCTGCCGCAAATACATGCTTTTGGCTGCCCAACCGTGGATCTTTGATGGGCTCATCATCTGGGATTTTTTCTACTCTCTTCTGTTGACATTTGGAGATCTTCTCGATGTCTGGATTCTGAAAATAATGCACCGAGTCTCTGCCGTTGCTAAATCTTACGATTTGCTTCCATATTTCGGCAGATTTTATTCCGACATCTCGGATCTCTTGGATTCCAGTCGTGATCTAATATCTGCACAATATCTCAAGTCATGGTGTTAATAATATTTGGTATTTTTGAGATATTATCCTAACCATTTTATATGATATTATATGTTAAGAATATTGATTAGAAATATTTGATATGATACGCATATTTTAATTACTAATATTTTATATAAATATTATATGCATGTATTTTCCCTCATTATGTTAATTTTAATATAGAAATATATGATAATAAACTTTTTACACATAAACCCTCATATGTTCTATAATTACAATTAACACATTTTAGTACTTAACAATAATAGGAAAAATGTTCATTCAAATGTGCAATATTCTAGACTAATCAAATACCTCCAAACTTAACTTTGATCTTCCAGAGCAAACTAGTTATTCAAGAGAAGAAAAAGAAAAAGAAAAAGAAAAAAGAAAAACCTAGCACACTTTCGTAGGCAATACGATTGCACTTAGCATGTGCAATAAGCCTTTAAACCTCTAGGTGTTTCTAGTAGGAGGAGTGTTGTCTCCTGAGGGTTTTCAGCGGATTACACCCACAAAATCTCATAATAAAAGAGAGAATGATGAAAATTACATACAAAGATAACAAAACATATAAAAGAAAGAACTTGAAAATAAGAGTTTCAAACTACACTAGCTTTTTAGTAGCCATGAGCCCTATCTTAATAGTCGTGAAAAAATGTCGGAAATCACATAATCCCTCAATAAAACATCGCCTTTAGTCTTCCTCCCTACCTTTCTTCCAAACATCGATCATATATCCTTACGTGTGTGTAAAAGATATTCCTACACTTAGAGAATTCAATTCAAGCTATCATACTCTTGTCCATCTTTCTTAGTACTTTTTAGTCGGTGAATGTTTTATAGATGGAATTGCTCACAGATTCTTCATACGACCGTTAATACTTCTTGAGATACTAACCAACCGATTATCAAATGTGCTCACTCATTAAGGTGTAATTAGCAATATCCTGGTCTTGCAACACCTAAGGCTTAGCAGTAGCTCCCAAACCAGTTGGTCTAAAGCACTAGATGATAAGGTACCCTCGCTATATTTTTTTATGCTGCCTTAAATAATTAAAAACCAGTGTTCATTTTTCTTCACCATTTTTTTTCATTTATATATTTTTTCATTTATATATTTATTTTCCTTTTCTTCATACTAAGGCTTTTAGACAAGAGCATTTCAAGATATCCTCTACTATCCCAAATTTCAAGATGTGTGCAAGTGCGTATAGTAGGGTATCAACGTTTAGATGTTTGGACTCAAGAATAGAGATTATTTTTCAGACTTATTTCTATCCTCAGATTAGTGATTTCCTTCATCTTACTAACCCTTGGGACAACAGCTCATGACTACCTATTACTAGTTTCGTTTTAACACATCTAATTTTCTTGCTTTTCTTAAACTTCTTCCTATCTTTCATATATATTATCCACTTTCTAACTTTCATTATCAAAAAATAAATTTTTTGTGCTTTTATTTAGTATAATGCAAAAAAATGATGCGTGAATAAGCACAAACCTCCCTCAAATCTATTTGCAGCAGTGTCCTCAGTGATACTGTTCTTTGAGCGCATAGACCTGTAGACTTGGTAGGAGAATATTAGGGATAAAATAATAGTTAAGTGAAAAACTACCCCCAAACTTGTTCTTTGGCACGCACAAATAATCAATTATAACCTTATTTTCACTCACCTCCATTCTTAGATGAAGCACTGTTACAGAAATATGGAGGTGAGGCGGTGGAAAGTTAGTTGTGATAAAGCGGCTCCTATAGGAACATGAGCTCCTCCGCTGGGTCAGCGGAAAAGTACGGTTTTAATCTATGTCCATTTACTTTAAAAATAGAACCATTTTAAACATTTTCGATATCCACTGCCCCGTGCGGGTACACATACCGCACCATAAAAGGTTATTTCCAATGAGATTTAAGCTTGCCCGGATGAAGGTGGAGACGGGAATCGTAAAGAAGGACTTGTTGTCCTAGTGTGAAAGTTTTTCTCAAAAGGTTTTTATCGTGGAACCGTTTAGTCCGGTTCTTTACTATAACCGCATTATCGTAAGCTTCATCGCGAAGTTCGCCTAGCTCATTTAATTACAGCTTTCGATAGCTGCCGATTTGATCAAAATCACAGTTAAGCCCTTTAATAGACCACATAGCTTTATGTTCGATCTTAACAGGAAGGTGGCACGCCTTCCCAAACACTAGTCGGTATGGAGACATATCAAGATCGGTCTTATAAGCGGTACGAAATGCCCAAAAAGTATTCATCAATTTGTTGGACTAATCTTTACGGTTCTTAGAAACCGTTTTCTCCAAAATTTGTTTGATCTGTCTATTGGAGATCTTCGTTTTCCCGCTCGTTTGGGGATGATAGGGCGTAGAAAGCTTTTGGTTGATCGAATATTTCCGCATCAAAGTCTCAAAAGACCGATTGCAGAAATGCGTCCCGTTGTCGCTAATTATAGCGCGAGGGTGTTCGAATCGTGAAAAGATATTTTCTTTCAAGAACTTAATAACAACCTTGTTGTCATTAGTGTGACACAGTATTGCTTCCACCCATTTCGAGACAAAATCAACCGCTAATAAGATGTATAAATTCTCAAAAGAGTTGGGAAATGGACTCATAAAATCAATTCCCCAAACATCAAATATCTCCACAACCAAGATAGGTTGGAGTGGCATCTCATTTCTACGTGAAATCCGACCCATGTGTTGTCATCGTGAACAAGTTTTGCAATGATCATATGCATTTTTGAATAAAGTTCGCCAATAAAAGCCACATTGCAAAACTTTCTCCGCTGTTTTTCGTGGACCAAAGTAACCGCCACATTCCTGATCATGGCAGAAAGACAATACATTCTTGAATTCATCATTAGGGACACATCGGCGAATGATTTGATCGAGACAATACTTAAACAAATAAGGTTCATCCCAGTAAAAGTGTTTTAATTGGGATAGAAATCGGTGATTGTCTTGTTTTGACCATTCACTGGGTAGAAGTCCCATTGCTAAATAATTCACAATATCCACGAACCAAGGTTCACAGAATAAGGTCAAGAGCTGTTCGTCAGGAAATGAATCATTTATTGGCAAGGTCGACGTTGGAAACAAAGAAAGGCGTGGAAGATGGCCGGCTACTGCGTTTTCATATCCAGTCTTTTCTCGTATGACAAGATCAAATTCTTGTAACAACATGATCCAACGTATTAGCCTGGCTTTAGCATCCTTCTTTGATAAAAGATTTCTTAGGGCGGAGTGATCGGTATAAACTACAACTGGAGAGCCAATCAAGTAGGGCCTGAATTTTTCTAATGCAAATACAACTGCAAGAGTTCTTTCTCGGTAGTTGTATAATTCATTTGGGCATTGTTCAATGTCCTACTTGCATAGTAAATTACATGTGGCATTTTATAATGTGCTGTCCTAAGACTGCACCAATAGCATAATCAGATGCATCATACATAAGCTCAAGCGGGTGATTTAATTCCGGAGATGACAGAACGGGGGCTATAGTGAGGGAGCTTTTAAGTGATTCAAAAGCAGCCTCGCAATCCAAATCGAAGTGAAATGTTGTATCCTTTGCCAAGAGAAGAGTTAAGGGTCTAGCAATTTTGCTAAAATTCTTAATGAATATCCTATGAAATCCTGCATGACCAAAGAAGGATCGTACATCTTTGACGCATTTAGGAGGAGGAAGCTTATGGATGACATTTATTTTAGCTCTATCTACCTCCATGCCTTTTCATGAAATGATATGCCCAAGGAGAATACCTTCTTGAACCATGAAATGACATTTTTCCTAATTCAAAGTTAATTCTTATCCTTACACCGGGTTAGAATAGCGTCAAGATGACAAAGGCATTCCTTAAAGGAGTCCCTGAATATGGAGAAATCGTCCATAAATATCTCTAGAAAATTCTCGACCATGTCTGAGAATATCCCCATCATGCACCGCTGAAATGTAGCGGGAACATTGCATAACCCAAAGGGCATGCATCTATAAGCAAAAGTACCGAAAGGACAAGTAAATGTTGTCTTATCTTGATCCTTTTCGGCTATGGGAATCTGGTTATAGCCGTAGTATCCGTCCAAGAAACATTAGTATTCATGCCCGGCTAATCATTCTAACACCTGGTCAATGAAAGATAGAGAGAAGTGATCTTTACTCGTTGCGGCATTGAGTTTTCTATAATCAATGCATACCCGCCACCCAGTTTGGGTGCGTGTTTGGATCAACTCATTAGCCTCGTTAGTTATGACCGAGATGCCAGACTTTTTAGGGATCACATGAATAGGACTTACCCATTGGCTATCAGATATTGGGTAAATTATGCCATTATCTAGGCATTTGATGATTTCTTTCTTTACCGCCTCCTTCATGACGGGATTCAACCGTCTTTGTGGGCCTCGGGCAGGTTTGGCTTTATCCATCAAATGTATATGATGTTCAACAATTAAGGGCCTAATCCCTTTGATGTCTGCTATTGTCCAACCAAAAGCTTGCCGATTTGATCTCAAGATCGACAAAAGAGCGCTCTCTTGCTCTAAAGCTAGAGAAGCTGATATGATGATGGGCAAAGACCCATTCTCACCTAAATATGCATATTTAAGATGAGAAGGTAGTGGCTTGAGATCTAGTCGGCGGAGAGACGATAGAAGGTAAGGTAGGGGAATTATACTCAGACTCGTTAAGAGGTTCATAGATAGCGTAGGATATAGACTCGGAAGGCTTGACTAACTTTTGCAACAATCTAAAAAATTTGAACTTGTGGTTGGATTTGTCAAAAGGGTCCCCATTAGTATAGTAATTTGCAGGATCAAACAATGACGAACTAGTGTCGTCTAGATCATTAACGCAAAGTTCATCAACTTCGCAGCTGTCGGAAGCTATCTCGTTGACAGAGCATATATCGATTAGATGAGCAGAAGGTTCAGAGGGTTGACTTCTTAGCCTGTAAATGTTATGCTCAATTGTCATATTCCCGAAGGATAGGTTCATGGAACCGTTACGACAATTTATTACAGCATTGGAAGTTGCTAGAAAAGGCCGACCGAGAATCACCGGGATTTGGTTCCGTGGGTTCGCTACAGGCTATGTATCTAGAACTATAAAGTCCACAGGGAATATAAATTCCCCGACTTTGATTAACACGTCCTCCAGCTCACCCCTAGGATGGGTGATAGATCGATTAGCCATCTGGAGAGTGCAGTGCGCATGTTTCAACTCTCCTATTCTTAACTGCTCATACATAGAATACGGGAGCAAGTTAATACTAGCACCTAGATCGAGTAGAGTGTGATTGATGCTTTTGCCCCCAATAGTTATAGATATTGTAGGACAACCGGGATCCTTACGTTTTTTGGCAACTGTTGGGTAAAAGCGCTGCTCACATTACTCATTAAGAAAATCTTTTAGGCACTTGAGTTTTCCTTTTCCTAGTTCACAAGTCCTTAAGGATTTTCTCATAAGACGGAACTTGTTGAATATCATTTAAGAGAGGAATATTTATGTTAACTTGCTTAAACATTTCCATAATTTTCTCCATTTGTTCATTTGGTTTGTTGGCCCTCAACCTATTTGGAAAGGGAGCTTTATCAATAAGGGTTGGGTCCAACATTTGTGGAGAAGTTTGTGAGGATGGAATGGATCCCAAAATTGGGTTTGGGATCGTTTGAGGTTTATCCACGGAAGTGGGCTGAGGGTTTGAGCCTACTGAAGAATGAAGAATAGGCTCATAAGGTGGTGGACTAGACGAATTAGGGTTAGAAGTAGTGGCCGGGGTTTCATCGTCATCAACTTCAACTTGTTTCCCAACTTGGTTGTGCAACACTCTTCCCGACCTCAACGTAGTCACGGCACTCACGTTATGATTTTGTTGGTTAAAAATGTAGTTTGCACTTTGTGAGTAGCAGGGATTTGGCAGAGGTTGAGATGGAAGTCTCCCTTTCTCTCTCTCACTCATCGCGGTATTTAACTATGCAAGTTGTGCTTCTATCGATTTAATACTTTCACCGTGGGAAGCCATGTGTTGCACTAACGTTTGGATAGAAGACGTTAAATTAGCCATCGTTTGTATAGATTTTTTAATGAACGTTTCTAAGTTACGTTCTAGTGTAGAGGTTTTATCGGTACAGGTCATTTGGAAAGAATTATTATAAGGTGCAAAATTGTTGGCCAGGTTTTGAAAAGATTGTGGTTGAAAGGGGTGCTGACTTTGTTGCGGTGGCTGATGTTGCTGTAGGGGAGGCCTTTGATAGTTGCTTGGGAACTGGTTTTGATTTTGAGTTTGAGTTTGGTTTTGGTTCCAAGCAAAATTAGGATGATTCCTCCATCCCTGATTGTATGTGGAAGAATAAGGATCGTTTTTAGATCATTGCTGAAAAGCAGCATTAGTTTGTTCTTGACCTTGAAACTGGGGATTTAAAGGACATTCTTCCGTTAAATGTGATGGGTCAGAACAGCAACCACACACGGTTTTGGGAAGTGTAACTTGGTTTAGGGAGGCTGATGAGAATTTGTTTTCTATAACTTCGAGTTTCTTTTGTATCGTGACCATTTCGGCTTTCACTGCGATGGAAATATCGAACTGATGGATACCTGCCCTAGATGAAGACGATGTTGGTCTAACGCTTTCCCATTGTAATGTTTGTTCGGAGAGATCTTCCAGGAATTGCCAAGCTTCACCATCGTCTTTAGACATGAAATGGCATTGACAAATGGTTTCTAGCATCTGTTTTGTCGCTGGATTAATACTCTCATATATAATTCGGCAAAGTTGCCATCTATCAATTCCGTGATGGGGGCATTGTAGAAGAAGATCCATAAACCGCTCAAAGCATTTCCAGAATGGTTCGTTGGGAAGTTAGGTAAATTGGTTAATCTCGCTTCGAACACGAGCGGTTTTGTGATTGGGATAAAATTTCTTAAGAAATGCTATAACGAATTCATCCCATTTGGCGATAGAATATGCAGCAGTGCTATAAAGCCATATTTCTGCTAGGTTGCATAAGGTAAAAGGAAGAAGACGTAATCACATAGCATCCCCTGAAAGTTGGGTTGTGCCCATCATTGCACATACGTTTTCGAATTTGGTTATAAAAACGTATGCGTCTTCAGATTCAAGCCCGTGAAATTTGGGCAACAGGTTGATGAAGTGGGGTTTAATTTCGAAATTACCCCCAGTGGTCGGTGGAAGAGACAGACAAGTATGAAGGGGTCTACGTACGGGGTAGCATCTTTCTTGGATAGAGATGCGCGGTGGATTCTGCGCACCTACGGATGGTGGCAGGGTGGTATCGTGAAATACTGATAGAGATCCATCCATTTCGAGAGATGTGTTGGGAGGAAGGGAAATAGAAGATGAAGAAGTACCGACTTTGGAGTCGATAGCAAAGACGGGCACTGGAATCCCGTGTCCATCTGATCATGCACTAAGCGGGTTTAGTGCACGTGGCAGCGTGTGTGAGAACGATTTTTAAAAAGGTTTGTTTTGAAAAAAGTGTCCGACATGAGTCTTGACTCAACAAATCACAAAATGCACAATCAAACCCTATAGCTAGGGTCACCTAGGTCAAGTCATTAGACCACTCCTAGACTTCTAAAGGACAAGTCGCAGGATCAATCCTCTACCACCTCTTTATCGCTTTTGTGGCCAGGTAAGTGCCAGGTAAATAGGAGGTATCCGCTATACGAATCACCGAAAATAGCGTGCCTAATTAAGTAACCATTTTTCTTAGCCACACTTACCTAGACACCACAAAAGAAATGCGGATAAGCGATAGATTGCTCATGACCCTCCTCTGTCCTAATTGAGCGCGATAGTCTTTAAAGGCTTGGTCTAGATATTTTTTAATTAATATAGGGTGAAAGTATGCTTGTTTTGTGATTTTTGGGGCCTAGGAAGGGTGATGAAATCCCCACCTAATCTGGATTTGGGTTATTTCCCCTTAATGTCCGGTTAATATATGCACAAACAAACCGATATCAAAACACGCAAAAAGATTTTTGAGCGACGATATTTGCAAAGAATCCTGTAGTCAAAATCAGATTATTAGAGCTTTAGAGGAGAGAGAAAGATTTGATAAAGATACCAGAGGATTTTGTGTGCCCAACTCCCCCACTCCGCCGCGGTTCCGCCGCAACTTTGTAGGGCTGGTTGCCAAAATTTCTTCAGTGAAAACCTCTACTCCTTTAGGCTACAATAAAAGTATCTGAATCTCTATTCCTCCGCTCCAGTTACTCCAGATTTTCTTGCAAAACTCGCACAATAATCGTTAGATACACAAGATGCGGTTTTGTTTATTTTATGATATGGATTTAAGAATTCAACCCGAATAGCAAGAAAAAAATTATGACTGTTTCCCGGCAACGGTGCCATTTGACTGATTGTATAAAAAGTGTTTGTTCGTAAAGTAACCGCAATCAAGACGGTGTCGCTAGTAGCTAGCCGCGATGAGTACGGGTTGTTCCCAGGGAAACACGAACCGTTTTTTTTCTTGTTTTAGACGAGTTGATAGAAGAAGGGTGATTGTTTGTTGTTACGGATATAAGATTTATAAAGAAAATGCTCGTAGGGTTCATAAGACTTAGTAGTAATGGATGACTAATTAAAAATGAATCCTTTTATCTTTTAATAGTTTAACACTAGATCGATAGTGATGAATGTAGATTATGGTTCTCTTTTGGAAGAAACTAGGGTTTCCCCACTACTAACCCTTGTCCTTGCATTGATCTCTATTCATGTCTAGCCTTTACCAAAACAAGTGTTAAATCGATCTCGAATCGTGGTCGTGACTAGCAATAGTTTGGTAGCATGCCCGATAAGGATGTTAACATTTGTTTTGCTAAAGTTTATAAACTTTAAAATGTATATAAAAAGTTAAATGATTTTATCATCCATTGATCTACCCTAGCCTACGAACCCTAGTAAGCTAGGAATTACTCACTCATGGTTTGAGATAGAAGAAAGGATGAAGAAGAAAACATGATTAAGATGTAGAAATAAAATACAAAAATTAAATGCACAAAGAAATAAACTAAGATCTACCTTTATTAATCAACTATTTCATACAACTCTCTGTAGAAAGTAGATTACTAAGAATCCTAGTTTTTGCTCTCGCTTTCTCTCTTGTTGGAGGTAGATGACTAGCTGATGATCACCTGGATGCGTGGATCACCCTCTTGATCACCTCGGATTGATAATTTTAGATGTGAAGCTCTCGGTCCTATATATAGTCACAGAAACTAGAAACCCTAGATACCATATGTGATTATATTCTGATACGATCAAAACCACAAAATATCACATCTTAAGGCCCTGGATATGCCGCGGATCCGCCGCAAATACATGCTTTTGGCCGCCCAACCGTGGCTCTTTGGTAGGCCATCATCTGAGATTTTTTCTACTCTCTTCTGTTGACATTTGGAGATCTCCTCAATGTCTGGATTCTGAAAATAATGCACCGAGTCTCTGCCGTTTCTAAATCTTACGATTTGCTTCCATATTTCGGCAGATTTGATTCTGACATCTCGGATCTTTTGGATTCCAGTCCTGATCTAATATCTGCACAATATCTCAAGTCAGAGTGTTGATAATATTTGGTATTTTTGAGATATTATCCTAACCATTTTATATGATATTATATGTTAAGAATATTGATTAGAAATATTTGATATGATACACATATTTTAATTACTAGTATTTTATATAAATATTATATGCATGTATTTTCCCTCATTATGTTAATTATAATGTAGAAACATATGATAATAAACGTTTTACACATAAACCCTCACATGTTCTATAATTATAATAAACACCTTTTAGTACTTAACAATAATAGGGAAAACGTTCATTCAAATGTGCAATATTTTAGACTAATTAATATACTTGAGAAATCATATATCATAGTTCATATACATAAATGTAAATCATTTACACACAAATGTACAACATTTTCTCACAAATGTACAACATTTTCTCACAAATAGACATCATTATTGTAATACCCGGTTTCCGTTATACTCAAACTCCCGTATTTTAATAAAATAATAATTTCAAAATCATTTTCCCAAACATTCCTTTTATTTTTCCATATGTTATTTTGATTGTTTCTAATTATTCTTTTCCCTAACTAATTACTAAAACCCTAATCCAGCACCTTGCATTTTTATCTATATTTTAAATAAATATTTTCCTACTTTCTTTTCTTATTATTTTTCCAAATTATTCTATTTCCTTCTCTTTTCTATTTTTCCTAATTAAAACCCAGTTCCGGTGGTAAACAGATTCTAGCAAGTCCGGCGGGACCTTTTTCTCTTTCCACTCCACACTTTGTGTGTCGTGTTTCGCGAACAAAATCGTGGTATACTATGTGTATGGTTGCTCTTGGGTTTGGCACATTAGGGCTGGCGTTTCATCTCCATGCAGATCAATGGCTTTCACCTGCAACAACTGCAACTGCAACTCTAGTGCCAACACCACCCTATCCGGTGGGATCAAGTGCGGGCCACTCGTAACCTCAATGTTCTGCATCCCATCTTCTCAAAACATGAATGGTATCTTCTTCGGGACAGTGCCCACACCTCCTACTTTCCGTGCTTCAACACCGAAAGAGGATATTCAGAAGAAGTTGGTCTTCGATTGGTTAACTACCTCTGCAAGCCCTGCTGATAAGCCTGTCAAACCTGAAGGCTTCGTCTTCAATAGACTGAGAACAAGTTCTATGGGCCCTTCCAAAAAGCCCGTGATTCCAAAGAAAGCCGTCTTTAAGCGATTGACCTCACCACCGGTCGCCTCCCTGCTGTTCCTAAGGCACTGAAGAGTGCTTCACCCCCACGCCGGTCTGTCTTCAACAGAATGGCATCCCTTGCTCCGGCTCATCCAAAGGCGTTGGTCTTCCATCGGCTGACACTTAACGAAGCCCCGAAGTCATAAGGGGCATGTTGAAGAGGCTCTTAAACATGAAGAAGTTACCGCGTCACGAGGTGCACGGCATCGATATTGGCATCGAATGAGACAAGCTAGGGGCAGCTCCCCGTCAGGGTTGACCGCGTCATCTCTTATGCTGGCTGTACATGCTACTATTCCAACTGGGAACAATTTTGAGCCACCACGGAAGGTCAGACGAAATTCTCCTACCACGGTGCTAAAGAAATCTCTACCATCATTCGTGGAGGCATCTAGAGAGCCGATGACTAAGCGCTCTCTCAAAAGACTTTCCTCAACCATCTACAAGGTGTGGAAAGAAGTGAAGGATTTCATCATCGACAGCTATTCCCCCAAGCCAAATAAGATGAAAAGTTAGCGAAACACCGACAACTCCCTTCCAAATACAAGGGGACTTCTTCCAAGGTAGTTCATACTATGATGGTTCCTTATAAAATAGCTTCTCACAAAAGAGAGAAGCCAGAGAAAGTTCAAACGTCCAAGGAAAATCCCAAAGGCCGAAAATCCAAGCACCCCAAGCATAGGGGCATGGTAGTTCATACAGTATATATGATGAGCTCCAATGATGAAAGCTGTGCTTCTGTTAGTCACATACCGCATACTCGGTCTCTGACAAAAGCTCAGCAGCAACAAGAAAAGCTACAATAGATACTTGCTCAAGCAGCAGCGCTCACGAGTCCTCCGCCCAAAGTAAGCTCGGAGGAAGAACCTGAAGAACGCACGGGACAGGAGTTTGAAGTTGACTTCCTGAAGCGTGTCCTTCAAAAGAATGACAAAGAAGTGGTGGACATAGCCGCTAATATGAATAAGATGGCTCTCCTGGTCCAAAACATGGCCGTGATGATGGCCTAATCAGAGCCACGGGCAGTTGAGCCGCCAGTGATAATCATTGACAACAAAGGAGAGACTTCAAATCCTCCGCAAGACCTTTCAACGGCGAAGGAGGAGATGATCTCCAAAGCGAAGCTGGATGAATATATCGCCCAGCAAATTAAAGATCATCAGGCTAGCGAAGTGACGAACAATCTGGTCAAGACTGATCGGCCATATCCAGCATGGTACGACCAGAAAAAATACACTCCGGGATATGTAATCCCGAGATTCAACCTGTTCAAGGGAACTGGAAATCCACAACAGCATATCACATGTCACGACCCGAAAATGGCACGTGATGGCCCTTAAACTACGCAACGTCTACAGGCGTAACGCAATTTAAGTAAGCCGAAAACCCAGCAATCTAAACCATCAAAAGTAGTAAGAAATAATAGCATTTTCAAAACCTTTGAAATCTCAACCCAAATTCTTTAAAAGTCCAATTTATTTCCTTTAAAATTTTGACAGCACCTCCTTTGTAAAACAAGACCCCAAAAATGGGTACAACATAATATAAGTAAAAGCATCCCAAACAGGAGCAAAAATCCACGTCCAACGGCGGAAAACAACCACCACAACAGATATACGATGCCGTAGCGAAGAAAAAGACGATATAAATAAAACTGCATAAAAACCTCCAAGTCACAAATAATGTACAATATCGTCCTCACATCAAGTCTCTATGTCATACAATAAAATGGTAAATGGAGAGTACAGGATACAACGAATATACAACAATCAACATCGGATAACCGCAAGACCTACCTAAGCAAAACTGCACACTGTCAGGCGAAGCGATATCCGCAGCAAAAGATGATACGATGGATGAAAATAGCTCTGCCTCTGACTATCCTGAGGTACACCTGCAAAATATTGTGGCACAACGGGGGTGAGTTGCCAACTCGTGAATAGTAAATAACATATGCAGGTAATCGCGAGTATGCACGTACAGCGCGAATCTAACATAAGCATTTAATAGCAATGAATAGTCATATGTAATGCATCAGTCATGAAAGGTACGCTAGCACGTACAATAATACATGAAGCAATGGATAAACAATAAATATGGAGTATGGAATAAAACATGTCATTCCCACGGAAATCCTAACCTCGTGGTAGGACCAAAATCCAACAAGACAATCAAATTCCCAATTTCCACAATCAGCCCCCAAATTGGCTCTCATATCATGTAAGTCTCGTATATCCTGTATGTACAACATCGGTATATCTCACATATCCTGTATATCCAGTATCAGTATATCTCACATATCCTGTATGTCCAATATAAGGTGAATGTACAGTATCGACACCCAAAAACATCATGAAATAAGTGTCTAGCATCGACACAAAAATACATGTTTATACGTCCTCGAATCTTAAGTGCCAAACACCGACACTCTCGATCCCCGTATCGGTAATATACGTCCTCGAATCTTAAGTGCCAAACACCGACACTCTCGATCCCCGTATCGGTAATATACGTCCTCGAATCTTAAGTGCCAAACATCGACACTCTCGATCCCCGTATCGGTAATATACGTCCTCGAATCTTAAGTGCCAAACACCAACACTCTCGATCCCCATATCGGTATAAAAAAATCTGAAGTGGAACCATCCAACATCAAGTAAAGAAATAGAATACTTGCATAATTCTATGAAACCACCAAGGTCCTCAAATCCAGAAAACATCAAGTAGTGAATACATATGAATGCATGAATCAATACACAGATATTAGCGTCCTATTCTACTAATATATGTGTATAGGCATATATAATAGCGTCCCATTCCACTGTTATATATATATAGAAGTAAAAATATCAGAGAACATATGAAATCCATGAATATAATATATGCAACATGAAACAGTAATATGAGCATATAAAGAAAAACAGCTATTTAGCTGCAACAATTTACTAAATATATCACGCGGTTTCTGATTTCCCCGAAATCAGATGCAACATCATAGACAGGTGAACATGTAGCTATAACAAGGTATGCGTAACCATGTCGGTATAGCAAGATATGCGTGTCCATATGTAAGTATGTATGATGTCAAAGTAGCTGTAGCAAGGTATGTGTCTATACCTATCCATAATACCCTCTAGGTATATGTATATATGTATGCCAGATGTACATGTAGCTATGTCTCATATGTGTATATACCTATCATAATGGTACAATACCATATAGGTATATGGGTAACTAGAATGTAAGCATACATGTATGCTATATGTCATACGCACAAGGAAATATGAATCAATGTCTCAATGTCCCTAACCAAAGAATATCATATCTATAAGGGTATTGTGCGTGTCATGGCAATTATTGACGGTGTGTGTGGCATATAATCAGTGCTCGTGCAACATAAGCCGTCAATAATAGTGTAGTGTCCTGAGGATACTAGTCCAAGCACAACTATAACCCAGTAGTAATGTGTATGCGCAACTCTATGTATGCAATAGAATATGCGACAAAACATAACAGTTCTAGCCCAGACGCATAACGCCATGCGGGCGATTCCCCTGTAGATGTTAAATCAACTCACCAACGCTCCTGGCTAAGTGAAGCCAACCACTTGTTTTTCCCCTTGTAGCAGTATCCGAAGTCCCTGCCTACGAACCTACCACAATAAAAAAATAAAGCAAATATATATTAATAATAGAACACGAACAAACTACGTTTTAACGACACACCAACTCCAAACCTACTCCTATGTGTTCGTATTGTGGCTAACGTGCGTAGCGACACGACGAAAACAACCTAAGGGCAAAAACACACAAAGTGCACGGTCCGTGTCGTATAACGTATCGCGCGGACACAAAACACTAGATTATAAGAAAATGATCCTAGATTTTTCATACTGTAAATACTAAAAAGTAAACAGTACCAAACACTCCTAACCAACAGCAGACAACTACCCACAAAAACCAAACCCCAACACTTCCCTCAATAGCCGGCGTCGCCGGAATTTCGCCTTGGGTCGCCGGCCATGGCCGGTGGGGTGGTGCTCGTGTCTCAGGTGGTGCTCCAGGGTCACTAGTACATCACTACAATTTTGTTTGGCCACTCACTAAAATTTCCAGGTCACAGCAGATACAGAGGTTCAAAAAGGACACTAAAAACACGATAATGCACTAATCGATACTTTAAGTGTTCTACGCTACAACCAACGAGCTACACAACATAAAAAATCCTATTTAACAGAGTAGGGATTATACCTATCAAAGCTAGCTTCCAAGATCCAAGCTTTCCTAGCTCCAAGATGCTAATTCAAGACTTGGGGTATTTTTGTGATATATTTTGGGGATTTTGGAGATTTATTGTGCAAGGATTGTTGAAAATGGTGAAGGAAGTGATCAAGGGCAGAAGAATGAAGAAGAATTCGGCCAAGGGGGAGTGTGAGGAGTTGTGTAGGGTTTTCTAGAAATTTCTAGTGATTAATGCTCATAAATGCATTCACACACACATGCATGCACCTCTTCCAAATTCTTTTCTTTTTCTTTTAAACTTAATACCTTGCACAAAAAACAAATATCTAGATATTATAAGTAGGGTTTGGGTTTAGTCAAGTTGATTTATATGAAAAGATTCTAATTCTGGAGAAATTTCCCAAAATGTAAATACCACATTAAAATAATATTAAAATTGGGAAAAATCAAATTGAACCAAAACGTCCCATATACCCCCAAAGCTTGTGCACTAGATTTATTTTAGCTAAACTAGGTGCTGGCAAGTCTATATGGACGTTTGATCACAGTCGGGTTAAAACGAAAAATACCGACAATTTAACCCTAAAACGGAAAAATTCGCATAACGATTTTCTAAAACGTTACATTACATAGTTCAGAGCGCATTGATAATACGGGAGGCGATGACCAGTTACTCCTCCGCAGTTCATCAGCAGCTTGATGGAGACTACATTCGAATGGTATTCGGAGCTTCCAAATGTCTCCGTAGAAACATTCGTCGAGCTCTTTACTCGAAGGTTTGCTAGCGCAAGTGAACGTATCACACTATCCGCGTTAATCAACGAGAAAGTAAAGCTAAATGAAACCTTGGTGCAGTATGTCGCCCGATGGAGGAATCTCACTTCAAAATGTGAGCAGGCCATTACTGAGTTGATCAGCTGTCGGGATGTTCATAGGCACTCTCGACACGTGATCGAAGGTATACCTGTTCTTAGCTTTTGCAAAGTGTAATACCCAGTACCCGTTATACGGTAAAATATGAATTTTAAATAAACTTTATGTATTCTTGTTAATAGTTATTAATTAGGTTGTTTGGGTAATAAATTGTCATTAATTGTTGTTATATTGTATTTTAAAAACATACATATTATTTCCCTAAGCCTAACCCTTTATTACAACCATTTTCTATTGTCACGTCCCGCTTCCCAGTATACGGAGAAGGAGACGTGACGAGGCCCGCGACGTATTTACTCAGAAGTAAACACGTTAAGCGTAAATAAGCAATATAAATGAACAACACAAGAATAACAAGAGATGTAATAAAACAACAACTTTTTATTGATAAGCATTCTTTACATACAACTGAAAAGTAAATACAATGCTGGAAAACGAAGCATAAAAAATTGCATATGAACTAAAAGTAAAGTAAGTACAAGTAGATCCCAAATCGTTCTGACAGGGCTCGATCTCCTGAGAGTCGGGTCCTCCTGACAACATTCCAAAGAAAGGAGAAATAAGAATGTCGTCAGCGAACTAGCGCTCGGTAAGTCCCAAGAGGTAGAATAGAAATAGACAGGTAAGAGAATAGAATAGTTAACTTTTATGTTTGTTATGCTAACTTAGTTGTTTGTAGCATGGTACAGAATGTGCCAGTGTATAGGAGATGAGTCCAACTTGCTCCGTGGACTAAGGTAA
Organism: Agapanthus africanus; assembly: GCA_030015575.1. Lineage (NCBI taxonomy): Eukaryota > Viridiplantae > Streptophyta > Magnoliopsida > Asparagales > Amaryllidaceae > Agapanthus > Agapanthus africanus. The sequence continues at coordinate 370,628,547 of JASDDO010000010.1, forward strand.
CATGTAAGTACAAGGCCCCATCAAAACCCATGGGATAACGACACATGATGTTCATGTGGGTGTCTTTTAGTGACCATCATCGTGCCATTTTTAACACATTCCGTACCAGTCTACCCCTTTAAAACCCCGTAATGTATATTGTATTGTTTGTAGATATAAGACTTGCCAAGACCATGGTATAAATTGTTCATGTAAACGGATCAGGATATAAATGGATAGTCATATAGTCAAGTTCAAGATATATCCATGGTTTGGTCAAGTCAAGACATGTTGCATGTATTGTTCAGTATTCATGTTCAAGTGTTCATGTTCGATATATTGGATTCATATTGAATTGGAGTTATAGTTGGATTCATGTTTGGATTGTATTCAGATTAAACTGAGACTCAGATTGAGTCAGACACTTAAACAGATTTGGGTCCTAAATTAGGTTTAGGAGTTATCGTTAACCGCTGCACATGGACGGCAGGATTTGTGACTTTTTCCAAGCCAATTACAATTGATAACCCCATTTTAGTTTTCTATCTTAAATAGGCAAGCACCCACTTTCTCCGGCTCCCTGAGGCTCAATAGAATTGGTCCATCTTAAACCTATATTTACTAGGGTCCTTATTGTAATTTAATATAACTTGAGGGGGGTTTATGAAAAATATTATATATATATTCCAATAATCCTCAAGTATTTATTTATATTCTTTAGAGTTGTCATGGATGTGAATTTGATAGAATGAGGTATATTAGTGAATATATATATATATATATATATATATATATATATATATATATATATTGAATAATTCAAGGTATTTTAGTGTAAACTTGACTTGAATGGATTCTTGATGGTATTTTCATGAAACTTGTAATTCTTTTCTTTTGTTTAGAAAAACATGGAATTTATTATATATTTAAAATAAATGGTTTGATAATATTTATATGTAATTATTAAAAATAAAAAATTATTTATTAAATAGAAAATCACGTTTTTCTTAAAAATTGCATTAAAAATTCCATCGAGATCGTATGCTCCGTAAGGAGATTTGCATCTCGCCTTACTAGTCTGATGGATGTGCGATAACCCGCACCAACTGAATCGGATTCCCCAAAAGTGGGTTGTAGAGGCACACTCGCAAGGAATTTAAATAACACAATTTAAAGAATATGGTTTTTAATAGTTTATGGTATTTTGATGTAAAAGTCGTATTTGCCACAAAATTGTTATTCAAGGGAATCGTGCTATATCAAGATGCGTGTTTGTGAATGATTGGTCATCAACTCATAAGATTTTTTAAAGGTAATATTAGCAAGAATGATTAAACGATGTCATATGTGACTTCATGGTATTTAAGTGTAAAAGCTTAATAAAAGTTGTTTTACATGGAGTTTTAAATTGAAACTTGTTTCTAAAAATTGTTTAATGATTAACAAGCAATGTTTGATGATTTGGATGATTGGTTCTTAAGAAAAATTGCAATTCTAAAGAGAATAGAATTTAAAGATCGGTATAACTCCACTTACCGATGTGATTTGAAAAAGTGAAGTTTTATAATAGAAAGAGAAGTATAGAGGTAGGACTTACTAGTTGTTTGGTTTAAGAAACGAGAGAGATGAAGAGTTTGAGGTCTTTGTGGCGCCGCGGAGTCGCCAGAAACATCTCGAATCTTCGTCGAAACTTGTCCTAGTGCTAACTCCACTTGTACTCTTCTTTGACTTGGAAAGTTTTGAGAATTTTTAACAAGAGATTTCAGAATGAAGAGGGCTAGTGTATGGGGTTGTATTTATAGGGTAAAATTTAGGGTTTTGAGAATGAAGAGAGAATTAAAAATGCATTAAAATAGGATTAAAGAGGTGAATTAATACTCTCTGAATAAATGCAGGAAAATCAAACAGAACAGGGGTTAAGAGGGTAGGCCAAGGGTCATGTGGGCAAAGCACGGGGGCTTTTGCCCACCGGGGGACCGTCGACGTCGGGCCTGGGGCCGATCTCACCGGTCGTGCTTAGGAGTTGGGCACTCGGATTCTTGCCACGTGTCTTGGACTGCTCATACAACAATCATCACATGTTTGTTTTATCCGACTTTTCATTTTTACGTGTATTGCACGTGTAAACTTTTAGTCTTCCAAAAAGTTTAAAATAAAAATTAGTAAAAATAATATGTGGTTGGGGGATCTGAACACAGGGGCTATGTCACAGCCGTGTAAGGCTTTACCAATGAGCTACAAGTTATTTCTTGCTGTTCTTAAACAAATTAAATTTATAACTTGTGCTCAGGCTTACAACTCTATTATGTATATTAACTTGAAAATTTTCGTACAGTAAAATTTGAGTCGTTACACCTATTTTCCTATATTTCTATTTTTATTACTTTAGTTATTTTATATCCTAACCCTAAGCCTAACTTGTTGATATAATTCCCTCAAGACAATTATTGTGATCGCAAGTAGGCGATTATGATGATTGAGAGAGGACCTATACAGGTATAACAGTCTTACTCGAGAGATAGTGTGCTATCTGGTTTGTCTTCCTTTTTTATGAAGCCCGTAGGATTATTACTTGACAACCAGCATTATGATGGCGATCATATATGTGAGAGCTGGGTTGTCCATAAGAACATCCTTAAATGTTCCTAGTCGTGAGAGTATCGAGACCGGGTATCAATATTCCGGAGGAAACTAGTGTATACGCTTCTAGCCCCCGATGAGGGGCGGTGGCCGTCTCACAAGCCATTGGTGTTGTGTCACCTAAGATAGTATACAGGTGCTCACTGGAGGTGAGTATACTGGACGGACTCACCGAGAACTTCTAGATAGTATTATATCTATCGTCAGATGGAAGTTCTCAGGTGGCATGAGTACAGGTTAATCCTTTGACCTGAAGTTGTCATTTGTCTCATGTGGGTTCCTACTGTACTTTGATTACTACTCTACCACGCCTCAAAGGAGTCGTGCAAACAACTTTTAGTTGGGTACAGTCCCGAACAACATGGAGGCAGTAGTCGACTGTCAGGAATTCGTCTCTCCTGATGTTAGGAGTCGATGTTACGCTGTGTTCAGTTGTCTATCACCAGAAATCCATAGCCATGGTAGATGAGATTTACTGATAGTTGATCAGTAGTATCTCTGTCAGTAATGAGCTTGACTCAGACACGACTTATCGGGTTAGTAGGGGTCTGACGTTATCTACCTCCTGGGCCCGATATGCGATACTCTTTGACGAAGAGACCAGACTGTACGGAGATTTTCACATTCAGGCTCAGTAGGGTAAGGACGTACTTGATTGTCGACCCCCTTTTGACAAGTACCTGGGTAGCCGTTACGTACAGCTAGTGGCGCTGACATGCTTGTAGTTAAACCCACTGCCAGCGTATTGTCGATTCTTTAGAGTCCTACACAGAGGGTTTTCCCGGTTCAGGCGATAGATGTAGGAGTCATACGTTGGTACGTGCAAGGGTCTGATTAAATATATGTACATGATACACGGACTTTAATCGGGCGGTTGATAATACTAGCCGTCTTAGGATTAAGCCGGATTATTAAATCAGGATTTGATTTAATAATTTATATATGTATTTTGATACATATATTTTAGTATTATTGTTCACTATTCATTTTCTCTCTTTGGTGCTATCTGTATTTTTATATGGATACACGTATATGTAGCGATACATATGTTAGTTATATGTATGCCCTAGAGGCCATTACTGTACATACGTTGTATATTGTAGTGGATGCTTGGACATATATAGGGAGGACTTTCTTGCTCGACATGATAGTATGCTATCTGGTTACTCTTTATCTTAACATGTACTATGATTGTCTCTATGTCACATGTTGATAAAGCCCTTAGGATGAGTACTTGACTACCAGGACTATGATGTAGATCATACTAGTGGGGACAGAGTAGTCGCCAAGTACATCCTTCAAATGTTCCTAGTCGTGGGAGTACCGAGACAGGGCATCGATACTCCAGAGTAGACTAGCGTATGCGCTTCTTGACCCATATGATGGGCGATGGATGATCCCATATCCATTGGTGTTTGACATCAGAGAAGGTATACGGGTGCTCAGTGGAGACTGGGTACACTGGACGGACTCGCCGAGAACTCCCAGATGGTATTATACCTCACGTCAGATGGCAGTTTTATGGTGATACTGGTACAGAGTAGTCTGTAGACCCGAGATCGTCATAGAGTCTTGTGTGATTCCTACTGTGCTTTGATTTCCATCATACCACGTCCAAGAGGGCGTGCAAAACGGTGGCTTTTGGGTACAGTCCCGAATCATATGGAGGCAATGAGCGATAGGAGGGGATTCGTCTCTCCCGGTATAGGGAGTTGATGTTGCGCAGTGTTCGATTGGCTATAACTGGAAATCCCTGGCCAGGGTTGCTGAGATTTACTGGTAAGTGTTATCAGTAGTTTCTCGAACTGTTATGGACCTCATATCGACATGACTTATCAAGCTACCGGGGTCTGACGTTTACCACCCCTAGGCGAGATATGCGACATATGAGACGAAGAGACCGGGCTGTACGGGAGTGTTATTGATTGGATTCATGGGAGAAAGTACAGGCTTGCTTGTTGATCTTCTGATTGCTCAATACCTGGGTGGCTGTTACGTTTAGCTGACCACTTACAGCTTGTGGGTGTTTGATATGATCATCACCTACTGCCGGCGTATTGACGATTCTTTAGAGTCCTACACAGAGGTTTCCTGGCTCAGGCAAAACGGCGTAGGAGCACATATGTGGTATGTGCGGGACCGAGAATAATACGTGTATGTGATACCGTATTAGATTCTCGCGATATGAGATATCGGCCGAGTATATGTGATATAGCCGGATCATCGGATCAAGTGTTGATTCGATGAACTGATACAGATTATATTAGTCATTTATTTGTGAAATAACTGGATTATCGGATCAAGTGTTGATTCGATAATTTAATGTATAATTATATATTCGATATATTAAATTACATTAACTAATATAAGCTCACTTAAAGATTCTTTTTCTCACTCGGGTAATACATTGATATATATATGTGATATATGTTAATTGAATTATTTGATTTTGGCATGGTTGATACCTTGTAGAACCTTGTGACAGTTCCCAGTAACCCTACAGTGGTATCAGAGCCAAGCTAGAGCTTTAGGCAAAGTCTAGACGAAGTTTAAAGTCCGATCGAACCCCGAAACCCCATTTTACACCCCTCTTTGGAAATTTTTAAAAATGTTGATTTTTTCTGTATTAAAAATACTCAGAAAATTAAGCAGGGAATTCGAAGGATTACTGTAAAAAATGAGCCCATAATACCTTTAAAGCGCCGCGGAACCGCGGTAATACCCTGCCTTGCGCGGCGGTTCCGCGGCCGTACTGTGGAATTAGGGTTTGATTTTTGCACAGTAACATCCGTATGTATTTCCTCATGCTTCTGGGTATTTTTGATATTACTCAAGTGTTGAGTTTTCTGGAGATCTTTTGTATTCGTTGATTCGATCGGAAAGTTTAACTTCGTTTAAGTTTTTTCCGGATAATTTAGAACGTGTTAAAAAGTTCGACCGGATATCAATAACTCACTTTTTCCCCTGTCGGAAAATTTTCAAGTGTTGGATTTTTTCTCGAGTTTGAAACTTCCGGAAAATAATGCAAGTAACGCGGTGGACCCTCTAGAAGAACACAAACCTTAACTCGATTATGTGATCGTCTGAACCACCTCTAAACCTTAGGGTTTGGGGCAGTATGGCGTTGCCACATGTGAGGCGTTGGTTTGACCCTTCTACGGCTGGACCATTGGTACTGTGGCATGTGATGGATACTTTTTTGAACCCCGCTTAAGTGTTGAGCTATTTGGAAAATCTTGGGTGTTTGTTTATTCGATCGGAAAGTTTAACATTGTCTATTTATCTGGAATGTGATACAATATTTGGAATCCACAAGTAGTTATGAGATAACTAATTTGAATGTTATAAATCTAGCAGTTTAGTCTCATTTGATCGGTTGCCATAGGAATTTGATGCGATCAAAAGTCCGTCGCAATCACGTAGCGTACGCGGATACTCGCCGGGTAAACTTAATAGATATCCACGCCCCATAGCCCCGACCAAGTGACTGTAGGAGAACCCCATCGCCAAAAGCGGCATCCGGGGGTGCGGCCGTCTACTAAAGTTTGCGATGAGCATTCGATCAGGATGTCGGGAATCTTATTGAATTGCCCGACTTGATATTGAAAAGTGTTTTCGATATTGAGACTAAAATGCGGGGTTTATAATTGTTAGGCATGCGATGTCTAAGGATATCATTTGGTTAAGCATGTGCTGTCTGAATGGGTTGCGGATTCCAACTGTTGTAGTTTTACACTTTTTTTTCTGCGACCGTAAGTGTAATATGTGGTGTATCGCCGGTTTCGTTGCTATACATCAACGACAATTAGGATACACATATTTACTTACGTTGATGATATGTGATATTATGTGTTGCTGTGATATGTTATATTGGATCGTCGTGTTTTGAATAGCCGGGGTTTTTATGTGAGATGAGAGTTTTTCTTTTTGATTCATGTAAAATTCATTTGTATGTAATATTCTTTTATTGGGGCACTTCCGGGCTTAGGATGCTGTCACCATTGTATATTATTTACTTTTCCGCATTAGGTAGACCCAAGGTGGGGAGCACAAGTAACCGGGTTCTACGGTCCAGTGGGAGACCATCTCGAGGAGTCGAGACCGGGTCTCCTAACCCTAGAATTGGCAGTGTTGCTTGCCGTTCTCGTAGGGGTCTAGGGATGTGTGATTGGCTATTCATCACGACCGTGGAATCCGTGTTTTATACAGGCTCGTATTAAAACACGGACCTCCTAGTATATCCAATACTTCATATATGTTCTTCTGCTGTAATGTTCTGTGATGAGATCATATTACTGCCTGAGATGAATGTTTATATTATATATATGAGATATATGTTATATTGCAGATTTCATTTCAAATGTGATGCTTGTGAAGCATAATAAAATGGGACTTCATTAATGAGATTAATGAAACTAAAAGAAACCTAAAGATGTTGTAGAAACTTGTTTAAAAACTGGTCGCTCTAATTTTTGCTTTGCATAGCGGTATTCTTTGTAGAATATCCAGCACCTTATTCGATAAGAAAAGAGCCGAGATCCCTTCACCGGGAGTGACCTCTTTAGCGAAACTAGCAGATGCTACAAACTCGATTTGCCTTTTGATTATTTTTATAGTTTTTGCTTTGCATAGTGATATTTGTGAAATATCCTGCACCTTATTCGATGAGGAAAGAGCCGAGATCCCTTCACCGGGAGTGACCTCTTTAGCAAAACTAGAAAATGCCTCAAAAACATTCCATTTAAAATCACTCGATTCTACAACGATATCAAGTTCATTACGCAAAGGGTTTTCTTAAAAACCTGCCGTAACCCTCCGTCATTTTAGGAAATAGAGTACTTAGTATTCGTGTTGCATTTGTTGACCATAGTTAAGGCACAGTGTACGGTAGCTGAGTAATGTTTTCCTATATAACATATGATGTGATTAATTAGGACAGTCATATGACTTTGTTGACCTTAGTTAAGGGTTATGTGGGTGGGTCTAATCAATCAAGAAATGACGGGTATAACTTGACTAGGGCTTATGATTTGTTGACCATAGTTAAGGTCATAAGTCACTAGGGGTAAAATATTATTGGGAATTTCAAGTGATGAAATTTGCAATGAGATTGCATACCTTCTATGAGATAGTTGGATCCCGATACCCGCTGCGAGTAAGAGTTACTCCTGGGAGAGTTTTACACATTACAATTAGCCGATCAACTAAGTGTCTAGAAAGGTGTTAACGGGGTTATGCCTCTAGGAAAATGAGGTTTATTTTAATTAGGTCCGTGCGAAAGCGCAGGGAACCTCCCTCAAAGTACCGGCACTGGCCTGGCTAAAAGATTGGCGAACTTGTAGAGTGTAATTAATCCCGGCTAGTCTTTCCTTTTAGGGTTTGAAGGAAGATTTGACTAAAACAGTGGGAGACATCTTGATTAGATATATTAATAACCAAACTAATCTTGCAAGAGCATACGCTGCGTGTTTTCTTCTATCTCTCTCCAGGTAGCGACCATATCACGCCTTAATCAAAATAATAATACAGATGTATTGACCGAACCCGCTTATTATACTGCGCTAAGGAACGTTGGTCCCGCTCCAACTTATAATTGTTATAAGACAGAGCAGGAAATAGGGGATTACCAGAATTCCTGTGCCGCCCAAACAAAGAAAGTGCATGCTGATGCATCATCTTCGGATGTGTTCATTACCGAGAACTGTTTCTCAGTATCCTTTATGTCCTGGGTATGAAATACCGGATCAGGATCCCGCAAATGTAATTTGTTAGGTAAAGAACTAAGAACGGGTGATAAGTTTCAAGAGTTGGAAATGATGCAAGTGTTACAGCCAAGTATGTTGGCAGTTTTCACCCTGTATTACCAGAATACATTGATTCTGAACGAATGTTATTAGATACCGAACCTGATATACAACATCATATCAGTCTCTTTATTTAGTAAAGAAGGATATAATTTTGTATTGTTGGATAATGTTTTGAACATTTCCTATATGAAGAGTTGATCAGTTCATCCACGTTGTCTAAAAGTATAAACGTTCTAAATCAAACCACGGTTCTTAACGTACAGAACACACACAAGAGGAAGAGTTCAGAAATGAACAAATCTTTCTTGAGGTATTGTAGACTAGGTCATTTCAATGCGACCCGACTAGCTAAGTTACATAGAGATGCATATTTAAATTTGTTTGAATTTACATCTTGTGAAACTTGCCGGTCATGTCACAAAGATAAGATGACCACAGCTCTGTTTATTGGAAACAGAGAAAGAGTTAGTGAACTCTTGAGATTGATACATGATGATGTATGAAAGTCCCCGTCTACGTATGCCATGACTGGTTCTTTGTACTTTATTATATTCACTGATGGTCTCTCAAGATTCGCACATGTGTTCCTGTTGAAACACAAGTCTGAACCTTTTGAGAAATTCAATGAATATGAGTTAGAAGTAGAGAACCAAAACGGGTATAAGTATTATGTCCTTTGATGTGATCAGGGAGGAGAATACTTGAGCACTGGATTCCTGAACTATTCTAAAGGAGAATGAGATTCTCTCTCAGCATTACTCCTCCGTATACACCACAACACGTCGGCGTATCGGGGCGGAGCAATCACACCCTATTAGATATGGTGCGCTCTATGATGAGTACTACTAAGTTTCCTATTTACTTTTGGGAGTTATGCACTTGAGAAGCTGCATACCTATTGAATAGGGTTCCAATCAAATCAGATGCCTGCCACTCCATATGTGATATGGTATGGGAAGAGCCCATCTCTTAAAGATGTTAAGATTTGGGGTTGTCCGGCCTATGTTTAAAAGAAAAATCTGGACAAGCTTGAGGCAAGGTTAGTTCTGTGGAAGTTTGTTGGATATCCCAAGCATTCGCAAGGGAATATCTTCTACCAAACTGGGGAACAAAAGGTGTTTTTGTTTTTCAGCATGCCACCTTTGTGAAAGGGAATTTCTTGTGAAGAAATTAGTGGTCATGAGGTAGAACTGGAAGAAGTTCCAGCTATACAAACTGCAACTGATGATTTGGTAGAACCAGAGAATTCAATAGTTTCCAACGAACCTCAGCCTCTCCGCCGATCTGGTAGGGTTCCTCATCCACCTGAGAGATACTTCGGTTTCACTATGACAGTGGGAGCGAGGATTGCATCATGAGATGATGACCCAACTAATTTCGAGCAGGCCATCAGGAGTGGGAACTCTGTGAGAATGGCTGGATGCTAAGAGATCTGAGATGGAATCCTTATACACCAACAAAATATGGACTTTGGTTGCTTTATCTGATGGGTTAAATCCACATCGGGAGTAAGTAAATCTTGAGAAGATTACTTGGTGTACATGGAAAAGTTGAGACTTTCAAAGCTATGCTTAAGTCCATCCAGATCTTACTTGCCACGGCTACATACCATGACTACGATATCTGGCGGTTGGGTGTCATGACTGCTTTTCTAAATGATGATTTGGAAGAGAGCGTCTATAAGTACACAGCCAGAGGGCTTCGTGGACAGTGGGAGCAGCGAAAATGTGTGCAAGATATTTTATGCGATAAATCAGGCATCGTGGAGTTGGAACGTTTGTTTTGATGGTAGTCGAAGAGTTTGACTTCATCAAAATGGTAGATGAACCGAGTATATACAAAAAGGTAGTAGGGAGTATGGTGGTGATCCTCGTATAGTACGTGGATGGCATACTCTTGATAGGGAAGGAGTTTCCTATGCTACGATCGGTCAATCTCCTCTTGTCACAAAGATTCTCCATATAGGATCAACGTGATACCTCCTAAATCCTGGGTTATGGATCTATGAGATAGATCTAATTGGATGTTAGGATTCTCACTAGTTGTAGTGAGATGGTATCAATCAATCCTGGGGAGAATCACTGGAAAGGTTCCAGGGTGATAAGGACGACTGAATGTCAGTCGCAGGCATTGTCTATACCTTCAGTGGAGGGACGGTATGTTGGAAGAGTTCCAAGCTAGATACCGTGACTTACTAGACGATTAAAGGCAAGATACATCGTTACCTAGGATGCTACCAAAGAGGTAGTCTGGATATATATATTAGTTCATGAGATGAACTTCGTTCCTGCCATTGTGTGACAATGGAGTTGTGGATTATGCCAAGGAACCCCCGTCCCATCTATGATCCAGATATATTCTTAGGCAGTATCACCTGATCATGGAGATGGTTGATTTCCAGGTAGATCGAGGTTAGGAGAGTAGACACAGAGGGCAACAGCGCGGATCCACTCACAAAGGTTTATTTCCCATTAGAGACTTTTATGGGATGGTTGAGTATGAGATACTTCAACCACAGCTGATTGTTGGGTATGCGATACCACAATAGATGGCCCTAGTGCAAGTGGGAGATTGTTAGTTATATGTATGCCCTAGAGGCCATTACTGTACATACGTTGTATATTGTAGTGGATGCTTGGACATATATAGGGAGGACTTTCTTGCTCGACATGATAGTATGCTATTTGGTTACTCTTTATCTTAACATGTACTATGATTGTCTCTATGTCACATGTTGATAAATCCCTTAGGATGAGTACTTGACTACCAGGACTATGATGCAGATCATACTAGTGGGGACAGAGTAGTCGCCAAGTACATCCTTCAAATATTCCTAGTCGTGGGAGTACCGAGACAGGGCATCGATACTCCAGAGTAGACAAGCGTATGCGCTTCTTGACCCATATGATGGGCGATGGATGATCCCATATCCATTGGTGTTTGACATCAGAGAAGGTATACGGGTGCTCAGTGGAGACTGGGTACACTGGACGGAATCGCCGAGAACTCCCAGATGGTATTATACCTCACGTCAGATGGCAGTTCTCTGGTGACACTGGTACAGAGTAGTCTGTAGACTCGAGATCGTCATAGAGTCTTGTGTGATTCCCACTGTGCTTTGATTTCCATCATACCACGTCCAAGAGGGCGTGCAAAACGGTGGCTTTTAGGTACAGTCCCGAATCATATGGAGGCAATGAGCGATAGGAGGGGATTCGTCTCTCCTGGTATAGGGAGTTGATGTTGCGCAGTGTTCGATTGGCTATAACTGGAGATCCCTGGCCAGGGATGCTGAGATTTACTGGTAAGTGTTATCAGTAGTTTCTCGAACTGTTATGGACCTCATATCGACATGACTTATCAAGCTACTGGGGTCTGACGTTTACTACCCCTAGGCGAGATATGCGACATATGAGACGAAGAGACCGGACTGTACGGGAGTGTTATTGATTGGATTCACAGGAGAAAGTACAGGCTTGCTTGTTGATCTTCTGATTGCTCAATACTTGGGTGGCTGTTACGTTTAGCTGACCGCTTGCAGCTTGTGGGTGTTTGATATGATCATCACCTACTGCCGGCGTATTGACGATTCTTTAGAGTCTTACACAGAGTTTTCCTGGCTCAGGCAAAAACGGAGTAGGAGCATATATGTGATATGTGCGGGACCGAGAATAATACGTGTATGCGATACCGTATTGATTCTCGCGATATGAGATATCGGCCGGGTATATGTGATATAGCCGGATCATCGGATCAAGTGTTGATTCGATGAACTGATACAGATTATATTAGTCGGTTATTTGTGAAATAGCTGGATTATCGGATCAAGTGTTGATTTTATAATTTAATGTATAATTATATATTCGATATATTAAATTACATTAACTAAAATAAGCTCACTTAAAGATTTTTTTTCTCACTCTGGTAATACATTGATATATATGTGATATATGTTAATTGTATTATTTTATTTTGTTACAATAAATATTGTATATGTGATATATAATAATGTAACATGTTATGGTTATAAATGCAACATGATTTGTGGAGTTTAAATATGGTTAGGGTTTGGATTAGGGTTAAGCTTTCATGAAGCTTTCAAGAAGCTTCTTGAAGCTTTGACTTTGACTTGGATATTTTGCAATGATATTTCTTTAACCCAACCCAACCCTTTAACCATAGTTAATTCTCTACATGGGTTAAGTCTTCATACTTAACCCATAGTTGCATTTCTAATCTCACTTGATTCATTATTCATCAAAAATGGTTTTGCTTCTTCTTCTTCTTCCTCTTTGATGAAAAGCTTTCTAGCTTTTTCAAAAGTGATGAAAATGAGTGAGATAAAGAAAACAAATGAGAGCTAAATTCCTACTTCATCATCCTCATCTATTCTTGCCACTTAGATTAGTGTGTTTGCTTTGCTAATACTTGATTAGTGAAGCAAAAGCTTGGGCTTGAGTTTCTTCAAGGTAGATCATCTTTGTTATTGAAGATCGGAAACAAGCTTGCATCTTTCTCTTCACGGAGCCTCTCTTGAGTCCGGGTACTCGATGATCGCAGCGAAGGGACCTTAACACGGAGCTTTAGAAGTGAAGGAACGGACTACAAAGGCTGTAATCCCTAACTCTTAGATGTAAAGTTGTTTACATGCTTTGTTTCGCCTAATCTCTAGTCTAAGATCTTGGTTAGGGTTGTTCGGCACATGAAAAATTTGATTTTGGCATGGTTGATACCTTGTAGAACCTTGTGACAGTGCCTAGTAACCCTACAGCATATACCAGGTGAAGTATTCCGTATTTATACGAGAATGCTTCTAGAAGAAGGCCACCTCATATTTGTTTTTCTTTTTAGAAAATCAAATGGGAAATGAGGTGGAAAGGGAAATGGCATGAAGCATGGTTCATGTAGAGAGGTATGGCTTAAGGTTTTTATATTAGAAAATCATTTAGATGCACTATTGATGCAGGTTTGATTTACTTGTAGCCATACTTTCTACACATTGAGAGTGATTCATTCCACATGTTTTTTGAGAGAGCTCATTCTTCATGGGAGAAGCTGTGTTTCAAGTGAGTTTTAGCCATTCTCTTCTACACCTCTTCTCCTTCTTCTTTCTCTTGCTCACTTGAGCTTGAGAATTAAAGAAATAAAAATTTAGTAAAATATTCCTACATCACTGACCATCCACACCTAGCAAGTCTGGATCATTGGTTAGAGCCTCCTCCGGTTTCCCTCGGGTGGATCGTCTTAAGTGAGGGTGGTCGATCTTCAAGCGCGATGCCGGTGGCTACGAGCTTGGAGGGGTCTTCCACAATTGGTTGGATACACAACAAAATTTGTAGTTTTTCAACCCTTGCGCTTTTAGTTAGCTAGTTTAGGTTATTGGACCGTATCCTTGTTTTTACGGGCGTTCGGTGTTCGCTAAAAATTTTGTTTTTCGCTTCCGCCTATGCCGCGACTTCCGCGGCGCGGGCACCGAAACCCAACATGGTATCAGAGCCACTCTATAAACTTAACTAGCTAGTTTACACTTATTTAGAGTTTCGATCGACAGATTTTTCCGAATCGCATTTCCAAATGCATGCCCGCTGTTCAAATTTTAAAGTCGTTCAAAAAAATTATTCTGGTTAGCTTAAAATTATGTGCAGGCAATACTAGAGGCCTGGAAGAAATTGGAATACAAAGACCCAAGGCCTATCATTGCATTTGGCCGCGGTTCCGCGGTCAACTTGGGGCCGTTGTGCCCCAAATTTCTTCAGGTGCTCTTTCACGAGTCAACAAGCAAGGGATGAGCGCAAACTAAGAAAGCCGTTTCTTGGTCTATATATGGAAATGTGATTTTAGGGATATTTGGTTTTGGCCCAAATTTGTTTGAGTACTGGTTTGTGCTTGGGGCCTATGCGAAAAGTTTCTAATCGATCGAAATTTTGAATTCGTGACTTTCAGTGCGTTTGTTAGATTCTGCGACCGTGAATATCATAACACGGTATAATCCGACTGGTTGCTATATGTACAATCAAACGGGTTTACGAACATGATATTCACGTTGATGTTCTGTGTTGCACTGATATTATGGATGGATTGTCGTGATGGATAGACTTGTGTGCGATGTTAGATGTACAGTTCAGATTCATTTATATATTGATTATTGAGAGGTGAGCGTCCGACATGTGGACTACCATTTCTGCCAATTTGTATATTCTTTTATTGGGGCACGACCGGATTGAGGTCGATGTTACCGTTGTATATATATTTTCTTTTCTGTACTAGAATTGCCCTGCGGAGGAGTGCTCGTATAGCCGGGTTCTAGGGGACAACGGGTCTGCATCTCATCGTGTTGAGACCGGGGGGCCTTACTCTAGAATTGACGGGCTATTTGCCGCACTAATAGGGGGTATAGGTTGACCCACGAAGGGGTGCTCAAGTTACTAGATTCCGTGAAGTGCTGGGTGACCTATTCGCTTTGTTGATTGGGATTGCCTCATTTCGGAGATTAGCGGGTAACTTTCCACACTCGTAGGGGTCTAGGTTCTTCATTGCACTGGCTATCCACACGATCGGGAACTTCGTATCTCATTTATGGATCAAATGAAACGCGGGGCTCCTAGATAATTTGTTATTCCATATTGTTGTTCGTATGCTTGTGATGATTTTTATCTGCCTGTGATGACTATTATTTGCCTGCGATGTTGATATATATATATATATATATATATATATATATATATATATATATATATATATATATATAATCACGCCCTGCTTCCCAGTAGACGGAAATGGTGACGTGGCAGGCCTCAACGTATTTACTAAGATATAAATACGTTAAGCGTAATTAAGCAATATATAAAAATGTACAAGAATGACAAGTGATATAAAATAAAACAGTAACTTTATTTACATTCATCTTTACATACAACTGTTTGAAAAGAAAAGATACAATAAGTAAAGCAGTGCCTAAATAATGGCATACAAAATGAAAGTGCAGGTGAACTGGTAGTCAGGTTTAGTGGTGAGCCGGTCCAAGTCCTCCTGGCTAGGTTTGATCTCCCGAGAGTCCGGTACTCCTGACGAACATTCCAAAGAAAGAAATAGAAAGGAATGTCGTCAGCGAACTAACGTTCGGTAAGTCCTAAAAAAAGAACAAGAAGATAGTATATAAAATGAGAATGAACGAATAAAGTATATGACGGATTACTGATATATGATAGTTATTATAATGTGGTTGTTTGTAGCTTGGTAACGAAGGTATTCATGTATACAAAAGGAGTCCATCTTACCCCGTGGACTATGGTAACATGTAGTACAAGGCCCCGTCATAACCCACGAAACAACGACACGTGAATTCATGTAGGTGTTTTTTAAGTGACCTCTCGTGCCACGATATACGTTTCGTACCATCTACCCCTTTATTCTTGCGTAATGTATTGTATAGATTTGGTTTACAAGTCTTGACTAAAACCATGGATACAAAATGTTCAAGTATTCATGTTCAGGATGTAGTCAAGTATTCAAGTAGTCCAGTCAAGTTATAACCATGGTTCGGTCAAGTCAGGTCAAGTATACATGATTGATATTGATATTTGAGTTCGAGTATTCATGTTCACGATCGAGTATTCATGATTGATTTTGTAGTCAGGTTTGAGATTGGATTCGGATTTGAGGTTAGACTCAGACTGAGTCAGACACTTGTACTGATTTAACTCTTGAATTAGGTTCGGGAGTCATCGGTAATTGCTGCACATGGACGGCAGGATTTGTGTATTTTTTCAAAACAATTACAATTGATAACTCCGTTAAGTTGTATACCTTAAATAGGCAAGCACTCACTTTCTCCGGCTGCCTGGGGCTCAAGAAAATTGATCCCGATTAAAACTATATTTACTAAAGTCCTTAAATATTGTTTTATATATCTCGAGGGGGTTTTATGAAAAATATTTTTTATATAGTTAAAAAGTAAACCTCGAGGGTGATTAGTATTATTTAGGATTTTCATGAGCATGGATTTTAAGGATTTAGGTATTTCTATGATAATATTTAGCATTTGAAAGTTCATGGTATTTTATTGAAAAACTTTTCCTTTTTGGTATCTTGATGGTATTTTATTGGCATTTGTTAATCTTTCATTTAAAAAAAATATGGGTTTATCATATTTTGAAAATATGGATTTATACTTTTATATAATTTTTCTAAAAATTAATTTTATTCTATTTAGAAAAATTCGTATTTCTTAAAAACCATAATTAAATCCTTTCTTGATCGAATGTTCCGTGAGAAGGTCTGTATCTCGCTCTTCTAACCCAAGGATTTGCGATAATCCGCACCATCCATTAGTGGGTCCCCTAAAACGGTTGTAGATGCATAACCGTAAAGGAAATGAAATACCGCTTTAAAAGAAATCCGGTTTTAGAATTATGTGGTATTTTATTGTAAAGTTTTCTCGTAACAAATATTCATACAAAAGAGGTATCGTGCTATGGATCCAAGTGTGCGTGTGGGGTAGGTCGTTACCCCGTGAAGTTTTCCTAAAGGTATTGTTAAGCAATTTTGTCGAAAATATGTGATAATATAGCTCAAGGTATTTTAATGTAAAAGTTCAAATATGGTTGTTTTACATGAGATTCTTGGGTAAAATTTATTCTAAATATTGGTATTAAGATTACAAGTGAAATGGTAAAATTGGTTTGAACAAATGATAAAGGAAAATGGAGTTATATGCTTTAGAAAGGATGATATCGGTAATAACTCCACTTTTACCGATTTTGATTAAAATGAAATTCAATGAAGAGAAAGGGATTTTGGGAGGGACTTATGGTTTAGAAAGCTCAAAGAAAGGGTTAGGAAGGAAAGGGTGTCGTCGTGGCATCGCGGGAGCTCCGGAATTTTCTTCGATCATAGCCGGAACGAACTTTCTTGCTAACTCCACTTTTATTTCACTTGCACTAGGAACTTTTTAGAGAGTTTTGGCTAGAATTTTCAGAATGGTGCCGAGTCAAGGTAGGGGGTGGTATTTATAGTGGGGAATTAGGGTTTGGGAATTAAAATGGTAGATTAAAAACATTAAAATTGTGTTTAATTGTGAAATGAAGGGTCATTGTTTGCTTGCCGGGAAATCAAACAGTGCAGAGGGGTTAGGGGTAGGTGAAGAGGTGTTTGTGCAAAGCCCGGACTTCATTGGCCTTATCTGAGCCATCGGCACCGGCTTTAATGCTAGATTGGCCGGTCGATCTCGACGCTCATGCCTTGAGATTCGTGCCATTTGATCAACCCTCTGTTTACTCCATTTTCCACATATTTGATTTTTCTGAACTTTTCATTTCCCCGTGTATTGCATGTGAAATCTTTCAGGCTTCCAAAAAGTTAAAAAAATTCAGAAAAAATAGTTGTGTCTGATAGGGATCGAACACAGGGGCTACTTCACAGTAGTGCAAAGGCTTTCTTCTTGCTGTTATTTAACAAAATTAACTTATAACTCAAACTTAGGCTGTAAAACTCATTTCTTATATATTAACAAAAAATTTCCGTACAAAGATTTTAGAGTCGTTACATATATATTATATATTTAGTAGATGCTTCTATATGTTTTGCATCCGCGCTAGTCCTGTCCCCGCTCTGCCGTTAGTTAAGTAACCTAACGGTGCATGACGGGGCCCCGTGGCGAATGTGGACGACATATAAAAAGCATGTTATTTTGATTGTTTCTTTGTGGCTTGGAAACTTAAAATGATTGGAACGCATTATCTGAATAATGCAAGGAAAAATAAACCTAAATGATGTTGTCGGAACCAATTTTAAAACTACTTGGTTTTCCTCAAAACTCATATTCGTATTCTTTTGCTTTGCATAGAGGTATTCGGTTAGGAATATCCCGTACCGCATTCTATGAAGAAAGAGCCTTGATCCCTTCATTGGGAGTTCGCTCTTACGCAAAAGTTTATATTACTAGTTTTAAAAAACCGAGCTTAAGATACTCCATTTCAAAACCACTCGAGTTCCTTCAACGATATCAAGTTCATTACGTTAAAGGCTTTTTGCCAAAAACTAACCGTAGCCCTCCGTCATTTCAGACGGGTAACACCTAGTATTCATGCTATGTTTGTTGGCTTTCGTCAAGGCACAATGTATTGTAGCTATGTGTTACTTTTATGTTGCATGGATATGCATTTATCTAGGACAGTCGTACAGCCTTGTTGGTCTTCGTCAAGGGCGAGTACGGGTGGGCTTAGATTAATCAAGAAAATGATGGGTACAACTTGACTTGCAACATATGATTTGTTGGCCTTCGTCAAGGTCATAAAACACCTGGGAAAAAAACCATATCGGGAGTTTCAAACATATAGGAAACTTGCTAGGTTTGCGCATACCTTCTGGAGTGTGGTAATTTTGGTCAGTTTCCGTCAAAATTATCACACGATGATAGTTGGGTCCCGGTTCCCACTGATGAGTATGTATTACTCCTCGGAAGATTTTTCACTTTACAATTAGCTAACCTATTAGGTATCTAGAAAGTGTTAATGAGGCTACGCCTCTGCGGAAACGAAGTTATTAATTAGGTCCGTGCAAAAGCATAGGGGACCTCCCTCGGAGTACCAACACTGGCCTGGCTAAACGGTTAGCGAACTTGTAAAGTGTAAATGATCCCGACTAGTTCATCTTTTAGGGTTTGAAGAAGAATTCGAGGAAACAGTGGGAGCCATCCTGATTAGATAAAGTAAAAACCAATCTAATCTTGATAGAGTACACGCTGAGTGTTTCTTTTCTCTCTCTGGTATAGCTACCTATAACTTACCTTACAAACTTATGAACCAAGTTAACAGAACCTTTTTACACTTTGGCTTTGGCTTGTCTTGATTTGTGGCAAAGTCACATATATCCCTGCCACTCCTACTTTACCCTTTGCATTTCTTCAGAACACTTCGTATCACTACAATGATCCATGTCTCTTGGAACGACCACGCTTGGAACGACCATCGTATAGTTACATACGAACTCGAAGAAGTTACTTCAGTCGAGAATGTCCACAGGTTCTGGAGAAATTGAATATGATTATTCGGTTGTCTCTTCCCTTTACCTTCTCTTAGGTTGTGAGAGCTCTTTGTATTAGGAGAGTACACCTATTACGCTTATTGGATAATCTTCTTCCAAACCTTAGGCTGGTGCCGAAAGGTAGGGAAGGAAGAAAACCAGTTAGCGCAGACACGGTGTGCGGAAGGTAAGATGTAGAGACATATAAAGGGATTGATGTGATTTACCAGATTTGGATCTCACATCTGTACGGTGTTACAGATGATGAGTATGAGTAGAATATTGGGAATTGGGCGATTTGATCCTCAATATCGGAATTTATTGCAATTGGTGATATTGGATTAAATCGCCTGGCTTTTGCCTGACGGCAAATATTTGGTTTCGAATAACCGTTGTTATGTACCAAATTTTAAAATGAAATATCTGTACCTTTATTTTATAAAGTGAGATATACATTTTGAAAATTGTGTTTTAAATATTTACCTTTATCAATCGAGAATAAGTTAAGGTGCATTGAATAACGGTGTAAGACATTCTTAATCAAGATACAGTTTTCAATTTACAAAACACAGAATTTGAGTTGGTATACTCTCGGGACTTATACATGAAAATGTATATTGTCCAGTGTCCTTCAAGACAAGGGGTTGGTACTCTTACTTCATTCAGTTTTACCTATGATTTCTCTGGTTTTAGACACACATTCGTAGTTATGCGAGGTCCAAAGATTTTGAGATGTTTGTAGGTATAAGAATACAGTAGAGAACCATACGTTGGAAGTATCGGGATTCTTCAAGATGATCGAAGATGTAGATACTTATGCTAGGTATTCCATCATAGTAATATTGAGTTCTCTCGCAGGTTACTCATCCGCGGGTATGCTCCTTGATGAGTAATGCTGTATTGGCCTTTTTCCATTAGGTAATATGCACTGGAAATAGCTGCATGACATTTTGAATCTGGTTCCATGTAAATTAGTGCCTTGATTCTATATGGATATAGATTGGTTGCATATCTTGAGGTTGTTAAGATATGGAGTTATCCGGTTTCTGTTTAAAAGCAGAGTCCGGACAAACTTGAGGCACGCTTTGGTAATAGCGGTTTGTAGATTATCCCAAGCATTCGCTAGGATTTTGTTTCTACTATTTTCAAGATCAATAGTTACATTGTTCTAGACTCGCTACCATTTTATAAAAAGATCTTTTTACAAAAGAAACCAGTGGGAGTATGATAGAATTGGAAGTGATTCCATAACCACAAACGGTTACCGAAAATTTAGTAGAACTTAAGAATTCAATTGGACTTGACAAACCGTTAGCCACTCCACATATTTTAGTAGGTGACCTCAGACACCCGAGAGATACTTCATTTTTCTCGCAGACGGTGACAGGGAAGTCAGCATCATGGTGATGATGGTCCTACTAGTTGTCAATAGGTCATAGGAAATGGTAACTTCCAGACTATCAGATGCTTATCCAAGATGGACTCCATGCACTTCAGCAAATTCTGGATTTTAGATTTTGCTGGGTGCTCCTGAAGGGGGAAAACCTCATTAGGAGCAAGTAGATCTTTCGAGATCTGTGCAGGTGGAAAGATGCCAACCTAATAAGGCAAGACTTGTTGTAAAGAGTTTTCATCAAATACCCGTTGTAGATTGTGATGATACCCTTACTTCAGTGTCTATGCTGAAGTCCATATGGATATGACTTGGAACTGCTATTCCCCCTACTTGTTATCAGCAGGTCATAGGAAGTGGTAACTTCCAGGTGACCGTGTGTTTCATACCCAAGATGGACTCCACGCACTTCAGCAAATCATAGATTTTAGATTTTGCTGGGTGCTCCTGAAGGGGTAAAACCCATTAGGAACAAGTATATCTTTTGAGATCTGTGCAGGTGGAAAGGTACTAACCTAATAAGGCTAGACTTGTTGTAAAAAGTTTTCATCAAATACCCGTTGTGGATTGTGATGTGAATTTTACTTCAGTGTCTACACTGAAGTCCATATAGATATGATTTTCCGCTGATGCAGTTCATGGCTATGATATCTGGCAGGTCGGTGAGTATAACGCCTTTCCAAATGGGATTTTGGAAGTGCACGTGCATATGACACTGCTGAGGGTTATCGTAGTCAGTGGGAGCAGCGGAACGTGTGCAAGTTTCTTATGTCTATTTGTGGACTGAAGCATAGATAGAGGAGACAGATCATCTGTTTTGATATGACAGTCAAGGTGATCGACTTCATCAAAACAAAAGATGAACCTAGTAAGAAGGATGTAGGGAGTACTGTCTGGGATTTGAATGACATACTCCAGATAGGAAGTGATGTTCCTATACTACAATCAGTCAAACTTTGGTTGTCACATATTGTTTTCTCCACGTTGGATATCTGGAATTCTGGTGACTAGATCTAGATTTGGGAAGTTTCCTAATCGGGTACTTAGACATCATTCTAAAAGTATTTTAGAATGGACAACTCTTGGCATGGTAGTGTACCGACAGGTGATGGAGTCACCCTCTCTAAAGAGATGTCTTCTAAACTGATGAGGAGAGGGACTGACATGAATGCCATATAATTTTCTTAGGAAATTGAGTCAATCATGCAATGTTTTGTACAAAACCAGATAGATAATGTATCAGGAATTCTAGTTTTAGATCTAGATTTGGGAAGTTTACCAATCAAGTACTTGGACAACATTCTAAAAGTATTTTTAGAATGGACGACTCCTAACATGGTGGTATACCCACAGGTGATGGAGCCACCCTCTCTAAAAGTGATATCTTCTAGACTGATGAGGAGAGGGGCTGGCATGAATGACATATCATTTGCTTAGGCAATTGAGTCAATCATGCAATGTCTTGTACAACATCAGATATTGCTTTTTGCATTAGTTGCAATAAGCATATATTAATCCAATCCCTGAGAAACAATGGGAAGCAGTAATGAACATAAGAGGATGTTCTTCGTATAAGGTAACGGCAGCCTCCTCTGGGAGGCGGTTATCGGCTCAGGCTTCCAAGGTGACCTAGATGACAGAGATGCTATCAAGGTTTTGAGTTTAGCCTCTTCCTAGGATCAGTGTATTGGATAGTGTTCCAATAGGGGTACTGAGTTAATCATAGTGCAGGATGCTGGTTATGACTCAACAGAGAATACAGCCCAAGAAGTTTGTTGGATGGAGTTGTTCATTTATGAACTTGGTCCCGTCAAGTTCCAGACAAATTCTTGTGGCGGGGTATCACTCAGTTTAGGAGATTGTTAATCTTCGCAAAGTTGAGATATAGAGAGATGAAGTTGGAACGTCGTAGCGGATCCACTCATTGAGGCTATTTCTCGAACAAATTATGTTTCACAAGCATAGTTTGCGAAACTGATTAGTAGAGAAGTTGGGTATTCTGTAGCACACGAGCTGTGGGTACGTGATACCGCAATAATTGGCCTTAAGTGCAAATGGGAGATTGTTGGATATAGTGCCCTCAAGGAAATTATTGTGATCGCAAGTGGCGATTATGATGATTGAGGGAGGACCGATATAGGCATAACAGTCTTACTCGAGATGATGGTGTGCTATCTGGTTTGTCTTCATCTTTGATGAAGCCCATGTGATTGTTGCTTGACAACCAGCATTATGATGGCAATCATATATGTGAGAGCTGGGTTGTCTATAATCACATCCTTAAATATCTCTAGTTGTAGGAGTATCGAGACCGGGCATCGATATTTTGGAGTAGGCTAGTGTATACGCTTCTAGACCTCGACGAGGGCCGGAGGCTGGTCTCACAAGCCATTGGTATTGTGTCACTTAAGATAGTATACAGGTGCTCACTGGAGGTGAGTACACTGGACGGACTCGCTGAGAACTTCTAGATGGTATTATATCTATCGTTAGATAGAAGTCCTCAGGTGGAATGAGTACGGGTTAGTACTTTGACTTGAAGTCATCATTTATCTCGTGTGAGTTCCCACTGTACTTTGATTACTACCCTACTACGTCTCAAAGGAGTCGTGCAAACAGGTTTTAGTTGGGTACAGTCCCGAGCCACATGGAGGCAGTGGTCGACTGTCAGGGATTCGTCTCTCCTGGTATTAGGAGTCGATGTCGCGCTGTATTCAGTTGGCTATCACCAGAAATCCGTGGCCACGGTGGATGAGATTTACTGATAGTTGATTAGTAGTATCTCTGTTGGTGATGAGCTTGACTCAGACATGACTTATCGGGTTAGTAGGGGTCTGACGTTATCCACCCCTAGGCCCGATATGCGATTCTCCTTGACGAAGAGACTGGACTGTACAGAGATTGTCACATTCATGCTCAATAGGGTAAGGATGTACTTGATTGTCGACCCCCTTTTCGACAAATACCTGGGTAGCCGTTACGTACAGCAAATGCCGCTGACGTGCTTATGGTTAAACCTACTGCCAGTGTATTGTCGAGTCTTTAGAGTCTTATATAGAGGGTTTTCCCGGTTCAGGCGATAGATGTAGGAGCCGTACGTTGGTACGTTCAGGAGTCCGATTAAATACGTGTACGGGATACACGGATTTTAATCGGGCGGTTGATAATACTAGCCGGTTTAGGATTAAGCTGGATTATTAAATCTGGATTTGATTTAATAATTTATAAATGAATTTTGATACATATATTTTAGTATTATTATTCACTATTCATTTTCTCTCTTTGGTGCTATTCGTATTTTTATATGGATACGCGTATATGTAGCGAGACATATATCAGGTGAAGTATTCCGTATTTATACGGGAATGCTTCTAGAAGGACACCTCATATTTGTTTTTCTTTTTAGAAAATCAAATGGGAAATGAGGTGGAAAGGGAAATGGCATGAAGCATGGTTCTATGCATGAAGAGAGGTATGGCTTAAGGTTTTTATATTGGAAAATCATTTGGATATACTATTGATGCATGGTTGATTTACTTGTAGCCATACTTTCTACTCATTGAGAGTGATTCATTCCACATGTTTTTTGGGAGAGCTTATGCTTCATGGGAGAAGCTTTGTGCTTCAAGTGAGTTTTAGCCATTCTCCGTACACCTTTTCTCCTTCTTCTTTCTCTTGCTCACTGGAGCTTGAGAATTAAAGAGAGAAATTTAGTGAAATATTCTTACATCACCGACCGTCCACACCTAGCAAGTTTGGATCATCAGTTAGATCCTCCTCCGTTTTCCCTCGGGTGGATCGTCTTCGGCGAGGGTGGTCGATCTTCAAGCGCGATCACGACGGCTACGCGCTTGGAGGGGTCTTTCACAATTGGATGGACATGCGACAAAAGTTGTAGTTTCTCAACCCTTGCGCTCTTAGTTAGCTAGTTTAGGTTATTGGACCGTATTCTGGTTTTTAAGGGCGTTCGGTGTTCGCTAAATTTTTTTTCGCTTCCGCCTTGGCCGCGGCTTCCGCGGCACGGGCACCGAAACCCAACATACATATTATTTCCCTAAACCTAACCCTTTATTACAACCATTTCCTATTTTCCTATATTTCTATTTTTCTTACTCTAGTTATTTTATATCCTAACCCCAAGCCAAACTCTCTTTTCTCTCTCTTTTCATTCATTGTTCCTTATTCTCCTCATCCTTTTCTTTTTTAAATTTAAAAATTCCCCTCATCTTCATAACTGAAGGATTTCTCTATCATTTCCTTTAATCACAAAGTAAATCTCCATTGATTCCTTGTTACTCTCCTTTATTCCCTATCAATTCCATTTAATCCTCTAAATTCATAATCCCTTCATATCTCTCTTAATTTCTCACCATTTCTCCTTATCACCCATTCTTCTCTCTATTCATTATTTCAAAATTCAAAATTACCCACTCAAATTCGCAATTGAAAATATCATCAATAATTCTCCATTAATTATCCTTTAAGCCAAATCATTAATCTCCTTTTATTACCCACAAATTCTATTAATTTATTCAAAACCCCCTCTCTCTTTAACATACAGAACTCTATCTCATTCTTTCTCTATCTCCCTCCTCTCCTCAAACCCTACCCCAACCTCCATTGCCGCCGTCGACCAGCTCCATAGCCGACCCTTCCACCTCATCGACTACACCAAGCACCCCCTACAGTCGAGCCGACCCACTTGCCTTTAACCTCTCCACCATCGCAACAATCCCTTATCTGACCGCCTCTGCACCGTGCCCACCGTAGCTCCGGCTACGTCTCCATCTTCGCCAACTCCACCACCTCTTCCGATGAACTACCGCTGTACCTAACATGCCATGAGCTCTACTGCTACATCGCACTGCCGCCAACCAAAGCTCTACTTGCTGCCATCACAGCAACCGCCGACCCAACTCAGGCAAACACCCAGGCCTCTTCTCTGCCTCATCGTCGATGACGGCACTCGAACGACAACTTTGAGTAACGTTGTTCTTCAATGGTGGTTAGATTAGATATTCTTCAAATTAGGATTGGGATGGGATATATTCTTTGTGTTACATTTTACACACTCAGCTTTGATACCAACAAAACCATATCACACCCCACTTTTTAAAATACGGAATACGAGGGTGACTAAGCCAGCCATGTTCCTAGTCAAGGAATAATCCTGTCGTAGATACACATCGATTTCTAGCAGTACATGGTAAGCAGTAAACACGACACTAATAAAGAGAAATACAATCACTAAATCTATCATAAGTAAATGAATCAGAGTGCAATAGATACAAGGCTGTAATATCAAAGGAGATAACTAATCAAATAGAGTCAAAGGAAAAGATAGCGCTGGCGTCACTGATCTAGATCTCCGTGGTATACTCTCGTGTACATGCATTCCTTCATTGTTGAACTACAAACAAACAAACACGTTAGAATAGAATTGCCAAACTTATGATACTTGGTCATAACACTTATGTTATATTACCCACATGGTCGTATTGTTTTATATATTCGTATTACTGCTTTGTAATCTCTAGTTCATTATTATTGTTTTGCAACATAAGATATATTGTTATATTATTATATCGTGTCACCCTTACGACCTGAGTGTGCATGCTCAGAGAGAGAAGTGGACTTAGCTTAGATCAGGACCTACCCTACTTTGAGTATACTACGAAGATCTAGATTAGTGACGTCAGCGCTATCTATTCTTTTGACTTTATCTGATTAGTTATCTCTTTTGATGTTACAGCCTTGTATCCGTTGCACTTTTATTCATTTACTTATGATAGATTTAGTGGTTGTATTTCTCTTTATTAGTGATGTGTTTACTACTTACCTTGTACTGGTAGAAACCGAAGTGTGACTACGGCAGAACTATTCCTTGAGTGTAGGAGCTTGGCTGCCTGATCACCCTCGTATTCTGTATTTTGGTAAGCGAGGAGTGACACAAAGCCTACCATCTATCAAGAACTCCTTGACAGATTGGTACAGCTGGAAAAAATTGGTCGGGTCTCTTACTCCGCAGAATAAGAGTCGCGCAATAATAAAGGCAAGGGTAAGGCTGCGTTTGTTAGCAATGTCAGCAACAACAAAGCGGTTCTAAAGCATCCGGTCACCAAAATAACAACTGCATGGGTCCCACCCTTGAAGAAAGGTTTGGACGTGAATACTCCTTCCCCCGTGACAAGACGAAGAAGCTATTTGAGCTTGTCATGAAGAACCACGGCTACCAATACAAGCTAGCGTGGTCAACGATCCCAACTACTATCCTTACCATCGAGTGGTCAGCCACCCGATCGAGGATTGCTATATCTTCAAGAACTAGGTTGAGGACCAATACAAGTACGGCAAGTTTATGCTGTTAGACAGATGGAAGGTGAATCCGCCATAGAAACACCCCCCAAGAAAGCTGATATACAGGGGGCATCTTGCTCACTTGTGGAAGAAGCTCCATGGGAGATGGTCCTTTCAGCAAAGATGAAAAAGAAGCTAAAATACTTACAAGCGTGTCCAGCGATCAAGTGGAAAAACCAACTTAAACCTTAAATTATTGAGGGGATGTTGAATCCGCATCCTATTACAAAAATGAACGATAAGAGAAAAAGTCCTCAAGTCCAATCTTCCAAGAAAAAGAAGATAAATACCAAGAAGCCCGTCCAGCCTGCCGAATAGGTAGGCAGCCGGATAGATTTGCAATAGTACATCGATGCCCTGGAAGAATACGACCAGAAAACGCGATTGCCAATCACACTCAAAGAATTTCTTCGGCATCTCTTAACGATGCCGAGGAAAGGGAAGATTCAACGGAAGAAGGGGAAGAGCATGTGGAAAGTTGCCACATGGCCTCTCACTTCTTCATATATGATGACGATGCTCTTCCAGTGTCAGAAAGCAACACTGATGAGTCGGAGACAGAATCAGCACCAAATGCTCCAAGTCCTTTGCAAGAAGATTCATTTGATAGGTTACTAAAGGAAGCCTTTCAAGTAAGCAAAGATAACCAAATGCGTGAGATGGGCCTATATGAAAAGGCCAGGTAGCAACGTCTGAGCAAGCAAGCAGTAGGAAGAGAGAGTTATGTAAGTCCCCAAATCCCACCTACAAAGAAGAAAAGTAAAAAGAAATCCGAAAAGATGTTCGCCAAAGCCTTGTTAATGGACATGAAGCTACTGCCCCTCATGATGTACACCCTGGGATACCATATTTTGACAGTGGAGAAGAACACCCAAAATACTGCCTCTATCACCAGAGGATCTCTCACTCTATCGACGAGTGTAATGCTTTTAAGAAATGGTGGCAAGGATATATCTCCCACAAATGACATTTTAAGAAAGAGAAACAAAATGCCAAATCTCCCCTGCTTGGAGACGATAAATCATAAGCAGGCAACAAAACAGGGTCGGTGGTGAAAAGCTGTCACATGACCAATGACCAGTCCTCAGGAAAATGGAGTTCTTAACTTCCCACCTTTGAAAGCGATTCTGAAGACGAGTTCCTTTTTGATCCTTTCTTCACAAGCATCAACTCGGCAAAAGAAGCGACAAAAATATGTGGTAATATTCAGCTACGAAATCGCACTTTACCAGAGAAGAACCTTGGACCTACAAACAAAACATCAAAGAAGCAGGAGAAGGGTATAGGGAAGGTTGCCAAGGAGATCAAGGTTGACGAAGAAGTGGCCAAAGATCTCATCGCTAAGGACCCGCCTAAGAAAATTAAGGTGGATTATAACGTCCTGGAATATCTGAAGAAGTTGCCCTCGCACTTGAGCATATACGATGCTCTGATGCTGTCAAAGAAACTCCGGGAGTCTCTCAGTAAAGCTTTGAAAGAGCCTGATCAGTTCTAAGTCTACTTCGCCAAAGAAGAGATGAAGGACAAGCTAGCAGAGGTCCATGTTGGATATAATGCCCTCAAGAAAATTATTGTAATTGTAGGTAGGCGATTATGATAATTGAATGAGGACCAATACAGATAGAAAAGTCTTACTCGAGATGATAGTATGCTATCTGGTTTGTCTTTGTCATTATGTGTATACATTTTGATAAAGCCCGTAGGATTATTTCTTGACTACCAACATTATGGTGGCGATCATATACGTGGGAGCTGGGTGGTCCATAAGCATATCCTTAAATGTCCTTAGTCGAGAGAGTATCGAGACTGGGCATCGATACTCCGAAGTAGACTAGTGTATACTTTTTGAGACCCCGACAAGAGGCAGTGGCTGATCTCACAAGCCATTGGTGTTAATTCACCTGAGATAGTATACAGGTACTCACTGGAGGTGAGTACACCGGACGAACTTGCCGAGAACTTCTAGATAGCATTATACCTATCGTCAGATAGAAGTTCTCTTGTGGCATGAGTAAAGGTTAGTCCTTTGACCTGATATTTTCATTTGTCTCGTGTGAGTTCCCACTGTAGTTGGATTACTATCCTACCACTCAAAGGATTCTTGCAAACAGGTTTTAGTTGGGTACAATCCCGAGCTACATGAAGGCAGTGAACAATCGTCAGGGATTCGTCTCTCCCGGTATTAGGAGTCGATGTCGCGCTGTGTTGGGTCAGCTATCACCATAAAATCCTTGGCCATGATGGATGAGATTTACTGATGTGATACCAATAGCTTCTCAGTAGATGATGAGCTTCAGACCGGCACGACTTATCGGGTTAGTAGGGGTCT
Source organism: Agapanthus africanus (assembly GCA_030015575.1). NCBI lineage: Eukaryota > Viridiplantae > Streptophyta > Magnoliopsida > Asparagales > Amaryllidaceae > Agapanthus > Agapanthus africanus. Next base: position 370,658,074 of record JASDDO010000010.1, read on the forward strand.
GATATTATCCACCCCCTAAACCCGGTATGCGATTATCTCAGATGAAGAGATCAGACTGAATGGAGATTGTCACAGACATGCTCAGTAGGGGTATGAATGAGTTTGCTCGTCGGCCTTCCTTTCGCTCAATACCTACGTAGCCATTACGTACAGCTAGTGCCACTAACGTGCTTGTGGTTAAACCCAATGCCAGCATATTGACGAGTCTTTAGAGTCCCACATAGAGGGTTTTTCCCGCTTCGTGCAAAATGATGTAGTGGCCGTATATTGATATGTGCTGGGTTCTGATTTGGTATGTGTGCTAGCCACACAGACTTTAATCGAGTGGATGATAATACTGGACGTTTTAGGATTGAGCCGGATTATTAAATCAAGTTTTGATTTAATAATTTACATACATACATATATATATATATATATATATATATATATATATATATATATATATATCGATATGTATATTCTAGTATTATGTTCATTGTATTTTTTTATCTCTTGGGTATTCGTATTTTGATACGAATATGAGCATGTATTTGCGGGGACGTATTCTTGTATTTATACAAGAATACTTCTAGAAGGATGACACCTCATTTCAAGGTTTTTATTTCTTTTTAAAGAAATAAAGAAATGTGATGGAAGAAGGAAATGGTGGAGGGTATGGGCTTTGCACATACTATTCAAGCATGGTTGTAATTTTAAATTGGGAAAAATCTTTTAACAAATGATATGAAGCATACTTGAATTTGGAAATGATATTCATTCATTCTACCATTTTGCTTATCTTTCTTAGATGGCTCCTTCTTCTTCTCCTTCATCTTCAACCCTCTCATGAATTGAGAATCATGAAAATAAAGAGAAAGAAAAATCCTAGAACACTCACATACATCACTAAGCATCCTAGATTAGTAATCTAGGTTATTTAATTATTTCATTGATGAAGTTGAAACTTGAACTTGTGTAACATTATGGAAAATTATAAATATTAATTTATAATTTTAAACATGGAGATAATGACCTTACGAAAATGATATTGCATATGAATTTTGGTATCAGATTTATATTCGTAAAAATGTAATTATTTTGGTAAATATGAAGAAAAGTGTGTGATATCGTAACAATGATATTTTAATTGTTTTAACATGACATGAGATTTTATATTAAGATAATGGTATTTAAGTGTTATAATAAGTATTTCATTTCTTTTAAAATATGGATTTAGATTTGTAACATGAAGGGTTTTTATTGTTTGTAATTCTTTTTATGGTTGTGTATATGTTAACCTAAACTAAACCCTCACCCTCAACACACACTCATACTCCTCCCTCCACCTCATACTACCACACTCCATCTCACTCTTCATGGTTGACACCTCATGCTTTCTCTACACAAAACATAACATCTCCCCACCTTATCCTTATTCAACACTTAGCAATTCTTTTATCTTTCACAAACTGAACAAATGATCACTCTCCTTTAACCGTATCCCAAGTTCAACACTTCATTCAAAATCCTTGGTCCCTTCATCAACTTGTGCACATCATCAAGCTTGGTCCACTACAACATCTAGGAACTTCCATATGCACTTCTTGAGCTGATGTTCTCTTGTGAATCATCTCCATAGGTATATCTCCTTCTTTCTTCGCATATCCAATTCTGTTTGATATCTGTTTTTAGTGTGCAGTATCAAAAACATGAACTTTTGTGATAATTGTAAGTGTATATATGAATCTGGAACCAATAGGTATAACCAAAAGAAAAACTAACAAGACTGTGGTATGATGAGACTACTAGGAGACCACATCTCAAGCCCGAGCCCCTAAACCTAACTTTGACTCGGCGAAATTCTTATTTTGGCCGGCGCCGCCAGGCTCCATATTGAGTTTTGTGTTGGTTTTTGTCAGTAGGTGTATTTGCTATTTTATGATCTACAGTATTGTTTGATTTGTTCCAGTATTCATACAGTGAAATCTGGGAGTGTTCTAGTAAGGTTTTATTAAAGTTTCCGACATTTCGATACGGTTTTTCATATTTCTATGCCGCGACTGAACGGTTGACGTTCGTACGTTAATATCAGGGGTATCTTATCGTTTTTTGGAGTAAGTAAGCTATAGGTTCTAATTTATGGGTGCTTAGCTCATTGTTTTTGTTTTAATATGATATTTACGTCGATATGATTTAACTACGATTATAGGTACGATCGCGAAAGTTTCCGAGACGGCAAGGACGGCCAAGGCAAGCATGGATTCAACGAGCTCGAGAAGTTGTGAGTAGATTTATATCTACGGGGGAAGTCGGGTGGATGGCGTATAGCACCCCCGTAACCAGTTAACTATGATAGTTATACTATCTAGTTAGTTTTTAGTGATATGTTAGATAACATAGCTAATGGTATTGATATTATTTTGCATATAGTATGTTATTCATGTGCATATAGTTTAATACATGATTATGGTGACATATGTACGTGATGATAGATCCGTACGATATGGATATGGTTTTGGGTGGATATAGTACGAGAGATCATACCGTACTTGTGATGATGAGGTTAGCGTGCCGAATACGGCCAAGTTTCCATTAGACTCGTGGAGTCATCTATTATTCTGGTTTAGGATGTTATGTTTAAGTGAGATATATACTTTTAAAAACCAACCATTCATTTCCCTTTTAAATGATAAATGATAAGGATACGATGCTAATTTTCAAAATGAATATCTATTTTAACTTAAGGCAGCTTCCTTATTTCAAAACCAACATTTCGTTCCATTTTCAAAGATAATGGTATAGCTCATAGCAAGTAGTTACGTTTAATATTTTAAGCTAAACGCTTAGATTTACTTTACATGTTCGCGATACACTTATCGAAGATAAACGTTTCCGTTATATGAATACAATGATAGAACACTGCACCACTACCAATGAGTACTATGTTGCACGAGCACAGACGCATATGTTACACTACACCTCAATGATACTGCCATGCCACTGTAGGACCGCTATACCACGCGATGTGTATTTAAATGCCGATACAAGGCATATGAATTCCCTATATCTGGAAAATCTGATTTAATTATATGCTAAGGATATGGGTAGAATTACTTTCTTCTTTAAACACTTATAGAACACTTGCAAAAATACTAATGATTGCCATGCTACATGAGCACAGACGTGTTTTCTACACCACACATCATTAGTATTGCCATGACGCAGTAGAATTGTTACATTGTTGCATGCATGACTTTATTTACGTACTGTACTTTTATTACCTGTTGTGTATTACGAATACCAGTACCATGGATATTTGTATTCGATTCTTATGAGTTTTCATGATGTTTTACTTCGATGATATATATCAGTGGTATGGGACGCTTCTATATATGTTTATATATAATATATCATCAGAGTGTTATATACATTTATTCTTATTCTTTTCTTGATATCTCTGTATACGATGAGTTGATGTCCACCATGAGTTATTTTTATGATTTGGTTTTATTCCGAACCGAGTGAGGGGGCTATACGGTTGCAGATTTCTACGTTATCTAGACTGGGTGGGGAGGGGATATACAGTCGGATATATGGTGGACCCGGTAGAGACCGAGGGACAGGAAAGCCGCGATAGAGGCAGGGAGCCTAGCGAGGACACTCGATATCGGAGATGGATATAAGCACGGCAGATATCTAAGGGATACTGACCGGAGCTAGATTTAAGCACGGCGAATATCCAGGGGATACTGACCGGGGCTAGGGATATCGAGAAGCGATCATCTGTTGAGATGGTGTCGATGATATATGGATTTGCGTGTCAGTGATGGACACGAAAGATTTGATGATTTTGCGTGTCGGTGATGAACACGGGAGATATAAGGATTTCAGGTGTCGATGCTGGACACCCATATATTGACGTGTTGCTAGCATTTGAGATATACCGCTAATTTATGTGTTGTTGTAACCGATCAGGACTGATCCGGGGACAATACCAGAATACCTTTTTACCGGTTGTTGCATATAAAAGAAAAGAGGATTTCTAAACGAGCTATAGTCTCATTATTTTGACATGTCTAGTATGACACTGGGATCTTTTAAACCGTAAACCTCTTAACACTCTTTACTAAACCAGCAAGACATATATCTTAAATACCTATTATACTTCATACTATCACATCTGCTTTTATGCCGTGACATACATATTCCGCGGCTATTTTAAGAAGAGGTTATATATATAATTCGGATACCATATGGGCTTATACCTGGATACAGGTCATTTGTATATGATATGGACTATTTTGAGATCACGTGATGGATAGTGTTGCATTTATGATACTTAGGCATATCATATATATATATATATATATATATATATATATATATTGGTACGAGATATTATAATATTATACTTATGAGCTAGGTATCGTTGTGCATTTCGATTTCTACCTTGTGATGTACTTTTATTCACTGAGTTGGTAACTCGCCCCCGTTGTGCCCCAGTTTCTTGCAGGGTGTACCACTCGGATCATCAGCGTCTTGAGGCACATACTTCTTTTCAGTGATTGCTTTGGTAGGTGAGCTACCAACACTTTTTAATATTTATATTCTGTTGTATCTAGTAAAACCCCATCGACCTAGAATGTGTATATTATGGACTTAGAAGCAAGACTTAGAGTTTGTGTGTTTGTGGGCGTCACACTCATTGGAGTCTACCTTTTTATATTGTTGAACTTGTTTCGCTTTTCTTTTCTTCGCCATTGTGCGTCGTATATTATCTGCGTGGTTGCTCCGTTGTTTGGACGTGGATGCTAGCTCCTGTTGGGATACTGTTTGTACTATTGTGTTTATATTATGTTTTATTCAAAATTTACAAAGGAGGTGCTGCCGAATTTTAAAACGTCATAGATGCTTTTGAAACATATCTGTTTAAACTTAAATGTTATTTTAAATTGATTCTATCTAATGACTATTTTAAACCTCACCTCCAATATTTTCAAAAAGAGTTTAGATTCCGGGTTTTCGGCTTACTTGGACCGCGTCGACGTCTTTAGATGTCACATGATTTAAGTGCCGGTCACATGCCACTCTTGGGTCGTGACAAAGTTGGTATCCGAGTGTTTGGTTTAACCTTTGTTCGAGTCTAGGTTTGGCTATATGGAGTCTAGGCATACATTTTTGTTACCTAGGCTTTTATAGAACTTAGACTTGACTTTGGGAGTCTTATACCCGAACTTTCGTTACATATGTTGACTTTGGTTGATGGAGTAGGTACTAAGTAGAGTGACGTACCATACATATATTCCGCGGCATATTTACGATATGATACTCCGCCTAAGTTACCTTAGGATATATATCTTGAGATTTCTTCTTCTATCTGTCCTGTTGATCTATCCTTATCGATACATGTTGATTGTTCCGGTCGCTATGTCTACGCAAGACGAAAGGGTTGCGGTTAGAGATACGGCCAGGACAAACTTTTCTGGGACGAGGACTGACCAGGGTGGCATTCCGGTGACATTGGGACATGTTGTTTATCTATATGATCGGGTGTCTAATGTTGAAGCGAGTTTCTTCGGGATTCGCACCAGAGGGTCGGGCGATTGCTGGAGACTAGCCGGACATGGAGGCTTGATGTTTACACTACTCCGAAGATCGTTGTGTTACCTACTGTTCAGACAGTTGTACCAACCATTGCTAAAGTTATCGAGGTGTTGCTTCTAGAATTCATGAAGTTAAAAGTCACCGACATTTACGAGTATAGATGGGCCAGAGGATTCGTAGTCATTCAGATGTGTGATGGCTAGGATATTTAATCCGTTGTGGCACTCCGATGCGAGATCGATGAAGTTGATTAGCTTCTTTTTGATGGGTCTTGCTCAGACCTAATGCGAGTCACTCAAGAGAGATTGTGTAGTAAGTTTTCCTCCGACGAATTGGGACGAGTTCTCGAAGGTGAGCTTAGCCAGATTCTTCCACAGAGTATCAGAGATGCCAGATTCATATTTTTGAGTTTTTGTGTAAGACTCCGGGCTTGATCATGACTAGGTATGACTCACAATTCACGTAACTGTCGCGGTACGCTCCTTATTTGACTGATATTGGAGAGTAACGGAACAGGAGATTGGTGCGAAGCCTCAAAGCGCAGTTTTTCTTTACCGTCAATACTGGAGGATCGATATGTATGCAGAAGCATTGTGTATGACCACACTTTCAGAGGAAAATCTTGATGAGATTGCAGTTGTTCCGAAACGGAAGTGGATTCAGTTAGGAGTGCTAGTTCCGGGCAGATTGGATAGATAAGATCGGTAGGAGACATGATGGGTTCTTTCCAGGATTCTATAATAATTGAGATCGGACCCAGGGTCAGTTGCTTGGCACGCACGCAAGGTTAGAGATTGCCGTTGTCGACATGTTGCATTGCGAGAGACTGGACTACTAGGCAAGGAAGTGTCTTGAGAAGTATCAGTGTGGGACTGTTTGCGTCGCTGCTTCTCACCAGACGATTGCATAAAGAGGTTGTGACGTTAGTGATCCATAGGGAGAACAAGAATTCAGAGACAGAGAACGCTAGACCGGGGGCAAAAGGCAGGTGGTAATCCTTGCTATGCCAGTTCCGGGTGTATAGACACCTTTCGAAATTTAAGAAGGTATACTTCGATATCATTTGTTTTTTATTTACGCTTTTATGATCCGAATATTTCATTTTCAACGTTGAAGAAAGGACAACTCGATGTCCGTTATTTTGACTTATGTATTCTGAGGATTTAAGGGCCATGTAAATGTTTTGTGCACACCAGGTACACTTGTTTGATATTTCCGTGCACGGTGATTGCACTCGATTGGCGTTTTGTGCACACCAGATGCACTAGACTAATATTTTTGTGCATGTCAGTTGCACTTGATGTTTATTTTGTGCACCCCGAAGCACTTGATGTTGATTTTGTGCACCCCGATGCACTTGATGTTGATTTTGTGCACCCCAATGCACTTGAAATTTGTTTTGTGCACCCCGATGCACTTGATGTTGATTTTGTGCACCCCGATGCACTTGAGATTTGTTTTGAGCACCCTGATGCACTGGATATTGATCTTGTACATTCTAGATGCACTCGATATTAGCTCCATGCACATTTGATGCAGTGGATATTGTTGTCGTGCACACTTGTTGCATTTGGCGCTGTTTTTATTTTCATGCACACCCATGGCATGTGGTTTGGATTTTCGTGCAAAACCGTTAGGGTTGATTTCGTTTTTGTGCGTTGCACTTGATAGGATATGTTATAGATTTGATTTCTATATTTTTGCTTAATCGTGTGCTACCGATAGTGCACTAGGACTATGACAATGATCATAACTTGATATACATAATGGTTTTCGTATTTGGAATTTTGCATCATAACTAGTGTAATTCTCATAGCAACCGCTAGAGTTACAATTATGTGAGTTTTATATATTTTGAGTTTTTACGCACACGGTTTCGTTATGTTATGTCTTAGCTCGTGTAGGACTTCGGAGTTCAGTTAAATTGAGCGGACTATATGTTTTAAAATTTGGACCCCGGCAATTTGTTTTGAATTGAGTTGATTTGACCGAGAAAAAAATGTTTTATGATAGGGGTCAAATTTAAATTCGGGGACCGAATTTCTTTAAGGAGGGGATATTGTAATATTATGGAAAATTATAAATATTAATTTATAATTTTAAATATGGAGATAATGAACTTACGAAAATGATATCACATATGAATTTTGGTATCGGATTTATATCCGTAAAAATATAATTATTTTGGTAAATATGAAGAAAAGTGTGATATCATAACAATGATATTTTAATTTTTTTAACATGACATGAAATTTTATATTAAGATAATGGTATTTAAGTGTTATAATAAGTATTTCAATTTTTTTTAAAATATGGATTTAGATTTATAACAAGAAGGGTTTTTATTGTTTGTAATTCCTTTTATGGTTGGGTATATGTTAACCTAGACTAAACCCTCACCCTCAACACACACTCACACTCACCCTCCTCCCTCCACCTCATACTACCACACTCCACCTCACTCTTCATGGTTGACAGCTCATCCTTTCTATACACAAAACATAATATCTCCCCACCTTATCCTTATTCAACACTTAGCAATTCTTTTATCTTTCACAAACTGAACAAATGATCACTCTCCTTTAACCTCATCACAAGTTCAACACTTCATTCAAAAACCTTGATCCCTTCATCAACTTGTGCACATCATCAAGCTTGATGCACTATAACACCTAGGAACTTCCATATGCACTTCTTGAGCTGGTATTCCTTTGTGAATCATCTCTATAGGTATATCTCTTTCTTTCTTTGCATATCCAATTCTGTTTGATATCTGTTTTTAGTGTGCAGTATCAAAAACATGAACTTCTGTGATAATTGTGAGTATATATTTGAATCTGGAACCACTAAGTATAACCAATAGAAAAACTAACAAGACTGTGGTATGATGAGACTACTAGGAGACCACATCTCAAGCCCGATCCCCTAAACCTACCTTTAACCCGGCGACATTCTTATTTTGGCTGGCGCCGCCGGGCTCCATATTGAGTTTTGTGTTGGATTTTGGTCAGTAGGGGTATTTGGCTATTTTATGATCTACAGTATTGTTTGATTTGTTCCAGTATTCATACAGTGAAATCTGGGAGTGTTCTAGTAAGGTTTTATTAATGTTTCTGACATTTCGATACGGTTTTTCATATTTCTATGCCGCGACTGAACCGTTGACATTCGTATGTTAATATCAGGGGTATCTTGTCATTTTTTGGAGTAAGTAAGCTGTAGGTTCTAATCTATGTATGCTTAGCTCGTTGTTTTGGTTTTAATTTGATATTTACGTCGATATGATTTAACTACTATTATCGGTACGATTGCGAAGGTTTTCGAGACGGCAAGGATGGATAAGGCAAGCGTGGATTCAACGAGCTCAATAAGTTGGTGAGTTGATTTATATCTATGGGGGAAGTCGGGTGGATGGCGTATATGTTGGAGATAGTGCCCTCATAGTCAATTATTGGATCGCAGGTACGTGATTGCAATGATTGCGGAGGACCTATCCCGGTAGGACAGTCTTACTCGAGATGATAGTATGCTATCTGGTTTGCCTTTATCAGTCGTGTACATGTTCAGGTGACTGATTGCATGTTACACTTTGATAGAGCCCTTAAGATCTTGCTTTACTACCAACAGTATGATGGCGATCTTATACGTGAGAGTTGGGTAGTTTATATGCATATCCTTAATTGTGGTCCCTAGTCGTGGGAGTTTCGAGACAGGGCATCGATACTCCGGAGTAGACTAGTGTATACAGTCGAGACCCCGACGAGGGGCGGTGGCCGGTCTCACAAGCCACTGGTGTCAGTTGGATCACCTAAGATGTATACAGGTGCTCATTGGGTTATGAGTACACCGGACAGGACTCGCCGGGAATCTGCTAGTTAGTACTATACCTATCGTCAGATAGCAGTTCCCTGGTGACATGTGTACAGGTTAGTTCATCGACCTGAGGTCGTCATTTGTCTCGTGTGAGTTCCCACTGTGCTTTGATTTCTACCCTACCACGGCTCAAAGGAGTCGTGCAAACAGGTAGCTTTTGGGTACAGTCCCGAGCCATATGGAGGCACGTGAGCGGATCGGCAGGGGATTCGTCTCTCCCGGTATTGGGGGCGAGATCGTGCTGTGTTTAGGAGAGCCATTACACAAAGCCCACGGCCGTGGCAGGAGATTTACTGGTAGGTACTTCAGTAGTATCTCAGGGTGTTATTGGGCTTCACTCCGACACGACTTATACTGCTATTGGGGGTCTGACGTTACTAGCCCCCTAGGCGGATATGCGATACTCATTGACGAACGGACCGGACTGTATATTCATTGTCACTGTTAGGCTCAGTAGGGTTTTCGGAGGAGTTCGCTCATCGGTCTCCCTTGAGTTCGCTCCTCGGCCACCCTTGAGGTCAGTCCATGGGCAGCCGTTACGCATAGCTAGTGCCGCTGACGGTTTGTGGTTAAACCCACTGCCAGGGTACTGACGAGTCATTAGAGTCCCCCACAGGCAGTTTCCCAAGTTCGGGCGAAACGTTGTAGAGGCCGTATGGTTTTATGGCAGGGTTCGGAAAATGCACGTGCGTTTACGCACATGTTATTTTTCGGGCAGATAATACTGGTCGGCTTTGGTTTAAGCCGGATCCGAGTATTATATTGAGTAGGTATAATATCTTTGTCTCAGTTGCATTTGTATTCGGTCGTAATACAAATGCGGGTATATTTATACAGTTTCGGGGTTATCCTGAAAGTCGTTTCAGGATCACTTTTGGAAGTTGCCAGTTTCCAGTTTTCTATCAGCCGTCTTTTAACATTTGGTTAAAGACGGATTTATCTTTTCTACAGATGAGGTGAGTCAGTGTTCTAGAATATTCTAGATGAGGTGACTAGGCTTATTGGTGTAGGGTTTTCATTGGTTGCATTTATTAAAGGGTGACTAGGTTTAGTGAATCATGCTTTGTTATTAAAGCTTCTTGGATTGCTTAAGATATTTTAGAGTGAGAAGCTTTCTCTTATTGTCACCACTTGCTCCTACGGTCACCTCCCTCCTTCATATATATGGCTTGCCCTCTCTCTTTCCTCACACTCACTCTCACTTGATTCATTAGAGAAAAGATTATGATAGCATTTGTGTGCATGGAAATTTCATTGCTTCTTTCATTTCCATCATCCGATCAAATGGCAACTTCATTAACCGATCGTCCACGGACTTGGACGAAGTGAGACAAAGTCATCTACTCATTCTCTACATCAATCTTGGTCGTCTCTTTTAGCAAACTTGACGATCGAGTTGCCTCGAGTCAGAGGCGGGAGCCCGTTTAAAGAACCGATCATGTGGTGCCACCTCGACGAGGAGATCGGCGATCGACGAGATCGGAGCAGCCGCAACGGAGCGTGGGATGATGGTTGAAGAACGAAGGACTCGGATCGTTCGGTATAACCATTCTACACTCTTTACAGTTTGTTAGTTTAGCAATAATGACAGATCCGGGTGAAAGTATACGATAGCGCCAAGTTAAAAGTTTTTGTTCCGTATTTGGCGTCTGTAGACTGCTGGGACGCTAGCGTAGACTTACAGTGGTATCAGAGCCTAACCATTTTGCTATACTAACTTGTGCTAACGCGTTTAAAACATCGATCCGACCGAAAATCAAAACCGACAAAATCCTTACCCGACAGTTTCTGTCGATTTTAAACAGTGTCAAAATTTATTTCTGGATGTCTTAAAAATCCGTGCAGGGAATTCTAAGAGCCACGACAAAATTTGGGGTCGTGCTCCCTCCAAGGTGCCGCGGAAGGGCGGCCAAACCCATGGTTTGGCCGCGCATCCGCGGCCACGTGGGGAGCACGTGCTCCCAAATTTTTCCAGTGGGTTCTGTTTGGGATTTTGGGGTGTTTGATATATACAGTTTGGGCCCAGGTTTTGTTACTGTTCACCAGTAAGCCGTGGGGCCCACTTTTTGATATTTGGACTTTGGTCGATCGAAATTTAAACACGTTAGTTTACAGTGCTTACATTATATCTCTGACCGGGAATGTCATTTGATCGGTAAACCGCGTTTGAATGCTATAGTTCTTTTAGACGGGTTTGCGAACGTGACATTCGCGTTGATGTTCTGTGTTGTGCTGTAATGTTGCGGATTTGTCGTGGTGGATAGCAGTGTGCAATGATAGTACAGTTTGTGTTTATTTGTACATTTGATATTACGGGGCGAGCGTCCAACTTGTGGACAGCCGTCACTGCCTGTTGTATAATATTATTTTGGGGCACGACCAGGTTGCGGTCGATGTACCTATTGTACTATTTTTCATTACTGTACTAGGTTTTACCACGGACGGAGTGCACGGATAGCCGGGTTCGGGAAAGCAATGGGTCCGCATCTCATGGCTTTGAGAGGCAGAGGGACCCCACTTCAGAATTGGCAGACTATTCGCCGCACTCGTAGGGGGTACAGGTTGACCCAAGGAGGGGTGCTCAATTTACCGGATTCCGTGAAGTGCCGGGTGTTCCATTCACTATGCTGTGGGGGACTGCCTCGCTTCAGGTTTTGGCGGGTAACTTACCGCACCCGTAGGGGTCTAGGTTTCATTGCACAGGCTATCCACACGACAGGGGAACGTCGAGTTTCAGCAGCGGCTCTATGAAACTCGGGGGTCCCAGATTATCTGTATTGTTCTGTGATGCTTATTACTTTTCTGTAATGTTGCATATTATCACGCCTGGAGCGATTATGTATATTGGTTTATATACTATTAGATGTTGTATATGTTTTACACCCGCACTAGTCCAGTCCCCGCTCTGTCGTTAGTTAAGTAACCTAACGGGTGATGACGGGACCCAGTGACGAATGCGGATGGCATATACGTACATTTTATTTTCGTTCTTTTCTGGTGTGATTAAATGATGGGACTGCGTTGATTCTGATCAATGCAAAGTAAAACAAACCTGTTTTAGTTGTTGGAACAATTTAAAAGGTGTTATTGCAAATACGTTTTCTTTTGTTATGCATAGCGGTATTCGGTGTCAATATCCAGCACCTCATTCGACGAGGCAAGGGCTGATATCCCTTCACCGGGAAAGACCCCCTTGGACAGAAGTTTGCGTCAGGGTAATAACTTTACTATAGTCGATTACATGTTGCTTTGCATAGCGGTATTCAGTGGAATATCCTGCACCTCATTCCACGAGGAAAGAGCCGAGATCCCTTTACCGGGAGTGACCTTTTTAGCAAAAGGTTTTCGCCACTATATTTTAAAAAGCTATCAGGTTCCTTCAGCGATATCAAGTTCACTACGCTAAAGGTTTTTCGCCAAAAACCAGCTGTAGCCCTCCGTCACTTCTTTTGGGTATTCAGTAGTATTCAAGCTACGCATTTTGACCAACGCCAAGGCATAGTGTTTGGTAGCTGCTGGGTATTCAATTGTTGCATAGATAGATGAGTTAGTTTGGGACAGTCGTTCTGCCGATTGGCCAACGTCAGGGGCATGTGCGGGTGGGTTCAAATTGACAAGATAGTGATGGGTAGAATTTGGCATGTGACTTATGACATTTTGACCAACGCCAAGGTTATTAGAGCATGGGGCAAAAATAATATCAGGAGTTTCTAAAGAAACTGAAACTTGCCGAGTATGCGCATACCTTCTGGAGTATGAGTAACGTGGATGCATTCCATCACGTTATCATGCGATGAGCGTTGGATCCTGATTCCCACTGATGAGTTGGTTTACTCTTCGGGTGATCCCGATTGATTCTTCTTTAGGTTTGGAGGAGAATTTGACAGGACAGTGGGAGGTTTCCGGATTAGATAAAGTGATGACCATTCTGATCTAGGATAGAGTGCACGCAGAGTGTTTCTTTTCTCTCTCTCTCTTTGGCAGCGACCTTTGACCGACCTTAGACTATGACTCAGTGACCAGGTTGACCGAACCTTCTTAAAATACTGGCTTTTGGATTGTCTGAGTTGCATAAGTCATTGCCACTCCTTCTTTTACCCTTTGAATTTCTCAGAACACCCGTATTACTACGGATATCCACTTCCATTGGATAGATCCATCGTATGGTTATATACGAACTCGAAGGGACTTCTTCGGGGATGGATCCAGGTTCAGGAGAAATAGAATTGGTTTATTCAGTTGTCTTTTATTATCACATTCTCTCAGGTTGCGAGAGCTCCTTGGTTTAGGAGAGTACACCTATTACGCCTATTGGATAGTCTTATTCCAAACCATAGGCTGGTGCCGAAAGGTAGGGAATGAAGAAAACCAATTAGCCTAAGTAGGGTGTGCAGAAGGTAATATGTAAAGACAAAATAAAGGGATTAGAAAGAGGGCAAAGTAAATTGCGACTGATATCATTCACGACCAAAACCGCGTACTTCATCGCCGCTCCTATTTCACCTTTAAAAAGAATAAGGTATTATTCAATTGTCTTTTATCGTCACCTTCTCTCAGTTGCGAGTACTCCTTGGTTTAGGAGGGTACACCTATTATGCTTACTGGATAGTCTTCTTCCAAACCATAGGCTGGTGCCGAACGGTAGGGAAGGAAGAAAACCATTTAGCCTAACAATGGTGTACAGAAGGTAACGACTAAAGACAAATAAAGGGGATTTGGAGAGATGGCAATAAAATATACGGTTGAAGTCATGAATTGGATTATGGAAGAGGCATTGCTATGAATACCAGGATACCCCTACGAAACATTTTCATGTTTCAGTGCATTGTTAAAGGAAAAACTGTTTTCCCGATTAGACACTTACTCCAAGGGTATGTATTTACCAGGTTTCATTCTCATATCTATATGGTTTTACAGATGATGAGTGGGAGTAAGATATTGGGAATTAGGTGATTATCCTCATTATATCGGAATTCGTTGTAATTGGTGATATTTGAGGAAATCGCCAGGGTACAGTTTTCCACCTACAACGCACAGGTTTTGAGTTGTTTAACTCAGCGGACTTATACAGAGTATTGTATGTTGTCCAGTGTCCATCAGGACAAAGGGGTAGGTCCTCGTACTATGTTCTGTTTACTTATAACTTCTCTAGTATTTAGACGAGTGTTTCGTAGGAATACATGGTCTAAGTTTTGAGAAGTTGTAGGTATAAGAATAAAGTAGAGAACCAGGTATCACAAGTATCGGGATTCTTCAAAGAGATCGAAGATGTAGATTCTTGTGATTGGTATTCAGATGACAGTGATGGTTTTGAGAAACGTGTTTCTCTTTCAGGTTACTCATAATTGGATGGATTCCTAAGTTGAGTAATGCTGATTGGCCTCTTTCCATTAAGTTGATATGCACTGGAGACAGCTGCATGGATTGAATATGGTTCCAATTAAATTAGTGCCAAATTTTCTGTATTGGATATAGAATGGATCGTACCTTAAAAGATGTTAAGGTACGGGGAGTTGTCCAGCTTATGATTAAAACCAGACACTGGATAACTCAGGGCACGTTTCTGTAATGGCTGTTTGTGGGTTGACCCTGGCTATGACGAGGGTTGATATTCTACCATTTGGAAGATCAATAGTGATATTGTTCTTGACTCGCCACAGTTTTAGTAAAATGGATCTTTTTCAGAAAACAGAAGTGGGAGTATGGTAGAACTGGAAGTTATTCCAGAACCGCGAACGATTACGGAAAATTTAATAGGACCTATATATTCAATCAGGTTTGACATTCCAATAGCCACTCCGCAGGTATGGTAGGTAACCTCAGACACCCGAGAGGTACTTCGGTAGCCTCAAGGACGGTGACAGGGAGGTTCTTATCTACCCAGACTTGACACTACTGTTGTTCCAGGATATGAGACCCGGTAGGAGGGTTGTCGAAATCAGTGGGAGCAGCGGAAGCATAGTGGGCAAGATGCTTATATCTATTTATAGACTTGAGCAGTTATAGCGGAGATAGATCATCTAATTTTGATGTGACAGTCATGGGTTTGACTTCAATCAGAATAGGGGATGGATCAGTTAAGAAGGTAGTAGGGTGTGATGTCATGGTATCTGGATGACATACACAGAGTAGGAAGTAAAATTCCTATACTACGATCGGTTGTACTGTGGTCGTCACACAGTTGTTTCTCCAGACAGGATATGGATATAATATTTGACATTCTGGTTTCTAGATCTATGGTTTTAGATCTGGATTTGGGTAGTTTCCCAATGTGGGTACTTTGACAGATATTCTAATGGTTTTTGGAATAGTTGACTCCTAGCATGGTGGTGTACCTGCAGGTGATGGAGTCACCCTCTCTAAAGGTGTCTTACAGACTAAATAGGAGAGGGATGTGCATGATTGGCAGATCACTTGCTTAGGCAATTGAGTCAATCATGAGATGTCAAGTACCACACCAAATGTTGGTTTTGTACTAGATGCAATAAGTTTGTATTAATCCAATCCTGGAGAAACATAAGGAAGCAGTTTTAGAACATAGGTACATGTTCTACGGATTTGATAACGGCAGCCTCTTTCGGGAGACGGTTATCATTCGAGGCTTCAAAGGTGACATGGATGACAGAGTGATTGTCAGAGTTATAGTTTTTCTCTCTGACGAAGAGGGACAGTATTATGGACAGGTGGTCCAAGAGGATACTGTGGGTGGCATGGTGCCCGATACTGATTAGGTTCAGTGATCGATTCAGTCTAAGAAGTTTGGATATGGAGTTCATTTATGAACAAAGGTCCCATCAGATATCCTGACATGTTCTAAGTCAGGTATTACTCAATTCGGGAGATGGTTTTCTCCGTGAACTTGAGATTAAGAGAGATATAGAAAGAAACTTCTAGGCGGATCCACTCACCGAGGCTATTTCTCGAACACAATAGTTTTACAAACGGGCTTTGTGGAACTGATTAGTAGAGGAGTTGGATGTTCGGTTTCACACGGGCTGTGAGTAGTCGACATCGCAATATTAGCCTTGAGTGCAAGTGGGAGATTGTTGGAGATAGTGCCCTCATAGTCAATTATTGGATCGCAGGTACGTGATTGCAATGATTGCGGAGGACCTATCCCGGTAGGACAGTCTTACTCTAGATGATAGTATGCTATCTGGTTTGCCTTTATCAGTCGTGTACATGTTCAGGTGACTGATTGCATGTTACACTTTGATAGAGCCCTTAGGATCTTGCTTTACTACCAACAGTATGATGGCGATCTTATACGTGAGAGTTGGGTAGTTTATATGCATATCCTTAATTGTGGTCCCTAGTCGTGGGAGTTTCGAGACAGGGCATCGATACTCCGGAGTAGACTAGTGTATACAGTCGAGACCCCGACGAGGGGCGGTGGCCGGTCTCACAAGCCACTGGTGTCAGTTGGATCACCTAAGATGTATACAGGTGCCCATTGGGTTATGAGTACACCGGACAGGACTCGCCGGGAATCTGCTAGTTAGTATTATACCTATCGTCAGATAGCAGTTCCCTGGTGACATGTGTACAGGTTAGTTCATCGACCTGAGGTCGTCATTTGTCTCGTGTGAGTTCCCACTGTGCTTTGATTTCTACCCTACCACGGCTCAAAGGAGTCGTGCAAACAGGTAGCTTTTGGGTACAGTCCCGAGCCATATGGAGGCACGTGAGCGGATCGGCAGGGGATTCGTCTCTCCCGGTATTGGGGGCGAGATCGTGCTGTGTTTAGGAGAGCCATTACACAAAGCCCACGGCCGTGGCAGGATATTTACTGGTAGGTACTCCAGTAGTATCTCAGGGTGTTATTGGGCTTCACTCCGACACGACTTATACTGCTATTGGGGGTCTGACGTTACTAGCCCCCTAGGCGGATATGCGATACTCATTGACGAACGGACCAGACTGTATATACATTGTCACTGTTAGGCTCAGTAGGGTTTTCGGAGGAGTTCGCTCATCGGTCTCCCTTGAGTTCGCTCCTCGGCCACCCTTGAGGTCAGTCCATGGGCAGCCGTTACGCATAGCTAGTGCCGCTGACGGTTTGTGGTTAAACCCACTGCCAGGGTACTGACGAGTCATTAGAGTCCCCCACAGGCAGTTTCCCAAGTTCGGGCGAAACGTTGTAGAGGCCGTATGGTTTTATGGCAGGGTTCGGAAAATGCACGTGCGTTTACGCACGTGTTATTTTTCGGGCAGATAATACTGGTCGGCTTTGGTTTAAGCCGGATCCGAGTATTATATTGTGTAGGTATAATATCTTTGTCTCAGTTGCATTTGTATTCGGTCGTAATACAAATGCGGGTATATTTATACCGTTTCGGGGTTATCCTGAAAGTCGTTTCAGGATCACTTTTGGAAGTTGCCAGTTTCCAGTTTTCTATCAGCCGTCTTTTAACATTTGGTTAAAGACGGATTTATCTTTTCTACAGATGAGGTGAGTCAGTGTTCTAGAATATTCTAGATGAGGTGACTAGGCTTATTGGTGTAGGGTTTTCATTGGTTGCATTTATTAAAGGGTGACTAGGTTTAGTGAATCATGCTTTGTTATTAAAGCTTCTTGGATTGCTTAAGATATTTTAGAGTGAGAAGCTTTCTCTTATTGTCACCACTTGCTCCTACGGTCACCTCCCTCCTTCATATATATGGCTTGCCCTCTCTCTCTCCTCACACTCACTCTCACTTGATTCATTAGAGAAAAGATTATGATAGCATTTGTGTGCATGGAAATTTCATTGCTTCTTTCATTTCCATCACCCGATCAAATGGCAACTTCATTAACCGATCGTCCACGGACTTGGACGAAGTGAGACAAAGTCATCTACTCATTCTCTACATCAATCTTGGTCGTCTCTTTTAGCAAACTTGACGATCGAGTTGCCTCGAGTCAGAGGCGGGAGCCCGTTTAAAGAACCGATCATGTGGTGCCACCTCGACGAGGAGATCGGCGATCGACGAGATCGGAGCAGCCGCAACGGAGCATGGGATGATGGTTGAAGAACGAAGGACTCGGATCGTTCGGTATAACCATTCTACACTCTTTACAGTTTGTTAGTTTAGCAATAATGGCAGATCCGGGTGAAAGTATACGATAGCGCCAAGTTAAAAGTTTTTGTTCCGCATTTGGCGTCTGTAGACTGCCGGGGCGCTAGCGTAGACTTACAGTATAACACCCCCGCAACCAGTTAACTAGGATATTTATACTATTTAGTTAGTTGTTAGTGATATGTTAGATAACTTAGCTAATGGTATTGATATTATTTTGCATATAATATGTTATTCATGTGCATATAGTTTAATACATGATTATGGTGACATACGTACGCGACGATAGATCCGTACGATATGGATATGGTTTTGGGTGGATATAATACGAGGGGTCATACCGTACTTGTGATGATGAGGTAAGCGTGCCGAATACGGCCAAGTTTCCTTTAGACTCGTAGAGTCATGAATTATTATGGCTTAGGATGTTATGTTTGAGTGAGCTATATTCTTTTAAAAACCAACCATTCATTTTCCTTTTAAATGATAAATGACAAGGATGTGATGCTAATTTCCAAATCGAATATCTATTTTAACGTAAGGCAGCTTTCTTATTTCAAAACCAACGTTTTGTTCCATTTTCAAAGATAATGGTATAGCTCATAGCAAGTGGTTACGTTTAATATTTTATGCTAAACGCTTAGATTTACTTTACATGTTCGCGATACACTTATCGATGATAAACGTTTCTGTTATATGAATACAATGATAGAACACTGCATCACTACCAATGAGTACTATGTTGCATGAGCACATACGCATATGTTACACTACACCTCATTGGTACTGCCATGCTACTGTAGGACCGCTATACCGCGCGATGTGTATGTAAATGCCGATACGAAGCATATGAATTCCCTATATCCGAAAAATCTGATTTAATTATATGCTATGGATATTGGTAGAATTACTTTCTTCTTTAAACACTTATAGAACACTTGCACAAATACTAATGATTACTATGCTGCACGAGCACAGACGCGTATGCTATACTACACATCATTAGTATTTTCATGACACAGTAGAACTGTTACGTTTTTGCATACACGACTTTATTTACGTACTGTAACTTTATTACCTGTTGTGTATTACGAATACCAGTACCATGGATATTTGTATTCGATTCATATGAGTTTTCATGATGTTTTACTTCGATGATATATATCAGTGGTATGGGACGGTGCTATATATGTTTATATATAATATATCATCAGAGTGTTATATACATTTATTCTTATTCTTTTCTTGATATCTCTGGATACGATGAGTTGATGTCCACCATGAGTTGTTTTTATGATTTGGTTTTATTCCGAACCGAGTCAGGGGGGCTATACGGCTGCGGATTTCTACGTTATCTAGAATGAGTGGGGGGATATACAGTCGGATACATAGTGGACCCAGTCGAGGCCGAGGGTCAAGAAATCCGCGGTAGAGGCGGGGAGCCTAGCGAGCACACTCGATACCGGAGATGGATATAAGCACGGCAGATATCCAAGGGATATCGACCGGAGCTAGATTTGAGCACGATGGATATCCAGGGGATACTGACCGGGGCTAGGGATATCTAGAGGCGATCATTTGTTGAGATGGTGTCGACGATATCTGGATTTGCATGTCGGTGATGGACACGAGAGATTTGATGATTTTGCGTGTCGGCGACGGACACGATAGATATGAGGATTTCGGGTGTCGATGCTGGACACCCATGTATTGATGTGTTGCTATCATTTGAGGTATACTGCTAGTTTATGTATTGTTGTAGCCAACCGGGACTGATCCGGAGGATAGTACCTGAATACCTTTTTACCGGTTGTTGCATATAAAAGAAAAAAGGATTTCTAAAGGAGCTATAGTCTCATTATTTTGACATGTCTAGTATGACACTGAGATCTTTTAAACCGTAAACCTCTTAACACTCTTTACAAAACCAGCAAGACATATATCTTAAATAAGATATCTATTATACTTCATACTATCACGTCTGCATTTATGCCGTGACATACATATTCCGCGGCTATTTTAAGTAGAGGTTATATATATATTTCGGATACCTTATGGGCTTATACCTGGATACAGGTCATTTGCATATGATATGGACTATTTTGAGATCACGTGATGGATAGTGTTGCATTTATGATACTTAGGCATATCATATATATATATATATATATATATATATATATATATATTGGTATGAGATATGATAATATTATACTTATGATCTAGGTATCGTTGTGCATTTCAATTTCTACCTTATGATGTACTTTTATTCACTGAGTTGGCAACTCACCCCCGTTGTGCCCCAGTTTCTTGCAGGGTTTATCACTTGGATCATCAGCGGCTTGAGGCACACACTTCTTTTCGGTGATTGTTTTGGTACGTGGGATACTGTTGTATCGTACCCACACTTGTATATTTATATTCTGTTGTATCTAGTAAACCTCCATCGACCTAGAATGTGTATATTATGGACTTAGAAGTGAGACTTAGAGTTTGTGTGTTTGTGGGCGTCACATTCATTGGATTCGACCTTTTTACATTGTTGATCTTGTTTCGCTTTTATTTTCTTTTCCATTGTGCATCGTATATTATCTGCGTGGTTTCTCCGCCGTTTGGACGTGGAAGCTAGCTCCCATTGGAATGTTGTTTGTATTATTGTGTTTATATTATGTTTTATTCGGAATTTACAAAGGAGGTGCTGCCGAATTTTAAAACGTCATAGATTCTTTTGAAACATATATGTTTAAACTTAAATGTTATTTTAAACTGATTCCATCTAATGACTATTTTAAACATCACCTCCAATATTTTCAAAAAGAGTTTAGATTTCGGATTTTCGGCTTACTTGGACCGCGTTGACGTCTTTAGATGTCACGTGATTTAAGTGCCGGTCACGTGCCACTTTTGGGTCTTGACAACTTGGTTCCCTCAGGTGGATCATCTTCGGTGAAGGAAGACCAGCTTGCAAGTACGATTCAGAGCACTTGAGAGTATGCTAGATTCCAACCCAATTGGAGCAAATGAAGACGCTATAAAGGTTGTGATTTCTATCCTTTTATGCTTGCTAGTTTAGGTGTTTGGTTTAGATTCTTGGCTATAAGTTTCTAGTGCCATCAAAATTTTTGTGTTTGTGTTTCGCATTGGACGTGGGTTAGCGGCGAGGGCACTAGAAACTTTTAATGGTATCAAAGCCACCCAAACATTCTAAACTAAATAGATACGACTCCCGAATCCCGTCGGTTTTTTCCCCGCAAAAACTGCTACAAATCCAGTAAGAAATTTCTTACTAACATGATGTTTTGACTCCCCGTGGGCTCTCGGTTTAGACCAAGAAGCCATAAGGAGGTGCGTAGGGACCCCGGGGACGTCCCTGGGGGACGTAGGGAAGGCCCACACCCCCGAGACCACCCAAAGGTGGCCTTAGGGGGTGGGGAACTGAGCCCTTCCTAGGAGGTGGGTACCCTCATAGGTGCCTCCGGGTCAACATTAATTTCATGCTGGGGTCCTCCGCGAAGTTTCGGCTCAATCCGAGCTCATTTCGGACTCCCGGAGTAGGTTTTAGCATGGAATTTTTGTTCAGTTTTTAGCACACTTGATTTTCAATCTTTTAGAAAATTGAAGTGTTGGCTATTTGTGTGCAGTATTCGATTGTTATAGGCTTAGTGTTGGTTGCGTGTATCATAACATGTGGTAAAACTTCGTCTAATTTCTATATGTATCAATTAGACGAGATTACAGAATTGATACTCGCATGTTTGCATGTTCCGTGATCGATATTGCTTTTTTGTTTATGGTTATGTTGGATTTGTCGTGATGGATAGCCCGGTGTATGTAGTATTAGATGTAATTCTCTATGATGTAATGTACATTCATATTGCATAGCGAGGGTCCGATAAGTGGACTGCCGTCATTGCGGCTTGTATATTATTCTTTTGGGAGCGTCATGGTTCCGAATATAGTCAGGTTTTCATTACATGCACTAGGATTACCCCGCGGCGGAGTGCTCGAGTAGCCGGGTTCTAGAGGGTAACGGACCTCCATCTCATGGCGTTGAGACCGGAGTGCCTTACTCTAAAATTGGCGGTCTATTCAGCGCACTCGTAGGGGGTATAGGATTGACCCACGGAGGGATGCCTAAGTCACCGGATTTTAGAAGTGTTGGATGGCCCACTCTCTTCGTTGATTGGGGTTGCCTTGCTTCTAGGATTGGCGGGTGGTTTGCCGCACTCATAGGGCTTTGGGGTCTGATACTACGGGATATTCACACGACCAGGAAAATTGAATTTCATATTTGGCTCCATTGAAATGTACTTTCCTTGATTATCCACATTTTCATACTGTGTTTGTTTCTGCTGTGATACTTCTGTGATGTTCCATGATATCATGTGTGAGAAGAATATTTATATATATATTTAGTAGATGCTGTATATATTTTTCATCTGTGCTAGTCCTGTCCTCGTCCTGCCGTAAGTTAAGTAACCTTACGGTGAAGACCCGAGACCCTGTGACGAATGCGAATGACATATATGTGCGTGCCTTTTTTTGTTTCTTTCTGTCATGATATGTTTAATTGATGGGACTGCATTAATTCTAATTAATGCAAGAAAAAAAAATCTAAATGATGTTATCGGAACCAAATTTTAAAACTACTCGGTTTTGTTCAAAACTATATCATATTCTTTTGCTTTGCATAGAGGTATTCGGTTAGGAATATCCTGCACCTCTTTCTATGAGGAATGAGCCTTGATCCCTTCACCGGGATTTTTCTCTTAAGCAAAAGTTTATGTTACTAGTTTTAAAAGCGGAGCCTAAACCACTCCATTTCAAAGCCATTCGAGTTCCTTCAACGATATCAAGTTAATTATGTTAAAGGTTTTCACCAAAAACCAGCCGCAGCCCTCCGTCATTTCAAAAAAATGTCACTTAGTATTCGTGATGTGTTTGTTGACATTGTTAAGGCATAGTGTACGGTAGCTATGTGATGTTTTTCTGCCTCATGAATATGTGATTAGTTAGGACAACCGCATAGCTTTGTTGACTTCGTTAAGGGCTTATGCGGGTGTATCTAATCTAATCTAGGATAATGACAGGTTGAACTTGACTAGCGGACTATGATTTTTTGCCTTCGTTAAGGTCATAAGCCGTTAGGGATAAAAACAATAGCAGGAGTTTCAAATATAAGGGAAACTTGCCAAGTTTGTGCATACCTTCTAGACTGTGGTAATTTTGGTCGGCTTCCGTCAAGATTATCACACAATGATACTTGGGTCCCAATTCCTATTGATGAGTAGTTTACTCCTCGAGTTATCCCGACTAATTCTCCTTTTAGAGTTTGAAAGAGAATTCGAGGAAACAGTGGGAGTCATCCTGATTAGATAAAGTAATTAATCAATCTAATCTTGATAGAGTGCAAGCTGAGTGTTTCTTCTCTCTCTGGTTATGCAACCATAACTTACCTTTAGATAAAACTCATAAACCAAGTTAACCAAACCTTCTTACATACTTTGGCTTTTGGATTGTCATGATTCACAACAAAGTCACATATATTCCTGCTACTCCTACTTTCCCTTTGCCCTTCTCCAGAACACTTCGTATCACTACGGAGATCCATATTGTTTGGAATAACTATCTTGTATAGTTACATACGAACTCGAAGAAATTTATTTCAGTTCGAGGATGGCCGCGGGTTCTGGAGAAATTGAATAGGATTATTCAGTTTTCTTTTATCTTTACCTTCTCTCAGGTTGTGTGGGATCCTAGTATTAGGAGAGTATACCAATTACACTTATTGGATAGTCTTCTTCCAAACTTTAGGATGGTGCCGAATGGTAGGGAAAGAAGAAAACCAATTAGCCTGAGTGTGGTGTACAGAAGGTAAGAAGAAGTAAAGACATATAAAGAGATTGGAGTGAGTGCAAGGAAATTTGAGAATACTGTCATGGATCTGGATAGTAGAAGAGGCATTACTAAGAATACCCGGCCACCCCCTCGAAACATTTTCATGTTTCAGTTTTACTGTGCGCTGTTAATTGAAAACTGCTTTCCTAATTAGATTCTAACTCCAGGGTATATATTTACCAGACTTTTTTCTCAGATCTATACGGCGTTACATATGCTGAGAAGGAGTAGAATATTGGGAAATGGGTAATTTGATCCTCAATATCAGAATTCGTAGCAATTGGTGACATTGGATTAAATCGTCTGGTTTTTGCCTAACGGCAAATATTTGGTTTTGAATAACCGTTATTATGCACCAATTTTTAAAATTGAATATTGGTATCTTTATTATATAAAATGAGATATAAATTGTCACGCCCCACCCCCAAGACAGAGAGTATTGTCCACTCTGGCCAAAGCCGCACGGTTTTGTCCTTTGGGACGAATCGGACCCGACCAAGGGCCACTTTCCAGGAGGTCACCCATCCCAGAACTTCCCTGACTCGAGCACACTTAACTACAGAGTTCTCAACCTCCTGTAGTGCTGGTTCACTTAAAAGGAGCCTCTGTATTGAAGAGTGGTATCATTTCATTTATAGTATAGATTTGCCCTCTTTCAGAGTGTATTCCGAAAATTCTCCATTGTTCTATAGTAGGTCCCACGTACTCAAGAGGTGGCCCCCACGGATTCAAGAGGTGGCCCCCACCCACTTAACATGACACTTGGCATGACACTTTGTTCCGTGTGGCACTTTGCTCCGTGAGTAAGAACCGGGTCCCGAAATTCTCCCCACCTTTGAACAATGGATCGTCTTCGAACCACAGACCTATTATTGAGGGACCAGCTCTGATACCATTATGTCACGCACCACCCCCAATACAGAGAGTATTGTCCGCTTTGGCCAAAGCCGCACGGTTTTTTCATTCGGGACGAACCGGACCCACCAAGTGCTACTTCCTAGGAGGTCACCCATCCCAGAACTTCCCTGGCTCGAGCATGCTTAACTACGGAGTTCTTAAGCTCCTGTAGTGCCGGTTCACTTAAAATGCGCCTCTGTATTGAAGAGTAGTATCATTCTATTTATAGTATAGATCTGCCCTCTTTCGGAATGTATTCCGAAAATTCTCCATTGTTCTACAGTGGGTCCCATGGACTCAAGAGGTGGCCCCACGGATTCAAGAGGTGGCCCCCGCCCACTTAATATGACACTTGGCGTGGCACTTTATTCCGTGTGGCACTTTGCTCCGTGAGCAAGAACCGGGTCCCGACATAAATTTTGAAAATTGTATTCTAAACATGTACCTTTATCAGTTGAGGATAAGGTAAGGTGCATTGAATAACGGTATATACATTTTTAACCGAAATACAGTTTTCAACTTACAACACACGGAATTTGAGTTAGTATACTCTAGGAACTTATACATGGAAATGTATGTTGTCATGTGTCCTTCAGAACAAAAGGATGGTACTCTTATTTCATTCAGGTTTACCTATTAGTTCTCTGATTTTAGACACACATTCGTTGAAATGCAAGATCCAAAGATTTTGAGAAGTTTATAGGTATAAGAATAAAGTAGAGAACCATATGTTGGAAGTATCGGGGTTTTTGAGGTGATCGAACATGTAGATACTTATATTAATTATTCCATCATAGTAATATTGAGAACATGAAGGTTACTCATCCGTGGGTGTGCTTCTTGAAGTGTAATGTTGTATGGCCTTTTTCCATATGGGATATGCACTGGACACAGTTGCATAACAATTGAATATGGTTCCATCTAAATTAGTGACTTTGTTTCTATATGGACATAGAATGGTTGCATATCTTGAGGATATTAAGATATGGAGTTATCTGTTTTCTGTTTAAAAGCTGAATCCGGAAAAACTCGAGGCACATTTCTGTAACAGCAGTTTGTGGGTTATTCCAGGCTTTTAGCAAGGGTTTAACTTCTACTATTTTAAGATCAAAAGTTGATTTGTTCTTGACTCACTACCTCTTAATAAAAAGAATCTTTTTGAAAAAAAACAAGTGGGCGTATGGTAGAACTGGAAGTGATTCCAGAACCACAAACGGTTATAGAAAATTTAGTAGAACATAGAGATTCAATTGGATTCGATAATCCATTAGCCACTCCGCAGATTTAGTGGGTAACCCTAACCACCAGATAGGTACTTCGGTTTCTTCAAAGACTGTGATAGGGAGGTTTTGATAACCCAAGCTTATCACTACTGCTGTCATTGACTATGAGATATAGCATGTGGATGACTATAAAGTCATTCTAAATTGAATTTAGAATTGCACGTGTATATGACTCTATCAGAAGGTTGTTGTAGTCAGTGGGAGCAGCGGAAGCGTGATGGGAAAGTTGCTTATATTTATTTATAGACTAAAACAAGTATAGCGGAATTTGTCATCTATTTTGATGTAAAATTCAAAGATTTTGACTTCATCAGAACAACAGATAGACCTGGTAAGAAGGTAGTAGAGAGCGATGTCCTGGTATTTTGATGACATGCTCCTGATAGGAAGTGATGTTCCTATATTACGATCGGTCAAACTTTGGTTGTCACAAAGCATTTCTTCATATAGGATATGGATAATATATCATGAATTCAAGTAACTAGATCTATGGTTTTAGATCTAGATTTAGGAAATATCTCAATCGGAGTACTTGGACACTATTCTAAAGTATTTTAGAATGGACGACTCCTGGTGTGGTAGTGTATCCGCAGGTGATGGAGTCACCCTCTCTAAAGAGATGTTTTCTAGACGGATGAGGAAAGAGATTTGCATGATTGACATATCACTTCCTTAGGCAATTAAGTCAATCATATAATGTCAAGTACCACACCATATGTTACTTTTTCACTTGTTGTAGTAAGCGAATATTAATATAATCTTGGAGAAACAAAAAGAAAGCAGTAAAGAACATAAGAGGATGTTCTTGGTGTACGGTAATGGTAGCCTCCTGTAGGAGGCGGTTACTTCTTTAGGCTTCCAAGGTGACCTGGATGACATAGTAGCTGTCAAATTTATAAGTTTACCCTCTTCTAAGGGGATGTATGTTGGAATAGCTTCCAAGCAGGATACTAAGGTAGACATGGCACATGATGACATAACAGAGGATACAGCCTAAAAAGTTTGTTAGATAAAGTAGTTCATTTATAAACTTAATCCCATCAAGTATCCAGACAAATTCTTGAGGTGGGGTATTGATCAGTTCGGGAGATTGTTAGTCTCCGTGAAGTTGAGATTTAGAGAGATAAAGATAGAAGCATTTGAGTGGATCCACTTACTGAGGTTATTTCTCGAACATGTAAGTTTCTCAAA
This sequence comes from Agapanthus africanus, assembly GCA_030015575.1. Taxonomy (NCBI): domain Eukaryota; kingdom Viridiplantae; phylum Streptophyta; class Magnoliopsida; order Asparagales; family Amaryllidaceae; genus Agapanthus; species Agapanthus africanus. Next base: position 370,685,862 of record JASDDO010000010.1, read on the forward strand.
ACGAGTTTTGAGAAACTTACTAGTAGAGAAGTTGGGTATTCGTTAGCATACGAGCTGTGAGTATGCGATACCGCAATTATTGGCCTTAAGTGCAAGTGGGAGATTGTTGGATATAGTGCCCTCAAGGAAATTATTGTAATTGCAGGTAAGCGATTATGATAATTGAACGAGGACCTATACAGGTAGAACAGTTTTACTCGAGATGGTAGTATGCTATCTGATTTGTCTTTGTCATTATGTGTATACGTTTTGATAAAGCCCGTAGGATTATTAGTTGACTACCAGCATTATGGTGGCGATCATATACGTAGGAGATGGGTGGTCCATAACTATATCCTTAAATGTCCCTAGTCGAGAGAGTATCGAGACCGGGCATCGATACTCCGGAGTAGACTAATGTGTACTTTTCGAGCCCCCGATGACGGGCGGTGGCCGGTCTCACAACCCATTAGTGTTAAGTAACCTGAGATAGTATACATGTGCTCACTGGAGCTGAGTACACCGGATGAACTCGCCGAGAATTTCTAGATGGTATTATACCTTGTGGCATGAGTACATGTTAGTCCTTTGACCTGAAATTTTCATTTATCTCATGTGAGTTCCCATTATACTTAGATTACTATCCTACCACGGCTTAAAGAAGTCGTGCAAACAAGTTTTAATTGGGTACAATCCCGAGCCACATGGAGGCAGTGAACAATCGTCAGGGATTCGTCTCTCCCGGTATTGGGAGTCGATGTCGCGCTGTGTTGGGTCAGCTATCACCATAAAATCCTTGGCCATGATGGATGAGATTTACTGATGTGATACCAATAGCTTCTCGGTGGATGATGAGTTTCAGATCGGCACGACTTATCGGGTTAGTAGGGGTCTGACGTTATCTACCCCTAGACCCGGTATGCGATTATCTAAGACGAAGAGATCGGACTGAACGGATATTGTCAAAGACATGCTCAGTAGGGGTACGGATGAGTTTGCTCGTCGGCCTTCCTTTCGCTCAATACCTGGATAGACATTACGTACAGCTAGTGCCACTAATGTGCTTGTGGTTAAACCCATTGCCAGCATATTGACGAGTCTTTAGAGTCCTACACAGATGGTTTTTCCCGGTTCAGGCAAAATGATGTAGTGGCCATATATTGATACGTGCAGGGTTCCGATTAGGTATGTATGCTAGCCACACAGACTTTAATCGAGTGGATGATAATATTAGTCGACTTAGGATTGAGCCAGATTATTAAATCAAGTTTTGATTTAATAATTTATATATATATATATATATATATATATATATATATCGATATGTATATTCTAGTATTATGTTTATTGTATTTTTCTATCTCTTGGGTATTCGTATTTTGATATGATTACGGGTATGTATTTGTGGGGACGTATTCTTGTATTTATACAAGAATACTTTTAGAAGGAGAACACCTCATTTCAAGGTTTTTATTTCTTTTTAAAGAAATAAGGGAATGATATGGAAGAAAGAAATGGCAGAGGGCATGGGAAAATGAATTTTTAATTCATTTGCACATACTATTCAAGCATGGTTGTAATTTTAAATTGGGAAAATTTCTTTTAATAAAAGATATGAAGCATGCTTGAATTTGGAAGTGATATTCATTCATTCTTCCAGTTTTCTTATCTTTCTTCCATGGCTCCTTCTTCTTCTTCTTCATCTTCAACCCTCTCATGAGTTGAGAATCACAATGATAAAGAAAAAGAAAAATGCTAGAACATTAACACACATCACTAAATATCCTAGATTAGCAACCTAGGATCTTTAGTTACTTCATTGATAAAATTGAAGCTTGAATTTGGTTCTCTCGGGTGGATCATCTTCGGTGAAGGAAGACCGGCTTGCAAGTGCGATCCGGAGCTCTTGAAAGTATGCTAGAGTCCAACCCAATTGGAGCAAATGAAGACGCTGCAAAAGTTTTGATTTCTATCCTTTTGTGTTTTATAGTTTAGGTGTTTGGTTTAGATTCTTGGCTATAAGTTTATAGTGCCATCAAAATTTTCGTTTTTGTATTCCAGATTGGCCGCAGTTAGCGGCGAGGGCACTAGGAACTTTCATTCCATACTGTTGATATTACCTTCAGCGACGAAGACCTTATCTTGAGAACGTGTGAGCATAACCAACAGTTATATGCGGCCAGGTAGTGCTAAGATAAGAGGATAAATAAAATCCTCATCAGCAATGGATCCTCGGTAAACCTACTCAACATGAGCGTACTGAAGGTGATATGTATGCATATTCAATACTTGGCTCGAGAGAGGATTACAATCTCCGGATTTGACTCACAGTCCTCTCGAACACTCGGGTTTGTAATACAGACACTTCGTTTCGGGAAACTGGTGACATACGTCAAATTCCATGTAATCGATGCGAAGACATGCAATAAATATCCGCTCGGTAGTTGGTTGCATGAGTATAATATCATCCCTTCTACACAACATCAGTGTATAAAGTATTTCAAGGATGGTAAAGAACATGTCATTGTGGAGAAGCTCAATCCTTTTTTGGTTAATAAAATACGAAAGTATGAAGACGCCAAGTACTTCCATCCAGATTTCGAGGATACCGAAAGATGCGGCAAACCAAAAAATAAACAAAAGAAGGTCGCCACTATTCCAATCTTTGGAAGCGATATAGAAGAAGAGAAAGAAATAGTATTCTCCGGCCAGCGCAAGTCAAAGGATGGCGAACAAAAGCTGACACCCGTCATTCTTATCTTTGGAAGTGATTCGGAGGAGGAGGTTGGAGCGATATTGTCCACCCATCCTTTAGTGGAAACCCTCAATGAAGCTGGTCAGACTTTGCACGTCACAATGGTTCCGCCTTACCATTATAAAGAGCTCGATATCAACCACACCAACAGTGTAGAGGAGCTAATAACTTTCTATATGCCTCCCCGGTGTAGAGGTGAAAAGGCAATTCTCTTCTACAAATTGGAAGAGATTAAAGTGGAGAAAGAGATCTGGCATGGACTCAATCTGAATCTTGACATGTTGCAGACTATCCACATGCCAATATACGCCACGAAAGGCTTAAGGAATTTTCTCAAGCATTAAGGATCCCTTTCGAACAGACTGTTCGACAAGCGTAATTCTACAAAAAGATCTGGGAAGTGCCCGGGACTTGTAAAATCAAACCTAACCAGAAGCTCAAAACAACCAGATTAGGATATATCCTTTCCAAGAAGCGGGAGCAAACACATAGCTGCCATACTATAAACAAAGAAGAAGTGGCTTTGCCAATAAATAGCACAACCGAGCAGGGGGTAGGGCCCGCACAAAGAACTTCGAGCCCGTCACTAGAAGATCAGATTGATAAGATGATAAGAAAAGCATGTCAAGCTAGAAAAGACAACCAAAGCCATGAGATGGACATTTATGAAATGGACAGACAACAGCGCATAAGCGAACAAGCTGCGGAAAGAACGAGTCATGAGTCTCCCCAACCACAGCTGCCTCCATCTTCCTTCGTAAGAGGAGAATTTCGAGCTAACAGGGACAAAAACAAGGTGATGGTCACAGTCAATACCAAAAAAACAACAGAACAACCCCGGGATGCTTATCCACTGGAATAAGTTCGGTTGGAGTCCCTCCCTTATAAAGAAAAAGGGGCAGGAATACTCTTTCTCTTGAGATAAGACAAAGAAGATATTTAGCCTCATCATGAAGTACCAAATGTTGTCGCTTCTAGAACCTCGAAGACCCGAGCAAGCAAATGCGATCAATCACCCTTATTATTGCCTATACCATCGGGTCATAAGTCATCCGATCAAAGACTGCTTTGTGTTCGAGAACTAGGCTGAAGACCAGTACAAACAAAGCATGTTCATATTATCTGTTAGTTGGAGGATAGACCCGCTACAAAAGCAAGAGTCGAAGAAAGTTTATGCCATCAGATTGGGACTCGTTCGATCTAGAAAACGAAAGTGAACTCAAACCTACTACGCAATAAGCTTTTCAAATGAGGGAGAAGATGAACATATGCCTCAACTATTCAGATGCTTCGCAAACGAAGATGAGGAAATTTCAGAACTTCCACCGGCGCTAAAAAAGCTAGAAGATGGAATCTACACTACGAAGGATGAACTGAAGAAGATCGACTTGGGTATAGAAGATGATCCGAGACCAACGTTCGTCATAGAGCTGCTATATGAAGAAGTAGCCACTCTAAAAGACGTGCTTATAGAATATAGAGACTGCTTCGCTTGGAACTACTCCGAGATGTCGGGTCTTGATCCATATATATCGGTACACAAGCTGGCCATAACCACAAGGATAAAGCCAGTTAAACAAGCACCAAGAAGGATGCGGCTCGAACTCGAGATGAATATCTATGCCGAAGTTATCACGCTCCGCTTCCCAAAATATGGAATGCGAGGGGTGAATAGGCCAGCCATGCTCCTACAGTCAAGGAATAATTCCGCCGTAGTCACACTTCGACTTCTAGCATTACATGGTAATCAGTAAATACAACACTAGAGTAAAGGAAATCACAGTTCACAACTTTATTACATTAAAATAACAGAGTTCAGGATACATTTATTTGCAAGAAGGAATAATTGACTAAAGAAATTGTTGGGTTACACTAATGCCCTAGCCATCATCCGTGGCCGCTTGCGGAACAAAAATATTCTTACCAAAGTAAAAACGGCCCTAGAATAACCCATTAAACCGGATCTAACTATAAACCTAACTAGCAAAACTAAGAGAGCTAACTACTATGATGAAGAGTCTCACCAAAAGATCCAAGTCCTTCGGTCTTCTTTCTTCATCATGTGATCCCAGTGGCCACCTTGAAAATATTTGATCTTCTTTTCCCACTCCATCAGTTCTCCAGGATCGAGCTTGCTCTTCAGTCCTCCTTTGTCGTAGATAATCCACCCGAGGGATGTGATCCATGGATTTAGCTCTAAGCTAAGTATAAAAAGGAGCAACTAGAGAACTTGGGATGCTAATCCAAGAACTCTAGAATGTAGTGTGAGGTTCTAGGTGTTTTACTATCTCTATCTTGTCTCCTCTCTTGTTTCTCAACACATGAGAGTGTAGAGAGGAGCAAGATGATGAAGGTGGAAGAACTCAAGAGAAGGAGAGGAGAGTGAATCAAAATGGTGAGCACAAAAGAAATGAAGCAACCGTGTGAGAAAAAATAACTCACATTAGTTTTGTATATCAATATCCAAGAATAAAATATATCAACCATGCTTCAATAATTGCCACAAATGAATAAAGAAATCATTTGTCAACTATTGAGGCATGATTCTCACCATACCTCCCATACCTTCACTTTACACCTCATTTCCATTAAATAGATAAATGGAAAATAAACTAATGAGGTGTCCACCTTCTAGAATATTATCCGTAATAAAATACGGATTGCTGTCTACTGTATATACATACCTGCATTCGGATAAAAACACGAATGCTCAAAGAGATAGAATAACACGAAGAACATAATGCTAGAATATATATATCGAAATACATATATGTAAATTATTAAATTAATAGCTGCTTTAATAATCCGGCTCAATCCCGGGCCGGCTAGTATTATCTACTGTCCAATCGAAAGTTCGAGTACAAAGTACATCACGGAACCCTGCACGTAACAAATACGGATTCTACATCATATCGCCTGAACCAGAGATACCCTATGTGTGGGACTCTAAATACTCGACAGTATGCTGGCAGTGAGTTACTGGATAAATCCATAACCATAAACGCGTCAGCGGCACTAGCTGTACGTAACAGCTACCCGGGTACCTGTCAAAAAGGAAGGCCGACGAGCAAACTCATCCGGATCCCTACTGAGCCTATCTGTGACAATCTCTGTACAGTCCGGTCTCTTCGTCTAAGAGTATCGCATACCGGGTCTAGGGGGCAGTACACGTCAGACCCTAATAACCCGATAATTCTTGCTAATACGGCTCAGGACTAATCCGGGAAACTAATGATCAGCCTATCATTAAATCCCAACTGCCTTGGCCAAGGTCTTATGGTCCTGACCAATCGAACACAGTGCGATATCGACTCCCTATTCCGGGAGAGACGAATCCCCGACAATCGCTCACTGCCTCCATGTGGCTCGGGACTGTACCCAACCAAAACCTGTTTGCATGACTCAGTAGAGCCGTAGTAGGGTATTGATCAAAGCACAGTGGAAACTCACATGGGACAAATGACGATCTCAGGTCTAAAGACTAACCTGTACTCATGTCATCTGAGAACTTCCACCTGACGATAGGTATAGTACCATCTGGAAGTTCTCGGTGAGTCCATCCGGTGTACTCACACCCAGTGAGCACCTGTATACGATCTTAGGTGCAAAAGACCAATGGTTGCAGGACCATACCATCGTCTATCGTCAGGGTATAGAAATGTATACACTAGTCTATTCCGGAATATCGATGCCCAGTCTCGATACTCCCACGCTGGTGGGACTTTGGGGTGATATGTATCATTTGTGCCCATAGATTATATATGGTAGCAAATTTTGAGACTAACTGTAGGACAATATATATCTGGGAATATAGTTTCCCGGTGGGACTCGAGTTGCAATCTTTTTTGCGGGTAGGGATCATTTATTCCCGTGGATTGTATGCGGTGATCAATTTAGTGTCAGGCAGCTGGGCGATTTTCCGGTTTAGGGACGTAGTGATCTGAAGGAGAATTTAGGGAATATGTTTTCTCGGTGGGATTTTTAGAGTCTTGACTTAGGAAGATAGAGAGCGTACATAGTGTTAGGGATATGTACGCCCAAGAGGCCATTATTATATGATATAGTGGATGCTTGGACATATATATAGATGACTTTCTTGCTCGACATGATTGTATGTTATCTGGTTGCTCTTTATCTTAATATATACACTTGTATTATTATACTGTCTCTATGTTACATGTTGATAAAGCCATTAGGATGTAGGCTTGACTACCTGGACTATGATGCAGATCATACTAGTGGGTCTTGTGTAGTCCATAAGCACATCCTTTAACAATTCCTAGTCACGGGAGTATCGAGACAGGGCATCGATATTCCAGAGTAGACTAGTGTGTACGTTTCTTGGCCCTGTATAGGGCGATGGTTGATCCCACAACCATTGGTTTTTGACATCAAAGATTGTACACAGGTGATCATTAGAGAATGTGTACATCGAAAAGGACTCGCCGAGAACTTATAGATGGTACCATACCTATAGTTAGATAGCAGTTCTCTGGTGACATTTATACAGGTCAGTCTGTAGACCCGAGATCGTCATAGTGTCTTGTGTAGTTCCCTATGCTTAGATTTCCTTCATACCACGGCTCAAAGGAGTCATGAAACAGGTGGATTTTGGGTACAGTCCCTAGTTACATGGAGGCAATGAGCGATAGGAGGGGTTTCGTCTCTCCCGGTTTTGGGAGTTGATGTTGCGTTATGATCGATTGGCTATAACAGCAAGTCCATGGCCAGGGCAGATGAGATTTACTGGTAAGTGTTATCAGTAGTTTCTCGAATAGTTATAGGACACACATCAGCATGACTTATCAAGTTACTGGGGTCTGACGATTCCACCCCCAAACTCGATATGCGACATATAAGACGAAGAGACCGTATTGTACGGTAAGTGTTGCGTATAGGCTCTACGGGAGTTTGGACAAGTTTGCTTGTTGATCTTCTATTCGTTCAATACCTGGATAGCCGTTATATCCAACTAGTACCGTTGACAGCTTGTGGGTATCTGATATGATTATTACCGACTGCTGGCATATTGACGAGTCTTTAGAGTCCCACACAGAGGTTTCCTAGCTCAAGCGAAACGAAGTAGGGCACATATGGAGATATATGCGGGAGCTTGATAAAATACGAATATGTGATACTGTATTCTGATCTAGCGATATTTGATATCAGTTAGGTTATATGTGATATAACCGGATTGTTGAATCAAGTGTTGATTCAATGATTTGTTTATGTATATGTTGTTTATATATGTTTGATATTAGCCGGATTATATTTGATATAGCCGGATTATTGAATCAAGTGTTGATTTAATAATTTGATGTATATATATGTTATATTTATATTAACTAATATTGAATATAAGCTGGTTGTATGTGATATAACCGGACTATTGAATCAAGTATTGATTTAATAATGTGATTTACATATATATGATATTAGTCGGTTACATATGATATAATCGGATTATTGAATCAAGTGTTGATTTAATAATTTAATATATATTTATATATTTGATATATATATATATATATATATTAACTAATATTAGCTCACTTAAGATTTTCTTCTCTTTATATACATTTATATATGTGTGTGATATATATTTAATTGTGTATATAATATTGTATCATGTTTGATGATATATTGAACTAGGATGTATGAGAATCACACATGAGGTTAAGATGAGTTGATAATGGTTTGATTTATGAATTAGAGGAAAAAGAAAATAAGTCATATTCTTAAAGATGCTTGTAGAAGCCTTGAGAAGCCATGACTCACCTTTTGATCCTTATCTTATTCATAGATATTTTCCTACATCTAATCTCATCTTATCACTCACCTCATGGTTCATTCTCTCTCATCCAAGTTCATCCTCATCTCTTCTTCCTTTCTAGAAATTTCTTAAGGTGAGAAAAAGAAAAGAGAAAAATATTTAGAGTGAGCTAATCTCCTACTTCATCAACCTACACTAATCGAGTCCATTAGTTTAGGTTGTTTGCTTCACTAATACCTTAATTAGTAAAGAGTGAGCTAGAGTGAGAGAGACTTCAAGGTGGATCATCTTCGGCTTCGAAGTCTACAAGAAAACTCGTTCCTTTCTCAACTGGAGTCAAAGAATGGTTCTAGGGACTACTGCTTGGAGCTTTGGAAGTTGCTCCTGAAGGGGTAAAACCCATTGGGAGCAAGTGGATCTTTAAAAAGAAACTTGATGTAGATGGAAAAGTTGAGACCTTCAAAACTAGACCTATAGCAAAAGGTTTTCGTCAACGACCAGGTGTCGACTATGATGAGAACTTTTCTCCAGTGGCTATGCTTAAGTCCATTAGGATCCTACTTGCCATTGCTGCATACCATGACTATAAAATCTGGCAGATGGATGTCAAGACCACTTTTCTAAATGGTGATTTAGAAGAGAGCGTGTATATGACACAACTAGAGGGCTTCATAGACAGTAGGAGCAGCGGAAAAATGTGCAAGCTGCTTAAATCAATTTACGGATTAAAGCAGGTATCGTGGAGCTGGAACATCTATTTTGATGTAGCAGTTTAAGAGTTTGACTTTGTCAAAAACTTAAATGAACCTTGTATATATAAAAAGTTTGTAGAGAGTAAGGTTGTCTTCCTTGTATTGTACGTTGATGGCATACTCTTGATAGAAAATGATGTTCCTATGCTGCACTCGGTCAAACTCTTCCTATCACAAAAGTTCTCCATAAAATATCTGGGTGATACCTCCTTCATCCTGGGGATAAAGATCTATAGAGATAGATCTAAAAAGATGTTAAGATTGCCCCAATCCATGTACATAGACACAATACTAAAGTGGTTTAGTATGGAAGATTCTTAGCGTAGTAATTTACCCGCTTGTTCAGGAATCACTCTCTCCAAAGAGATGTCTCCCAAGACTGATTTGGAGAGTGCTCGCTTACACAGGATACCCTATGCTTCTGCAGTTGGGTCTATCATGTACACGATGTTATGCACCAGACCAGATGTAGCTTACGCACTTAGTTTGTTAAGTAGGTATCAATCAGACCCAGGGGAGAAGCACTGGACAGCTGTGAAGAACATTCTTAAGTACTTGAGAAAGACTAAAGAGATGTTCTTGGTGTATGGTAACGGTGAACTCCAGGTGGATTCATTTACCGGTTCGAGCTTCCAGAGTGATAAGGACGACAACAAGTCTGTCTCGGGTTTTGTCTTCACCCTCAATGGAGGGACGGTATATTGGAAGAGTTCCAAGAAAGATACTGTAGCAGACTCAATGATGGAGGCTGAATACATCGCTGCTAACGATGCTGTCAAAGAGGCTGTCTGGATGAAGAAGTTCATTGCTGAATTTGGTGTGGTTTCATCCATTAAGGATCTAATACTCTTGTATTGTGATAACAATAGAGCTGTGGCTTTTGCCAAGGAACCCTAGTCCCATCAGAGATCTAGACATATTCCGAGGCGATATCACTTGATCCGGGAGATAGTTGATCGTCGGGAGATCGAGATCAGGAGAGTTGATACGAAGGACAACACAGCGGATCCACTCATGAAGGTCCTCTCCCATACGCAGTTTGAGAGACTTTTTGGGATGTTGGGTTTGAGATACTACAACAACTGGCCTTAGTGCAAGTGGGAGATTTTTAGGAATATGTATGCCCTAGAGGCCATTATTGTATGATATAGTGGATGCTTGGACATATATATAGAGGACTTTCTTGCTCGACATGATAGCATTCTATCTGGTTGCTCTTTATCTTAACATGTACGCTTGTATTATTATACTGTCTCTCTGTTACATGTTGATAAAGCCCTTAGAATGTAAGCTTGACTACTAAGACTATGATGCAGATCATACTAGTGGGGCTTCTGTACTCCACAAGCACATCCTTTAACAGTTCCTAGTCGCGGGAGTATCGAGACAGGGCATCTATATTCCAAAATAGACTAGTGTGTACGTTTCTTGACCCTGTATGGAGCGATGGTTGATCCCACAACCATTGGTGTTTGACATCAATGATTGTACACAGGTGCTTATTAGAGAATGGGTACACCGAACATGGCTCACCGAGAACTCTTAGATAGTACCATACCTATCATCAAATAGCAGTTCTCTGGTGACATTGTACAGGTTAGTTTGTAGAGCTGAGATTGTCATAGTGTATTTTGTGGTTCCCATTGTGCTTTGATTTCCTCCTTACCATGGCTCAAAAGAGTTGTGCAAACATGTGGATTTTGGGTACAGTCCTGAGTCACATGAAAGCAATGTGTGATAGGAGGGGTTTCGTCTCTCCCGATAGGGAGTTGATGTTGCGCTATGCTCGATTGGCTATAACAGCAAGTCACTGACCAGGGCTGATGAGATTTACTGGTAAGTGTTATCAATAGTTTCTCGAATGGTTATAGGCCACACCGGCATGACTTATCAAGTTACTGAGGTCTGACGATTCCACCCCCAGACTCGATATGCGACATATCTGACGAAGAGACCAGACTGTACGGTAAGTGTTGCTTATAGGCTCTACGGGAGTTTGGACAAGTTTGCTTATTGATCTTTTATTCGTTCAATACCTGAGTAGCCGTTACGTCTAGCTAGTACCACCGACGGCTTGTGAGCATCTAATGTGATCATTACCTACTGCTGGCGTATTGATGAGTCTTTAGAGTCCCATACAGAGATTTCCTAGCTCAAGCGAAACAAAATATGGCACATATGGAGATATGTATGGGAGCTTGATTTGATACGAGTATGTGATTCCGTATTCTGATCTAGCGATATTTGATATCAGTCAGGTTATATGTGATATAATCGTATTGTTGAATCAAGTGTTGATTCAATAATTTTTTTATTTATATATTGTTTATATATGTTTGATATTAGCCGGATTATTGAATCAAGAGTTGATTTAATAATTTGATGTGTGTGTGTGTGTGTGTGTGTGTGTGTATTAACTAATATTGAATATAAGCTGGTTGTATGTGATATAACTAGACTATTGAATCAAGTGTTGATTTAATAATGTGATATACATATATATGATATTAGTCGGTTGCATACAATATAACCGGATTATTGAATCAAGTTTTGATTTAATAATTTGATATATATTTATATATTTGATATGTATTTATATATATATATATATTAACTAATATTAGCTCACTTAAGTTTTTCTTCTCTTTATATACATTTATATATATGTTTGTGATTTATATTTATATGTATATATAATATTGTATCATGGTTGATGATGCATAGAACTATGATGTATGAGAATCACACATGAGGTTAAGATGAGTAGATAATGGTTTGATTTATGAATTAGAGGAAAAAGAAAACGAGTCATTTTCTTATAGATGCTTGTAGAAGCCTTGAGAAGCTATGACTCACCTCTTGATCCTTGTCTTATTCATAGATATTTTCCTACATCTAATCTCATCTTATCACTCACCTCATGGTCATTCTCTCTCATCCAAGTTCATCCTCATCTTTTCTTCCTCTCTAGAAATTTCTTAAGGTGAGAAAAAGAAAAGAGAAAAAGATTTAGAGTGGCTAATCTCTTACTTCATCAACCTACACTAATCCAGCTTATTAGTTTAGGTTGTTTGCTTCACTAATACCTTGATTAGTGAAGAGTGAGATTGAGTGAGAGAGACTTCAAGGTGGACCATCTTCGGCTTCGAAAACTACAAGCAAGCTCGTTCCTTTCTCAAGTGAAGTCAAAGAAGAGTTCTAGAGACTACTACTTGGAGCTTTGGAAGTGAAGGACCGGTCTACAAAGGTTGTATGCTCTTTTCACTTAGTGTAGAACTTGTTTGCTTACTCTAAAACCCTAATTCTCTAGTTCGATTCTAGGTTGGTATATATTAGACATCTAGATTTTTTAAAATTGCATACTTGATACTTGTATAAACCTAGTAGAGGTGCTAAGACATACTTTCACATAGGCATCTTCATCTATCATTGACCAAAGTCAGGACTGTTTAAGTATAGTATTTCTTGAGTAAACAACCGTTTATTAGCCGAAAGAGTCTTTCTCCATGCATGACCATCAGAAGTAAGCCCAGTAGACATTTTCTACGATTTACGTGCCTTCATAATTTGGCTCGAACTTTCCATGTTTTGCGTGGTTGGGGATCATCGGTCTTTTGACAAGCAGTATAAGTTCGCCTTGGCGGAATGTTCTCGGTCTGGTTAGTCTTTCATATGCCTGGGTCATCCTTACCCGATGGGCTTCTAAGCTTTGTTGTGCTACGAGACGGGTTTCATCAAGAGTATTAAGTTATTTGAGCCAGAGATGGGTATTTTCTTCATCTGTAAGCTCATGTTGAATCGTCATTCGTGGTGAGGGGAGCTCGATCTCCAACGGGAGCATTGCTTCGGTTCCAAACACCAATGCATAAGGCGTCATCTTTGTGGCTGTTTTGAACGTTGTTCGATAGGCCCAAAGAGCTTCATGTAGCTTTTCGTGCCAATCCTTCTTATTCTTAGACACCATCTTCTTATGATCTTGGTTAGCGTTTTATTGAAAGCTTTAGCTAGACCGTTGGCCTGAGGATTATAGACAAAGGAGTATCTCCAGTCTATCTTGTGCTGTTGTGCGAAGCCGCTTATCTTTTGGCTTCTATATGCGGGTCCGTTATTTGAGACTATCTATCGTGGGACTCCGAACCGATACATCATATGCGTCTTAAAGAAGTGGAGAATATTCTCCGTTTTCACTTCCCTTAATGGTACCGCTTCTGCCCATTTGGAGAAGTAGTCGGTTGCCGCCAAGATGAACCGATGTCCCTTAGATGACGCTGGTTCAATAGGGCCAACTATATCTGTTCCTCACATCTCAAAAGGCCTACTAGCCACGGTGGGTGTAGTGGGTTAGGATGTTGATGAATGAAAACCCTATGTATTTAGCACGAGTGACACGTTTTGCATTCAGTATTGAATTATCGTAGGCCAGTAGAAGCCCATTCTTTTGATTTTCAACTTCATTTTTGGACCAACTTGATGGGATCCGTAAAGTCCGTCGTGAATTTCTTAAACAACTTTTTTAGCTTCGTTCAGTCCTGAGCATCTTAGGCACATATGGTCGAAGGATTTCTTATATAAGGTTCCAACGATTAGGGCAAATGATAGAGCTCGTTTCATGAGTTGATGTCTTTGTGATGCATCTTCAGGCACTTGATGGGATTTGAAGTATTCTATGAAGACTTCCCGGCAGTCTTCCTTTTCATCTTGTTCTTTCACATGGATGGCATTTCTTTTAGATTCTTCGACTAGAGATTCCGAAGGTATTTCTGTCGGCGCTAGGATCTTACGGCTTTGGACGATAATCCTTACGTCGTCAAGACTTTCATCTTCCGGTTCTTTGGTCGATTTGGTTAACGCGTACGCTTTGCTGTTTTCCGCTTATGGTACATTCTCCAATGAATAGGATGGAATCCGCATTAGTACTTGTTGTACCATTTTGTCGTACCTTATCAGCTCCGACTTATATATCTTGTAGTCGCCATTGATTTGGCTGACGATTAATTGAGAATCCTCGTATATGTGGAGATCCTTGATTCCAATATAGATCACGATTTCGAGACCATCTATAAGAGCTTCATATTCCGCTTCGTTTTTGGTCATAGGCTTCGTCAACAAGATAGTGTAGCGGGTTATTCCACCTTGATGAGTAACGAAAATGAGGCATATCCCGGCCCTGATTATTAGAACATTCTTTCGTACTTCTATTGAGGAGGCTCCATCGATGTATAGCTCCCGTTGAGGATTTTCTTCTTCTTCTTCTTCTTTCTGCTCGACTGCGTTGAATGCATGTTCATCTGGGAGTTTCCTATTTAATGGAGAGTCGGCTGAGATAGGATGCTCAGCGAGGAAATCGGCAACCGCCTGTTCTTTTACCACTTTGAGGGGCGATAATTTATCGAAAACTCCATCAGCAGAAGGTCCCATTTGGCGAGACTCCCTATCAGTATAGCTTTCAACATTAAGTAATTGCAAGGATCCACATTCGATATAAGGTGAACTTCATGTGCCAAAGCATAGTGCCTGAGCTGAGTGATTGCAAAGATCAGTGCCAGACAGTGCTTCTCGATGGGGGAGTAGTTATTTTCTGCTCCCAAAAGCACTCGACTTAGGTAGTATGAATCCATTTCTTTTCCTTGGTCATTCTCCTATGCCCATAACACTCTTAGAGAACCATTAAGTACGGTTATATACAGGATAAGGGGCTTTCTCTTAACCAGAGCAGCCAATACTGGCGGATTCTGCAAGTACCGATTGATTTCCTCCAATTCTTTTTGACATTTTTGGTCCCATATGAAGGGAGTTCCTTTCTTCATCAAATGGCTGAACAGATGGCATTTACTGGAGAGATTGACGATAAACCGCCGAATATAAGTGATCTTCCCTTAGAAAGATCGCAGTTGCTTGAGAGTTCTTGGAGGGGGCATTTATGTAATTGCCCTAATTTTGGAGGGTTCAATTTCGATCCCTTGGTGGCAGATTATAAGCCTAGGAATTTTCCTGACGAGACTCCAAATGCATATTTCAGCGGGTATATCTTCAGGTTGTATTTCTGAAGGCGCTTGAAGACAATCTTGAGATGCTCCCAGTGCTCCTCATAAGACTTTCTTTTGACCACTAGATCGTCGATATAACATTCGACGATCTCATGTATAAGGTCGTCAAATATCTTTTTCATGGCCCTTCGGTAGGTTGCTCCAGCATTCTTCAGGCCGAAGGGCATCACCTTGTAGCAAAACACGCCTAACGGTATGCGGAAGGTTGTATGCTTTTGGTCATTGGGATCCAACTTTATTTGATTTTATCTTGAAGATTCATCCATAAACGAGAAGACCTCGTGAGTGGAGGTGTTTTTGATCATAAGTTCTGTTACTAGTACAGGGAAATTATCTTCTCGGCACGCCATGTTGAGGTCCCAAAAGTCCACACAAATCCAAACTGTCCCGTTCTTCTTCATCACGGGGACGATATTGGCTATCCAATATGGGTATTGTACTTCATGGATGAAACCGGAGTCGATGAGCTTCTTGGCTTCTGTAAATCCCCAGTTCCCTGTATATATTTTTCCCGTATATTTCCCAAATTTTTCCCTTGCATTTTCATATTTTTTAATTATTTTTTCCCTAATCTAATAACCTAACCCGACCCGACCCGACCCGTTTTCCCCACCTCCTCTTTCTTCTTCCTCCTCCTTTTTCTTTTTCTCTTTCTTTGAACGCGCCAACGGCTCCCTTCCCACTCGCGCTCGTCCATGCGTGGCTCGGTCCCCTTGACGTTGCCTACTCCCCGAGATCCCATTGACGTCCTTCACGATCCCTTCCTTCTTCCCCACCTTCTCTTCTCTTCCTTTCTTCAACTGCTCCTCCCCTCTCACACGTTTTCTTCGAGAGACCCGCTCCACGCCGACGCCCCAGCTCGCCAACGACCTCTCCGAGATCCCCTCATCCACAAATCCCTCGTCGTTCCCCCTCTATCTCAACCGATCCCTCTCTCTATCTCTAATCTTTCACTCTCTCACACTCCCTCACTTTCTCCTCACAAACCATCACCACTGTCGGTGACCTCACCTCTTTCACAAGCCCCTGCCAACGAGTCATTGGTTGGCTATAGTTCCCTCAAGGCAATTATTGTAATCGCAGGTAGGTGATTATGATGATTGAGAGATGACCTATACGGATATAACAGTCTTACTCAAAATGATAGTATGTTATCTGATTTGTATTTATCATCATGTACATGCATTATGTGGTATTACAGATCACCATTATATGTTGATAGAGCCCATATGATTCTTTCTTGACTACCAGCATTATGATGGCGATCATATACGTGGGAGCTGGGTGGGCTATAAGCACATCCTTAAATGTCCATAGTCGATGGAGTATCGAAACTGGGCATCAATACTCCAGAGTATACTTATCGAGACCCCGACGAGGGGCGGTGGACGGCCACACAAGCCATCGGTGTCAGTTAGTCACCTAAGATAGTATACATGTGCTCATTGGGTTATGAGTATACTGTACTGACTCGCCGGGAACATGCTAGATGGTATTATACATATTGTCGGTTAGCAATTCCCAGATGACAAGTGTACAGGTTAGTCTGTTGACCTGAGATCGTCATTTGTCTCATGTGAGTTCCTACTGTGTTTTGATTACTACCCTACCACGGCTCAAAGGAGTCGTGCAAACAGGTTTTAGTTGGGTACAGTCACGAGCCACATGGAGGCAGTGAGCGGATCGTCGGGGATTCATCTCTCTCGGTATTGGGGATGATGTCGCGTAGTGCACGAGTGGCCATCACCAGAAATCCTTGGCCAAGGTAGACGAGAATTACTGATTTGGATCAGTAGTTTCTCATTTGGTGACGAGCTTCATTCCGACATGAAATATCGCGTAATTAGGGGTCTGACTTTATCCACCCCCTAGACCCGATATACGATACTCTTAGTCGAACAGACCGGATTGTACGGAGATTGTCATAGATAGGCTCAGTAGGGGTTCGGATGCGTTTGCTCGTCGGCCATCCTTTTGTTCAATACTTGGGTAGCCATTACGTACAGCTAGTGCCGCTGACGTGCTTGTGGTTAAACCCACTGCCAGCGTATTATCGAGTCTTTAGAGTCCTACATAGAAGGCTTCCCTGCTTCGGGAGAAACGATGTAGCGGCAGTATGGTTTTACGACAGGGTTCGATCATATACGTGCACTTGTGCACTTATCATGATTCAGACAGTTAATACTAGTGGGCTTTGGTTTAAGACGGATCCTAGTATTATATTATTGGATTATTTTCATCTCTTTGTATTCTTATTTTTCGGAATACAGATACGGGTATGTATATACGGTGGGTAGTGTTCTTGTAATTTATTACAAGGGTGCTATTAGAAGAAGACATCTCATTTGTTTTAACCATTTTTGTTAAATGGTTAATGAGGTGGAGGATGAGGTGTTGATTGGAATTTATTGAAGCTTGGCCCACTTGGTGACTCATTGTTTGCTATTAATTCATGCTTGATTCATTGTTGGGTGAATTATTGGATGCTTCATTTTCTTGAGTTCACAAGACTTAGCCATTTTTCATGGGTTGCTTAACACAACACTCTCATCCTCTCTATCTTCCTTCTTCTACCTCCACCCTAAATATCTCATGTGTTGAGAAACCTAGGGTGTTATGAGACATATTAATTCATCATTAGACTATACATCCTCTAAGCTATCTAGTTTAGCGAACTAGGTACCCTAGTTACCTCAGTATTGAGGTTAGAGATCAAACTACAAATGCTTAGGTGGATCATCTTCGACCGAGGGAGACGGATGATCATGCTTGATCATGGAGGCCTCCAGGGGCTTAGGAAGATGGTAGAAGACCGAAGGACTCGAATCATTCAGTATAACCATTCTAACTCCTCTTTAGTTTGCTAGCTTATAGGTTTATGGTAGATCCGGGTTATCGGGTTGTTCTAGTGCCAGTTTATAAAATTTTTGTTCCACAAACGGTCACGGTAGATGGCCAAGGCGCTGGTATAACCCAACATGGTATCAGAGACAACCCATAAACCCTAAACTAGCAGTTTAAACGATGTTTAAAGTAACGAAACCGAAACAACTCCTTAACAATACGGAATATATTCAAGTTTCTGTCGATTTTTTAGTCTTCAATTTTTTTTAAACAATTGCAGAAGACTACTCTTATTGTATCTAGAACACCGTCCAAAAACGAGACACAAATTCCTTAAGAGGGCTGGCGAGATCGGACATTTTCCAGGCGACGCCGGTTTTGTAGGGGAGTTAGGTCTTGGGTTTTTGGTGGTGTTCTGGAATCTTGAATATTGGGTTTCTGGTATTGTTTGTTTTTGCCCAGATTACATATTATGTTATCTTTGGTATTGGGGCAATACGGTGTATTTCGAAGTCGCTATTTTAACACCGTTTATAAGTTTTCAGTACATAAATTACTATCTGCGACTGTGAATGTCATTTGAGTGGTATAACTTGTTTAACTGCTATATGTTCTATTAGACAGGTTTGCGAACATGACATTCACGTTGATGTTCTGTGTTGTGCTGAGGTTGTGGTTGGATTGTCGTGGTGGATAGCTTGCGGTGCAATGGTAGTAGTACAGTTGAGATTCATTTATATATTTGATATTGCGGGGTGAGCGTCCGATATGTGGATTGTCGTCTCATCCAGTTTGTATATTATTTGTTTGGGGCACGACCGGGTTGAGATCGATGTCACCCTTGTACATACATTTTCATTTTATGTACTAAGATTACCCCACGGTGGAGTGCTCGAATAGCCGGGTTCTAGAGGGCAACAGGCCCACATCTCATGGCATTGAGATGGAGGGGGCCTTAATCTAGAATTGGTGGGCTATTTGACGCATTCGTAGGGGGTACAGGTTGACCCACGGTGGGGTGCTCAAGTTACCGGATTCCGTGAAGTGTTGGGTGGCCCAATCACTTTGTTGATTGGGGTTTCCTCACATCTGGGATATGCAGGTAACTTTCCGCGCTCGTAGGGGTCTAAGTTTTCATTACACAGACTATCTCCACGACAGGGAACGTCGGGTCTCATTTGCGGCTCAAATAAAACCAGAGGCTCCAAGATTATACACCATTCTGTGTTGCTTGCTGAGATTATATGATGTTTCTTATATCATGCCTGGGACGAATGTTATATATATTTATATATATACTAGTAGATGATGTATATGTTTTGCACCCGCGCTAGTCCAGCCACCGCTCTGCCGTTAGTTACATAACCTAACGGTGCATGACGGGACCCCGTGGCGAATGCGGATGGCATATACATACATTATATTTTCGTTCTTTTCTGGTGTGATATAGATTAATTGATGGGACTGCATTAATTCTGATTAATACAAGGAAAACAAACCTATATGATGTTATTGAAACCAAGTTTTAAAAAACTGACATTACAGACGTTCTCTTTTGCTTTGCATAGAGATATTCGGTTATGAATATCCAGCACCTCATTCGACGAGACAAGAGCCGAGAATCCTTCAACAGGAGTGACCTATTTGTTAGACATATGTATGCCCTAGAGGCCATTATTGTATATTATAATAGATGCTTGGACGTATATATATATAGGACTTTCTTGCTCGACATGATAGTACGCTATCTGGTTGCTCTTTATCTTAACATGTACACTTATATTATTCTGTCTCTCTGATGCATGTTGATAAAGCCCTTAGGATGTTAGCTTGACTACGAGGATTATGATGCAGATTATACTAGTGGGGCTTGTGTAGTCCGCAAGGACAACCTTTAACCGTTCCTAGAGGGAGTATCGAGACAAGGAATCGATATTCCAGAGTAGACTAGTGTGTACGTTTCTTGACCATGTATGGGGCGATGATTGATCCCACAACCATTGGTGTTTGACATCAAAGATTGTACACAGGTGCTCATTAGAGAATGGGTACACCGAACATGACTCACCGAGAACTCCTAGATAGTACCATACCTATCGTCAGATAGCAGTTCTCTGATGACACTGGTGCAGGTTAGTCTGTAGACCCGAGATCGTCAAAAAGTTTTGTGTGGTTCCTACTGTGCTTTGATTTCCTCCCGACCACGGCTTAAAGGATTCGTGCAAACAGGTGAATTTTGGGTACAGTCCCGAGTCACATGGAGGCAATGAGCGATAGGAGGGGTTTCGACTCTCCCGGTATGGGGAGTTGATGTTGCGCTATGCTCGATTGGCTATAACAGCAAATCCCTGACCAGGGCTGATGAGATTTACTGATAAGTATTATCGGTAGTTTCTCGAACGGTTAAAGGCCGCACATCGGCATGACTTATCAAGTTATTGTGGTCTGACGATTCCATCCCTAGACTCGATATGCGACATATCAGACGAAGAGACCGGACTGTACGGTAAGTGTTGCTTATGGGCTTTGCGGGAGTTTGGACAAGCTTGCTTGTTAATCTTCTATTCGCTCAATACCTGGGTATCCGTTACGTCCAGCTAGTACCGCTGACGGCTTGTGGGTAACTGATGTGATCATTACCAACTGCTGGCATATTGATGAGTCTTTAGAGTCCCACACAAAGGTTTCCTAGCTTAAGCGAAACGAAGTAGGGCACATATGTGATATGTGCGGATGCTTGATTAAATATGTGTATATGATGCCGTATTCTAATCTCGCAATATATGATATCGATGAGGTTATATGTGATATAACCGGGTTATTGAATCAAGTGTTGATTCGATAAATTGATATACATATAAGTGATATTAGTCGGTCATATATGATATAACCGGATTATTGAATCAAGTGTTGATTTCATAATTTGATATATATATATATATATATATATATATATATATTTGATATATTAATATATATTAACTAATATTTGCTCACTAAAGAATTCCTTCTCTTGAATATATATGTTGATATATGCATAATTATATGATATATATATATATATATATATATATATATTAACTATTTTATCATTGTGGATGATACATAGAACATGGGTGTATGGGACTCACACTAAGCCAAGGATAATGTTGGGTGACTTATATTTAAGGTAAAAAGGAAATTAGTGAAAAAAGAGCATGGATTTAGATGATTCAAGAAGTCATGACTCATCCCACTAATTTTGTTTTACTCTATATATTTTATAACCTAACCTTTATCCTTAACCATGGTTAACTCTCTACAAATATCACATGAGATATTTTTCTTCACCCTAGTTTAAGGTTCATCTTCTTCTCCTCTTGAATTTTCTTGAGAGAAAAGGAAAAAGAGAGATTGAATTCTAAATTGAGAAAAATTCCTACTTCATCAACCTACTCTCATCTAGCCCATTAGTGTAGTTTTTTTGCTTCACTAATTCCTCAATAACTGAAGAGGCGGCTTGAGTTAGAGATTTTTCAAGGTGGATCAACTTAGGCCTCGAAGACGAAGAAGCAAGCTCGTTCCTTTCACCGTGTGGTGCCTAAGAAGAGTTCGAGGGACCATTGCTTGGACCTAAGGGACTACTACTTGGAGGTTTAGAAGTGAAAGACCGGTCTATAAAGGTTGTATTCTCTATTCACTTAGTGTAAAGTTTGTTTATATGTTTACAAACCTTAATTCTCTAGTTCGATTCTAGATTAGCATGCTTTAGCACACTAGATTTTTTAAAATTGTATTCTCGATTCATGTTTAAACCTAGTAGTGGTGCTAAGGTATACTTTCATTGTAGCAGAGCCAAGCTAGAGCATTAGGTTTAGTCTAAACGACGTTAAAGTGTTCAATTGAAGATTCGAAACCCATATTTCCCAAAGTTCCCGACGTGCATTCGATCAGATAGTCGGAAAACCTGTTTAATTACCCGACTGGTTATTGAAAAGTGTTTTCAATTCGAGTCTAATAGGCAAGGTTTATTATGTTTGGCATGAAATCTGAAGTATGTGATATTCCGGGTTTATGATGTCTAACAATGTTGTGGATTCTAATTATTGTAGTTTTTATTTTATTTTCTGCGACCGTAAGTGTAATATGTGGTGCATCCTCGATCTCGTTTACTATATGTCAACGATATTTAGGATACGCATATTTACTTATATTGATGACATGCGATGTTTATGTGTTGCTGTGATATGTTATATTGGATCGTTGTGAATGAATAGCCAGGGGTTTTTACGTGAAATGAGAGTTTTTCTATTTTCATTCATGTAAAATTGTATGTAATATTCTTTTATTGGGACACTTCTGGGTTGAGGATGATATCACCATTGATGTATATTATTTACTTTTCCACATTAGGATAGACCAAAGGCGGGGAGCACAAGTAACCGGGTTCTAGAGTCCAGTGGGAGACCATCTCGAGGATTCAATACCGGGTCGCCTAACTCTAGAATTGGTAGGGTTGCTTGCCGCTCTCATAGGGGTCTAGAGATGTCTGTTTGGCTATTCATAACGACCGTGGAATCCGTGTTTTCATTACTGGCTTAATTTAAAACACGGACCTTCTAATATATCCAATATTACATATGTTGACTTCTGCTGCTTGAGTTCTGTGATGTGATCATATAAGTGTGTGAGATGAATGCTTTATATATATGATATATATAATAAACGTTGCTTATATTTTGCACCCGCGCTAGTCCAGCCCCTGCTCTGCCATTAGTTAAGTAACCTAACGGTATAGTCCCGAGTCACATGGAAGTGAGTGATAGGAGGGGTTTCGTCTCTCCTGGTAGAGGGAGTTGATGTTGCGCCATGCTCGATTGGCTATAACAGCAAGTCCCTGGCCAGGGCTGATGAGATTTACTGATAAGTGTTATCAGTGGTTTCTCGAACGGTCATAGGCCTCACATCGGCATGACTTATCAAATTACTGGGGTCTGACGATTCCACCCCTAGACTCGATATGCGACATATCAGACAAAGAGACCAGACTGTATAGTAAGTGTTGCTTATAGGCTTTGCGGGAGTTTGGACAAGCTTTCTTGTTGATCTTCTGTTCGCTCAATACCTAGGTAGCCGTTACGTCCTGGTAGTACCGCTGACGACTTGTAGGTGACTGATTGATCATTACCTACTGCTGGCATATTGACGAGTCTGAGTCCCACACGGAGGTTTTCTAGATCAAGCGAAACGAAGTAGGGCACACATGTGATATGTGCGGATGCTTGATTAAATACGTGTATGTGATGCTGTATTCTAATCTCGCAATATATGATATCGATGAGGTTATATATGATATAAACGGGTTATTGAATCAAGTGTTGATTCGAAAATTGATATACATATAAGTTATATTAGTCGGTCATATATAATATAACCGGATAATTGAATTTAAGTGTTGATTTAATAATTTGATATATTAATATATATTAACTAATATTAACTCACTAAAGAATTTCTTCTCTTGAATATATATGTTAGCTCACTGAAGAATTTCTTCTCTTGAATATATATGTTGATATATATATAATTATGTTATATATATATATATATATATTATATTTACTATTGTATCATGGTGGATGATACATAGAACATGGGTGTATGGGACTCACACCAAGCCAAGGATAATTTTGGGTGATTTATATTTAAGGTAAAAAGAAAATTAGTGGAAAATGAGTATGGGTTAAGATGCTTCAAGAAGCCATGAATCATCCCACTAATTTTGTTTTACTCTAGATATTTTATAATCTAACCTTTATCTTTAGCCATGGTTGACTCTCTACAAATATCACTTGAGATATTCTCATCACCCTTGTTCAAGGTTCATCATCTTCTCCTCTAGAATTTTCTTGAGAGAAAAAGAAAAGGAGAAATAGAATTCTAAAGTGAGCAAAATTATTAATTCATCAACCTACTCTCATCTAGCCCATTAGTGTAGGTTGTTTGCTTCACTAATTCCTTAATTAGTGAAAAGGTAGTTTGAGTTAAAGATTCTTCAAGGTAGATCATCTTCGGTCTCGAAGACGAGGAAGCAAGCTCGTTCCTTTCACCAAGTGGAGCCTAAGAAGAGTTCGAGAGACCACTATTTGGAGATAAGAGACTACTACTTGGAACTTTAGAAGTGAAGGACCGGTGTGCAAATGTTGTATTCTCTATTCACTTAGTGTAAAGTTTGTTTACATGCTTACAAACCCTAATTCTCTAGTTCGATTCTAGGTTAGCATGCTTTAGCACACTAGATTTTTTAAAATTGTATACTCGATGCATGTTTAAATCTAGTAGTAGTGCTAAGGCACACTTTCATGGTATCAGAGCAAAGCTAGAGCATTAGGTTTAGTCTAAACGACGTTAAAGTGTTCGATCGAAGTTTCGAAACCCATATTTCCCTAGTTTTTGTAAAAATTTTCAAAAGTTGGAAACTTTAAGATTAAAAATTTGTAGAAAATCGTGCAGGGTATATAGTGGAGCCCCAAGAAATTCGAGGGCCCAACTCGACCACTTGACCGCGGAACCGCGACCTAACCTAGGGTTTAGCCGCGGTTGCGCGGCAACATTGGTGAGTTGTGGACTTGTGTTTCTTGTGCTACTCCATAATAAAATTTAGCACTTTCTGGGTATTTTTAGTGAGGCTCAAGCTGTTAAGGTCTCTGCGATTTGTGGGTGTTTGATAATTCAATCGAAATGTTTAACATCGTTTAGATTATATTGATATGTGATACAATATTTAGAATCCACAATAATTAGTTTTGTGAAAACTAGTCTGTGTTCTGTAAATCTAGCAATTTAGTCTATTTTGATAGATTGCCACGGAGTTTCGATTCGGATCAAAACTCCATCGCAATCTCGTATAGTACGCGAACACTCATCGGGTAACACTACTAGATAGCCATGCCCCCATAGCCCCGACCAGGTGACTATAGGAGAACCCTGTTGCCAAAAGCATCCACTCGGGTGCTCACGGCCGCGGTGTTCCGCCTAAGTGCACTTCGTCGACGGCATCGGGGGTGTGGCCATCAACTAAAGTTCCTGATATGCATTGGATCAGTTAGTCGGGAAACCTGTTGAATTACCTGAATGGTTATTGAAAAGTGTTTTCAATTCGAGACTAAAAAACAAGGTTTATTATGTTTGGCATGAAATTCGAAGTATGTGATATTTCGGGTTTATGATGTCTAGAGATGTTGCGGATTTTAATTATTGCGGTTTTCATTTTCTATTCTGCGACCGTAAGTGTAATATGTGGTGTATCCTCAATCTCGTTACTATATGTCAACGATATTTAGGATTCACATATTTACTTACGTTGATGACATGCGATGTTTATGTGTTGTTGTGATATGTTATATTGGATCGTCGTGAATGAATAGCAAGGAGTTTTTACGTGAGATGAGAATTTTTCTATTTTCATTCATGTAAAATTATATGTAATATTCTTTTATTGGGACACTTCCAGGTTCTGGATGATGTCACCATTGATGTATATTATTTGCTTTTCCGCATTAGAATAGACCCAAGGCGGGGAGCACAAGTAACCGGGTTCTACAGTCCAGTAGGAGACCATCTCGAGGAGTCGAGACCGGGTCGCCTAACTCTAGAATTGGAAGGGTTTCTTGCCGCTCTTGTAGGGATCTAGAGATGTGGGTTTGGCTATTCATAACTACCGTGGAATCCGTATTTTCATTACTGGCTTAATTTAAAACACGGACCTCCTAGTATATCCAATATTACATATGTTGACTTCTGCTGCTTGAGTTCTGTGATGTGATCATATAACTGCGTGAGACAAATGCTATATAGCTGATATATATAATAAACGTTGCTTATATTTTGCACCCACGCTAGTCCATCCCCCGCTCTGCCGTTAGTTAAGTAACCTAACAGTGGATGATATGGCCTCGTGGTGAATGTGGATGGCATATGCGTACATTTTATTTTTGTTTCTTCTGTGATGTTTAGAAAATATAAATGATGGGACTTCATTAATGAGATTAATGAAAAGAAAAGAAACCTAAAGATATTGTAGAATCAAATTTTTCAAAAAGGTAGCTCTAGTTATTGCTTTGCATAACGGTATTCCTTTATGAATATCCAGCACCTCATTCGATGAGGAAAGAGCCGAGATCTTTTCACCGGGAATGACCTCTTTAGCAAAAGCTAGCAAATGCTACAACCCACTCAGTTTGTTTTAAAAACTACTCGATTTTGAAAGCGGAGCTTAAACCACTCCTTTTTCAAATCATTAGATTCTACAACGATATCATGTTCATTACGTTAAAGGTTTTATTCAAAACCAGTCGTAGCACTCCGTCATTTCAGATAAGTGCTATTTAGTATTCGTGCTGCGTTTGTTGACCATAGCTAAGGCGTAGTGTACGATAACTGATTAGTGCTTATCTTCAGCATATGATGTAATTAGATTAGGGTAGTCGTACGACTTTGTTGACCATAGCCAAGGGTCGTACGGGTGGGTTTAATTCAATCACGAAATGACGGGTTGAACTTGGTTAGCACTTATGATTTGTTGACCATAGCCAAGGTCATAAGTTGCTAGGGGTAAAAACATATATTGGGAATTTCAAGTGTTGAAATTTACAATGAGATTGCATATCTTCTATGAGATAGTTAGATCCCGATACCCACTGCGAATAAGAGTTACTCCTGGGAGAATTTTGCACTCTACAATTAGCTGATCCAGTAGGTGTCTAAGAAAGGTGTTAACGGGTTATGTCCCTACGGAAATGAGATTATTTAATTAGTTCCATACGAAAGCATGGGGAGACTCCCTCGGAATACCAATACCTGCCTAGCTAACCAATTGGCAAACTTGTAGGGTGTAATTAATCCCGACAAATCTTACCTTTTAGGGTTTGAAGGAAGATTTGATAAAAACAGTGGGAGCTATCCTGATTAGATAAGATAATAACCAATCTAAACTTGCAAGTGCGCACACTAAAGTGTTTTCTTCTCTCTCTCTCTAGGTAGCAACCATGACATGCCTTAATCAAGATAATAATATGGATGTATTGACCGAACCCGCTTATTATTCTGAGATGGGGAACATTGGTTCCGCTTTGTCTTATGATTGTCATAAGTTTGAGCAAAGAATAGGAGAATATCAGGATTCCCACGCAACCCGAACGAAGAAAGAGCATGATGATGCATCTTCTTCGGGTGTGTTCGTTACCGAGAACTGTTTCTCAGTATGCTCTACGTCATGGGTATTGGATACTGGATCAGGATCCCACGTTTGTAAGGGTTAAGAAGAAGTAGAGAACTGGAAAATGGTGATAAGTCTATCGTGGTAGGGAAAGATGCAATTGTTGCAGCCAAAGCAGTTAGCGAATATCACCTTGTATTACCAAATGGTAATACATTGATTTTGAACGACTGTTATTTCGTACCAAAAATGATGTGCAGCTTAATATCAATTTCTTTATTAGATAAAGAAGGATATAAGTTTGTACTAGAGAAAAAGGTTATGAACATTTTTTAAATCAAATGTTGATTGGGTTTGATACATTGTATAACGGTATATACGTTCTAAATCAAACTACACTTCTAAATATACAGAACACGCACAAGTGGAAAAGTTCAGAAATGAACGAATCCTTCTTGTGGCATTGTAGACTTAGTCATATCAATGCGACAAGACTAACTAAGTTGCATAAAGATGGATATTGGAATCAGTTCGAATTTACATCTTATAAAACTTGCCAGTCATGTCTCAAAAGCAAGATGACCAAAACTCTTTTTACTGGACATGAAGAAAGAGTTACTGAATTCTTTGGACTAGTACATAGTGATGTATGCGGTCCTATGTCTACGCATGCTATGAATGGTTTCTCGTACTTTATTATATTCACCGATGATCTCTCAAGATTCGGACATGTATTCTTGTTGAAACACAAATACGAAGCTTTCGAGAAATTCAAAGGATACAACTACGAAGTTGAGAACCAGATGGGTAAAAGTATTAAAATCCTTCGATCTGATCGGGAAGGAGAATACTTGAGCACGGAATTCCGTGACTATTTAAAAGAGAATGGGATTCTCTCTCAGCTTACTCCTCCATATACACCACAGCACAATGGAGTATCGGAGCAAAGGAATCGCACCCTATTAGATATGGTGCGCTCTATGATGAGTATTACTGAGTTACATATTTCCTTTTGGGGTTATGCATTTGGGACAGCTACATACGTATTGAATAGGGTTCCGACCAAATCAATGCCTACCACTCCATATGAGATATGGAATGGGAAGAGACCATGTCAAAAGGCAAAATCCGGATAAGCTCGAGGCAAGATCTGTTTTGTGCAAGTTTTTAGGATATCCAAAAGATTCATATGGATATATCTTCTACCATACTGAGGAACAAAGGTGTTTGTTTCTCAACTTGCCACATTTTTAGCAAAGGAATTTCTTGTGAAAGAAATTAATGGTAATGAGGTAGAACTGGAAGAAGTTCCAGCTACACAAACTATAACTGATGATTTAGAAGAACCGGAGGATTCAATAGTCCCCTACGAACCTCAGCCGCTCCGCAATTCTAATAGGGTTCCTCATCCACCTGAGAAATACTATGGTTTTGTCATAAACGGTAGGAGTGAGGATTGCATCTTGGAAGATGATGACCCAACTAGTTTCAAGCAGACCATCATAAGTGGAGACTCTGTGAAATAGCTGGATGCTATGTGATCTGAGATGGAATCCATATACACCAACAAAGTATGGACTTTGGAAGTTGCTCTTAAAGGAGTAAAACACATCGGGAGAAAGTGGGCCTTTAAGAAGAAACTTGGTGTGGATGGAAAGGTTGAGACCTTCAAAGCTAGACTTGTAGCAAAAGGTTTTCGTCAACGACCAGATATCGATTATGATGAAACATTTTCTCTAGTGGCTATGCTTAAGTCCATCAGGATCATACTTGTCATTGCCGCATGCCATGACTATGAAATCTGGCTGATGGATTTCAAGACCGCTTTTCTAAATGGTGATTTAGAAAAGAGTGTGTACATGACACAGCCAGATGGATTCATAGATAGTGGGAGCAGCGGAAAAGTATGCAAGCTGCTTAAATCAATTTACGGATTAAAGAAGGCATCGCAGAGCTGGAACATCTGTTTCTATGTGGCAGTCAAAGAGTTTGACTTCATCAAAAACGTAGATGAACCTTATATATACAAGAAGGTTATAGAGAGTAAGGTTGTCTTCGTCGTATTATACGTGGATGAAATACTCTTGATAGGAAATGATGTTCCTATGCTACACTCAGTCAAGCTCTTCTTATCACAAAAGTTCTCCATGAAAGATCTAGGTGATACCTCCTACATCCTAGGGATTAAGATCTATAGATATAGATCTAAGAGGATGTTAGGATTGTACCAATCCAGGTACATTGACACCATACTAAAGAGGTTTAATATGGAATATTCTAAGCGTGGTAATTTACCCGCTTGCTCAGGAATCACTCTCTCCAAAGAAATTTCTCCCAAGACTGATTTGGAGAGGGCTCACATGCAACGGATACCCTATGCTTCTACAGTTGGGTCAATCATGTACGTGATGTTACGCTCTAGACCGGATATAGCTTACGCACTTAGTGTGATAAATAGGTATGAATCAGATATAAGTACACGGCAGCGCCCCGGCCGTCTAACAGACGCCAATATGCGGAACAAAACTTTTACGACTGGCGCTATCGCGTACTTTATCCCGGATCGTCCATTAAAGCTAAACTAACAAATTGTAAAGAGGGTAGAATTGTTATACCGAATGATCCGAGTCCTTCGGTCTTCAACCATCATCCCACGCTATGTTGCAACTGATCCGAACTTGCTCGATCTCCGGTCTCGTCGTCCAGGTGGCACCACGTCGACGGATCTTTAAACGGGCTCCCGCCTCTAAACCGAGGCAACTCGATCATCAAGTTTGCCAAAAGAGACGACCAAGATGAAGTAGAGAATGAGTAGAACACTTTGTCTCGCTATGTCCAAGGTCACGGATGAACGGTTATAGAAGTTGCCGTTTGGAATCAGGTGAATGGAAATTAGGCTATGAAATTTCCATACACTTGTATCATAATCTTTTACCAATATGAAATGAATCAAAAATCACCCCTCACAAAGAAGTGGCCGGCCACATTATAAAGAGAAGGGAGGTGAGTGTAGGAGCAAGTGGTGACCATTAGAAAAGCTTCTCACAAAAGATCAAGAGGAAAAAATCTAAGCAAGAATAAAAAGCATTAATGAAAAGGTGACTCACTAATTACACCTCATCATCCAATTAATGCAAGATGGTGACTCACTAATCTAGTCATCAAAACAAGAAGCTTCTACTAATGACCCACCTCATGACTCACCATCAAGAAGAAAAGATAAATCCGCATTTGACCGACTGTCAAATACGGCTGATAGAAAACTGGAAACTGGCAACTTCCAAAAATCATCCCGAAACGAATTTCAGGATAACCCCGTATTGGTATAAACATACCCACATTTGTATTACTACCGAATACAAATGCAACTGAGACAAAGATATTATATCTACACAGTATAATACTGGGTTCCGGCTTAAACCAAAGCCTACCAGTATTATCTGCCCGAAAACTGACACGTGCGAAAATGCACGTGCATTTTCCGAACCTTGCCATAAACCCATACGGCCTCTACAACGTTTCGCCCGAACTTGGGAAAGTGTCGGTGGGGGACTCTAATGACTCATCAACACACTGGCACTGGGTATAACCCCTAGCACGTCAGAGGTACAAGCTGTACGTAACGTTTTGCCTATGTGTTGATTGGAAGGGAAGCTGACGAGCGAACTCATCTATAAACCCTACTGAGCCTAACAGTGACAATATCCGTACAGTCCGGAACATTCGTCTATGAGTATCGCATATACGGCCTAGAGGGCCGGTAAACGTCAGACCCCCAATAGCTGCATAAGTCGTGTCAGAGAGCAGCCCAGAACACCCTGAGATTCTGCTGGTATACCTACCAGTATATCTCGATTACCCTGGCCAGGGATTTCGTGTAATGGCTCTCCTAAACACAGCGCGATCTCACCCCCAATACCGGGAGAGACGAATCCCCGAGGATCCGCTCACTCGCCTCCAATGTGGCTCGGGACTGTACCCAAAATATACCTGTTTGCATGACTCCTTTGACCCGTGGTAGGGTATAAATCAAAGCACAGTGGGAACTCACACGAGACAAATGACGACCTCAGGTCGATGAACTAACCTGTACACATGTTACCAGGGAACTGCTATCTGACGATATGTATAATACCAACTAGCATGTTCCCGGCGAGTCCTGTCCGGTGTACTCATAACCCAATGAGCACCTGTATACATCTTAGGTGATCTAACTGACACCGGTGGCTTATGAGACCGGCCACCGCCCCTCGTCGGGGTCTCGACTGCATACACTAGTCTACTCTGGAGTATCGATGCCCTGTCTCGAAACTCCCACGACTAGGGACACTTTAAGGATGTGCTTATAGACCCCAGCTCCCACCTATATGATCGCCATCATACTACTGGTAGTCAAAAAAGAATCCTATGCGCTCTATCATGATGATAAAGACAAACCAGATAGCATACTATCATCTCGAGTAAGACTATTTTATCGGTATAGGTCCTCCCTCAATCATTGCAATCACGTACCTGCGATCCAATAATTGACTTAGAGGGCACTATATCCAACAATCTCCCACTTGCACTTAAGGCTAATTATTGTGATGTCGTGTACTCACAACTTGTGTGATACCGAGCATCCAACTCCTCTACTAATCTGTTTCACAATGCTCGTTTGTAAAACTCTTGTGTTCGAGAAATTGCCTCAGTGAGTGGATCCGCTTCGGTGTTTCTTTCTGTATCTCTCTATATCTCAACTTCGCGGAGAAAACCACCTCCCGAATTGAGTAATACCTGTCTTAGAATATGTCTGGATATCTGATGGGACCTAGTTCATAAATGAACTCCAAATCCAAACTTCTTAGACTGTATCGATCACTGAAACTAATCAGTGTTGCGCACTATGCCTCCCACAGTATCCTCTTGGACCGCCTGTCCATAATACTGTCCCTTGTCAGAGGGGAAAAATATAACTCTGACAATCACTCTGTCATCCAGGTCACCTTGGAAGCCAGGAATGATGACCGTCTCCTAAGGAGGTTGTCGTCATCAAATCCGTAGAACATGCACTTATGTTCTAAAACTGCTTCCTTATGTTTCTACAGGATTGAATTAATATAAACTTATTGTATCTAGTGTAAAACAAAATCTGGTGTGGTACTTGACATCTCACGATTGACTCAATTGCCTAAGCAAGTGATCTGCCAATCATGAACGTCCCTCTCCTCTTTAGTCTGTAAGACACCTTCAAAGAGGGTGACTCCATCACCTGCAGGTACACCACCATGCCAGGAGTCATCTATTCTAAAATACTATTAGAATATTGTCAAAGTACCCACATTGGGAAACTACCCAAATCTAAATCTAAAACCATAGATCTAGTAACCAGAATGTCAGATATTATATCCATATCCTTTGTGGAGAAACTGTATGACGACCATAGTATAACCGATCATAGTATAGGAATTTTACTTCCTACTCTGTGTATGTCATCCAAATACCAAGACATCACATCCTACTACCTTTCTCTACAGATCCATCCCCTATTCTGATGAAGTCAAACCCATGACTGTCACATCAAAAATTAGATGATCTATCTCCGCTATATCTGGTCAAGTCTATAAATAGATATTAGCTACTTGCCCACTATGCTTCCGCTGCTCCCACTGACTACGACAACCCTCTGGCAGAATAATATATACGCACATTTCTAAAACTAGTTTAGAACGACGCTATACTTATCCTCCTGCCAGGTCTCATAGATTGGAACAACAGCAGTGTCAAGTTTGGGTAAACAAGAACCTCCCTGCCACCTTCCTTGAGGCTACTTGAGTACCTCTCGGGTGTCTGAGGTTACCCACCATATTTGCGGAGTGGCTAATGGAATGTCAAACCTGATTAAATATATAAGTCCTATTGAATTTTCCGTAATCGTTTGCGGTTCTGGAATCACTTCCAGTTCTACCATACTCCCACTTCTGTTTTCTGAAAAAATCTATTTTAATAAAACTGTGGCGAGTCAAGAACAATATCACTATTGATCTTCCAGATGGTAGAAAATCAACCCTCGTCAAAGCTAGGGTCAACCCACAAACTATCATTACAGAAACGTACCTTGAGTTTTCAGTGTCTGTTTTAAAGCATAAGCTGGACAACTCCCCTTACCTTAACATCGTTAAGATATGAAGCAATCTATATCCAATATAGAAACATAGGCACTTATTTTAATTTGGAACCAAATTCTAATCATGCATCTGTCTCCAGTGCATATCAACTTAATGGAGAGAGGCTAATCAGCATTATTCAACTTAGGAATCCATCCAATTACGAGTAACCTGAAAGAGAAACAAGTTTCTCAAAACCATTACTATCAACTGAATACTAATCACAATAATCTACATCTTCGATTTCTTTGAAGAATCCCGATACTTGTGACACTTGGTTCTCTACTTTATTCCTATACCCACAACTTCTCAAAACTTAGACATTGTATTTCTACGAAACACTTGTCTAAAAACTAGAGAAGTCACAAGTAAACAGAACATAGTACGAGGACCTATCCCTTTGTCCTGACGGACACTGGACAACATACAATACTCTGTATAAGTCCTCTGAGTTGAATAACTCAAAACCTGTGCATCGTAGGTTGAAAAACTATACCCAGGCGATTTCCTCAAATATCACCAATTACAACGAATTCCGATATAATGAGAATGATCACCTAATTTCCAATAACTTGCTCCCACTCAACATCTGTATTCTCATATAGATGTGAGAATGAAACCTGGTAAATACATACCCTGGAGTAAGTATCTAATCGGGAAATCAGATTTCAATTAACAATGCACAGTGTAACTGAAACATGAAAATGTTTCGAAAGGGTGTCCTGGTATTCTTAGTAATGCCTCTTCCATAATCCAATTCATGACTTTAACCGTATATTTCCCTGCCACCTTTCCAATTCCCTTTATTTGTATTTAGTCGTTACCTTCTGTACACCATCATTAGGCTAAATAGTTTTCTTCCTTCCCTACCGTTCGACACCGGCCTATGGTTTGGAAGAAGAATATCCAGTAAGTATAATAGGTGTATCCTCCTAATCCTAGGAGTACTCGCAACTTGAGAGAAGGTGGCGATAAAAGACAACTGAATAAACCGTAATCTTATTTCTCCTGAACCGGAATCCATCCTCGAAAAAATATCCTTCGAATTCGTATATAACCATACGATGGATTTATCCAATGGAATTGGATGTTCGTAGTGATACAGGTTGTTCTGGAGAAATCAAAGGTGAAGTAGGAGTGGCGATGAAATACGTGGTTTGGTCGTGAATATGAATAGTCGCAATTTACTTTGCCCTCATTCTAATTCCTTTATTTTTGTCTTTATTTATTACCTTCTGTATACCCGGCTTAGGCTAATTGGTTTTCTTCATTCCCTACCTTTCGGCACCTGCCTATGGTTTGGAATAAGACTATCCAGTAAGCATAATAGGTGTACCCTCATAATCCTAGGAGTACTCGCAACTTGAGAGAAGGTGGCGATAAAAGACAACTGAATAAACCTTAATCTTATTTCTCCTGAACCGGAATCCATCCTCGAAAAAATATCCTTCGAGTTCGTATATAACCATACGATGGATTTATCCAATGGAATTGGATGTTCGTAGTGATATGGGTTGTTCTGAGAAATACAAAGAGTAAAAGAAGGAGCGGTAATGACTTATGCAACTATAGACAATCGAAAAGCCAGTATTTTAAGAAGATTCGGTCAACTTTGGTCACTGAGTTATAGTCTAAGGTCGGTCAAAAGTCGCTGCCATAAGAGAGAGAGAAAAGAAACACTCTGCGTGCACTCTAACCTAGATCAGAATGGTTATCATTTTATCTAATTAGGAAACCTCCAACTGTAATCTCAAATTCTCCTCCAAACCTGAAAGAAGAATTAGTCGGGGTCACCCGAAGAGTAAACCAACTCATCAGTGAGAATCGGGATCCAACTATCATCGCATGATAACTTGATGGAAGCCACTCAAGTCATCATACTCCAGAAGGTATGCGCAAGTCTGGCAAGTTTCTTGTATGTTTGAAACTCCCGATGTAATTTTTATTCCATGCTCTTATGACCTTGACGTAGGCCAACAAGTCATAAGCAACATGTCAAGTTCTACCCATCGTTGTCCTGATCAACTTAAGGCATCGTACATGCCCTTGACGTAGGCCAACAAGGTGTACGTCTGACTTAAACTAATGCATCTATCTATGCAACAAATGAATACCCAGCAGCTACCAAACACTATGTCTTGACGTAGGCCAACAAACATAGCTTGAATACTACTGACCATCCATAAGAAATGACGGAGGATTACGGCTGGTTTTTGGCGAAAAACCTTTAACGTAATGAACTTGATCTCGTTGAAGGAACCTGATAGCTTTATACAAATATATAGTAGCGAAAACCTTTTGTTAAAGAAGTCACTCCCGGTGAAGGGATCTCGGCTCTTTCCTCGTAGAATGAGGTGCAGGATATTCCAACTGAATACCGCTATGTAAAACAAAAGGAAACGTCTTTGTAATAATTTTAAAATTTGTTCCAACAACATCAAATATAGGTTTGTTTTATCTTTGCATTGATAAGAATCAACGCAGTCCCATCAATCAATCACACCAGAAAAGAACGAAAATAAAATGTACGTATATGCCATCCGCATTCGTCACTGGGTCCCGTCATCACTCGTTAGGTTACTTAACTAACGACAGAGCGGGGACTGGACTAGCGCGGGTGTAAAACATATACAACATCTAATAGTATATATACTAATATACAGTAATCGCTCCAGGCGTGATAATATGCAACATTACAGAAAAGTAATAAGCATCACAGAACAATACAGATAATCTGGGATCCCCGGGTTTCACAGAGCCGCTACTGAAACCCGACGTTCCCTTGGTCGTGTGGATATCCTGTGAAATGAAACCTAGACCCTACGGGTGCGGCAAGTTACCCGCCAAAACCTGAAGCGAGGTAGTCCCCACAACATAGTGAATGGAATACCCGGCACTTCACGGAATCCGGTAAATTGAGCACCCCTTCTTGGGTCAACCTGTACCCCCTACTAGTGCGGCGAATAGTCTGCCAATTCTAGAGTGAGGTCCCTTTGCCTCTCAATGCCATGAGATACGGACCCGTTGCCCTCTAGAACCCGGCTATTCGTACACCCCGCCGCGGGGTAAACCTAGTATAGAAAATAAAAAATAGTACAACAGGTACATCGACCGCAACCTGGTCGTGCCCCAAAAGAATATTATACAAACAGACAGTGACGGCAGTCCACATGTTGGACGCTCACCCCGCAATATCAAATGTACAATTAAATTCAAACATCTCTATCTTTGCACCCTGCTATCCATCACGACGAATCCGCAATATTACAGCACAACACAGAACATCAACACGAATGTCACGTTCGCAAACCCGTCTAAAAGAACTATAGCAATCAGACGCGGTTTACCGATCAAATGACATTCCCGGTCGGAGATATAATGAAAGTACTGAAAACTAACAAGTTTAAAATTTCGATCTACTAAATTTCCCGAAGTGGGTCCCACATACATCTGGTGTACAGTAACAAAATTTTGGCCTAAAAGACATATACCAAAAACCACCATTTCCCATGAAAAACCCACTGGAAAAATTTGGCGCACTGTTCCCACAAAAGCGCGGCGGATCACCGGCCAAACCATGGTTTGGGCCGCGGATCCGCGGTCGTTTTGTGGGATCACGTGCTCAAATTTCACCAGTATTCTTCAAAAACCCTGCATGATTTTCTGAAATGCTCAAAATTAATTTTGGAACAGTTTAAAAATCGACAGAAACATCATGTACAGAAAATTGTGATTTCGGAAATTCCGTTCGATCGATCTTTTAAACGCGTTAGCACAAGTTAGTATAGCTTAATGGTGATACCACTGTAAGTACACGGCAGCGCCCCGGCCGTCTAACAGACGCCAATATGCGGAACAAAACTTTTACGACTGGCGCTATCGCGTACTTTATCCCGGATCGTCCATTAAAGCTAAACTAACAAATTGTAAAGAGGGTAGAAATTTTATACCGAATGATCCGAGTCCTTCGGTCTTCAACCA
This sequence comes from Agapanthus africanus, assembly GCA_030015575.1. Lineage (NCBI taxonomy): Eukaryota > Viridiplantae > Streptophyta > Magnoliopsida > Asparagales > Amaryllidaceae > Agapanthus > Agapanthus africanus. Next base: position 370,723,335 of record JASDDO010000010.1, read on the forward strand.
TCATCCCACGCTATATTGCAACTGATCCGAACTTGCTCGATCTCCGGTCTCGTCGTCCAGGTGGCACCACGTCGACGGATCTTTAAACGAGCTCCCGCCTCTGAACCGAGGCAACTCGATCATCAAGTTTGCCAAAAGAGATGACCAAGATGAAGTAGAGAATGAGTAGAACACTTTGTCTCGCTATGTCCAAGGTCACGGACGAACGGTTATAGAAGTTGCCGTTTGGAATCAGGTGAATGGAAATTGGGCTATGAAATTTCCATACACTTGTATCATAATCTTTTACCAATATGAAATGAATCAAAAATCACCCCTCACAAAGAAGTGGCCGGCCACATTATAAAGAGAAGGGAGGTGAGTGTAGGAGCAAGTGGTGACCATTAGAAAAGCTTCTCAGAAAAGATCAAGAGGAAAAAATCTAAGCAAGAACAAAAAGCATTAATGAAAAGGTGACTCACTAATTACACCTCATCATCCAATCAATGCAAGATGGTGACTCACTAATCTAGTCATCAAAACAAGAAGCTTCTACTAATGACTCACCTCATGACTCACCATCAAGAAGAAAAGATAAAACCGCATTTGACCGACTGTCAAATACGGCTGATAGAAAACTGGAAACTGGCAACTTCCAAAAATCAACCCGAAACGAATTTCAGGATAACCCCGTATTGGTATAAACATACCCGCATTTGTATTACTACCGAATACAAATGCAACTGAGACAAAGATATTATATCTACACAGTATAATACTGGGTTCCGGCTTAAACCAAAGCCTACCAGTATTATCTGCCCGAAAACTGACACGTGCAAAAATGCACGTGCATTTTCCGAACCTTGCCATAAACCCATACGGCCTCTACAACGTTTCGCCCGAACTTGGGAAAGTGTCGGTGGGGGACTCTAATGACTCATCAACACACTGGCACTGGGTATAACCCCTAGCACGTTAGAGGTACAAGCTGTACGTAACGTTTTCCTATGTATTGATTGGAAGGGAAGCTGATGAGCGAACTCATTTATAAACCCTACTGAGCCTAACAGTGACAATATCCGTACAGTCCGGAACATTCGTCTATGAGTATCGCATATACGTCCTAGAGGGCCGGTAAACGTCAGACCCCCAATAGCTGCATAAGTCGTGTCAGAGAGCAGCCCAGAACACCCTGAGATTCTGCTGGTATACCTACCAGTATATCTCGATTACCCTGGCCAGGGATTTCGTGTAATGGCTCTCCTAAACACAGCGCGATCTCACCCCCAATACCGGGAGAGACGAATCCCCGAGGATTCGCTCACTTGCCTCCAATGTGGCTCGGGACTGTACCCAAAATATACCTGTTTGCACGACTCCTTTGACCCGTGGTAGGGTATAAATCAAAGCACAGTGGGAACTCACACGAGACAAATGACGACCTCAGATCGATGAACTAACCTGTACACATGTTACCAGGGAACTGCTATCTGACGATATGTATAATACCAACTAGCATGTTCCCGGCGAGTCCTGTCGGGTGTACTCATAACCCAATGAGCACCTGTATACATCTTAGGTGATCTAACTGACACCGGTGGCTTGTGAGACCGGCCACCGCCCCTCGTCGGGGTCTCGACTGCATACACTAGTCTACTCTGGAGTATCGATGCCCTGTCTCGAAACTCCCACGACTAGGGACACTTTAAGGATGTGCTTATAGACCCCAGCTCCCACCTATATGATCGCCATCATACTGCTGGTAGTCAAAAAAGAATCCTATGGGCTCTATCATGATGATAAAGACAAACCAGATAGCATACTATCATCTCGAGTAAGACTGTTTTATCGGTATAGGTCCTCCCTCAATCATTGCAATCACGTACCTGCGATCCAATAATTGACTTAGAGGGCACTATATCCAACATCAGATCCTAGGGAAAAACACTGGACAGTGAAGAACATTCTTAAGTACTTGAGAAGGACTAAAGAAATGTTCTTGGTGTATGGTAATGGAGATCTCCAGGTGGAGTCCTTTACCGATTCGAGCTTCCAGAGTGATAAGGATGACAGTAAGTCGGTCTCGGCTTTTGTCTTTACCCTCAATGGAGGGGCGATATGTTGGAAGTGTTCCAAGCAAGATACCATGGCAGACTTGACGATGGAGGATGAATATATCGCTGCCGACAGTGCTTCCAAAGAGGTTGTCTAGATGATGAAGTTCAAAGATGAACTTAGTGTGGTTCCATAAATTGAGGATACAATACCCTTGTTTTATGATAACATTGGAGCTGTAACTTTGGCCAAGGAACCCCGCTTCCATCAGCGATCCGGGCATATTATTAGGCGGTATCACCTGATCTGGGAGATAGTTGATTGCCAGTAGATCGAGGTCAGGAGAGTTGACATGAAGGACAACACAGCGGATCCACTCACGAAGGACCTCCCCTAGACACAATTTGAAAGACTTTTTGGGATGTTGGGTTATGCGATACTACAACAACTGGCCTTAGTGCAAGTGGGAGATTGTTAGACATATGTATGCCCTAGAGGTCATTAGTGTATATTATAGTGGATGCTTGGACGTATATATATATATATATATATAGGACTTTCTTGCTCGACATGATAGTATGCTATCTGGTTGCTATTTATCTAAACATGTACACTTATATTATTCTGTCTCTCTGATACATGTTGATAAAGCCCTTAGGATGTTAGCTTTACTACCAGGACTATGATGCAGATCATACTAGTGGGGCTTGTGTAGTCCGCAAGCACATCTTTTAACCGCTCCTAGAGGGAGTATCGAGACAAGGCATCGATATTCCAGATTAGACTAGTATGTACGTTTCTTGACCCTGTATGGGACAATGGTTGATGCAACAACCATTGGTGTTTGACATCAAAGATTGTACACAGGTGCTCATTAAAGAATGGGTACACCGAACAGGACTCTTCGAGAACTCCTAGATAGTACCATATCTATCGCCAGATAGCAGTTCTCTGGTGATACTGGTATAGGTTAGTCTGTAGACCCGAGATCGTCATAGAGTCTTGTGTGGTTCCCACTGTGCTTTGATTTCCTCCCTACCACGGCTCAAAGGATTCGTACTAACAGGTGGATTTTGGGTACTGTCCCGAGTCACATAGAGGCAATGAGCGATAGGAAGGGTTTCGACTCTCCAGGTATAGGGAGTTGATGTTGCGCTATACTCGATTGGCTATAACAGCAAGTCCCTTGCCAGGGCTGATGACATTTACTGATAAGTGTTATCAGTAGTTTCTCAAACGGTTAAAGGCCACACATTGGCATGACTTATCATGTTACTGTGGTCTGACGATTCCATCCCTAGACTCGATATGCGACATATCAGACGAAGAAACCGGACTGTACGGTAAGTGTTGCTTATAGGATTTGCGGGAGTTTGGACAAGCTTACTTGTTAATCTTCTATTCGCTCGATACCTGGGTAGCCGTTACGTCCAGCTAGTACCGCTGACGGCTTGTAGGTGACTAATGTGATCATGACCAACTGCTGGCATATTGACGAGTCTTTAGAGTCCCACACAGAGGTTTCCTAGCTCAAGCGAAACGAAGTGGGGCACATATGTGATATGTGCGGTTACTTGATTAAATAAGTGTATGTGATGTCGTATTCTAATCTCGCAATATATGATATCGATGAGGTTATATGTGATATAACTGTGTTATTGAATCAAGTGTTGATTCAATAATTTGATATACATATAAATGATATTAGTCGGTCATATATGATATAACCGGATTATTGAATCAAGTGTTGATTTAATAATTTGATATATATATATATATATTTTTGATATATTAATATATATTAACTAATATTATCTCACTAAAGAATTTCTTCTCTTGAATATATATGTTGATATATGTATAATTGTGTACACACACACACACACACACACACACACTATTGTATTATGGTGGATGATATATAGAACATGGGTGTATGGGACTCACACCATACCATGGATAATGTTGGGTGATTTATATTTAAAGTAAAAAGGAAATTAGTGGAAAATGAGCATGGATTTAGATGATTCAAGAAATCATGACTCATCCCACTAATTTTGTTTTACTCTAGATATTTTATAACCTAACATTTATCCTTAGCCGTGGTTAACTCTCTAAAAATATCACTTAAGATATTTTTCTTCACCCTAGTTCAAGGTTCATCTTCTTCTCGTCTTGAATTTTCTTGAGAGAAAACGAAAAAGAGAAATAGAATTATAAAGTGAGCAAAATTCCTACTTCATCAACCTGCTCTCATCTAGCCCATTAGTGTAGGTTGTTTGCTTCACTAATTCCTCAATTACTGAAGATGCAGCTTGAGTTAGAGATTCTTCAAGGTGGATCATCTTCGGCCACGAAGACGACGAAGCAAGCTCGTTCCTTTCACCAAGTGGAGCCTAAGAAGAGTTCGAGGGACCATTGCTTAGACCTAAGGGACTACAACTTGGAGCTTTAGAAGTGAAGAACCAGTCTACAAAGGTTGTATTCTCTATTCACTTAGTGTAAAGTTTGTTTACATGTTTACAAACCCTAATTCTCTAGTTCGATTCTAGGTTAGCATACTTTAGCACACTAGATTTTTTAAAATTGTATTCTCGATACATGTTTAAACCTAGTAGTGGTGCTAAGGTATACTTTCATGGTATCATAGCCAAGCTAGAGCATTAGGTTTAGTCTAAACGACGTTAAAGTGTTCGATCGAAGTTTCGAAACCCATATTTCCTTAGTTTCTGTATTTTTTTTCAAAAGTTGAAAATTTTAAGATTAAAAATAGGCAGAAAATCGTGCAGGGTATATAGTGGAGCCCCAAGAAATTTGAGGGCCCAACTCAACCACTTGGCCGCGGAATAGCGTCCTAATCTAGGGTTTAGCCGCAGTTGCGCAGCAACATTGGTGAGTTGTGGACTTGTGTTTCTTTTGTTGCTCCATAATGATATTTGGCACATTCTGGGTATTTTTAGTGAGGCTCAAGCTGTTAAGATCTCTGGAATTTGTGGGTGTTTGATAATTCGATCGAAATGTTTAACATCGTATATATTATATTGATATGTGATACAATATTTAGAATCTACAATAATTAGTTTTGTGAAAACTAGTTTGTGTTTTGTAAATCTAGCAATTTTGTCTCTTTTGATAGATTGCCACAGAGTTTCGATTCGGATCAAAACTCCGTCGCAATCTCGTATAGTACGTGAACACTCACCGGGTAACACTACTAGATAGCCATGCCCCATAGCTCCAGCCAAGTGACTATAGGACAACCCCGTTGCCAAAAGCATCCACTCGGGTGCTCGCGGCCGCGGTGTTCGGCTTAGTGCACTTCATCGACGGCATCAGGGGTGCGGCCATCTACTAAAGTTCCCGACGAGCATTCGATCGGTTAGTCCGGAAACCTGTTGAATTACCCGACTGATTATTGAAAAGTGTTTTCAATTCGAGACTAATAGGCAAGGTTTATTATGTTTGGCATGAAATCCGAAGTATGTGATATTTCGGGTTTATGATGTCTAACGATATTGTGGATTCTAATTATTGTAGTTTTCATTTTCTTTTCTGGGACTGTAAGTGTAATATGTGGTCTATCCTCGATCTCGTTACTATATGTCAATGATATTTGGGATACGCATATTTACTTACGTTGATGACATGCGATGTTTATGTGTTGCTGTGATACGTTATATTGGATCGTCATGAACGAATAGCCAGGGGGTTTTACGTGAAATGAGAGTTTTCTATTTTCATTCATGTAAAATTGTATGTAATATTCTTTTATTGGGACACTTCTGGGTTGAGGATGATGTCACCATTGATGTATATTATTTACTTTTCCGCATTAGGATAGACCCAAGGCGGGGAGCACAAGTAACTGGGTTCTACAGTCCAGTGGGAGACCATCTCGATGAGTCGAGACCGGATCGCCTAACTCTAGAATTGGTAGGGTTGCTTGCCGCTCTCGTAGGGGTCTAGAGATGTCGGTTTGGTTATTCATAACGACCGTGGAATCTGTGTTTTCATTACTGGCTTAATTTAAAACACGGACCTCCTAATATATCCAATATTACATATGCTGACTTCTGCTGCTTGAGTTCTGTGATGTGATCATATAAGTGTGTGAGATGAATGCTTTATATATATGATATATATAATAAATGTTGCTTATATTTTGCACCCGCGCTAGTCCAGCCCCTGCTCTGCCATTAGTTAAGTAACCTAACGATGGATGATGGGGCCCCGTGGTGAATGCGGATAGTATAAGCGCACGTTCTATTTTCGTTTCTTCTGTGATGTTTAGAAAACATAAATGATGGGACTTCATTAATGTGATTAATGAAAAGAAACCAAAAGATGTTGTAGAATCAAATTTTTCAAAAAGGTAGTTCTATTTATTGCTTTGCCTAGCAGTATTCCTTTATGAATATCCAGCATCTCATTCGATCAGGAAAGAGCCGAGGTCCCTTCACCGGGAATGACCTATTTAGCAAAAACTAGAAAATGCTACAACCCACTTGGTTTGTTTTGAAAATTACTCGATTTTAAAAACGGAGCTTAAACCACTCTTTTTTCAAATCACTAGATTCTACAACGATATCAAGTTCATTACGTTAAAGGTTTTATTGAAAACCAGTCGTAGCCCTCCGTCATTTCAGATAAGTGTTATTTAGTATTCGTTCCGCATTTGTTGACCATAGCCATGGCATTGTGTACGGTAGACGATTAGTGCTTATCTGCAGCATATGATGCGATTGGATTAGGGTAGTCGTACGGTTTTGTTGACCATAGCCAAGGGTCGTAAGGGTGGGTTTAATTCAATCACGAAATAACGGGTTGAACTTGGCTAGCACTTATGATTTGTTGACCATATCCAAGGTCATAAGTTGCTAGGGGTAAAAACATATATTTGGAATTTCAAGTGTTGAAATTTACAATGAGATTGCATACCTTCTATGAGATAGTTGAATCCCGATACCCACTGCGAGTAAGAGTTACTATTGGGAGAGTTTTGAACTTTACAATTAGCTGATCCAGTAGGTGTCTAAGAAAAGTGTTAATGGGGTTATGTCCCTACAGAAACGATATTATTTAATTAGTTCCATGCGAAAGAATAAGGAGACTCCCTCGGAATACCAATACCTGCATGGCTGACCGATTGGAGAATTTGTAGGGTGTAATTAATGCCGGCCAATCTTACCTTTTAGGGTTTGAAGGAAGATTTGATAAAAACAGTGGGAGCCATCCTGATTAGATAAGATAATAACCAATCTAATCTTGCAAGAGCGCATGCCAAAGTGTTTTCTTCTCTCTCTTCAGGTAGCAACCATGACATGCCTTAATCAAGATAATAATATGGATGTATTAACCGAACCCGCTTATTATACTGAGCTGGGGAACATTGGTTCCGCTTTGTATTATGATTGTCATAAGTCTGAGCAAGGAATAGGGGAATGTCAAGATTCCCGCGCAACTCGAATGAAGAAAGAGCATGATGATGCATCTTCTTCGGGTGTGTTCGTTACCGAGAACTGTTTCTCAGTATGCTCTACGTCCTGAGTATTGGATACCGGATCAGGATCCCACGTTCATAATATGTTACATTGGTTAAGAAGAAGCAGAGAACTGGAAAAGGATGATAAGTCTCTCGTAGGAGGGAATGATGCAATTGTTATAGCCAAAGCAGTTGGCGAATATCATCTTGTATTACCAAATGGTAATACATTGATTTTGAACGACTGTTATTTCGTACCAAAAATGATGTGCAGCTTAATATCAATTTCTTTATTAGATAAAGAAGGATATAAGTTTGTACTAGAGAAAAAGTTTATGAACATTTTTTAAAATCAAATGTTGATTGGGTTTGGTACGTTGTATAAGGGTATATACGTTCTAAATCAAACTACACTTCTAAACATACAGAACACACACAAGTGGAAAAGTTCAGAAATGAACGAATCCTTCTTGTGACATTATAGACTTGGTCATATCAATGCGACAAGACTAGCTAAGTTGCATAAAGATGGATATTTGAATTAGTTCAAATTTACATCTTATGAAACATGCCAATCATGTCTCAAAGGCAAGATGACCAAAACTCCGTTTACTGGACACGGAGAAAGAGTTATTGAATTATTGAGACTAATACATAGTGATGTATGCGGTCCTATGTCTACGCATGCCAGGAATGGTTCCTCGTACTTTATTACATTTACCGATGATCTCTCAAGATTCGGACATGTGTTCTTGTTGAAACACAAATACGAAGCTTTCGAGAAATTCAAAGAATATAACTACGAAGTTGAGAACCAGACAGGTAAAAGTATTAAAACCCTTGGATCTGATCGAGGAGGAGAATACTTGAGCACGGAATTTCATGACTATTTAAAAGAGAATGGGATTCTCTCTCAGCTTACTCCTCTGTATACACCACAGCACAATGGAGTATCAGAGTGGAGGAATCGCACCCTATTAGATATGGTGCTCTCTATGATGAGTATTACTGAGTTACCTATTTCCTTTTGGGGTTATACACTTGAGACGGCTGCATACCTATTGAATAGGGTTCCGACCAAATCCATGCCTACCACTCCATATGAGATATGGAATGGGAAGAGACCATCTCTTAAACGAGTTAAGATATGGGGTTGTCCGGCCTATGTCAAAAGGCAAAATCCGGACAAGCTCGAGGCAAGATCTGTTTTGTGCAAGTTTTTAGGATATCTAAAGGATTAATATGGATATATCTACTACCATACTGAGGAGCAAAAGGTGTTTGTTTCTCAACATGTCACGTTTTTAGAAAAGGAATTTCTTGTGAAAGAAATTAATAGTAATGAGGTAGAATAGGAAGAAGTTCCAGCTACACAAACTATAACTGATGATTTGGTAGAACCGGAAGATTCAATAGTCCCCGACGAACCTCAGTCGCTCCGCAGATCTAGTAGGGTTCCTCATCCACCTGAGAAATACGACGTTTATCTCGTAGACGGTAGGAGCGAGGATTGCATCATGGAAGATGATGACCCAACTAGTTTCGAGCAGGCCATCACAAGTGGAGACTCTGTGAAATGGCTGGATGCTATGCGATCTGAGATGGAATCCATGTACACCAACAAAGTATGGACTTTGGAAGTTGCTCTTGAAAGGGTAAAACCCATCGGGAGCAACTGGATCTTTAAGAAGAAACTTGGTGTAGATGGAAAGGTTGAGACCTTAAGAGCTAGACTTGTAGCAAAAGGTTTTCATAAACGACCAGGTATCGATTATGATGAAACCTTTTCTCCAGTGGCTATGTTTAAGTCAATCAGGATCATACTTGCCATTGCTGCATACCAATACCACGAAATATGGAAGATGGATTTCAAGACCGCTTTTCTAAATGGTGATTTAGAAGAGAGCCTATACATGACACATCCAGAGGGATTCATAGATAGTGGGAGCAGCGAAAATGTTTGCAGGCTGCTTAAATCAATTTATGGATTAAAGAAGGCATCACAGAGCTGGAACATCTGTTTGTATGTCACGGTCAAAGAGTTTGACTTCATCAAAAACGTAGATGAACCTTGTATATACAAGAAGGTTATAAAGAGTAATGTTGTCTTTCTCGTATTGTACGTGGATGACATACTCTTGATAGGAAATGATATTCCTATGCTACACTCGGTCAAGCTCTTCTTATCACAAAAGTTCTCCATGAAAGATCTAGGTGATACCTTCTACATCCTGGGGATTAAGATCTATAGAGATAGATCTAAGAGGATGTTGGGATTATACTAATCCAGGTACATTGACACCATACTAAAGAGGTTTAGTATGGAAGATTCTAAGCGTGGTAATTAACCGCATGCTCGGGAATCACTCTCTCCAAAGAGATGTCTCCCAAGACTGATTTGGAGAGGGCTCACAAACAAGGGATACCCTATGCTTCTGTAGTTGGGTCAATCATGTACGTGATGTTATGCACCAGACTGGATATAGCTTACACACTTAGTGTGGTATGTAGGTATCAATCAGATCCTGGGAAAAAACATTGGGCAGTGAAGAACATACTTAAGTACTTGAGAAGGACTAAAGAAATGTTCTTGGTGTATGGTAATGGAGATCTTCAGGTGGAGTCCTTTACCGATTCGAGCTTCCAGAGTGATAAGGACGACAGTAAGTCGGTCTCGGGTTTTGTCATTACACTCAATGGAGGGGAGATATGTTGGAAGAGTTCCAAGAAAGATACTGTGGCAGACTCGATGATGGAGGCTGAATACATCACTGCCAACGATGCTTCCAAAGAGGCTGTCTAGATGATGAAGTTCATAGCTGAAGTTGGTGTGGTTCCATCCATTAGGGATGCAATACCCTTGTATTGTGATAACAATGGTGCTGTGGCTTTGGCCAAGGAACCCCGGTCCCATTAGCGATCCAAACATATTCTTAGGCAGTATCACCTAATCCGGGAGATAATTGATCGCCGGGAGATCGAGGTCAGGAGAGTTGACACGAAGGACATCACAGCGGATCCATTCACAAAGGCCCTTCCCTAGACGCAATTTGAGAGACTTTTTAGGATGTTGGGTATGCGATACTACAACAACTGGCCTTAGTGGAAGTGGGAGATTGTTAGACATATGTATGCCCTAGAGGCCATTATTGTATATTATAGTGGATGCTTGGACGTATATATATAGAGGACTTTCTTTCTCGACATGATAGTATGCTATCTGGTTGCTCTTAATCTTAACATGTACACTTATATTATTTTGTCCCTCTGTTACATGTTGATAAGGCCCTTAGGATGTTAGCTTGACTACCAGGACTACGATGCAGATCATAATAGTGGGGCTTTTGTAGTCCGCAAGCACATCCTTTAACCATTCCTAGTCGAGGGAGTATTGAGACAGGGCATCGATATTCCAGAATAGACTGGTGTGTACATTTCTTTACCTTGTATGGGGCGATGGTTGATCCTACAACCATCGGTGTTTGACATCAAAGATTGTACACAGGTGTTCATTAGAGAATGAGTACACCCAACAGGACTCGCTGAGAACTCCTAGATAGTACCATACCTATCGTCAGATAGCAGTTCTCTGGTGACACTGGTACAGGTTAGTCTGTAGACCCGAGATCATCATAGAGTCTTGTGTGGTTCCCACTATGCTTTGATTTCCTCCCTTCCACGGCTCAAAGGAGTCGTGCAAAGAGGTGGATTTTGGGTACAGTCCCGAGTCACATGGAGGCAATGAGCAATAGGAGGGGTTTTGTCTCTCCCGGTATAGGGAGTTGATGTTCATCTATGCTCGTTTGGCTATAACAGCAAGTCCCTAGCCAGGGCTGATGAGATTTACTGATAAGTGTTATTGGTAGCTTCTCGAACGGTTAAAGGCCACATATCGGCATGACTTATCAAGTTACTGTGGTCTGATGCGATATATCAGACGAAGAGACCGGACTGTACGGTAAGTGTTGCTTATAGGCTTTGCGGGAGTTTGGACAAGCTTGCTTGTTGATCATCTATTCGCTCAATACCTGGATAACCGTTACGTCCAGCTAGTACCGCTGACGGCTTGTGGGTGACTGATGTGATCATTACCAACTGCTGACATATTGATGAGTCTTTAGAGCCCCACACAGAGGTTTCCTAGCTCAAGCGAAACGAAGAAGGGCACATATGTGATATGTGCGGATGCTTGATTAAATACGTGTATGTGATGCTGTATTCTAATCTCGCAATATATGATATCGATGAGGTTGTATGTGATATAACCGGGTTATTGAATCAAGTGTTGATTCGATAAATTGATATACATATAAGTGATATTAGTCGGTCATATATGATATAACCGGATTATTGAATCAAGTGTTGATTTAATAATTTGATATATATATATATATTTATATATTTGATATATTAATATATATTTACTAATATTAGCTCACTAAAGAATATCTTCTCTTGAATATATATGTTGATATATATATATACATATATATATAATTATGTGATATATATATATATATATATATATATATTATATTTACTATTGTATCATGGTGGATGATACATAGAATATGGGTGTATAGGACTCACACCAAGCCAAGGATAATGTTGGGTGATTTATATTTTAGGTAAAAAGGAAATTAGTGGAAAATGAGCATGGATTTAGATGATTCAAGAAGTCATGACTCATCCCACTAATGTTGGGTGATTTATATCCTAGTTCAAGGTTCATCTTCTTCTCCTCTTGAATTTTCTTAAGAGAAAAAGAAAAAGAGAAATAGAATTCTAAAGTGGGCAAAATTCCAACTTCATCAACCTACTCTCATCTAACCCATTAGTGTATGTTGTATGCTTCAGTAATTCCTTAATTACTGAAGAGGCAACTTGAGTTAGAGATTCTTCAAGGTGGATCGTCTTCGGCCTCGAAAAAGATGAAGCAAGATCGTTCCTTTCACCAAGTGGAGCCTAAGAAGAGTTCGAGGGACAACTACTTGGAGCTGAGGGACTACTATTTGGAGATTTAGAAGTGAAGGACCGGTCTATAAAGGTTGTATTCTCTATTCACTTAGTGTAAAGTTTATTTACATGCTTACAAACCCTAATTCTCTGGTTCGATTCTAGGTTAGCATGCTTTAGCACACTAGATTTTTTAAAATTGTATACTCGATGCATGTTTAAACCTAGTAGTGGTTCTAAGGCATACTTTCACTCTTAGGCAAAAGTTTGCGTTATTGTAATAACTTTACTATAGTCTATTCTTTTGCTTTGCATCGTGTTATTCAGTTAGAAATATCCTGCACCTCGTTCGTTGAGGAAAGAGCCGAGATCCCTTCACATGGAGCGACCTCTTTAGCAAAAGTTTGCACCACTATATATTTGTAAAACCAATCGGTTCCTTCAACGATATCAAGTTCATTACGTTAAAGGTTTTTCGCTGAGAACCAGTCGTAGGCATCCGTTATTTCAGATTAGTATTGCTTAGTATTCGTGCTGCGTATGTCGTGCATTGCCAAGGCGTAGTGTTCGGTAGCTATGTAGCTTTTCTGTCTGATGGATATGTGGATTGGTTAGGACAGTCGTATGATCATGTTGGCATTGTCAAGGATATGTACGGGTGGGTTTAACGCAATCAAGATAATGATGCGTTGAACTTGACTAGGACTCTTTGATATGTTGGTATTGTCAAGGTCATTTGGGTCCTAGAGGTAGAAACCACATCGGGAGCTTCAAACATACATGAAACTTGCCAGGCATGCGCATACCTTATGGAGTGTAGTGACTTGAGTGGGTTCCATCAAGTTATCATGCGGTGATAGTTGGATCTCGATTCCCACTGATGAGTAGGTGTTACTCCTCGGGTGATTTTAGATGATCCCGACTAATTCTCCTTTTAGGGTTTGAAGGAGAATTCGAGGAAACGGTGGGAGCCATCCTGATTAGATAAAGTGATTAACCAATCTAATCTAGGTTAGAGTGAACGCTGAGTGTTTCTTTTATCTCTCTCTTTGGCACCAACAACTAAAACTTATGAACCAAGTTAACCGAACCTTCTTAAAGCACTTTGGATTTTGGATTGTCATTTAGTCGCATATATCATTGCCACTCCTACATCCCCTTTGCATTTTTCCGGAACACTCCGTATCACTATGAAGATCCATATTGATTGGATATGCCATCGTATAGTTACACACAAACTCAAAGAAACTTGTTTCAGTTCGAGGATGGATTTCGGTTCGGGAGAAATTGAATAGGATTATTCGGTTGTCTTTATCTTTACCTTCTCTCAGGTTGTGGGACTCCAAGTATTAGGAGAGTACACCTATTGCGCTTATTGGATAGTCTTCTTCCAAACTATAGGCGGGTGCCGATAGTTAGGGAAGGAAGAAAACCAATTAGCCTAAGTGTGGTGTACAGAAGGTAACAAGTTAAGACATATGAAGGGATTAGAGTTAGGGGAAAGAAAATTGCGACAACTATCATTCACAACGAAACAGCGTATACCCCTGCTACTCCTATATCACCTTTGAATTTCTCCAGAACACTCCGTATCACTACGAAGATCCACATTTCTTGGATATTCCATCGTATAGTTATATACGAACTCGAAGGAACTTGTTCCAGTTCGAGAATGGTTTCTGGTTCGGGAGAAATAGAATAAGGATTATTCAGTTGTTTTTTCCCTTTACCTTCTCTCAGATTGCGAGAGTTCCTGGTATTAGGAGAGTACACCTATTACGCTTATTGGATAGTCTTCTTCCAAACCCTAGGTTGGTGCCAAAGGGTAGGGAAGGAAGAAAATCAATTAGTTTAAGTGTGGTGTACAAAATGTAATAAGTAAAGACATGGAAAGGGATTGGAGTGAGGGTAAGGAAGTATACGGTTACTGTAATGAATCTGGATAGTGGAAGCGGCATTAATAGGAATCCCCGGTTACCCCTTCGAAACATTTTCATGTTTCAATTTTACTGTGCAGTGTTAATTGAAAACTGTTTTCCCAATTAGATTCTAACTCAAGGATATGTATTTACCAAATTTGATTCTCACATCTGTATGGCGTTACAAGATGCTCAGTAGGAGTAGAATATTGGGAATTGGGTGAATATATCCTCAATATATCGGAATTCTTTGTAATTGGTGATATTTGAGGAAATCGCCTGGGTTTTGCCTGACGGCAAATATTTGGTTTTGAATATCCGTTGTTGTGCACCAATTTCAAACTGATATATCTGTACGTTTATTTTATAAAGTGGGATATAACTTTTTGAAATTATGTCTATATCAGTTGATGGTTAGGTAAGGTGCATTCAACAACGGTATAATTCTTCTTAACCATAGTACAGTTTTCAACCTACAACACACAAGGCTTGAGTTATCGAACTCAGAGGACTTATACAAAGTATTGTATGTTGTCCGATGTCCGTTAGGATAAAGAGGTTGGTACTCGTATTATATTCTGTTTACTCATGATTTCTCTACTTTTAGACAAGTATTCGGTTGAAATACAATGAACAAATTTTGAGAAGTTATAGGTATAAGAATAAGGTAGAGAACCATATGTTGCAAGTATCAGGATTCTTCAAGGTGATCGAAGATATAGATACTTTTGTTTGGTATTCCATTGTAAGTAATAGTTTTGAGAACTTGCTTCTCTTTCAGGTTACTCATACGTGGATGTATTCATGGATGAGTAATGATGTATGGCTTCCTTTCATTTGGTTGATATGCACTGGAAACAGCTGCATGATTTTTGAATATGGTTCCAATTAGATTAGTGCCTTTATTTCTATATTGGATATATAGAATGAATTCATATCTTAACGATGTTAAGGTATATGGAGTTGTCCGGCTTATGCTTAAAACCAGAATCCGGATAAACTCTAAGCATGTTTCAGTAATGGCAGTTTGTGGGTTATCCCAGGTTTTGACGATGGTTAACTTTCTACCATCTGGAAGATCAATAGTTATATTGTTCTTGACTCACCACCAGTTTTAGTAAAATGGATTCTTTTCAGAAAACATTAGTGGGAGTATGGTAGAACTGGAAGTGATTCCAAAACCTCAAACGATTACTGAAAATTTAGAATAACCTAAAGATTCAAATGGTTTCGACGATCTATTATCCACTCCGCAGATTTGGTGGGTAACCTCAGGCACCCGAGAGATACTTCGGTCTCCTCAAATACGGTGAAAGGGAGGTTTTTGATGACCCAAACTGTACACTACTGCTGTTCTAGACTATGAGATCTGGCAGGAGGATCAGTATGTCATTCTAAACTAGCTTTAGAAGTGCACGTGTATATGACTCTGCCAGAGGGTTGTTGCAGTCAGTGGGAGCAGCGGAAGTATAGTGGGCAAGTAGCTTATGTCTATTTATAGACTAAAGCAGGTATAGCGGAGAAAGATCATCTATTTTTTATGTGACAGTCATAGAGTTTGACTTCATCAGAATAACAGATGGACCTGATAAGAAGGTAGTAGGGAGTGATGTCCTGATATTTGGATGACATGCACATAATAGGAAGAGATCTTCTTATACTATGATCGGTTATACTGTGGTTGTCACAAGGTGGTTTCTCCACATAGGATATGGATAAAATATCAGGGATTCTGGTGACTAGATCTATTGATTTAAATCTAGATTTGGGAAGTTTCCCAATTTGGTTACTTGACACTATTCTAAAGTGTTTTAGAATGGGCGACTCCTGGCGTGGTGGTGTACCCGCGGGTGATAGAGTCGCCCTCTCTAAAGAGATATCTTCTAGACTAATGAGGAGAGGGATTTGTATGATTGGCATATCACTTGCTTAGGCAATTGAGTCAATCATAAGATGTCAAGTACAACACCAGCTATTGATTTTGCATAGGATGCAACAAGTATATATTAATCCAATCCTGGAGAAACGCTGGGAAGCAGTTATAAATATAAGTGGATGTTCTTGGTATATAGTAACGGCAGCCTTCTTCGGGAGGCGGTTATCATTTCATAGTTCCAAGATGACTTGGATGACAGAGTGACTGTCAGAGTTATCGTTTTCCCTCTTTTAAGGGGCAGTATGTTGGAAAAGTGGTCCAAGCGGATACTGTGGAAGGAATGTCGCAGGATACTGATTAAATTCAGTGAATGATACAATCTATGAAGTTTGTTGGATTTGGAGTTCATTTGTGAACTGGGTCACATCAGATATCCAGACAAATTCTAAGATAGGTATTTCTCATTTCGGGAGATAGTCTTTCTCCGCGAAATTGAGATATAGAGAGAGATAAAGATAGAAACATCGGAGCAGATCCACTCACTGAGACTATTTCTTGAACACAATAGTTTCACAAACGTGCTTTGCGGGACTGATTAGTAAAGAGTTGGGTGTTCGGTATCACACGGGCTATGAGTATGCGACACCACAATAATTATCCTTATGTGCAAGTGGGAGATTGTTGGCTATAGTGCCCTTAAGGCAATTATTGTAATCCCAGGCAGGTGATTATAATGATTGAGGGAGGATCTATACGGATAGAACAGTCTTACTCAAAATGATAGTAAGCTATCTGGTTTGTCTTTATCATCATGTACATGCATTATGTGGTATTAAAGATCACTATTAAATGTTGATAGTGCTCATAGGATTCTTGCTTGACTACTAGCATTATCATGGCGATCATATACGTAGGAGCTGGGTGTTCTATAAGCACATCCTTAAATGTCCCTAGTCGGAGGAGTATCGAGACTGGGCATCAATACTCCAGAGTAGACTAGTGTATACTTATCGAGACCCCGACGAGGGGCGGTGGCCGGTCTTACAAGCCATCAGTGTCAGTTAGTCACCTAAGATAGTATACAAGTGCTCATTGGGTTATGAATACACTGGACGGACTCGCCGGGAACATGCTGTATGGTATTATACCTATTGTAAGATAGCAGTTCCCAGGTGACATGTGTACAAGTTAGTATGTCGATCTGAGATCGCCATTTGTCTCGCGTGAGTCCCCACTGTATTTTGATTACTACCCTACCATGGCTCAAAGGAGTCGTGCAAACAGGTTTTAGTTGGGTACAGTCCCAAGCCACATGGAGGCAGTGAGCGGATCGTCGGGGATTCGTCTCTCCCGGTATTGTGGGTTGATGTCACGTAGAGCACGGGTGGCCATCACCAGAATCCTTGGCCAAGGTAGACGAGACTTACTAATTTGGATCAGTAGTTTCTCAGTTGGTGATGGGCTTCATTCCGACATGAAATTTCGCGTTATTATGGGGCTGACTTTATCCACCCCCTAGACCCGATATGCGATACTCTTAGACGAACAGACTGGACTGTACGGAGATTTTCACGGATAGGCTCAGTAGAGGTTCGGATGAGTTTGCTCGTCGGCCTTCATTTCGTTCAATACCTGGGTAGACGTCACGTACAGCTAGTGCCGCTGACGTGCTTGTGGTTAAACCCACTGCCAGCGTATTGTCGAGTCTTTAGAGTCCCACACAGAGGGTTTCCCTGCTTCGGGAAAAACGATGTAAAGGTCGTATGGTTTTACAGTAGGGTTCGATCATATACGTTCACTTGTGCACGTATCATGATTCGGACGGTTAATACTAGTGGGTTTTGGTTTAAGCCAGATCCTCGTATTATATTATTGGATTATTTTCGCCTCTTTGTATTCGTATTTTTCGGAATACGGATACGGTTATGTATATACAGTGAGGAGTGTTCTTGTAATTTATTATAAGGCTGCTTCTAGAAGAAGACACCTTATTTGTTTTAACCATTTTTTTTAAATGGTTAATGAGGTGGAGGATGAGGTGTTGATTAGCATTTATTGAAGTATGGCTCACTTAGTGACTCATGCTGTGACTCATGGTTTACTATTGATTCATGCTTGATTCATTGTTGGGTGAATTATTGGATGCTTCATTTTCTTGAGTTCATAAGACTTAGCCATTTTTCATGGGTTTCTTAACACAACACGCTCATCCTCTCTAGCTTCCTTCTTCTACCTCCACCCTAAAAGTCTCATGTGTTGAGAAACCTAGGGTGTTATATGACATATTAATCCATCATTTGACTCTACATCCTCTAAGCTATCTAGGTTAGCGAACTAAGTACCCTAGTTACCTCAGTATTGAGGTTGGAGCTCGAACTAAAAATTCTCAAGTGGATTATCTTCGACCGAGGGAGACAGACGATCAAGCTTGATCATAGAGGCCTCCAGGAGCTTAGGAAGATGGTAGAAGACCGAAGGACTCGGATCATTCGGTATAACCATTCTAACTCCTCTTTAGTTTGTTAGCTTATAGGTTTATGGTAGATCCGGGTTATCGGGTTGTTCTAGCGTCAGTTTATAAAATTTTTATTCCGCAAACGGTCATGGTAGATGGCCAGGGCACTGCCATAACCCAACATCCTTTCACCACCACAGCCTCCTCCGCCGAAGAGCTCGAGCCCCACTACATCACCTCACCCACTTCTCGAACCCATCTCTAAACACTCGACCCCTCATCGCCCCTGGCCGAGAACCACCCCAGAACTACATGAGCATCACCTCCCTCCACCTTCGAAGGCCACAGGCATCGCCAACCTCACGGAGTCACCGCTAGCCGAGCCCAACCGAGCTTGCTGTCGCCAATGCTAGTGCTTGTGTTGCTGCCATTGCCATTGCCCATGCTCATGCCGTTGTCTCCGCCGATGTCTCTGTCGCCGTGATCTCCGACCAAGTTGTGGCCTCAGTCCCCATGGACGTCACGGTTGTCAACCTAGTGCCCGTCGCAACACCGTACATGTTCGTCGCAGCCCAGTGTCACCTACATATCCAGACGTTCCACGCTTCGAGCCACTTCATGCCCGCCTCCGTGCTACACCATGCCCGGTCCAATGCACACACCATGCCCACTCCCACACCAGCACCGTGCCCAGTAGTGCCTAGCACCACGTCCAGTACTATGTCGCGTCATGCCACACCCGCACCACGCACCGAGTCAAGACCATGCCCACTATCGTATCACGCCTATGTCACCACCGCGTCCAGTACCGGGTCACCACACATCACGATCGCGTCACGCACCGTTTCCGGGGTCGCATCGTCCCGTGTGTCAAGATGAATCCCGCACGTGGTGTCACTTCTATATCAGCGACCGAAAACAAGTGAAATTTCTTTTAATAGTTAAGCGAAGCAATTTGTAATAACTATATATACATAACTAGTTTAGATCGTAACAATCTTCGAAATTGCATGAACCATAGTTCCATCTTAATGATAGGAGCTCGACTAAATCGTTTTTTTACCAAGTTGTAATGCATAGATATTATTCGGTTAACATTTAATTCAACTGGTTAAAGAAAACTCGTGTTTCGGTCGTTACCGAATACTACCCTAAGTATTCGATGCAAACTGTGAACGAGAACTAAATCAGATATGGCGGAACTTGTTATAGATAGATCCGTTTACTAATAACGAACTTCAAGCCGGAATTTGGTTTTAAAATAGTGAAGTTTACATCAAATAATGACGCCCCAAAAAGGCGACGTTGAATCTGAAATTTGCCGCGCATGCCTCGTTCTAAAATCGATATTAAACTGGATACAACTCGTAACCTAATATTCTAGGGCTCGTATAGAATCCAACAGATAAACCTATGGCACCCTAGTCAATCTCTTAATTTTTATAAGATGTGACGATGAAAAATGCGGCGATTCATGGCTCTGAACTGCAGTCCAGAGCCAGAATCTTTACCTTTACTCATTTTAGAACGCATGGTTCTCACTGCTAAAATGCGCAAGTGTGCGGAACCATAAATAGAAGCATAGAGGATTGAATTATATTTCTAACGGTACTGGTCTTATTGCATTCCAATGTCGTTTTATATTTATAACATCTTTTAAACTGTCGAAGTGTACTGCAGTCCTAAGCAGGGACATAACGGATGTTCTGACCTTGAACAGAACGTATCTCCCAGGACACAGCGAACATCGTCAATCCTTCTAGTGCGTTCGAAACCTAATTAATATATCTAAATTTCACTCAACTGTGGTTTTTCCTAATTATGATCCCAACAGGGTGAAAAATGTGCCGCGGATTGGATTTTCAGTTCAGGAGCTGAATTTCCAGCGATGAAAACTTAAAATGAAACGATCGCATATCACAAACCTGAAACCCGATTGACCTGGAACCAATTTTGTTAGATTGTTGTTTGAGTTTACTTTTGACCTATTTTGTGACATTTTTTCTAAATACGAACATGTAGATTAATAGATATATATATATATATATATATATATATATATATATATATTCTGAAATCATAAGGTGCATGTGTTTCATATCGCATATGACTTGCTTTGTTGCATCATTCTTGTATTTTACCCGACCGTGATAGCTTTAGTGATAGCGAATGTTCATAATGACTTATAGCGAACTTTGCATTATCGAACATAAGTGGCATTGGATTAGTTGTATCAAGCACGCCAATGATAAGTGATGGATTAGTGAAAGTGAACAATGCAGTGAAAATGAGTAAGACTATGTTTTGGCACATGCTTGTATAGAAGTAATCACAATCCACGGGCAACAAAACATAAAATAAACACACACGACACGAAGTGACCATCTGGAGAAGGAGAAAGTTGTTACCGCGATGCGGTAGCGTAATTAACTGCAGGGGCTTGCGCCTGCAGGGAAAAGCGTCCCCCCAATCAAAAACCCCTCAAACGAGGGGGAATCTGACGAAGTCTGCTACATCGGCCGCATCCGTTTAAACCTTCGATACATGGTGCCATAAATCAACTTGGCATCTTCGGAGAGGTGGACGGATAGCACCAATTAGCATCTGCCCCGAATCTCAGGCGAGACGCCATGTCTCGGCCGTCATTCGGAGGGGAACACCACTGTGAACAATATTTGCTCCCGAGAGAATTTTGCACTTTACAATTAACTAACTCATTAGGTGTCTAGAAAGGTGTCAACGAGGCTACGCCTCTGGGAAAATGAGGTTTATTTTAATTAGGTCCGTGCGAAAGCACAGGGAACCTCCCTCAGAAGTACCGGCACTGGCCCGGCTAAACGGTTAGCGAAATTATAGAATGTAATTAATCCTGGCTAATTTTTTTCTTTTTAAGGTTTAAAGGAGAATTTGATAAAAGAAGTGGGACACATCGATTAGATAAGATAATAAACCAATCTAATCTCTGCAAGAGCTTTCGCTGAGTGTATTCTTGTAACATTTCAGAAAAATAAAATATTATTTTTGGGAATTTTTATAATTAAATAATATATATAATGAATATTTTAATAAGGCGGTATAATTAAATACCGATAAATTGGAAAAAAATTGGAAAATTAAAGAAATTTCTAAAAAGAGGGTGTTTTATTGGATTTAAGCAATTATGAAATTTTATGATTTATTATACACTATTTTAGTGCTAATAGCGATTAAAAATTGCTAATCGCGCATTAAGCTTGTTTTGTGCAAAACATGCACCATGTCATTTTAACACTTGTGTTACATTTTCTTACATGGATTACTCTTCATTTCCATTCATGGTTTGGGTTTTATGTGAGAAGAGAAAAGAAAAGAAAAGAAAAAGGAAAACAATAAAAAAAATAAGGTATGGATGAGAGAGAGAGAGAGAGGTGAGGGGTCAACCTTGGGCCATAACACTTTCTCCCCTTCATTATTTCATCTTCATATTTCTCTCTTCTTTCCCCATGGCAGCACTCTCCCCCTCCCCCCTCCACTTCAAACCCTCAAATCTTCATCAAAACATCATCCCCACTTCATTAAAAATGCGCACAAGCTCACAAGCTTCACTTTGGACCATGAAAGCAAGGATTTTGGACACTGGGGGCAACTCAAGAAAATTCTTGAGTTGCCAAAGGAGGTAATTTATCCATCATTAGTGTAGTTTTTCCATTTGCTTTGCATCCATGTTAACTTAGAACCGATTTAGTGTCGTTTAGTAAGATTTAGAAATTTCTAGTTAGGGTTTGAGGAATTCTTGAGTTGTGAGGAGAAATTGAGGTGTAATTAGGGACTACAACCCCTGTTGTGATGATTTAGTGGATTGAACCCGAGACTTAAACCCCGGATTACGAACTTAGAAACCCGATATCGGAAAAATTATGGATTCTGTGAGAGTATAATGAAATCTGCTAACACCCGGGGGACCTGAAAATTTATTAGCAAACACAGAGAGACCAGCAGGCACCTATGAAGCATTGACCAATACCCGAGCCCCTAACCCTCTACCCAGGCTGCAGAAAAATTCCTTATGGACGCAATTTGTGGCCAGACCTGGGGCATTTTGTCTCGTGTTTGTGTCATGGCTCCAGTATCTGTAATCTAGATCCCTCCTGTATGCAAAATTGGCTAGTTTTGCCTAGGGTAAAATACGGGACTAAATTCATGAGTTGTTGTTTTGATTCGGGTTTATATTTTTCATATTTTGGATTCTGGATTTTAGTATTTGCGTTTTACCTCGATCACTTGACGTTTGTACGACGATATCGAGGGTTGTTTGGTGGTTTGAAAGGCGTAGTCCGTAGGTTATAACCTATAGGCTTTTAGCGTGTCGTTTTGGTTTTGATTTGGTTTTTAATGCGATATGATACGTTATGATGTGTAGGTACCCCCACGAGGACTTTGAGACGACAAGCAAGCACATGGCGACATCGGCAACAGAAATCGAAGAGCAAGGTGAGTAGATTTATATCTACGGGGGGAATTCGGGTGGATGGCGTATAGCACCCCCGCAAATTCGTAAGAAATGATGTGATGTGATGTGATATAGATGTACATTTATGTGTTATTGAGAGATATGAACCTTTGCAAGAAAAGCATTAGGAGATCATGGGTTAATGTTAGCGAGATTTGAGGAAAGTGGTTTAGTTGGTTTCTTAGTCGCGGACCCTAGAGTAAGGTTGTTACACATACACATACACGCACAGGATATGGTTTTGGGTGTATATGTTATATGTATATAGATAGATGTGGATGCGTAGGTTTATAAATATATACATATACGTATACACGGATGATGATGATGGTATATGATATTATGAGATGAGTCGTTAGGATTGGGCATGATGCCGTGAGATCGGTGATGTGATTTGGTTCGTATTAGGAGATACGACATGATATTTTAGCGGATCTTTAGGCGATGTGTTTCAGACACACGCATATTCATTTATTGATGGTATCAGTATGTACTAGACTTATATCAGTACCCCAGTTCATGATATATGATGATAAGGATACCAGATAATTGATGAGATAAATATGATGTTCGACCCATACCCAGATTTGGGATGCCGTGCGATAGATTTACCGTACGAGATATAATTATGATATTAGATCCGCACTCTTGACTCGAGAATGTTATATGTGTGTGTGTGTGCGTTGTATCGTACGTGATACTATTGAGGCGAGATCACCGACTACTAGATATATATAGGTCGACTCGGACCTAGGTGGATTTCCTTACCTTTTTGACTGGGCTCGAGTCATACTAGTTTTCACAAGTGGAGAATTGTGAGTAATTTAAATACCAAACTGTATGACTCGTATATTGGATAGGTATATTTTTCAGTATTGTTGTTACTACATCACTTTCTGTATATTCATGAAATTTCATCGCATTGCATGTGTGTACATATGTTATCTGTAGTTATTATGAAACCCTGCTGTCAGGACACCAGCACCATTACCGATGATGCGTAGGTTCCACGTACACTTGCTTGCCGGCTCATACACATCATCATCGGTAATTGCCATGTCACGTACACTTTAGTAAATATTATTTCATTGACATAGCCTGCTAGCTGATAGTTGCAATATGTTATCGCTTTCATATGCTAGTTTAACTATTGCACTCATTGCATGATATCAGATGCATTCATATATTCATTGGTTATGCAGTATTTTAGGGTTTTATGCCGATATTCACTGTTACTTACTCTTGATTTTTGGATTTCGGATTTTCATGAGATTTCGGGATTTAGGGGAAAACCGCAAGAATATATATAAACTTCTCTCTCTCTCTCTCTCTCTAAAATGCAAGTTGCGGTTTTCTCGTGATGTATGAGTCGTCCACCATGAGTTTTCATGATAGCTGTTGGATTTTGAGACCCGTTTCGAGGAATAGTATGAACCGTCTCGGGTACATGGTGGACCCGGTATGGTACCCCGGGGCGAGAGTGATTTCATGGAGGATGATGAGCCCGGCAGGGGCAGACTGCCTACCGGTGATTGTTTGGCGCGGCGGATATCCGGAGGATACCGTTCGTGGTCGTGTGATTGATGATATGGGCCGATCCGGACTGACGGAGCCCGAGGTATTGAGATACTGAGATATTGAGTTTTGAGACATTGAGATACTGAGTTATTGAGATACTGAGATTTCTGTTTTGTGTCGATACTTGACACGGATTTCTCTGTTGATTTCATTGATGATACTCGATTTATATACATACAGAAATCTCATTAAAGAAAGAAAACAATTGTCTCATTCATGATGTATTCTGTTTCCATTAGTAATGCATTCATACATCATATATCTGATATGTTGCTATCTGAGGCACTGACACGAGCACGGGGTATTGCACTTATGTGTAGATGGATCAGGATATTTATTTGAGGATATTACTTGATATGACCTAGGATAGCGTCATACATTCGATTTCTGCTCTGTGATATTTTCTACTCACGAGTTGGCAACTCACCCCGTTGTGCCACAGTTTCTTGCAGGTTTTGGCGTACAGTTATCTTAACGACTTGCTGGCACACTGCTTTCATTTCGGGTGATTACTTTGGTAGGTGGGTTCACTTGCATCGTGGCCACCATTGTACATTTATTATTTCAGTTGTATCTAGTAAACTCCATCAACCAGACTTGTATATTTGATAGAACTAGAAGACCAGTGTTTATTCTTTTGACCTTAGAGTCCGCTTGTATTATTATGGTTTTCTGGTGGATATGGGCTTTCTTTTGAGTTTTGATCCTCTCCCTTCGGCGTTGTATATTATATTGCATTGCGTGGTTTTGTCCGCCGGTTGGCGAAGAGCTAGCTCCCGCTTGGGATGCCTTTATTCATTATATATGCTTTATCAGGTTTGTACCCGTTTGGGGTCAGTATTTACAAAGGAAACTCTGCCGAAATTTTCAGAAAAGACTTGACATTTTAAAAATGCATATTTCGGCTTATGTTGATAAACTTCTTGCTTTAAAATTTGTTTTTCCTTCACTCTACTGCTTTACTTGGTTTGGATTTCTGGGTTTTGGCTGTACGCCTCGAGACGTTTCGTAGTTTAAGTGCCGGTCATGCTCCATACTTTTCGGGTCGTGACAATTCTTTTCTCTCTCCTAATGGCAGATAACCATGACTGGACTTAAGCTACTATTAGAGAAAAATAAGCTCACCGGACCGAATTATAAAGATTGGCTGAGGAACATTAACATTGCTCTCACATATGATAAAGTATCATATGTCCTCACTGCCACAGCCCCACCCAAACCAGACCCTGAATCTTCTGTTGCGGATAGGGAGATCCGTAAAACGTAGGATATTGAATGTGCCACCACTAAATGCCTCACGCTTGCATTGATGGATAATACACATCAAAACAGCATGAGGAGATGGATATTCAATCCATCTTTCTCCATACAAAGGAGTTGTATGGAGAGCAATCTCGTATCCTACGATACAAAGCATCTCGAAAGTTGTTTCAGATGTGGATGGCTCCTGGCACTTCAGTAGGAGACCGCGTTCTGAAGATGATAGCTCTTATTGAAGAGCTTGAGAGCCTCGGATGGACAATGGATAACGAGCAATATACGGATATTGTTCTACAGTCTCTTCCCTCTTCCTTTGTTCCTTTCATAGTGAACTTCAACATGGACAACATGGAGAAGTCACTACCCGAACTTCTCAATATTTTGAGAAATGTGGAGAGCACGCTTAAAGCGAATTCTCCCTCCCTGCTTGTTGGAAAATCTTCTTCTTCCGTCCCAAAAGCCAAGGCCAAGGGAAAGAACAAGAAGAAATCCACCAAGCCGAGAGGTGGAATAAGAAAGGCAAAGGGGAAGGACAAATCCAAAGCTGCGAAGTCGGGAAAAGGAGAATGTTTCTACTGCAAGAAGACAGGACACTAGAAGCGGAATTGTACTGAGTACCTTGGTCTCAAGAAAGGGAAGCATGGTGATGCTTCAGCTTCAGGTGTGTTCGTAACTGAAAACTGTTTTTCTATAAACTCTGCTTCCTGGGTATTGGATACCGGTTCGGGTTCTCATATCTGCAATTCTGTGCAGGGGCTGAGAAATAGCAGAGTTTTGAAGACAAGTGATCATACTCTCCGGGTTGGAAATGGTTCCAATGTACATGCAGTTTCAGTGGGAGAGTATCATCTGGGGTTGCCATCGGGTTGTATATTGGTTTTGAACCCATGTTATTTTGTACCAAGCATGCTTTGTAATATTATATCTGTTTCTTTGTTGGACAATGACGGATATCATTTTGTATTGCAGCACAATGTTATGAACATTAAACTAAATCAAGAGTTGATTGGTTATGGTGCACTTAATAACGGGATATACGTCCTTAATCAACACACGGTTTTCAACATACAACACACAAATAAAAGAAAATTTTCAGATATAAATGAAGCTTTTCTTTGGCATTGTAGATTTGGTCATATTAATGAAACAAGACTAAACAAGCTTCATAAAGATGGATATTTAAAACAAAATTAGTATAAATCTTATGCGACTTGTCAGTCCTGTATCAAAGGGAAAATGACCAAAACTCCGTTTATTGGACACGGAGAAAGAGCTACTGAGCTCTTGGGCCTCATACATAGTGATGTATGTGGGCAAATGTCTACACATGCAAGAGGCGGTTTTTCTTACTTCATAACTTTCACTGATGATTTCTCAAAATTCGGTCATGTGTTTTTGATAAAGCATAAGTCTGAAGCTTTCGAGAAATTCAAGGAGTACAAACTTGAAGTAAAAAAACAAACTGGAATGAGCATCAAGATACTTCGATCAGATCGAGGTGAAGAGTATCTTAGTACAGAGTTTTCGAACTTCCTGAAAGAGAATGGGATTCTCTCTCAGCTCACTCCCCCTTACACACCACAGCACAACGGTGTGTCAAAGCGACGGAATCGAACCCTATTAGATATGGTACGATCCATGATGAATGATGCTGAGTTGCCCCTCTCCTTTTGGGGGTATGCATTGGAGATTGCAGCTTTTCTGTTGAACAGGGTTCCGAACAAGACCGTGTCTACCACTTCATATGAGATATGGTATGGGAAGAGACCATCTCTTAAGCGAGTTAAGATTTGGGGTTGTCCGGCTTTTGTAAAAAAGCAGAATCCGGAAAAACTCGAGACACGATCATTCAAATGTTTATTTGTGGGATATCCAAAAGATTCATATGGATAACTTTTCTACCACAAGGAGGAACAAAGGGTGTTTGTTTCTCGAAATGCCATATTTTTAGAAAATGAGATTTTTCCAAATGATACTGATGAAATGTGGTAGATCTAGAAGAGGTTCTAGAGACACAAGTTACAAATGACGACTTGGTTGAACCTGATGTTGCAATAGAACCTAATGAACCTCAGTCGCTCCGTAGATCTGGTAGGTTTTCTCGCCCACCGGAGAGATACTACGGTTTTCTCATTGATGGTGATGGAGAAGACTGCATCATGGATGATGATGACCCTACCAGTTTTCAGTAAGCTATCACGAGTGGTGACTCTGTGAAGTGGTTGGATGCCATGAGATTCGAAATGGAGTCTATGTACACCAACAAAGTATGGACTTTGGATGTTGTACCCTCTGGGGTAAAACCCGTAGGGTGCAAATGGATCTTTAAGAGAAAGATCGGTGTAGATGGGCAGGTGGACACCTATAAGGCAAGGCTTGTAGCGAAGGATTTCGACAAAGACCAGGACTGGACTATGACGAAACTTTTTCTCCTGTAGCCATGCTTAAATCCATTCGGATCCTACTTGCTATTGCTGCTCACTACGACTATGAAATCTGACAGATGGACGTTAAAACTGCTTTTCTAAATGGTGATTTAGAAAAGTGTATTTATATGGATCAGCCAGAAGGCTTCATTGATAGTGGGAGTAGCGGGAAAGCATGTAGGTTGCTTAAATTCATTTATGGATTAAAGCAGGCATCACGGAGTTGGAACATCTGTTTTGATGATGTTATCAAAGAGTTTGATTTCGTCAAAAATCCAGATGAACCTTGTGTTTATAAGAAGATTGTAGGAAGTACTGTCACATTCCTCGTATTGTACGTGGATGGCATTCTTCTGATAGGAAACGACATTCCTAAAGGTTCTCCATGAAAGACCTGGGCGATACCTCGTACATATTGGGCATAAAGATCTATAAGGATAGATTTAAATGGTTATTGGGATTGTCCCAAACCAGGTACATTAACACCATCCTAAAGAGGTTTAGTATGGAAGACTCCAAGCGGGGTTCCTTACCCGCTAGTCATGGAGTCACTCTCTCTAAGGACTTTTGCCCAAAGACTGATGAAGAGAGAGCTCGCATGAGCATTATACCCTACGCTTCTGCTGTAGGACCTATAATGTATGCGATATTATGTACACTCCCTGATGTAGCTTATGCACTGGGTGTAGTAAGCAGGTATCAATCCAACCCAGGGGAGAATCACTGGACAGCAGTGAAGAACATTCTTAAGTACTTGCAAATGACTAAAGAAATGTTCTTGGTGTATGGTAACGGAGATCTCCAAATGGAGGCTTTTACCGATTCTACCTTCCACAGTGATAAGGATGACAGCAAATCTATCTCTGGGTTTGTCTTTACCCTCAATGGAGGGGCGGTGTGTTGGAAGAGTTCCAAACAGGATACCGTTGCAGACTCCATGATGGAAGCTGAGTATATTGCTACAAATGATACTGCCAAGGAAGCCGTCTGGATGAGGAAGTTCGTCTCGGAGCTAGGAGTAGTTCCGATCATTATTGATCCAATACCTTTGTATTATGATAATAATGGGGCTATGGCGTTGGCCAAGGAGCCCAGGGCCCATCAGCGATCCAGACACATCCTCAGGCGATATCATCTGATCCGGGAAATAGTTGATCACCGCGAGATCGAGATTCGGAGATTAGATAAAAAAAATATAACACCGCGGATCCACTCACCAAGGCCCTCCCTTTGCAGCAGCATGAGCGACTTTTTAAGAGGTTGGGTATGAGATACGCCAATAATTGGCCTTAGTGCAAGTGGAAAATTTTTGGATATATGTATGCCCTAGAGGCCATTATATTATAGTGTATGTACTGGTATGTGTGTGTGTGTGATTGTATTCAGGGGACATTCTTGCTCTACATGATAGTATACTATCTGGTTATACCTTTTATTTTGACATGTTCATTTGATCATTCTTTCATTCATCTGGTACATGTTGATATAGCCCTTAGGATGATGCAGAACTACTGAGATTATGATGTGGATCATACTAGTGAGACATGTGTAGTCTATGAGCATATCCTTGAAATGTTCTTAGTCGTGGGTGTATCAAGGCGGGGCATCGATATCACCAAAGTAGACTAGCGTATACGTTGCTTGTCCCATATGATGGGCGATGGATGATCACATATCCATTGGTGTGGTGACACCAAAGACCGTATACGGGTGCTCAGTGAGACTGGGTACACTGAACGGACTCGCCGAGGACTCCTATGTGGTATTATATCTATCGTCGGATAGAAGTTCTCAAGTGACACTGGTACAGCTTAGTCTGTAGACCCGAGATCGTCATAGAGCCTTGTGTGTCTCCCACTGTACTTTGATCTCCACCCTACCACGGCTCTATTGAGTCGTGCAAACAGGTGGATTTTGGGTACAATCCCGAGGCACATGGAGGCAATGAGAGATAGGAGGGGTTTTGTCTCTCCCGGTATTAGGGGTTGATGTTGCACCATGTACGATTGGCTATAACAGGAAGTCACTGGCCAGGGCTGCTGAGATTTATTGATAAGTGTTATCAGTAGTTTCTCGATCTGTTATGAGCCATATACCGGCATGACTTATTGGGTTATTAGGGTCGACGATCCATCCCTACACTCACATATGCAGCATATTTGATGAAGAGACCGGACTGTACGGTAAGTGTTACCAGTTGCTCGACAGGAGTTTTAGCAGGTTTGCTTGTGTTTCTTCTGATCGCTCAATACCTGGAAGCCGTTACGTACAGCTTGTGCCACTGATGGTTTGTGGACATGTGATGTGATCTCTGCCTACTGCTAGCGTATTGACGAGTCTTAGAGTCCCACAAAGGAGTCTCCTATCTCAGGCGAAAAGATGTGGGGTGCATATGTGATATGCGCGGAAGCTCGATTAAATGCGTATATTGGATACCGTATTTTAATCGGGCGTTTACTATTGGACGGGTTGTATGAGATATGACCGGGTTATTAAATCAAGCGTTGATTTAATATTAAGTCCATTAGCTCATTTATTAAAACCTATTTCTTTATGATGCATGCATGAGTGTATGTATATGTTGATATGCATGCATACATGCAAGCATACATGTGCCATGGTTGATGATACATTGGTGGTGGCAATGCAAGACTCACATGGTAACATAGTTAGATATTTTGATTATTTGAGAAAAGAAAAATGGGATTAAAATCATGGTTTACTATTCAACTCTCTTGAGTTGACAAAGTCAATGGTTTCATTGCCCATGGTTTTAGCCTATGGTTTTGCTTGAACTCAAGTTACAAAATATCTAGATATTTTGTAACCATAGTTTAGCATGGATGACACTCACTTACTCTCTTGAGTTGAGTTAGATTTAATCATTATTCTCATATTATTCTCTCTCTTGAGTTTAGCTTGAGCCATCTCCTTCTTCCTCTCTCTCCTCAAAGCTCACTAGGGTTTTAAAAGAAAGAGAAAGGATTAAAAAGAAAAGGTTTTTAATTGAGATCCTAACCCACATCACCATTCTACTTTAGTCTAGCCCACTAGTGTGGAGTGTTTGATTCATCTTCATCCTTGATCAAGTGAATCTTGGAGCTTGGTGCAAAGAGACTTCATGGTGGATCATCGTGGACGCGGAAGGATACAAACCAACCGACTCAAACCCTACACAATCCAAGGAGTCTAGGAGGAGGTCTACAAAGGTTGTATTTTCTCCTCACTTAGTGTTAGACACTTTATAGTATGTGATGCTATAGCTTGTTACCCTATTTTTCTAGTTCGATTCATGTTCGGAATTGTTTAGCACCCTCTAAATTTTTGTTATAGCATGTGTGATGCAACCCTAAACCTAGGATGGTGCTAGATAATCCCTACTCTCCTGACCTCGATCTCCCGGTGATCTACTATCTCCCTGATCAGGTGATACCGCCTAAGAATATGTCTGGAGCACTGATGGGATCGGGGTTTCTTGGCCAAAGCCACAGCTCCATTGTTATCACAATACACAGGTATTGGATGCACAATGGATGGAACCACGCCAAGTTCAGCTATGGACTTCTTCATCCAGACAGCCTCTTTGGCAGTATCGTTGGTAGCGATGTATTCAGCCTCCATCGTCGAGTCTGCTACGGTATCTTGCTTGAAACTCTTCCAACATACCGCCCCTCCATTGAGAGTGAAGACAAAACCCGAGACCGACTTACTGTCGTCCTTATCGCTCTGGAAGCTCGAATCGGTAAAGGAATCCACCTATAGTTCACCGTTACCACACACAAAGAACATCTCTTTAGTCCTTCTCAAGTACTTAAGAATGTTCTTCACTGTTGTCCAGTATTTCTTCCCTGGATCTGATTGATACCTACTCACTACACCTAGTGAGTAAGTTACATCTGGTCTGGTACATAACATCGCATACATGATAGACCCGACTACCGAAACATAGGGTATCCCTTACATGCAAGCCCTCTCCAAATCAGTCTTGAGAGTCGTCTCTTTGGCGAGAGTGATTCCTGAACAAGTGGGTAAATTACCATGCTTAGAATATTCCATACTAAAACTTTTTAGTATGGTGTCTATGTACCCGTATTGGGACAAGCCCAACATCTGTCTAGATCTATCTCTATAGATCTTTATCCCTAGGATGTAGAAGGCATCACCCAGATCTTTCATGGAGAACTTTTATGATAGGAAGAATTTGACCGAGTGCAGCATAGGAACATCATTTCCTATCAAGAGTATGTCATCCACGTACAATACGAGGAAGACAACCTTACTCTCTACTACCTTCTTATATATACATGGTTCATCTATATTTTTTATGAAGTCAAACTCTTTGATAGCTTCATCAAAACAGATGTTCCAGCTCCGTGATGCCTGCTTTAATCCGTAGATGGATTTAAGCAGCTTGCACACCTTTCCTCTACTCCCACTGTCTACGAAACCCTCTGGATGTGTCATATACACGCTCTCTTCTAAATCACCATTTAGAAAAACGGTCTTGACATCCATCTGCCAGATTTCGTAGTCATGGTATGCAGCAATGGCAAGTAGGATCCTGATGAACTTAAGTATGGCAACAGGAGAAAAGGTCTCATCATAATCGACACCAGATCGTTGACGAAAACCTTTTGCTACAAGTCTAGCTTTGAAAGTCTCAACTTTTCCATCTACACCAATTTTCTTCTTAAAGATCCACTTGCTTCGATGGGTTTTACCCTTTCAGGAGAAAATTCCAAAGTCCATACTTTGTTGGTGTACATGGATTCCATCTCAGATCGCATAGCATCCAGTCATTTCACAGAGTCTCCACTTGTGATGGCCTGCTCGAAACTAGTTGGGTCATTATCTTCCATGATGCAATCCTCGCTCCCACCGTCTATGAGAAAACCGTAGTATCTCTCGGGTGGATGAGGAACCCTACTAGATCTATAGAGTGGCTGAGGTTCGTCGGGGACTATTGAATCCTCTGGTTCTACCAAATCGTCAGTTATAGTTTGTGTAGCTGGAACTTCTTCCAATTTTATCTCATTACCACTAATTTCTTTCACAAGAAATTCATTTTCTAAAAAAGGTAGCATGTTGATAAACAAACACTTTTTGTTCCTCAGTATGGTAGAAATTATATTCATATGAATCCTTTGGATATCCCACAAATTTGCACAAAACAGACCTTGCCTCGATCTTGTCCAGATTTTGTTTTTTAACATAGGCCGGAAAACCCCATATCTTAACTCGTTTAAGAGATGGTCTCTTCCCATTCCATATCTCATATGGAGTGGTAGGTACGGATTTGGTCGGAACTTTATTCAATAGGTATGCAGCTATCTCAAGTGCATAACCCCAAAAGAAATTAGGCAACTCAGCATTACTCATCATAGAGCGCACCATATCTAATAGGGTGCGATTCCACCGCTCCGAAACTCCATTGTGCTGTGGTGTATTCGGAGGAGTAAGCTGAGAGAGAATCCCATTTTCTTTTAAGTAGTCTCTGAATTCCGTACTCAAGTATTCTCCTCCCCGGTCATATCGAATGATTTTAATACTTTTACCCGTCTGGTTCTCAACTTCGTACTTATATTCCTTGAATTTCTCAAAAGATTCAGATTTGTGTTTCATCAGGAACACATGTCCGTATCTTGAGAGATCATCGGTGAATGTAATAAAGTACGAGAAACCATTCCTGGCATGTTTAGACATAGGACCGCATACATCACTATGTATCAGTCCCAAGAGTTCAGTAGCTCTTTCTCCGTGTCCAGTAAACGGAGTTTTGGTCAACTTGCCTTTGAGACATAACTCGCAAGTTTCATAAGATGTAAATTCGAACTGATTCAAATATCTATCTTTATGCAACTTAGCTAGTCTTGTCGCATTGATATGACCTAGTCTACAATGCCACAAGAAGGCTTCGTTCATTTCTGAATTGTTCCTCTTGTGTGTGTTCTATATACTTAGAACTGTTTTGTGATTTATAACGTATATACCGTTATACAGCGTATCATACCCAATCAATACTTGATTTAGGAAAACATTCACAGTATTTTTGGTACAAAATAACAGTCGTTCAGAATCATTGTATTACCACTTGGTAATATAAGGTGATATTCTCCAACTGCTTTGGCTGCAACAATTGCACCATTCCCTTCTCTGAGGGACATATCACATTTTCCCAGTTCTCTACCTCTACTTAACCCATGTAACAAATTACATACGTAGGATCCTGATCCGGTATCCAATACCCAGTACGTAGAGCAAACTGAGATACAGTTCTCGGTAACAAACACGCTCGAAGAAGATGCATTAGCATGCTCCTTCTTCGTTTTGGGTAGCGTGGGAATCTGGGTATGCTACTATTCCTTGCTCAGACTTATGACAGTCATAAGATAGAGCGGAACCTAGCCCAATATAATAAGTGAGTTCGGTCAATACATCCATATTATTATCTTGATTAAGGCGTGTCATTGGTTGCTACCAGGAGAGAGAGAGAAGGATAATCACTTTCGTATGCGTTCTTTGCAAGTTTAGATTGGTTATTATCTTATCTAATCAGGATGTCTCCTACTGTTTTTATCAAATCTTCCTTCAAACCCTAAAAGGTAAGATTAGCCGGGATTAATTACACCCTACAAGTTCGCCAATCGTTCGGCCAAGCAGGTATTGGTACTCCGAAGGTGTCACCCCATACTTTCGCATGGAACTAATTAAATAACCTCATTTACGCAGGGGCATAATCCCGTTAACACCTTTCTTAGACACCTACTTGATCAGCTAATTGTAAAGTGGAAAACTCTCCCAGGAGTAACTCTTACTCGCAGTGGGTATCGGAATCCAACTATCATATAGAAAGTATGCAATCTCATTGCAAATTTCAACACTTAAAATTCCCAATATTGTTTTTACCCTTAGCGACTTATGACCTTGGCTATAGTCAAAAAATCATAAGCGCTAGCCAAGTTCGACCCGTTCATTTCGTGATTGAATTAAACCCAACCGCATGACCCTTGACAAGGTCAA
Organism: Agapanthus africanus; assembly: GCA_030015575.1. Taxonomy (NCBI): domain Eukaryota; kingdom Viridiplantae; phylum Streptophyta; class Magnoliopsida; order Asparagales; family Amaryllidaceae; genus Agapanthus; species Agapanthus africanus. Next base: position 370,758,830 of record JASDDO010000010.1, read on the forward strand.
CAAGACCGTACGACTACCCTAATCCAATCTCATCGTATGCGGCAGATAAGCACTAATCAGCTACCGTACACTACGCCTTGGCTATAGTCAACAAACGCAACACGAATACTAAATAGCACTTATCTGAAATGACTAAGGGCTACGACTGGTTTTGAAGAAAATCTTTAACGTAATGAGTTTGATATTATTGTAGAATCTAGTGATTTGAAAAAGAGTGTTTTTTTTGTAGCTTTTGCTAGTTTCACTAAGGAGGTCACTCCCGGTGAAGGGATCTCAGCTCTTTCCCCATCGAATGAGGTGCTGGATATTCATCAAGGAATACCGCTATGCAAAACAAGAACTAGAGAAGCTATTAAAACAAAACCGAATGGATTGTATCATTTGCTAGTTTTGCTAAAGAGGTCACTCCCGGTGAAGGGATCTCGGCTCTTTCCTCATCAAATGAGGTGTTGGATATTCATCAGGGAATACCACTATGCAAAGCAAAAACTAGAGCTACCTTTTTAAAATATTGATTCTACAACATCTTTAGGTTTCTTTTCTTTTCATTAATCTCATTAATGACATCCCGTCATTTATGTTTCCCTAAACATCATAGAAAAAGAAATAAAAATAGAACATATGCTTATGCCATCCGCATTCACCACGGGGCCCCGTCATGCACCGTTAGGTTTCTTAACTAATAGCAGAGTGGGAGCTGGACTAGCGCGGGTGCAAAACATAAGCAACGTTTATTATATATCATATATATAATATAGCATTCGTCTCACGCAGTTATATGAGCACATCACAGAACCAAGCAGCAGAAGTCAACATATGAAATATTGTATATATTAGGAGGTCCATGTTTTAAATTAAGCCAATAATGAAAAACACGGATTCCACGGTCGTGATAAATAGCCAAACCCACATCCCTAGACTCCTACGAGAGCGGCAAGCAACCCTGCCAATTCTAGAGTTAGGAGACCCGGTCTCGACTCCTCGAGATGGTCTCCCACTGGACTCTAGAACCTGGTTACTTGTGCTCCCCGCCTTGGGTCTATTCTAATGCGGAAAAATAAATAATATACATCAATGGTAATATCATCCTCAACCCGGAAGTACCCCAATAAAAGAATATTACATACAATTTTTACATGAATGAAAATTGAAAAACTCTCATCTCACGCAAAAAAACCGGCTATTCAATCACGGCGATCCAATATAACATATCACAGCAACACATAACATCACATATCATCAACGTAAGTAAATATGTGTATCCCAAATTTCATTGACATATAGCAACGAGATCGGGAATACACCACATATTATACTTACGGTCGCAGAAAAGAAATGAAAAACTACAATATTTAGAATCCGCAAATACCATAGACATCATAAACCGGAAATATCTCATATTCCGAATTTCATACCTAACCCTATAAACCTTGCATTTTAGTGATCGCGTACAATACGCGATTGCGGCGGAGTTTTAATCCGAATCGAAACTCCGTGGTAATCGATCAACCTAGACTAAAACGCTAGATTTATAAAACACTAATTAGTTTTCACAAAACTAATTATTGTGGATTTTAAATATTGTATCATATATCATCATAATCTATACGACGTTAAACATTTTGATCGATTTTTCAAACACCCACATATTCCAGAGACCTCAACAACTTGAGTCTCATTAAAAATATCCAGAGAGTGCAAAATTACAAAATGGAGTAGTACAAGAAAAGAAAATCCCAGAACACCCACAACATGCGGCGGAACCACGGCCAAACTAGGGTCTGGGCCGCGGTTCCGCGGCGCTTTATAGGAGTTAAGGCTTAAAATTTCTTGGGGTTCCATTAAAAAGCCTGCACGATTTTCTGCATATTTTTAATCACTAAAATTTTAACTTTTGAAAAACGGACAGAAACTTGCCAAAACCTGGTCTCGAAAATTCGATCGAACACTTTAACGTCGCAAAGACTTACCCTAATGTTCTAACTTAGGTTTGATACCATGAAAGTCTACCCTAGCACAATCATGAGGTCTAAACCGGCATCAAGCATGCAATTTTTAAAAATTGGGGTGCTAAGCTAGACTATCCTAGAATCTAACTAAATGATTAGGGTTAACTATGAAGGTATCATAAAACCTAGCTAAGAGATGAAGGCTACAACCTTTGTAGACCGTATCCTTCTCTTCTCAAGCTCCATGTAGTAGTCCATGGGACTTCACTAGGCTCCACTTGAAGTTGGATTGAGCTTCCTTTGCGATCTTCGTGTCGAAGATGATCCACCCGAAGCTCCGCTAATCCAAGCTACCTCATCACTAAACTCTTTAGTAAAGAAAACACGCTACACTTGAGTGTTAATCAAGTGTAGGATGGTGAAGTAGAGGTTCTAAGCTCACTAGGATTTTTCTCAAAACCCTATGATTCACATCTCAAGTGAGGGTTAGGGTTTTGTAGAAGATGAAGAAGAAGATGGAAAAAAAGGAGAGAGCTCAAAATGACTAAGACATGAACTCATACAAGTGAGTGAAGAAGGAATGAGTGTAGAATGGCTACACACTTGACCTCACTTATTCAAGCATGGAATAAATTACAACAATAAATTGCAACCATGCTTGAATAGTGAATCAAGAGTAATAAACTAATGATAAAAACCATGCTTTGCCCATCCCTCAAAAGTCTCCCCATTTTTCCACCTCATTTTCTATTTTCATAAAATAGAAAATCAACCATGATTCATATATATATATATATATATATATATATATATATATATATATATATATATATATATATATATATATATATATTAAGAAAAAAATTAGTTAGCATAATATTAGTTAACATATAATTATATCAAATATAAATATATATCAAATTATTAAATCAACACTTGATTTAATAATCCGGTTATATCACATATAACCGACTAATATCATTTATCTGTATATCATATTATCAAATCAACACTTGATTCAATAATCCAGTTATATCACATATAACCTAACCGAAATCAAATAACCGCCAGATTAGAATACGGTATCACATACTCGTATTTAATCAGGCCCCCGCATATATCAACATATGTGCCCTATTTCGTTTCGCTTGAACTAGGAAACTTCTCTATGGGACTCTAAAGACTCGTCAATACACCAGCAGTAGGTAATGATCACATCAGTTACCCACAAGCCGTCAGCGGTACTAGCTGGACGTAACGGCTACCCAGGTATTGAGCGAATAGAAGATCAACAAGCAAGCTTGTCTGTAACACCCGAGCCCAATAATACTATTTCTTTTGCTAGTTGAGTGTTATATATTGCTCTTTCCAATTATCCTGATTGTTTGGTGTTTATTGCTAAATTTTAACCGGTTAAGTCATTGTGGCACATAACAAATTTTAACACCGAAATTGAAATTAAAAATATCCATGTTGGCCTACTCGTCGCCAATAGTCGCGTGATAGCGTCCACGTGTCGAGATTTCTTCCCGTTCGGCTAAACGGGCAAGTTTGGACGGCTACGCGCGCGTGCAAGTGTCCGACTTGGGGGCATGCATTTTAATCACAAAACACCTCTTTTCAAAATTTGGAACTCGCTTAAAATCCTATAATTTGAATTTGGAATATTTGGGCGCAACCCGGGCGCGATTTGGAAATGTTTCATTTAGCGCCGAAAATACCCATTTTAATTTAATATTATAAACTATATAATAATTCTGTTACTATTTTTTTAACGTATCAATCCTTTTCAATCTTCTAAAATTTATCACGAGATTTCCCTCCAGCCTATCACGAGCGTCTATTTTTTCCTCGTGGGCCCCCCAATCCACCCTCTCTCTCTCCGTCTCTCTCTATCTCTCTCTAACCCCTATATCTCTCTCTCTCATCCAACAATCTCTCTCTCTATCTTATATTTTTTTCACTGTTCCTCCTTCTCTTTCACGAGAAACACTCGCGAGAACCCTAAAACCCATCGCGAACCCTAGCCGTCGCCTCCTCCGTCGCCACCGGAGCCCGACGCCGGCGACACCCTCGTCGACCTCACTGCCTCCTCACCCTCACCTCACCAAGCCCTCTCCCTCCTCGCCATCTCCTCCCTTACCCGAACACCCCTGCATCCTAACCCGGCACCACCACCTCGTCCATCGTCGCCTCGCCGCCGCTGTTGTTCTCGACCTCAACCCTCAACGACACCACCTCCGTCACCTCCCTCCTCTCTACACCCGAGCACGCAGCACCCTCCTCTGGAACCCACACCTGACCACGGAACTCCTTCCCTGCGCACACATTGCTTCGCCGGAAGACCTCGCCTGCCCTCGTCGCCGACCGCCCAACCCCAAACTAGTCACCATCATCCTCACGACCTCTGTCCCCTCTCCTCCTTTCCCCGACCAGGACCCTGCATCACCCCCCGTCGCAGTTCAACCCATGAAACCCACCTGCAGTTCCCGCAAACCCCACCGCCGGCCACTCCTCTAGCCTCAACCCCGATCTCCATCACCCTCTCCAGCCATCAACCGCCCTCATCTCCTTCGCCGGTGCCCCACCTTCGCACCAACCACCAGCGAACCCTCGACCCCCTCGGCACCTTGCTGCTGCCGCGCCGTGGCCTCGATCCCCGGCCACCTGCATGCATCCCCGAGACTAAGCCAAGCTTTCCTCTATTGATCCATCATCAATCATCGCCCTCTCTTTTCTCTTCGTCTCTTTTCTCTTGGATTCGTGATCTCCATTTTTTCCATAGCTTGCCGGAGCCGGGATCGCCGCCGACGATCCAGACAACCCAGAGGAAGTGTTTTGGCTGCATCATCACCATCATGCGTTGCTTGGACCCGCTCCGTGTGCAGTACGTGCGTCGCAACTTTGCAGACATCGGAGACATATCCGTTTCACGTTCCGGTCAGGCAAGTATTACTTGCTACATGCTATGCTATACCAATTAGATATGGTTGATTCATAAAACTTGCAATATTAACTAAGTATATTTACTTTTCTCATTTGGGTGAAATATGACATATCATGATACTGTAACATAAACCGTAATTTGCCGCTGTAACCCTGATAACAACTACCTGCTAATCATTTTACTATTTAGAGGATGATAGTCATACACTTATATCTTCATTACCTGCTGTTATTAATATTGCTTTACCCTGTGATTATTGCCCCCCAGGGTGCCTGAACCTGTTAATAAAGATAATACAAAGCACCATTGTGATTAAATAACTATTATTGCTGTTTACTTTAAATTCTTACTGCTGTTACTTATTCGATTGTATACCTGTTGAGAGCACATACTCGATTACATTGCATATTGACTCGACCCTGCTACACCTGGCATATATCTACATACTGATACACCGGACATGACACCCTATACATACTGACTCAACCTATTGGACTACAACCTGACTTATTACATGATCTCATGCCTAATGCCAATAAACCTGACTTGGGGTCCTCATGGACCATTCCTGCTGTCTATCCAGACATACCTGTTTTTACCTGATTCTGGGTTGACATTAATCCTGGACTACTGAATACCTGACCTGACATACATAACTTGGGGGTATGGGGAAATCAAAGGTGAAACCGACTTGTAACTCAACAGTTCGATACTTGTTCTGATCAGTCTTACGGGCTTGGCCTGCCCCGGAGTGATGATGCTGACATCACTCATCCATCCTACTACCTATTACTGCTTAACGGCACGTCTCGGATTCAGCCCCGAGAACCTTGACCGTGGTCCCGGGCACGCACGGGATACTATTGAGTTACATCGACGATTCATCAATTGATTTCAAAGACTATAGAGTAGAAACATGATAGGACAGTTTAGTTACCACTGCACATTACCCTGCACTGTCATTTCTTAGTACTGCTTATTCATGTTCATACCTGCATTGCTTATTACCATGTTCATATTATACTATTGGTTGACATGACGCGCTGACGTCTGGGTTTTGCATGGCCCAGATTCCTTACCACCGTCGACGACCGAGCAGGAGCACTTCAGCCAGCAGGCTGATCTGTGAGTTCCATAGTGATTAGTTATTTATTTCATTTCATTTCCAGATGTGAGCCCGTATTATGGGACGTACTGTTTATTTATTGTATTGGATCATTTGCTTCCGCACTTATTGTTTATTGACTCTTGTTATTATGGATTTGGACATGTATTAGATTAGTTTATTATATTGTTCTTGATATCTCTACAACCGTAATGTGACTGTGGATGAATACGTCCTACCCACAGGTAGCATGGTTGGCTATGTCACGTACCCAATCTTGCGTACTCTGGGAAGCGGGGCGTGACATGGTTCTTTTGGTATCAAAGCCATAGGTTAATTGGGTTGATTCTTTGTAGTTGGGTATGGTACCCGATACATGAATCAGAATACCCGTGATTAGGAAACATGTCCTACCACCTTGACCGTTTTACCATTCTTGAATCACATTCTTCCGGATTATGTCGACGTGCAAACTTACTTTGCATGTTAACTCGAAAACCTGATTTCTTGTTATCTCTAGGACTTAGGCGACTTGGGTGGAGTTAAGTAATTGTGGCTATGATACCGCGGCATAGTTACAATGCAGTACTCTATTTAAGTATCTTGGGGTTCTAGCCTTGATCCACATTCAGAATCTATCATCATGCTAATGTTGGGTGTTTTGAGTTCAGGATTATGGCAGGTAAGAAGTTGAAGACGTACCAGAGGCGTGTGAACGAAGCCGCCATGCTTGGAGTGATAAGGGAAATGCTGGAAATCAAAGAGACAGACTGAGCTGATCCAGCAACAGCAGATTCGTTTCAGGAAGGTTTGCAGATCGTTCAGTAGTCTGTAAACAACGATGGAACTAGACCAGTCGAACGAGTAGGGACTGTAGCAGATTTCAGACTTTTGGGTCCGTCTACTTTCACTGGTCTGGAGGAGCCGTTGCCGGCCGAGCAATGGCTAGTGACACGGAGAATTTGCTGATAGCGGCACAGATCCCAGAAGACAAAGGAGTCGATGTGGTGCGCATTCAACTAGTGGATTACGCCCGAGAGTGGTGGCTTGCGGAAGAGACCCGCTTGCCCAAGCCAATCAGTTGGGCTGTTTTCTCTAAAAGTTTCCTGGAGAAATTCTTTCCGCGGGCGGCACGGGAGGAAATGAAAGAGAAGTTTATCGGGCTAAGGCAGAATGGAGCAACCTTCGACGTGCATGCAGCAGAGTGGGCGAGACTCAGTAGTCTCGCTGGGCCTTTCGCGGCCAACGATGCAGACAACAGTTTCGGTAAAGAAGCAGTTCTGTTGGGCCAGTCAAGTTTAGGGCTAGGCCGACAAACAGTATTCTTGCAGCAATGGAAGTTGATAGTAATGAAGAGCCGGCAGTTGTTCGCGATTTTATGGACGTATTTAAAGATATATCAGGCTTACCGCCGAAGCGAGATGTGGAGTTCGCGATTGACCTTAGTCCTGGTGCAGCGCCAGTATCTAAAGCTTACCATCCAATGGCACCAGTGGAATTGGAAGAAGTCAAGAAGCAGGTTACTGAATTACTTGAGAAGGGTTGGATTCGAAGCAGCAACTCGCCTTGGGGAGCTCCAGTTCTTTTAGTAAAGAAAAAGGATGTACATTGAGTATCGAGAATTGAACCGGGTGACTATTAAGAACAAATACCCGATCCCTCGCATTGGAGAACTTTTGAGCAGCTTAGTGGCGCGAGGGTATTCTCGAAACTGGATTTGCGATCAGGATACCATCAGGTCCGAGTGAAAGCAGAAGACATTTGCAAGACGGCGTTTCGAACTCGATATGGACACTTCGAGTATCTAGTGATGCCCTTCGGAGTAACTAATGCGCCGGCAATATTCATGGATTTGATGAATAGGATCGTTTCACCATTCTTGGACCAGTTTATTGTGGTATTCATTGACGATATTCTGGTGTACTCGAAGAGTCCGGAGGAGCATGCTGAGCATTTAAAGATCGCACTGCAGACGCTGAGACAGGAGAAATTGTATGCGAAGATGAGTAAGTGCGAGTTCTGGCTGGAAGAGGTGAAGTTTCTGGGGCATGTTGTGGCGGGCAATGGAATCGCCGTTGATCCCGAGAAGATTGCAGCAGTTCGAGATTAGCCCATTCCAAAGAATGTCGCGGAGATAAGAAGTTTTTCTTGGACTCGCCGGATACTACAGGAGATTGTGGAGAACTTCGCTCGTTTGACAGAGCTGTTAACCAAGCTCACGCTCGAGGAGGTACCTTTTGTTTGGACGGATGGTTGTGCATTGGCCTTCGAGACGTTGAAGCAGAAGTTGATAACCGCCCCTATCCTGACCGTACCAGATATTTCGGGAGGACTGGTGATTCACAGCGACGCATCTGGAAAAGGATTGGGATGTGTTTTGATGCAGAATGGGAAGGTCGTGGCTTACGCATCGAGACAACTGAAGACTCATGAGAAGAATTATCCGACTCATGACTTGGAGCTTGCGGCCGTGATCTTCGCCTTGAAGGTTTGGAGACACTACCTTTTGGGGCGAGAGAGTCGAAATCCTTACAGATCACGAGAGTTTGAAGTATGTGTTCACTCGGAAGGAGTTGAACATGAGGCAACGCAGATGGTTGGAGCTGATGACCGACTACGACCTTGATCTTAAGTACCATCCGGGAAAAGTTAACGTCGTGCCGAATGCGCTTAGTCGGTTAACAGCAATTCAGGTATTGACTGCACAGAGGGAGATCATTGCGGATTTTCGGAGATTTGACTTGGAAGTTGTGCTACCACATGCTTTGGGACAGTTGATGCAGTTGCAAGTACAGTCGTCCTTAGTTGAGAAGATTAAAGTGGCACAATCGCAGGATCCTAGACTGCAAAAGTTTCGAGAGCAGGTTGAAGCTGGACTAAGAACCGATTTACTGATCCATGAAGATGGTTCGTTGAGATATGGTAGCAATGTGTGTGCCAAAAGGGGATGTGCGTGAAGGGCTTATGAAGGAGGCACACAGTTCAGCTTACTCTGTACATCCAGGAGGGACAAAGATGTACCGAGATATTCGACAGCACTTCTGGTGGGAAGGTATGAAACGGGAGATTGCTCGCTTCGTGGCTAAGTGCTTGGTGTGTCAGCAAGTCAAGGCCGAACACCAACGGGTTGCTGGTTTGTTGCAACCACTTCCGATTCCTCAGTGGAAGTGGGAACATATAACCATGGATTTCGTGACGGCTCTACCGCGGAGTCCAAAGGGCAACAATGCAGTATGGGTGATTGTCGATCGGTTGACCAAGGCAGCTCACTTTATTCCTTTTCGGGTTGGTCAATCGACAGAGACTTTGGCAGAGCGGTACATGCAGGAGAATGTAAGATTGCATGGAGTACCGGTATGCATCGTGTCCGATCGGGACACTCGGTTCTTGTCGCACTTCTGGAGGAGTTTACAAGAAAGTTTGGGGACTCGATTGAAGTTTAGCACAGCTTATCATCCTCAGACTGATGGACAATCGGAGAGAACGATCCAGACCCTTGAAGATATGTGGAGGGCTTGCATGTTGGACTTCAAAGGTTCTTGGGAGGATCACCTACACTTGGTGGCATTTTCGTACAACATTAGTTTCCAAGCGACTTTTCAGATGGCTTCGTTTGAAGCGTTGTATGGTCGTAAGTGCCGTTCACCTGTTTGTTTGGATGATGTTGGTGAACAAAGGTTACTAGGACCAGATTTGGTAGTACAGACAGTCGAGAAGGTGGATACAATCAGGAAGCATATGAAGGCATCTCAAGACAGACAGAAAAGTTGGGCCGACACGTCAAGAAGACCTCTAGAGTTCGCCGTGGGTGATTTGGTATTCCTGAAGATATCACCGACTAGAGGGGTGATTCGCTTTGGAAGTCGGGGAAAGCTTAGTCCTCGATTCGTTGGACCCTTCGAGATATTGGAGCGTGTTGGAGAGGTAGCGTACCGGTTGGCGTTACCACAGTCATTAGCAGGAGTGCACGATGTGTTCCATGTGTCTCAACTACGGAGGTATGTTCGTGATGAGACTCATGTCTTGGATTATTCGGAGTTGACTGTGCGGGAGGACCTAACTTTTGAGGGGCGACCAGTTGAAATCAAGGATCGAAGAGAAAAGGTTCTTAAGAACAAGGTTATTCCTTTTATGCTAGTTTCTTGGGGTAATCGATCGCACGGAGAATCCACTTGGGGGCGAGAAGACGAGATCCGGCAGAAATTTCCTCACCTTTTCCTGTAGTTAGCTATCTTGTATTCTTGGAATTTCGAGGACGAAATTCTTTTTGTAGTTGGGTATGATGTAACACCCGAGCCCAATAATACTATTTCTTTTGCTAGTTGAGTGTTATACATTGCTCTTTCCAATTATCCTGATTGTTTGGTGTTTATTGCTAAATTTTAACCGGTTAAGTCATTGTGGCACATAACAAATTTTAACACCGAAAATGAAATTAAAAATATCCATGTTGGCCTACTCGTTGCCACTAGTCGCGTGGTAGCGTCCGCGTGTCGAGATTTCTTCCCGTTCGGCTAAACGGGCAAGTTTGGACGGCTACGCGCGCGTGCAAGTCTCCGACTTGGGGGCATACATTTTAATCACAAAACACCTCTTTTCAAAATTTGGAACTCGCTTAAAATCCTATAATTTGAATTTGGAACATTTGGGCGCAACCCGGGCGCGATTTGGAAATGTTTCATTTAGCGCCGAAAATACCCATTTTAATTTAATATTATAAACTATATAATAATTCTGTTACTATTTTTTTAACGTATCAATCCTTTTCAATCTTCTAAAATTTATCACGAGATTTCCCTCAAGCCTATCACGAGCATCTATTTTTTCCTCGTGGGCCCCCCAATCCACCCTCTCTCTCTCCGTCTCTCTCTATCTCTCTCTAACCCCTATCTCTCTCTCTCTCATCCAACAATCTCTCTCTCTATCTTATATTTTTTTTCACTGTTCCTCCTTCTCTTTCACGAGAAACACTCGCGAGAACCCTAAAACCCATCGCGAACCCTAGCCGTCGCCTCCTCCGTCGCCACCGGAGCCCGACGCCGGCGACACCCTCGTCGACCTCACTGCCTCCTCACCCTCACCTCACCAAGCCCTCTCCCTCCTCGCCATCTCCTCCTTTACCCGAACACCCCTGCATCCTAACCCGGCACCACCACCTCGTCCATCGTCGCCTCGCCGCCGCTGTTGTTCTCGACCTCAACCCTCAACGACACCACCTCCGTCACCTCCCTCCTCTCTACACCCGAGCACGCAGCACCCTCCTCTGGAACCCACACCTGACCACGGAACTCCTTCCCTACGCACACATTGCTTCGCCGGAAGACCTCGCCTGCCCTCGTCGCCGACCGCCCAACCCCAAACTAGTCACCATCATCCTCACGACCTCTGTCCCCTCTCCTCCTTTCCCCGACCAGGACCCTGCATCACCCCCCGTCGCAGTTCAACCCATGAAACCCACCTGCAGTTCCCGCAAACCCCACCGCCGGCCACTCCTCTAGCCTCAACCCCTATCTCCATCACCCTCTCCAGCCATCAACCGCCCTCATCTCCTTCGCCGGTGCCCCACCTTCGCACCAACCACCAGCGAACCCTCGACCCCCTCGGCACCTTGCTGCTGCCGCGCCGTGGCCTCGATCCCCGGCCACCTGCATGCATCCCCGAGACTAAGCCAAGCTTTCCTCTATTGATCCATCATCAATCATCGCCCTCTCTTTTCTCTTCGTCTCTTTTCTTTTGGATTCGTGATCTCCATTTTTTCCATAGCTTGCCGGAGCCGGGATCGCCGCCGACGATCCAGACAACCCAGAGGAAGTGTTTTGGCTGCATCATCACCATCATGCGTTGCTTGGACCCGCTCCGTGTGCAGTACGTGCGTCGCAACTTTGCAGACATCGGAGACATCCGTTTCACGTTCCGGTCAGGAAAGTATTACTTGCTACATGCTATGCTATACCAATTAGATATGGTTGATTCATAAAACTTGCAATATTAACTAAGTATATTTAGTTTTCTCATTTGGGTGAAATATGACATATCATGATACTGTAACATAAACCGTAATTTGCCGCTGTAACCCTGATAACAACTACCTGCTAATCATTTTACTATTTAGAGGATGATAGTCATACACTTATATCTTCATTACCTGCTGTTATTAATATTGCTTTACCCTGTGATTATTGCACCCCCAGGGTGCCTGAACCTGTTAATAAAGATAATACAAAGCACCATTGTGATTAAATAACTATTATTGCTGTTTACTTTAAATTCTTACTGCTGTTACTTATTCGATTGTATACCTGTTGAGAGCACATACTCGATTACATTGCATATTGACTCGACCCTGCTACACCTGGCATATATCTACATACTGATACACCGGACATGACACCCTATACATACTGACTCAACCTATTGGACTACAACCTGACTTATTACATGATCTCATGCCTAATGCCAATAAACCTGACTTGGGGTCCTCATGGACCATTCCTGCTGTCTATCCAGACATACCTGTTTTTACCTGATTCTGGGTTGACATTAATCCTGGACTACTGAATACCTGACCTGACATACATAACTTGGGGGTATGGGGAAATCAAAGGTGAAACCGACTTGTAACTCAACAGTTCGATACTTGTTCTGATCAGTCTTACGGGCTTGGCCTGCCCTGGAGTGATGATGCTGACATCACTCATCCATCCTACTACCTATTACTGCTTAGCGGCACGTCTCGGATTCAGCCCCGAGAACCTTGACCGTGGTCCCGGGCACGCACGGGATACTATTGAGTTACATCGACGATTCATCAATTGATTTCAAAGACTATAGAGTAGAAACCTGATAGGACAGTTTAGTTACCACTGCACATTACCCTGCACTGTCATTTCTTAGTACTGCTTATTCATGTTCATACCTGCATTGCTTATTACCATGTTCATATTATACTATTGGTTGACATGACGCGCTGACGTCTGGGTTTTGCATGGCCCAGATTCCTTACCACCGTCGACGACCGAGCAGGAGCACTTCAGCCAGCAGGCTGATCTGTGAGTTCCATAGTGATTAGTTATTTATTTCATTTCATTTCCAGATGTGAGCCCGTATTATGGGACGTACTGTTTATTTATTATATTGGATCATTTGCTTCCGCACTTATTGTTTATTGACTCTTGTTATTATGGATTTGGACATGTATTAGATTAGTTTATTATATTGTTCTTGATATCTCTACAACCGTAATGTGACTGTGGATGAATACGTCCTACCCACAGGTAGCATGGTTGGCTATGTCACGTGCCCAATCTTGCGTACTCTGGGAAGCGGGGCGTGACATTGTCCAAACTCCCATGAAGCCTATAAGTAACACTTACCGTACAATCCAGTCTCTTCGTCTGATATGTCGCATATCGAGTCTGGGGTTGGAATCGTCAGACCCCAATAATTTGATAAGTCATGCCGATGTGTGGCCTATAACGGTATGAGAAACTACTGATAAATCTTACCAGTAAATCTCATCTATAGCCCTGGCCAGGGACTTCTTGTTATAGCTAATCGAGCATAGCGCAACATCAACTTCCTATACCGGGAGATACGATACCCCTCCTATCGCTCATTGCCTTCATGTGACTCGGGACTGTACCTAAAATCCACCTGTTTGCATGACTCCTTTGAACCGTGGTAGGGAGGAAATCAAAGCACAGTGGGAACCACACAAGACTCTATGACAATCTCAGATCTACAAACTAACCTGTACCAGTGTCACCAGAGAACTTCTATCTGACGATAGGTATAATACCATCTAGGAGTTCTCGGCGAGTCGTGTTCAATGTACCCATTCTCTAATGAGCACCTGTGTACAATCTTTGATGTCAAACACCAATGGTTATGGGATCAACTATTGCCCCATACAGGGTCAAGAAACGTACACACTAGTCTACTCTGGAATATCGATGCCTTGTCTCGATACTCGCTCGACTAGGAACAATTAAAGGATGTGCTTGTAGACTACACAAGTCTCAGTAGTATGATCTGCATCATAGTCCTGGTAGTCAAGCAAACATCCTAAGGACTTTATCAACATATATCAGAGAGACAGTATAATAATACAAGTGTACATGTTAAGATAAAGAGAAACCAGATAGTATACTATCATGTCGAGCAAGAAAGTCCTCTATATATATGTTCAAGCATCAAGTGTTTATTCTCATAGTTTTTCTTAGTTTCTTTATTTTTGGTTTAGCTTGAGGGTGAGTGATCTTCATTTGGTTTCTTCTTCTTCCCTCTTGAAGCTCTCTTTGGAGAGCTTCATTAAGGAGGTTGAACAAGCTACCATAATCTTGTAACTCTTCATCAAGTGTTTATATATATTGCTTTCTTTTATTGCTTTCTTTACTTACTTTCTTTCTTATTATCATGCTTAACTAATTCTTTATTTGGTTGTGGTGTGGGTGAGGAAGTGAGATGAAAGGCTTTGCCTCCTCCACCTCTTGTTTATGTTTCATGTGCTTAACTTTTGATTCTAACTTAAATATTGCTAATGTATTGATATGATATGGTATTTTGACATATGGTTACTTGTAACCTTCTCATATACCATATTCATTCCCTTTCCCCATTTCAATGTTTAAGTTAAAATCTATTTAGTGTTAAGTTTGCTAAGTTTGGATATGTTATGTCGTGATCAAGTGCTTGACAATCCCTTGATTTCATATAGCATATACCATCACAAACCCTTAGCAAACTCCATACTAAAACCATTTGCGCTCACTAACTACTTTGTGTTTTTGTTGTTGCGGTATGCTTGCTAACCCTCTTTTTTAAGTGTTGATACCCCAAGAGCGGACATACAAACGGTAAGTGATCAAAACGGACTCGTTTCGTGCTTTGCGGCGAATATCGGACTTTGACGGTTTGTGCTCCGCAACCGCGTTGACAAGTCGTGCTTCATGCCGGGATCAAGGTAAGACCGGACAACTCATGATCAAGGGAGTGTAGAGATAAACGTCGCGATTCAAAGCTTCCGAATCAAGCCACAATCATTCTTTCCTTAACTCTTTTTCTTGCTTTTTCCTTGTTTCTATTCTTTTATATATTTATTGTGACAAACCCCAATTCGTTAATTTGTTGACCTTAAACAACAATACCCAATACACAATTCCCTGCAGATCGACCCGTACTTGCCAGCTCGCTACAACGCGCCGTGCACTTGCGGTTATAAATAGTAAAACGAGAATGATCTCGCGTGCACATTCCGTTTCCATCATTTTCATATCTGTTTCCGTAACATACGCGTTTGCGCGCGGGGGTGAATTCCCAACATAGTAATTTACCCGCTTGTTCAGGAATCACTCTCTCTAAAAAGATGTCTCATAAGACTGATTTGGAGAGGGCCCGCATGCAAGGGATACCCTATACTTCGGCAGTCGGGTCTATCATGTATGCGATGTTATGTACCAGACGGATGTAGCTTACTCACTAGGTGTAGTAAGAAGGTATCAATCAGATCCAGAGGAGAAGCACTGGACAGCTGTGAAGAACATTCTTAAGTACTTGAGAAGGACTAAAGAAATGTTCTTGGTGTATGGTAATGGTGAACTCCATGTGGAGTACCGATTCGAGCTTCTATAATGATAAGGATGAAAGTAAGTCGGTCTCGGGTTTTGTCCTCACCCTCAATGGAGGGGCGGTATGTTGGAAGAGTTCCAAGCAAGATACCGTAGCAGACTCGACGATGGAGGCTGAATACATTGCCGCCAACGATGCTGCCAAAAAGGCTATCTGGATGAAGAAGTTCATTACTGAACTTGGTGTGGTTCCATCCATTAAGCATCCAATACCTGTGTATTGTGATAACAATGAAGCAGTGGCTTTGGCCAAGGAACCCCGGTCCCATCAGAGATCCAGACATATTCTTAGGCGGTATCACCTGATCCGGGAGATAGTAGATCGATGGGAGATCGAGGTCAGGAGAGTTGACACGAAGGACAACGTAGCGGATCAACTCAAGAAGGCCCTCCCCCAGACGCAATTTGAGAGACTTTTTGGGATGTTGGGTATGAGATACTACAAGACATGGCCTTAGTGTAAGTGGGAGATTGTTAGGAATATGTATGCCCTAGAGACCATTATTGTATGATATAGTGGATGCTTGGACATATATAGAGAGGACTTTCTTGCTCGACATGATAGTATGCTATCTGATTGCTCTTTATCTTAACATGTACACTAGTATTATTATACTGTCTCTCTGATACATATTGATAAAGTCCTTAGGATGTTTGCTTGACTACTAGGACTATGATGCGGATCATACTACTGGGACTTTTGTAGTCTACAAGCACATCCTTTAATTGTTCCTAGTCGAGCGAGTATTGAGACAGGGCATCGATATTCCAGAGTAGACTAGTGTGTACGTTTCTTGACCCTGTATGGGGCGATGGTTGATCCTATAACCATTGGTGTTTGACATCAAAGATTGTACACAGGTGCTCATTAGAGAATGGGTACATTGAACATAACTCGCCGAGAACTCCTAGTTGGTACTATACCTATCGTCAGATAGCAGTTCTCTAGTGACACTGGTACAGGTTAGTCTGTAGACCCGAGATCGTCATAGAGTCTTGTGTGGTTCCCACTGTACTTTGATTTCCTCCCTACCATGGTTCAAAGGAGCCGTGCAAACAGGTGGATTTTGGATACAGTCCCGAGTCACATGGAGGCAATGAGTGATAGGAGGGGTTTCGTCTCTTTAGGTATTGGGAGTTGATGTTGCGCTATGCTCGATTGGCTATAACAGTAAGTCCCTGGCTAGGGCTGATGAGATTTACTGGTAAGGTTATCAGAAGTTTCTCGAACCGTTATGAGCCATACATCGGCATGACTTTTCAAGTTACTGGGGTCTGACGATTCCACCCCAAGACTCGATATGTGACATATCAGACGAAGAGACCGGACTGTACGGTAAGTGTTACTTATAGACTTCATGGGAGTTTGGACAAGCTTGCTTGTTGATCTTCTAATCGCTCAATATCTGGGTAGCCGTTACGTCCAGTTAGTACCGCTGACGGCTTGTGGGTAACTGATGTGATCATTACTTACTGCTAGTGTATTGACGAGTCTTTAGAGTCCCACACAGAAGTTTTCTGGTTCAAGCGAACGAAGTAGGGCACATATATTGATATGTGCGGGGGCATGATTAAATACGAGTATGTGATACCGTATTCTAATCTAGCGGTTATTTGATATCAGTTAGGTTATATGTGATATAACCGGATTATTGAATCAAGTGTTAATTTGATAATGTGATATACAGATAAATGATATCAGTCAGTTATATGTGATATAATCAGATTATTAAATCAAGTGTTGATTTAATAATATGATGTATATTTATATTTGATATAATTATACATTACCTAATATTATTGCTCACTAATTATTTTCTTCATAATATATATATATATATATATATATATATTATATGAAGCATGGTTAGATTTTCTATATTGTGAAAATAGAAAATGAGGTGGAAAAATGGGGAGACTTTTGTGGTATGGTGCAAG
Organism: Agapanthus africanus; assembly: GCA_030015575.1. Taxonomy (NCBI): domain Eukaryota; kingdom Viridiplantae; phylum Streptophyta; class Magnoliopsida; order Asparagales; family Amaryllidaceae; genus Agapanthus; species Agapanthus africanus. The sequence continues at coordinate 370,776,395 of JASDDO010000010.1, forward strand.
GTATGGCTTTTATATTTATTTATTGGTCTTACAACACCATTGAAGTATAGTTGAATAAATTTATTGGAAATTTATCCATGTTTCAATAAGTGAGCAAGTGTGAGCCATTCTACACTTGATGAGTTTTTCTTTGGTTCATGCCTTAGCCATTTTCTTGAGCTTATCTCCCTAGCTCTCTCCATCTTCTTCTTCCTCACTCTCCAAGTCCTAACCCTCACATGTGATGTGAATCATAAGGCTTTGGAAAAACCTAGTGATCTTTAAACCTCTACTTCACCATCCTACACTTGATTAGCAATTAAGTGTAGTGTGGTTCCTTCACTAAAGAGTTTAGTGAAGGGGTAGCTTGGATTAGCGGAGTTTCGGATGGATCATCTTCGGTACGAAGATCGCAAAGGAAGCTCGATCCAACTTAAAGTGAAGCCTAGTGGAGTCGCGTGGACTACTACACAGAGCTTGAGAAGAGAAGGACACGGTCTACAAAGGTTGTAGCCTCCTTCTCTTAGCTAGTTTAGTTGATATCAAACCATAAACCCTAATCATCTAGTTTAGATTCTAGATTAGTGTTAATTAGCACCCCGAAAATTTTTATAATGGCATGCTTGATACTTGTAAAACCCAATGGTGGTGGTAATAAACACTTTCAAACTATATGTAATATGTTCGCTTAGTTCGTTAGACAAGGTTACCAGATTCTCGAAATTATTTTGTTGCATCACGGAACAACAATTGGGGAAAGTGAAATGTACTGTTCCACTTTTCCGGATCTGATCAAGTAATATTGAAATCTGAGTCCGTATACTACCTTACCTAATCATACTACCCAGCCCTATTTTATTCAGTGTAAAGGTATTACGAATTAGAGTTAGTGTGTATATCATCTAGGCATGGAATATCATTTGTCCGTATTGAGACTGTTCATATCATTCGTAGTAGTCGTCCATATTAGGACTGTTCAATTCATTCACAGTAATCGTCCATGTTGGGACTGTTCAATTCATTCGCCCTGCCTGTAGGGATCTTTATTTGTAATAGTATTTACCTAGGTTCGCACATTCTAACCCTAACCGTATCGTAGGTCATATCGTGTGATGTATCAAAAATTGGATTCAAATAGATGATATCGGGTCGATATGGAATTCCAGGGCTGTTGGTTATATCTCGTTCCATTATAATTTGTAAAGTATACACGATATTTTATGGAAATCTTAGTTTATAATGGACTATGATATTTTATCGTAATTATGATTTATGTGGAAGTCATGGTATTTTAGTGAAATTGTGCGTTTTTAAAATAACCATGGTATTTTAGGGAAATTATCTTTTAATAAAGATTGTGACATTTTAATAAAAATATCTCTTTATAAAAGAGTATGGTATTTATACGGCATATTAACGAAAATTAACTTTTATTATAAAGGTTATGGTATTTTAATAAAAGAATCTCTTTTATAAAAAGGTAAGGATATTTTAGTGAAATTCTAATTTAAAAACTTCACTTTCAAAGTTAAGGGTATTTTTGATAAAGTTTAACTTCTTAAAGGTGTTTAGTAAAAATCTAGTTTTTAGGATTATTATTGATTTTTAAAGAAACTCTAAATTTTAAAAGTCTAGGGTATTTTAATAAAAATAATTAATCTACCAAGTTCATGGTATTTAAGTAAAAATTATGATTCAGAAAGGTTCGTGGTGTTTTAATAAAAATATCACTTAAAAAAGTTTAGGATATTTTAAGGAAAATAATATTTTTCCAAAATTCGTGGTATTTTAATGAAAATATAAACTGTTAGGAGTTAATGGTATTTTTGCGAAATAGAGATTTTAGTGAAAATATGGTTTTCCAAGTTTACCATCAATTTTATTTAAAAATAACCGATTTATAAAAAATTACTATGAGTTTTCCATGTTTTAAGCAATTAGGGAAAAATTATCGATAACATTTATTTAATACCGTAGAATAATTACATTTATTCACGTAAAAGTTGTCCCGGTCATGAAAGTCGCTTGACAACTTATTTCCATATGTCCAAGCATGAAATTGGAGTTGTCGATTACCCCGTGATTTTATCGTGAAGGATAACTGCTAAAAATTCATTATTTAATTAGGGTTTAATATCGTTTTTAATCATCATAACCCGTAAAATAGATAATCTAGTTAAAACCTCATAATTAGGTCCTAAAATTTTTTCCACAGATAGATATTATCATAATAAAGATTACAGAGGGTCAAGTGTTGAGAGATCCTGCCTAAAATGAGCTAGGAAAATGAAAGTCAGTAACCATTGGGTTGTACGAGAACAGATTTATCTTGAAGCCAAGAATTTTTTAGCCTCTGGGACTTAGTCGAAAGTTTAGAAAACTCAAAAAAGAAGCCTTATCAATTTTTTTGGGATTTATTTGTTGAAGATATTTCTTTCTGTGAATTTTACAAGATCAGGGGTCTTTATAGGGATTTATGGAATAAAAAATCTCTATTATTTTCCCCAGCCGCTACAGAAGCCGGTCCCACGAGCCGACAAGATCCAGACCGTCGATCGACCAGATCAAACGACCCACGTCACGTCGCGTCGTGAGTTGGCACGGACGCTGCTGATCTAAGCCGTTGGATCTTCCAGATCAAAGACGCCGATATTTATTTATATTTTTTTCATTTTCTTTATTAAAAACTGTCGGCAGGATCTAATCCGTTAGTTTTCTGATCCGACGGCTGAGATTCATTCAAGCTCGAAAAATTAATAAAAATTTGTTTTTAATATTTAAAATGTTTTAAAATTAGTTTTTGGATTTTAAAAATCATTTAAAAATAGTTTGAAATATTTTTAAAATTTTGGAAAATTATAGATAATATATTTTGATGTTTTCTACCATTTGCAACCAAATTTGTTCCAAAATAACTCCCTTTGTCGGTTTTAAAAACTTTTCCCTTCTATAAAAATTTCATTTAAATTCTTAAAAATTCATAAAAATTTCTAAAAATCGTATTAATTCATTTTAATTATAGAAAAATGTTTTTATCTACCAATAAATGCAGTAAAATAATTGTTTTGATATCGTAAAAATTAGAAAACATTTTTTATTATGTATTTAGAGCACACGGTCGTTACGAAAACCCCGTTCATCTAATAATTCAATCTGCTGATTCATCAGAGGCCATTGTGCAGATATGCTCGTAGATTCGAGCTCAACAAGATTTCTCGTCTTTACCACTCTAAATAGCTTCGGAAATGTAATATGCTTGATTATACAATACAATATTCTTCATGGGGCCAGGATTGTATTTAATAAATGATGTCTGAGATGTTGATAACTGGGTAGGATTGACTATGCTCACCTTTGATTGTATCTTTCTTTTTTTATTACATTCTTGGAGTTCTTCTCTACGAATATTTTTTGGCGGAGGAGGAGATTTAGCCCTCTTTTATGAAGCTCTCTTCGGTGTAGCCCTCTTGGGTGTATATTTGTGTTTACCGGCCATTCTAACTACATAATAAACATCAAAAATGCTAAATATATTAATAAAAAACCCTATATAAATAAGACAAATTCTAAAATAATAAAGTCATTGATTTATGTTGTTGGATATAATGCCCTCAAAGTCAATTATTGGATCGCAGGTACGTGATTGCAATGATTGAGGGAGGACCTATACCGATAGGACGGTCTTGCTCGAGATGATAGTATACTATCTGGTTTGTCTTTATCATCGTGTACATGCTTTAGTTCGTTATTGCATGTTGATAGAGCCCATAGGATTCTTGCTAGACTGCCAGCAGTATGATGGCGATCATATACGTGGGAGCTGGGGTCTATAAGCACATCCTTAAAGTGTCCCTAGTCGTGGGAGTTTCGAGACAGGGTATCGATACTCCAGAGTAGACTAGTGTATACAGTCAAGACCCCGACGAGTGGCGATGGCCGGTCTCACAAGCCAATGGTGTCAGTTGGTTCACCTAAGATGTATACAGGTGCTCATTGGGTTATGAGTACACCGGACAGGACTCGCCGGGAACATGCTAGTTGGTATTATACATATCGTCAGATAGCAGTTCCATGGTGACATGTATACAGGTTAGTCTGTCGACCTGAGATCGTCATTTGTCTCGTGTGAGTTCCCACTGTGCTTTGATTACTACCCTACCACGGCTAAAAGGAGTCGTGCAAACAGGTTTTAGTTGGGTACAGTTCCGAGCCACATGGAGGCAGTGAGCGGATCGTCAGGGATTCATCTCTCCCGGTATTGGGGGTGAGATCGCGCTGTGTTTAGGAGAGCCATTACACGAAATCCCTGGCCAGGGTAATCGAGATTTACTGGTAGGTATTCCAGTAGTATCTCAGGGTGTTCTGGGCTACTCATCGACACGACTTATACCGCTATTGGGGTCTGACGTTTACTAGCCCCCTAGGCCCTATATACGATACTCATAGACGAACGGACCGGACTGTACGGATATTGTCACCGTCGGGCTCAGTAGGGTTTCTGGATGAGTTCACTCATCAGCTTCCCCTTCTTTCAATACATAGGCAACCGTTACGTACAGCTAGTACCTCTGACGTGCTGGTGGTTATACCCAGTGCCAATGTATTGATGAGTAATTAGAGTCTCCCACAGACAGTTTCCCAAGTTCGGGCGAAACGTTGTAGATGCCGTATGGTAATATGGCAGGGTTCGATCATATTCGTGCACCTATGCACGGATCATGATCGGACGGATAATACTAGCAGACTTTGGTTGAAGCCGGATCCTAGTATTGTACTGTAGGAATATTTTTGTCTCGTTGCATCTGTATTCGGTCGGAATACAAATGCGGGTATGTATTTACAGTTGAGGTGCAATCTCGTAATTCGTTACGGGATTATTTTGGGAGTTGCCAGTTTTCTTTTTCCATCCCAAACATCTTGATATATATTTAATTATTGTGAGCAATCTGCCTTTGAATTTTTTCCTTGCACTGAATTTCTTGGTCTGGGGGGCTGCCCATTTCAAACAGTGTTGAGGGCAAGGGTTTGGTTGGCATGGGCTGTGTACACTCTTGAAAGCATGGGTGAATGATGGTGGCTATTTTTTTTGGAGTGGGGTTCTTTTGCAAATGAACCAAGTTTTAAAAATATAGGGTTTTTTTGCGGTGAAAAAAACATGAGGGGTGGATTGATTTCATATGAATTCTGAGTGAGCTAATCTTTTTGGGCAAGGCTGATTTTCCCAGAGAGCCATTTTTTCCAGTGAAGTGGCCGAGCTCCTTCTCTCTCTCCAAGTCATTTCCATGCTTAATTTTTCTTTGCTAAATCCTTTGCTCACAGCTCCTTGGCAACTCTAATTTTCCTCCATCCAAAAGCTTGGGTGTCTTGAGACAATATATTCTACACTCTCTCTACTTCAATCTTGGACATGTCGGCTAGCAAACTTCATGTCCGAGTTGCCTCGGTTCAAGGCGGGAGCCCGTATAAAGATTCATAGACGTGGTTCCACTTCGACAGGCGTGATCGGGGAGCAGACTTCGTCGGTACAGCAGCGGGGATTTTGGCGCGGAGATTGAAGACCGAAGGACACGGATTGATCGGTATAAAATTTCCTAACTCCTTTTACATATTATTAGTTTACAGTTAATGGAACGATCCGGGCATTTGGGTTGCGGTGGCGTCGGTTTCGTAAAAAGTTTTTGTTCCGCATCTGGCGTCGGTTTGACGCCCGGGGCGCTGCCGTGGCCCAACATGGTAATAGAGCCACGCCATTAACACTTACTAGCATGTTCTAACATATTTAAAATATCGATCGAACACAATTTCCGAAACCGCAATTTCAAAACTTAAGTTTCTGCCGAATTTGTAAACTGGTCTAAAAATTATTTTGTGCACATCAGAAAATTAGGCAGGCTTTTGTAAGACCACTGCAGAAAATTGGGAAGTTGTTCCCTCAATAACGCCGCGGAACCGCGACCATACCCACGTATTGGCCGCGGTTCCGCCGCCGTTATGGGAATTCAATGCACCAAGTTTCTTCTGGGGGTCTTCATCTTGGAATTGGGGTTTCTGGAATTTTTATTTTTGGCCCAGATTATTTTGAGTGCTGGATTTGTACTTGGAGCCCACTTCGGGAAGTTTTGTTGGTCGAGATTTTAAATGTGTTAGTTTACAGTGGTTATATTATATATGCGACCGTGAATGTCATTTGAGCGGTAAATCTTGTCTAATTGCTATAGTCCTTTTAGACGGGTTTACGAACGTGACATTCACGTTGATGTTCTGTGTTGTGCTGTGATGTTGCGGATTGTCGTGGTGGATAGCTTGCGTGCAATGGTAGTGCAGTTTGGATTTATTTGTACATTTGATATTGCGGGGCGAGCGTCCGACATGTGGATTGTCGTCACTGCCTGTTTGTATATTATTCTTTTGGGACACGACCGGGTTGAGGTCGGTGTACCCATTGTATATATTTTATTTTCTGTACTAGGATTACCCCGCGGTGGGGTGCACGGATAGCCGGATTCTAGAGGGCAACGGGCCCCCGTCTCATGGCGTTAAGACGGAGGGGGCCTCACTCTAGAATTGGCGGGCTATTCGCCGCACTCGTAGGGGGTATAGATTGACCCAAGGAGGGGTGCTCAAGTTACCGGATTCCGTGAAGTGTTTGGTAGTCCATTCACTTTGCTGAAGGGGGCTGCCTCACTTCTGGTTTTGGCGGGTAACTTTCCGCACTCGTAGGGGTCTAGGTTTTCATTGCACAGGCTATCCACACGACCAGGGGAACGTCGGGTTTCACTTGCGACTCTGTGAAATCCGGGGCTCCCAGATTATCTGTATTGTTCTGTGATGCTTATTACTTTTCTGTGATGTTGCATTTATCATGTCTGGAGCAATTATTATATATTGATATATATACTAGTAGATGTTGTATATGTTTTGCACCCGCGCTAGTCCAGTCCCCGCTCTGTCGTTAGTTAAGTAACCTAACGGGTGATGACGGGACCCAGTAGCGAATGCGGATGGCATATACGTACATTATATTTTCGTTCTTTTCTAGTGTGATCAATTGATGGGACTGCGTTGATTTTTATCAATGCAAGGAAAACAAACCTATATTTGATGTTGTTGGAACCAAGTTTTTAAAAAACTGACATTACAGACGTACGCCTTTGTTTTGCACAGTGGTATTCGGTTATGAATATCCAGCACCTCATTCGACGAGGCACGGGCCGAGATCCCTTCATCGGGAGTGACCCCTTGGGCAGAAGTTTGCGTCAATATAATAACTTCACTATAGTCGATTACTTTTTGCTTTGCATCGTGGTATTCAGTTTGGAATATCCTGCACCTCATTCGACGAGGAAAGAGCCGAGATCCCTTCACCGGGAGTGACCTCTTTAGCAAAAGTTTTCGTCACTATATATTTTTATAAAACCACTTGGATTCCTTCAACGATATCAAGTTCATTACGCTAAAGGTTTTTCGCCAAAAACCAGCCGTAGCCCTCCGCCATTTCTTATAAGTAGTGCTTAGTATTTGTGCTGCATTTGTTGACTCCGTCAAGACGTAGTGTACGGTAGCTAAGTGGTGCTTGTTTGTTGCATGGATATGCGATTGGTTAGGACAGTCATGCGGCCTTGTTGACTCCGTCAAGGGCACGTACGGGTGGGTTTAATGCAATCAAGATAATGACGGGTTGAACTTGACTAGGACTCTTTAATTTGTTAACTCCGTCAAGGTCACTTGGGTCCTAGGGGTAAAAATCATATCGGGAGTTTCAAACATACAGGAAACTTGTCAGGCTTGCGCATACCTTCTGGAGTGTGGTGACTTGAGTGGCTTCCATCAAGTTATCATGCGATGATAGTTGGATCCCGATTCCCACTGATGAGTAAGATTACTTCTCGGGTGATTCCGACTAATTCTCCTTTTAGGTTTGGAGGAGAATTCGAGGATACGGTGGGAGGTTTCCTGATTAGATAAAATTATTAACCATTCTGATTCAGGTTAGAGTGCACGCAGAGTGTTTCTTTTCTCTCTCTCTTTGACTGCGACCATGACCCGACCCTAGACAATAACTCCGTAACCAAGTTAACCGAACTTTCTTATAACACTGGCTTTTAGATTGTCTGAATTGCATACATCATTGTCACTCCTTCTTTTACCCTTTGAGTTTCTCCAGAACACCTCGTATCACTACGAACATCCACTTCCATGGGATAAATCCATCATATGGTTATATACGAACTCGGAGGAACTTCTTCGAGGATGGATTCTGGTTCTGGAGAGATTAAATAGGACTATTCAGTTGTCTTTTCTTTTTACATTCTCTCAGGTTGTGAGGGCTCCTAGGATTAGGAGAGGGTACACCTATTACGCTTATTGGATAGTCTTCTTCCAAACCATAGGCAGGTGCCGAAAGGTAGGGAATGAAGAAAACCAATTAGCCTAAGTTAGGTGTACATAAGGTAATAAGTAAAGAAAAATAAAGGGGTCAGAAAGAGGGCAAAGTAAATTGCGACTGTTAACATTCACGACCAAACCACGTATCTCATCGCCACTCCTAATTCACCTTTGTATTTCTCCAGAACACCCCGTATCACTACGAACATCCAATTCCATTGGATAAATCCATCGTATGGTTATATACGAACTCGTAGGAACTTTTTCGAGGATGGATTCTGGTTCAGGAGAAATAGGAATAAGATTTATTCAGTTGTCTTTTATCCTTAACTTCTCTCAGGTTGCGAGTACTCCTAGGATTAGGAGAGTACACCTATTACGCTTATTGGATAGTTTTCTTCCAAACCATAGGCTGGTGCTGAACGGTAGGGAAGGAAGAAAACCATTAAGCCTAACGATGGTGTACATAAAGTAACAACTAAAGACAAATAAAGGGAATTGGGGAGATGGCAGGGAAATATACGGTTACAGTCATGAATCTGCATAATGGAAGAGGCATTACTAGGAATACTCGGATTCCCCTTCGAAACATCTTCATGTTTCAGTTTTACTGTGTATTGTTAATAGAAAACTGATTTCCCAATTAACCCTTGCTCCAGGGTATGTATTTACCAGGTTCGATTCTCACATCTGTATGGTTTTACAGATGATGAGTGGGAGTAAGTTATTGGGAATTAGATGATCATCCTCATTATATCGGAATTCGTTGTAATTGGTGATATTTGAGGAAATCGCCTGGGTACAGTTTTCAACCTACGACGCACAGGGTTTGAGTTGTTCAACTCACGGGACTTATACAAAGTATTGTATGTTGTCCAGTGTCCATTAGGACAGAGGGGTTGGTCCTCATACTGTATTCTGTTTACTTATGACTTATCAAGTTTTAAACATGTGTTTCGTAGAAATACAAGGTCCAAGTTTGAGAAGTTATAAGTAAAAGAGTAAAGTACAGAACCAGGTGTTGCAAATATCGGGATTCTTCAAGGTGGTCGAAAATGTAGATACTTATGTTTGGTATTCAGTTGATAGTAATGGTTTTAAGAAACTTGTTTCTTTTTCAGGTTACTCATAATTGGGTGCACTCATAAGTTGAGTAATGTTGATCGTCCTCTCTCCATTTAGTTGACATGCACTGGAGACAGCTGCATGATTTGAATCTGGTTCCAATTAAATCAGTGCCTCTATTTCTATATTGCATATAGAATGGTTCGTATCTTAACGATGTTAAGGTACGGGGAATTTTCCGGCTTATGCTTAAAACCAGACTCTGGATAACTCAAGGCACGTTTCTGTAATGGCAGTTTGTGGGTTAACCCGGGCTTTGTCGAGGGTTAATTTTCAACCATCTGGAAGATCAATAGTGATATTGTTCTTGACTCGCCACAGTTTTAGTAAAATGGATTTTTTTTTCAGAAAACAGTAGTGGGAGTATGGTAGAACTGGAAGTAATTCCAGAACCGAAAACGATTACGGAAAATTTAATAGGACCTAAAGATTCAATCAGGTTTGACATTCCATTAGCCACTCCGCAGATATGGTGGGTAACCTCAGGCACTCGAGAGGTACTCTGGTAGCCTCAAGGACGGTGACAGGGAGGTTCTTGTTTACCCAGACTTTCCATTACTGTTGTGCTAGACTATGAGATCTGGAAGGAGGACGAGTATAACGTCGTTCTAAACTACCTTTTGAAGTGCACGTGTATATGACTATGCCGGAGGGTTGTTGTAGTCAGTGGGAACAGCGGAAGCATAGTGGATAAGCAGCTTATGTCTATTTATAGACTAAAGCAGATATAGCGGAGATAGATCATCTAATTCTGATGTGACAGTCATGGGTTTTGACTTCATCAGAATAGGAGATGGATCTGTTAAGAAGGTAGTAGGGTGTGATGTCCTGGTACTTGGATGACATACACATTGTAGGAAGTGAAATTCCTATACTACGATCGGTCATACTGTGGTTGTCACACAGTAGTTTCTCCACATAGGATATGGATATAATATCAGGCATTCTGGTTACTGGATCTATGGTTTAGATCTAGATTTGGGTAGTTTCCCAATCTGGGTACTTTGACAGTATTCTAAAGGTATCTTAGAATGAACGACTCCTGGCATGGTAGTATACCTGTAGATGATGGAGTCACCCTCTCTGAAGGTGTCTTACAGACTAAAGGGGAGAGGGATGTGAATGATTGGCAGATCACTTGCTTAGGCAATTGAGTTGATCATGAGATGTCAAGTACCACACCAAATGTTGTTTTTGCACTAGATGCAATAAGTTGATATTAATCCAATCTTAGAGAAACGTTCGGAAGCGGTTTTAGAACATAAGTGGTTGTTCTAAGAATTTGATAACGACAGCCTCCTTCGGGAGACAGTTATCATTCCAGGCTTCCAAGGTGACCCGGATGACAGAGTGACTGTCAGAGTTATAGTTTTCCCTCTGACGATGGGCAGTAGTTTAGACAGGTGGTCCAAGCGGATACTGAGGGAGGCATGGTGCAGGATACTGATTAAATTCAGTTGACGATACAATCTAGGATGTTTGCTGGATTTGGAGTTCATTTGTGAACTGGGTCCCATCAGATATCCAGACATATTCTAAGACAGGTATTGCTCATTTCGGGAGATGGTTTTCTTAGCGAACTTGAGACAAAGAGAGACATACAAAGAAACATCAGGGTGGATCCACTCACTGAGGCTATTTCTCGAACACAATAGTTTTACAAACGAGCTTTGTGAAAATGATTAGTAGAGGAGTTGGATGTTCGTTATCACACGAGCTATGAGTACGCGACATCGCAATAATTAGCCTTAAGTGCAAGTGGGAGATTGTTGGATATAATGCCCTCAAAGTCAATTATTGGATCGCAGGTACGTGATTGCAATGATTGAGGGAGGACCTATACCGATAGGACAGTCTTGCTCGAGATGATAGTATACTATCTGGTTTGTCTTTATCATCGTGTGCATGCTTTAGTTCGCTATTGCATGTTGATAGAGCCCATAGGATTCTTGCTAGACTGCCAACAGTATGATGGCGATCATATGCGTGGGAGCTGGGGTCTATAAGCACATCCTTAAAGTGTCTCTAGTCGTGGGAGTTTCGAGATAGGGCATCGATACTCCAGAGTAGAATAGTGTATACAGTCGAGACCCCGACGAGGGGCGATGGCCGGTCTCACAAGCCATTGGTGTCAGTTGGTTCACCTAAGATGTATACAGGTGCACATTGGGTTATGAGTACACCGGACAGGACTCGCCGGGAACATGCTAGTTGGTATTATATGTATCGTCAGATAGCAGTTCCATGGTGACATGTATACAGGTTAGTTTGTCGACCTGAGATCGTCATTTGTCTCGTGTGAGTTCCCACTGTGTTTTGATTACTACCCTACCACGGCTCAAAGGAGTCGTGCAAACAGGTTTTAGTTGGGTACAGTCCCGAGCCACATGGAGGCAGTGAGCGGATCGTCAGGGATTCGTCGCTCCCGGTATTGGGGGTGAGATCGCGCTGTGTTTAGGAGAGCCATTACACGAAATCCCTGGCCAGGGTAATCGAGATTTACTGGTAGGTATTCCAGTAGTATCTCAGGGTGTTCTGGGCTACTCTCTGACACGACTTATACCGCTATTGGGGGTCTGACGTTTACCAGCCCCCTAAGCCCTATATGCGATACTCATAGACGAACGGACCGGACTGTACGGATATTGTCACTGTCAGGCTCAGTAGGGTTTCTAGATGAGTTCACTCATCAGCTTCCCCTTCTTTCAATACATAGGCAACCATTACGTACAGCTAGTACCTCTGACGTGCTGGTGGTTATACCCAGTGCCAATGTATTGATGAGTCATTAGAGTCCCCCACAGACAGTTTCCTAAGTTCGAGCAAAACGTTGTAGAGGCCGTATGCTAATATGGCAGGGTTTGATCATATTCGGACACCTGTGCACGGATCATGATCGGACGGATAATACTAGCGGGCTTTGGTTTAAGCCGGATCCTAGTATTGTACTGTAGGAATATTTTTGTCTTATTGCATTTGTATTCGGTCGGAATACAAATGCGGGTATGTATTTACAGTTGAGGTGTAATCTCGTAATTCGTTACGGGATTATTTTGGGAGTTGCCAGTTTTCTTTTTCTATCCCAAACATCTTGATCTATATTTAATTATTGTGAGCAATCTGCCTTTGACTTTTTTCCTTGCACTGAATTTCTTGGTCTGGGGGGCTGCCCATTTCGAACAGTGTTGATGGGCTTGATTTGTTAGTGTATATGCCCTAGAGGCCATTACTGTATCATACTAGTTTGTATATTACTTAATGGAAGCTTGGGATATTCACCTTGTATAGACAATCTTGCTCAATATAGTAGTATGCTACTTGGTTTGTTTCTATTTTAATGTGTACATGTGTTTATTTTAGTATATCACCTTTACACATTAGTGGAGCCCTTAGGATCTTTGCTTGACTACCAGCGTTGTGATAGCAGTCACACTCGTGGGGGCTGGGTAATCTATAAGCACATCCTTATGCAGGTCCCTAGTCGTAGGACTATCGAGACAGGGTATCGATACTCCGGAGTAGACTAGCGTATGTGCTTCTCATCCCAGTGTGGGAGACGGTCTGTCCCACAGCCGTCAATACGTCGTACTTGAGATAGTATGCAGGTGCTCGTTAGGTTACGAGTATACTGGACAGGACTCGTCGGGAACTATTGGTTGGTACTATACCTATCGTCAGTTATCAGTTCCCAGGTGACATGAGTACAGCTTAGTCCGCTGACTTGACACTGTCACTTCGCCTCGAGTGTGTTCCCACTGTACTTAGATTATTACCCTACCACGGCTTAAAGGAGTCGTGCAAACAGGTAGTAGTTGGGTGCAGTCTCGAAGCACTTGGAGGCAGTGACGGTTAGACATGATTCGTCTCTCCCGGTATTGGGGGTTGACATCGCGCTGTGTCTAGGAGAGTCATTACACGAGTAGTCCCTGGCCAGGGAAAGCGAGATATACTGGTAGGTTTCCAGTGTTATCTCAGGGTGTTCTGGGCTACACTCCGACACGACTTGTACCGCTAGTAGGGGACTGACGTTTACCGCCCCTCTAGGCCCACCATGCGATGTATCAGACGAACAGACCGGACTGTACAGAGATTGTCACATTCAGGCTCAGTAGGAGTTCAGATGGGTTTCACCTCGTCAGTCTTCTTGTCGGCATCTACCTGGGGACCGTTACGCACAGCTAGTGCCGCTTGCGGTATGTGGTTAAACCCACTGCCAGCGTAGTGTCGAGTCTTTAGAGTCCCACACAGAAAGCTATTCGCCTTTAGGCAAAAGAGTAGAGGTCGCATGGTTTTGCGACAGGGTTCGGTCACATCCGTGCACTTGTGCACGTTTGGTGTCCGGATAGTTAACACTAGCGGGCTTTGGTTTAAGCCAGATCCTAGTGTATGTTTTGGGATTGGTTTTATCTCGTTTGTATTCGTGTTCCTCGGAACGCGGATGCGAGTGTATATGCACAGTTGACAAAGAGACAGAGGCAGAGGATTCTCATTGGGGTTGTTGACTGTTCACTGTTGACCATTGACTTTTGCTAAACCCTAATGAGAATAAGAAATATGATTAATGATAATATTAATTAAGTATTATTGTGTCATGGTTGAGATGAGGGGTTGACTTTGTTAACTTGTTGACTTTGTTGACCGGTTGACTAGGTTGGACTAGTTGACCATCATCATTACAATGGCTATCATTTCATGGCAAAGACTTTTGCTTGCTTGTTTGTTTTTGCAAAATGAGTGCATGAAATGATATGGCCATTTTGACTTGAACCATCACATAATACTCAATTACTATTATGAGTAATCATGGTTTTGGATTATGAGAGCTTGGATGGCAAAAGAGTTACTCATTCTCTCATTTCATTTCTCTCTCTTGCTTGAGCTCTCCCTCTTGCTCTCTCTCTAGCTCAAGGCAACACCCTCTCATGAGTTGAGAAACATTGCCTTAGAGATAAAAGAAAACCCAAATCACTTCTCTACTCATCCTAGTTCACAAGGTTTAGCAAACCAAGTGTTCTAGTTTCTTCAAGTTCGAAGAAGAAGCCAAAGGTAGAAGCTTTCAGGTGGATCCATCTTCGGCGCAAGGAGACGACGAGGTGAGGCCGATTCGTACACCGGAAAGAGTTGAAGACGAAGGAGTTCAAGAAAGGTATAGCCCCCTAACCGAGTAGGTAAAACTCAAGTTAGGTTGTTAGATAGTTGTTTAACAAAGATCCGTATTTTGAGTCCATGTTACCACCTCTTGAAAAATCGTTTTTCATCATTTCCGCAAGCCCGTAAGTACCGGGAGAGGTAACGTAGACTTACATGATTGGCACGCGCTGTGTACACTGTTGAAAACATGGGTGAATGATGCATGGGTGAATGACGGTGGCTGTTTTTTTGGAGTGGGGTTCTTTTGCAAATGAACCAAGTTTTAAAAATGGAGGGATTTTTTGCGGTGAAAAAAAAACATGAGCGGGTGGATTGATTTCATATGAATTCTGAGTGAGCTAATCTTTTTGGGCAAGGCTGATTTTCCCAAAGATCCATTTTTTCCAGTAAAGTGGCCGAGCTCCTTCTCTTCTCTCCAAGTCATTTCCATGCTTAATTTTTCTTTGCTAAATCCTTTGCTCACAACTCCTTGGCAACTCCAATTTTCCTCCATCCAAAAGCTTGGGTGTCTTGAGACAATATATTCTACACTCTCTCTACTTCAATTTTGGACATATCGGTTAGCAAACTTCATATCCGAGTTGCCTCGGTTCGAGGCGGGAGCCCGTATAAAGATTCATAGACGTGATGCCACTTCGACGGGCGTGATCGGGAAGCAGACTTCGTCGGTGCAGCGGCGAGGATTTTGGCGCGAAAATTGAAGACTGAAGGACACGGATCGATCGGTATAAAATTTCCTAACTCCTTTTACATATTGCTAGTTTACGGTTAATAAAACGATCCGGACATTTGGGTTGCGGTGGCGTCAGTTTCGTAAAAAGTTTTTGTTCCGCATCTGGCGTCGGTTTGACGCCCAAGGCGCTGCCGTGACCCAACATATGTTATAAAATCGATCCAAAAAATATGTGAATACTTGGTAATAATCGCAATTCAAATCACAGGAAAAAAACCTCAATTTACATCTGCAAACCCTAACAAAAATCGCCCGAAAAATAACAAACCCTATACTAATTAAAGCAAATAATTTAACTTATGAGATCAATCCACGAACGCCTACAAGAATCGCAGTTCAAATCACAGTAAAAATCGCCTAATTTCAATGTCCTGCCCTTAAATCGCTGAAATTGTGTTGAAGCTGTTCGGACGGTGGCATTTTTTATTAAATAGGAACCGCTACTTAAAATTGCGGTTAAATATGAACCATTCAATTTTAACCGCTAGTTAAAAAAGCTGTTAAAATTAACGGTTCAGATTTATAGGATAAATTAATTTATCCAACGCTGTATACTGTTACTTCCTGAATTGTGAAATAGCATAAGAGAGCAAAAAAAAATATCTTCTTCAAAAGATCTCCTTTAGTGTCTCAATCTTGCACATGCTTACAACTTCTATGGACTAATGGTACCAATTAATTTCATAATATAGAATTTGTAAGTGAAGTGAGAGTTATTTTGATTAAAAAAATTATTCAAATTGCAAAGGCTTTTAGATTTCAAAATTCATATGTAATTTTGTACAACACTTTTAATAGTGGATATTTGCCGATATTCCACTGATGGAAGTTCAACGGATGCTGATCGACAGTGAAGGATGCCCGGCGGCGGCGGCTACAGTTGGTGGCGGCGATTGATGATGGTCAGTGGCGACGGCCATGGTGGGGGGTGGGGGTTAGGGGGCAATCGGCAGCGGCGACACGGTCGGCTGGCGACAGCGGTGATCGATCGGAGCCGACCATGGGTGGTGTGGACGGTCGGGGGCGGAGGGTCGGCTAGAGGGGAGAGGGGCGGCCGGCGGCGATCGGTCAGAGGCAACCGTGGGTGGTGTGGACGATCGGGGGGCGGGGGCCGACAGCGGTGGTGGTATGAACAGTCGGCCAACGACGGAGACCAGCGGTGGTGTGGACAGTCCGCCACCGACGGTGGTGTGGACTGTCGGCCGGCGGCGGCGATCACCGTCTGGTCAATGGTGGTGGCAGTTGGTTGTGGCGGTTTCCGGTGCGATGGTTGATTTAAATTTTGATTTATTATATATACTACGGTGTTTTAGAAAGCCTATGGATACACGGTGACTTTGAAATTAATCGATGATCTCATTTTATACTATAAATTGAATGATGGAATTTAAATTCCAAATTCCCGTATTCTAAAATACTGGTTTCGACTAAAATTATTAAGCAAATTCCAATTTTAAATAATTTTTGACTAACATAAATTTTCAAACACCATAATTGCATTTCTGAATTACCTGAGACTAACATCCCTAAAAGAATTTATGCTCTTTCACGCTCATAGATTGCCGGTGACCATATAGTTTTTCTTTTCTAAAACTGCAAAACGTCTTACGTTTAAAAAGCAAGACCATCATTCTTCCACGTTCATTATTAATCTTTATTATATACAATATCCACCCATTGTAAAAGTACAATTCACAGCGTCCTATGTCTTACCCATTTTCTTTGGTTCTATTTATTCGATATTTTTGAATATATGGGATTTTGAATGTCTTTTATAACGCTGGAATAGGTTTGGTTGAAGAAGAGGTGAGAGGGCATGAGAAGCGAAAAGGAAAGTGGAGGATTGAGACCCACGAATCTGTGCCGCCGGATCCGATAAGAGACGGATCATGGATCCGAATCGTGCCTCTCTATTCCCTACAAGGCCTACGATGGAACCCGCCCCTGCTTTCCTCTAAAACAACAGCAATGCCCCTATGCGTTTGCCTTTTTACTCTGGTTATTTTGTTTAAAATAGGATAGTTTGAATTTAAAATTATAAAAATAGGATAGTTTGATTTTTATTTGTGATAATAGGACGGTTTGGTAGACTCCACCCCCTCCCCAGAACCCGCCCTCTACTTATTATAGGAGAGGGCGGATTCCTAGAACCCACCCTCCCCTCAACTATGAAGAGGGCGGCCCGCCCTCTATTATAAAAAAAAAAAAAAAATTTACCGGGAAGGGGTGGGTTCCACCAAACCGTCCTATTATCACAAATAAAAACCAAACTATCTTATTTTTATAATTTTAAATTCAAACTACCATATTTCAAAACAAAAAACTTTTGCGCTGTGCCTTGTGTACATGAAAATGACATGCATGCCAAAGGCTGACGCATCTCTCAGGGTGTACAATGAAGTGGTTAATTTATGTGGGGTTTTTTTCCAAAGAAATAGGATGATTAGATATTAAAATTAGTAAAATAATATAATTTAAATTATAATTATGAGAATATGACGGTTTGGATTGGGTACGGTTAGAAGTCGGGTTTCAAAAATCCGTTTTTAATATATAAAAGATAAATTACGGGTTATGAGAACCCGGCCTACTCACACATTGACCCTCACCTCCCCCAACCCCGACATAGAGAGCGGGTTCTCTCCCTTTCAATGGGGAGGGCGGGTTCCCAGAACCCGTCCTCTTCCCTTTAATGGGGAGGGCGGGTTCCCAGAACACGCCCCCGCCCCAGAACACGCCCCCGCCCCCTGAACCCGTCCTCTCCCCTTCAATGGGGAGGGCGGGTTCCCAGAACCCACCGCACCCCCCTCTAAATAGAGAGGGTTCCCAAAACCCCTCCCTCTTTAGAAGGAGGCGGAGACGGGTTCCAAAACCCGTCCTTTTAAAATTAAAATTTAAAAAATTTAAATTTAAAATAATAATATTATTAAATTAAAAAATAATTTAGTAAATCGGGTTCCAAAAACCGGCAATTCCGGATAGAGCGGGTTTTTGGAATCCAATTTCACACAAATATTGGATAGGATTATTGTTATTGTTACTGACATGAAAATAAGTGTTATTACTGATTATATAGAAGGAATTCAATACTTAGATCATACTATAAATATGAATCTTGTATACATTTCAGTAACAAAATGAATCCATTAAAAGAACTGAGGATAAGTTAATTGTATACTTTTAATTTGGGTGTCTTTTAATTTTCGGATAAGTTAATTGTATAATTTTAATTTGGGTATCAAAGATTTCCAATTCTTGTAATGGATTCTTTTTGTTACTGAAGTGTTTACAAGATTCATATTTATAGTATGATCTATGTATTGAATTCTTTCTACATAAACAGTAATAACATCTCTATGTCAGTAACAATAACAACAATTTTATCCAATATTTGTACGAAATCAGGTTCCAAAAACCCGCTCTATCTAGCATTGCCGGTTTTTGGATCCCAATTTAATAAATTATTTTTTTAATTTAATAATATTAAATTTTAAATTTTTAAATTTTAATTTTA
Source organism: Agapanthus africanus (assembly GCA_030015575.1). Classification (NCBI taxonomy): domain Eukaryota; kingdom Viridiplantae; phylum Streptophyta; class Magnoliopsida; order Asparagales; family Amaryllidaceae; genus Agapanthus; species Agapanthus africanus. The sequence continues at coordinate 370,795,282 of JASDDO010000010.1, forward strand.
AGAGGGCGGATTCTGGGAACCCGTCCTCTCCTTTAAAAAGGAGAGGGCGGATTCTGAAAACCCGCCCTCTTTAAAAGGGGTGGGGATGGGTTCTAGAAACCTGCCCTCCCCATTGAAGGGGGGGAGGGGGAGGGCAGGTTTCTAAAACCCACCCTACATGGCGGGATGAGGTAGTAGGGGTGGGTTGGAGGTGGGATGGGGTGGGGTGGGATGGGGGTTGGGTAGGGTGGGTTCTCATAACCCGTCCTTCACCTTTTAAATATTAAGAGCGGGTTTCTAGAACCCGTTTTCTAACTGTACCCAATCTAAGCCGCCATATTCTTATAACTATAATTTAAATTATATTATTTTACTGATTTTAATATCTAATCATCCTGTTTTTTTAAAAAAAAACTATTTTATGTTTCGATTTGTTTTTTAAGGTGTATACACTCATTTACATTAAAAGTGGCTTAGTTTCATTAATCATTCAAAAAAAATTTAAAAAACCAAGGCAGGTTTCCGGCTGACAATAAAACCCACGTTCCTGAGTAGCATGTCAAAACCCCAGGGTCTTACTCCGAATCTTGTTCTCCTGTTGCAAAAGAAGGTGGTTTTGTAGTTTGAGAATTTTGTTGATCCGAAGCATTTCAGTTATCAAAAAACATGTACCTGTAATATCTAGCAATTAACTGCTATATCAAATTACATTCGTTATCAAAGCAATTGCTTGCGATATGTATGAATGAATTAGATATAGCATGCAACTATGTGGATACTGCAAGAAAAATTCGAAGGGGTTTTCACATACGCCTCAGGTCCGGGGGCTTAGTTTCCTTTAGAGACAACAGGCCGAGTAAAACCGACCAACCCACGATAAGATCGGCCAGTGATACTTCTAAACAGATGGGTTGGATCTTTGATCCATGACCCGCATTTTATAGGTCCAACATCGGTGCAAACGGTTTACCATTCAAACTTAATACCTCTAAGTGGCACTTCCATGCTAAACAAATTATTAGTTGTGTTTTTTTTTTTTTTTTTTATTATGTTTTCATATGTATTTATCTGAAATGTTATCCAAGAATGAGTCGAACTCATGGAGGGACTCAAAGAAAGCTTCGATCCAGCTTGTTAATCCGTTTAAAATATCTTCTTATCAATGATCGAATTCATAATAAATTGAACACGAGCCAAATTCAAGCTAAACCAAAATTAAGCCAGACGACTTTTTTAATCATCGTAAGAGCACATAAAACCTTAATTTCAAAAATGAGAGATCGTCCGTTCAATTTCCTAACGACTCCCGTCAAGAGTAGAAATGCAAAATCCTGAAAGAGGTCATGAAATGGTACAGCAACCGCACAGGTCTTCCATTGTACCCGTTGCTGCTTACACTGTACCATCGGCACAACCGATGCGATAACCGTCAAGTTTAGCATCGTCGTCGCTGTAGCTCATGCCTCAGGAGCCTCGCCCTGCTTAGTAATGTCGACCGTTAACAAGCAGTTTAATGTTTCCTCTCGAGAGCCAGCATTAAAGCCTGACCATACTTATTCGGAATAAAATAAAGGGTGTTTTTTATTTAATTACTTTCAAATGTACGCGCATAAGAGAGGGATCACATGTGAGTGAGCTTCCAATTTAATAATGAGAAAATTTTCTTTTAATGGGTCACCCTCATGTAGTTCATTTTTATGCTATATAAATTTGATAAATTTCTTTAAGATAATCTTCACGATTATAACTAGAAGGAGCCGGACAATAAAAATTTTAATAGATAAAAAACAATCATTCAAAGATAACAGCTTTTCTTGTTTCTTCTGTCTTATCTTCATTACCCTCTCACCTCTATTGTTTTTAAGCAAAGAGGGGGAATATAGAAAATAAACATTTTTTTTCTCTGTCTCGACAATTTCTTTTTAAGTTACCGTTTCTTTTCTTTTCGCATGTGTTACATGTGTTTAAAATCTAACATTTCATAACTTGTTGCTGGGTTGAAAAATGAATTAACATTGAGATAGTTTTTCCTCGATTAAAAAATGAGGAGAAAAATTATTGCAAAGCTTGTTGTGAGTGGGAATCAGAAGTGAAGTATATAAAAATTAGTTGGTTAGGTAAAAAGATAATGTAGTTTAATTATGAAGTCTATTTGTGATTTATGTCTAAGAAGTTATATGTCGTTATTAGAAGATTTATCTTTTAGATGGAAAGATGGGCATAATAAGACGAGTAGATTTACTAAATGTTGTTATGTTTGTAAAAGATTAGAGTTATAAAGGAAACTCAATGCAGACATGTATAGTTGATGCTAACCTTTTCTCTTTTCTAGCAAAAAATTTTTGGGCCAGTCTTGTTTTGCCGATATAAGAGCTCAATTTTCCACGGATGTGCAAAAAAATTCATTAAATCACATCCAACCATTCTACAAAATAAATTACTTGCAGATAACAGTTAATAATATAAAAAATACATTTTCCATATCTTACAAATGGAGGAAAAGATCTTGGGAAGAAATCTCTCTTATGATCAAAAGGTCAATCCTACATCAGATCTTTTTAATGTTTGATGTAGTGCCCTCAAAGTCAATAATTGGATCGCAGACACGTGATTGCAATGATTGAGGAGAACCTATACCGGTAGAACAGTCTTACTCGAGATGATAGTATGCTATCCGGTTTGCCTTTATCAGTCGTGTACAGCTTTAGGTGATATTACTGTTCACTATTACACGTTGATAGAGTCCTTAGGATCCTGCTTGACTGCCAACAGTATGATGGCGATCATATACGTGAGAGTTGAGCAGTCTATAAGCACATCCTTAAAAGTGGTCCATAGTCGTGGGAGTTTCGAGACATGGCATCGATACTCCGGAGTAGACTAGTGTATACAGTTGAGACCCCGACGAGGGGCGGTGGCCGGTCTCACAAGCCATTGATGTCAGTTGGATCATCTAAGATGTATACAGGTGCTCATTGGGTTATGAGTGCACCGGACAGGACTTGCCGGGAACCTGCTAATTGGTATTATACCTAGCGTCAGATAGCAGTTCCCTGGTGACATGTGTACAGGTTAGTTCATCGGCCTGAGGTCGTCATTTGTCTCGTGTAAGTTCCTACTGTGCTTAGATTACTACCCTACCACGGCTCAAAGGAGTCATGCAAACAGGTTTTAGTTGGGTACAGTTCCGAGCCACATAGAGGCAGTGAGCGGATCGGCAGGGGATTCGTCTCTCCCGGTATTGGGGGTGAGATCACGCTGTGTCTAGGAGAGCCATTACACCAAGTCCTTGGCCAAGGCAGGTGAGAATTACTGGTAGGTATTACAGTACTTTCTCAGGGTGTTCAGGGCTACTCTCCGACACGACTTATACCGCTATTGGGGGTCTGACGTTACCAGCCCCCTTGGCCCGATATGCGATGCTCATAGACGAACAGACCGGACTGTACAGATATTGTCACTGATAGGCTCAGTAGGGTTCCAGAATGAGTTCGCTCATCGGCTACCCTTTCGGTCAATACATGGGCAGCCGTTACGCACAGCTAGTGCCGCTGACGTGCTTGTGGTTAAACCCACTGCCAGGGTATTGACGAGTCTTTAGAGTCCCCCACAGATAGTTTCCCAAGTTCGGGCGAAACGTTGTAGAGCCCATATGGTTTTATGGCAGGGTTCAAACATGCACGTGCACTTGTGCACGTGTCATGGTTCGGACAAATAATACTGGTGGGCTTTGGTTTAAGCCGGATCCGAGTATTATATTGTGTTCGATTACTTTTGTCTCGTCGTATTCGTATTCGGTCGGAATACGGATACAGGTATGTATTTACAGGTGAGGGGTATTCTCGTAATCCGTTACGAGATTACTTTAGAAGATGCATATCTTTTGGTTAAACATTTTAGTTTAAATGTTTAAATGGTTTTGGAAAGAGTGACTCATTTTGGATGACACGTTTATTCTAGAATGTTTACTAATGACTCATGTAATGAGTCATCTAGTGAGTCATTAAAGAATTAATGGTGTTTGTTTTGGGTAGGATATTATGAAGGCTTTGTGGAGATATTTTGTGGAGATCTTTTCTTTATTTTAAAAACACAAAAGCCTTATATTATCATCACTCATTTTTTGGACAGCCATCACAATATTTTGTGCTTGGTTTTCTTTTGCTCTCTCTTCATTTTTGAGCTCACAATCTAAAACCCTAGCATCTTCTTCAACCTCCACTCTTATCCTCTCATGTGATGAGAACCAAAGAGTGTATTGAGACAAAGTATTCACACTTCTCTCTACTTCATCTTGGACATGTCGGTTAGAAAACTTTGTGTCCGAGTTGTCTCGGTTTGGAGGCGGGAGCCCGTATAAAGATCTGTTGATGATTGATAGGATAAGTGCGTGTCAAGTTTAGTTTAAAATACCGCAATCAAGACGGTTTCGCTTGTAGCTAGCCGGTTGAGTACGGGTCGTCCGCAGGGAGATGGTTGTCTTTTTCAAAGTGTTTTAACGAGTTAAGTCCGGTTTTCAGATTTTGTTGGATTATCTAAGTGTTGAGTTAATATTTAAAGAGAGCTTGTTAGGGTTAGGATTAGGTTAGTTTGAGTTAGGAGTCTCCACATCTTTCATTGCCCCACTTAATATCGGTGTTACGGTAATCGGCAACAACGGGGATTAGCACGACTAGGAAGGAACTTGCGAGTATAAGCTAGGCTTTCCAACGCATAGTCCTTCCTTTTGGTGCTTGTCCGTCCGTTCTTGGCTCTTATCCATAACCTCCGGTTAATTCAACCACAACCGGTCTCACTACGGAATCACCGCTATCATGTAGGATAGGGTGCCGTAAGGAGCGGATTGTGGTTCAATTAACGGGAGTTGATTCAAGTTGTTGGGCAAGGAAAGAGTGAGAGAGATTTCCTTCTCTCAAACTTCCCTTATCCTACCCTAACAAGTATAGAACTACTCACACTTCATAATACGAAAAAAATAAAACAACACAAAAGAGGAAGAAAGAAAGAAGAGATTAGAAGAATACGACTAACTATTTGCGACCTCACCTTGGCGAGGATCGAGCGTAAGTATCATGGTCGTATGAATGATAAAGAAAAAGAGAAGAAAGAAACAACAAGGAAATAACAACAACTACTTAACAATTACAACAAGTAAAATTGCAACAAATGAAATTACAATAAGCATACAAATAAAGAGACAAGCATGATAACAAATTGTTCTTCTTTATTCATCACTCTTCACTCAAAAGCTCACTTACAAGATTTATGGAGAAGAGGTGAGAAGAGGAAGAAGAAACACTAAACCTAAGCAAAATGAGAATACAAGATTATGGACCCTTCCCTTTACAAACTTCTGGGCTATTTATAGGCCATAAAATGAAACCCTAGGGCAACCACCAGAACCCAAACGAAATGACCAAAATAACCCCCAAACCCCTGCACATTTGGCGCCATAACTGCCGCGGAACCGCGGCCTGGACCCCACTTTGGCCGCGGTTCCGCGGCCGTTTAGAGGAATTGGGATTCGTGCTTTTTTGGGTTTTCCTGTTTTTCTGTGTAAATCATTTTGACATATGTATTTTCTCAATTTGGATTCCCGATTTTTCCAGAATTCCTGTTGATGGAAAGGTGGACTTTTTGTCAAGATTTTGTCATGATTGCCTCGAGCTCCGCGTAGATCTCTTGGATCTTGTGCCACCATTGAGCCTTGTGCATAGATTTGACATTTTGTCTTCCTACTGGTGTCTGGCAATATACGGATGAGGGACGGAGACCGTATTTTATCTGTGGTCGGCAAGAACCCGGACTTTTTTATGTTTTCCATGAATTTCACCGTTTTAGAACCGAGAACCTGTAACCTGCAATTGACTAGCAAACACGGCTCAAGAGTATCTACCGATATGCAATGTGATAAAAATTGGGCGGTATAAAAATGCAAAAATCTGATATGAACAAATACCCCCAAACTTATCATTTGCTCGTCCCGAGCAAAGTCCATTTATTCACAAAAATTTCCTAACCTCACTTTCGCAGGGAACGCGATTGCACTGAGCATGTGCAACAAGCCGTTAAACCTCTAGGTGTCCATAGTAGGAGGAGTGTTGTCTCCTGAGGGTTTTCAGCAGATACTACCCACAAAATCCGGTCAAGTTGATTTTGTAAAATAACTAAGCTTCAAACCCTAAAGTTTTGTTTTAGAAAATAACAATTCTATAATCCTAAGTCTAGACCATCGAACCTTTATTTGTCACACCTCGCATCTTATTTAACTACAGCTTTTATATGTCTTTACGTGCAGTGCAAATAGTGTCGTTAAGTTCCCGAAAGGTTGATTAAAGTCATCATGTCGCACAATAAAGCCCAGATAACAATTTTAAAAGGATCACATAAGTTTTATAACGAGTTAAGCATTTTTCAAGTTTCGTTTTCCAGTAAGGTTTCAACTTCAGAATTTCTATCTTCCATAACAGGAAACTAAGTTGTATTTTTCACTCCACCTTTTTCTTGTTTTCATTTCATACACACCTCTGTGAACGTGCAATAGTCTTTATCAAAGAGTAAAACCTTCATATCTCCATTAAAATTCTTTTTAAAAGCCTGTCTTTTATCAAGATTATTCTCACACAAAGAACCGTTAGGAATTTTAACTCGGAGAGAACACTTGCTTGACTTTGTTTTAAACTGGACTTTCTAGGCTTCTTAGCGAGCTTTGGGCCAATGCACCCAAACCAGTTGGTTTTAGGGCATTAGGTGTAAAAACACCCCAGCGGACTTAATTACTCAAGTTACCTAGGTCCAAAAACAAAAGACAGATTGGCGTGAAAATCAGATGATTTAATACGAACGGAGATATAACCGGCAGTTCAAATATTTTTTTGGATAAAAGACGTGTCTAGTGGGTTTGGTGTGTAATCATTCCAATCAAGTTTTAGATGGGTTATTTTTCAGACTTAGCTCCAATTACGGCATCAATAACATTCCTTCATATTCGCTTTACTTCATAAACTATTCTTGACATTTACTTATTTCAGAACAAACCTATTTGATCCTCAGAAAATTATTTATCTGTTTAAAAGTTTAAACATGAAAGACTTGTCATCTAATTCCCAAAATCTCACGACACGTGTAGTGTGATGTAAAGACGTATATCAGCTATAGTTAACTTCAAAGGAGAGTTATCTTTCAGGTTTTCAAAATCCAAACATAAGATTTAGTTATTCCTATTTTTTTAAACAAAAACCGTCGAATGTTGAATCAGAGTTCTTTCACAAGCTAACTTGACAAAAAGGTTTTTATATTTTTTAGAAAATTTTCCGATTTTTATGGATTTTATGGATTTTTATGCAGATGCAAAATATACATATGAATGCGAAGGTAAGAAATGCGTACCGAGCGTACCCCCAAACTTAAACTGGACAGTGTCCTCACTGTCGTGGCATGAAGAGAGCAGTTGGAAGGTTCAAAATTGTCGGTTAGTGATACACAATTTTTTATTTGTTTTTTTTTTTTTTTGTTTTTAAAGAAAAGAAAAGAATATACACAGATATAAACAAAATGGTTTGTACATACCCCCAAACTTATTTGGAACAGTGTCTACTGTTCTTGGCTGGATAACCGAAGTTTGGAGGTAGGCAGAGGAAGATCATTCAAGGTAAACCGACTCCTGTAAGAACAGGAGCTCCTCTGTTGGTTCGGCGCTAAGGTACGGTTTGCATCGGTGTCCATTTACCTTGAAGAGTGAACCGTCCTTTGGATTTTCCAAATCCACAGCGCCCTGCGGATATACATTCCGCACAAAATATGGCCCTTTCCAGCGAGATCGGAGCTTTCCAGGATGGAAATGAAGTCGGGTGTCGTAAAGAAGTACCTGTTGACCAGGTACGAAAGTTTTGCGCAAAAGGTGTTTATCGTGAAACACCTTCGTTCGATTCTTAACGACAACCGCGTTGTCGTAAGCCTCATCCCTAAGCTCGCATAGTTCATTCAGCTGCAGCTTCCGATGGCTGCCCGCGTCCTCAAGAGACAGATTCAGCTCCTTAATCGCCCAAAACGCGCGATGCTCGATTTCGACAGGAAGGTGGCAGGCCTTTCCGTACACAAGCCGATAGGGAGACATGCCAAGGTCGGTCTTATAAGCAGTTCTAAATGCCCAAAGGGCATCAGTCAGTTTCAAAGACCAATCCTTCCGGTTCTTGGAAACCGTCTTCTCCAATATCTGCTTGATTTGCCGATTAGAAACTTCGGCCTGCCCGCAGGTTTGGGGGTGGTAGGGCGTAGAAAGCTTATGATTAATGGAGTACTTCCGCATCAAGGCCTCGAAAGTCCTATTGCAGAAATGACTTCCATTGTCGCTAATGATCGCTCGGGGGTGCCCAAACCGGGAGAAAATGTTTTCTTTAAGGAACTTAACGACAACCTTGTTGTCGTTAGTCCGGCTGGGCACAGCCTCGACCCATTTAGAGACGTAATCAACAGCTAGAAGTATGTACAAGTTCCCAAAAGAGCTGGGAAACGGCCCCATGAAGTCTATCCCCCACACATCGAAAATCTCCATAACCAAGATCGGTTGGAGCGGCATCTCGTTTCTCCGGGATATCCGGCCCATGTGTTGGCACCGGGAGCAAGTCTTGCAATATTCGTGAGCGTCTTTGAAAAGTTGTGGCCAGTAGAAACCACATTGCAAGATCTTCTCAGCTGTCTTTCTGGGCCCAAAATGCCCGCCACACGCTTGATCGTGGCAAAATGACAGCACACTCTTGAATTCCTCATCGGGGACACACCGACGAATAATCTGGTCGGGACAGTACTTGAACAAGTAGGGTTCGTCCCAGTAAAAGTGTTTTACTTGGGATAAGAAGCGAAGTCTGTCCTGACTAGACCATTCGGTCGGTAGTAATCCCGTGGCCAAATAGTTCACAATATCTGCGAACCAGGGTTCGCAAGATACTGTCAAGAGTTGTTCGTCCGGAAAAACGTCGTTTATCGGAAGTGGAAGCGAAGGTGAAGAAGGAAGTCGCGAGAGATGGTCGGCAACCACGTTTTCACATCCTCGTTTGTCCTTAATGACAAGGTCAAACTCTTGAAGCAAGAGGATCCAACGGATTAACCGAGACTTGGCATCTTTCTTCGCAAAAAGATGGCGCAGAGCTGAATGGTCCGTGTAGACGATGACTGGAGAGCCGATGAGGTAGGGTCTGAACTTTTCTAAAGCAAATACAACAGCTAAGAATTCCTTCTCAGTTGTTGTATAGTTAAGTTGGGCGTCGTTCAGGGTTCGGCTAGCGTAGTAGATCACGTGCGGCATCTTATTGATGTGCTGTCCAAGGACAGCACCGATGGCAAAGTCGGATGCATCGCACATAATCTCGAATGGGTGCGTCCAGTCAGGAGAAGAGAGAACGGGAGCAGAAGTGAGTGAGTGTTTCAATGATTCAAAAGCAGCCGCACAGCTTGAGCTGAAGTCGAATGGCGTGTCCTTGGCCAGGAGAAGAGTCAAGGGCCTAGCAATCTTGCTAAAGTCCTTGATAAACCGTCTATAAAAACCGGCGTGGCCAAGGAAGGCTCGGATATCTCGGACGCATCGGGGAGGAGGAAGATTGGAAATGACCTCAATCTTAGCTTTGTCTACCTCAATGCCTTTCTGCGAGATGATATGTCCTAAGACAATACCTTCGCGCACCATGAAGTGGCATTTCTCCCAGTTCAAAGTGAGATTCTTGTCCTTACATCTGGTAAGGACAGCGTCGAGATGCAGCAGACACTCGTCAAAAGAATCGCCAAAGATGGAGAAGTCGTCCATGAAGATCTCCAGAAATTTCTCCACCATGTCAGAGAAAATTCCCATCATACACCGCTGGAAGGTAGCGGGCGCATTGCATAACCCAAAGGGCATGCGACGATATGCAAACGTGCCGAAAGGACAAGTGAAAGTGGTCTTGTCCTGGTCTTTTTCGGCGATGGGAATTTGATTATAGCCAGAGTAGCCATCTAGAAAACAATAGTACTCGTGTCCGGCCAATCGTTCGAGCATCTGGTCAATAAAAGGTAGCGGAAAGTGGTCTTTCCGCGTTGCGGCGTTGAGTTTTCGGTAATCAATGCATACTCGCCACCCAGTTTGGGTGCGAGTAGGGATTAACTCGTTTGCCTCATTGGTGATGACCGTAATGCCCGACTTCTTGGGGACAACATGAATGGGGCTAACCCACTGGCTATCAGAGATAGGGTAAATGATACCACTATCTAGACATTTGACGATCTCCTTCTTCACAGCCTCCTTCATGACTGGATTGAGACGTCTTTGTGGATCCCGGGCTGGTTTGGCATCATCCATCAGATGTATATGATGCTCTACGATCAGGGGACTAATCCCCTTAATGTCCGCCATGGACCAGCCAAAAGCTTGCCTATTGTTGTGCAAGACCGAAAGAAGGGCTTTCTCTTGCTCAGGAGCTAAAGAAGCCGAAATGATAACTGGGAGGGTCTCGTTCTCACCTAAGTAAGCGTACTTAAGGTGAGACGGCAAAGGCTTGAGTTCGAGAATTGGAGGTGAAATGATAGAAGGAAGGATTGGAGAAAAGGTCTCGAACTCAAAGGATTCCAACAAAGGTTCGAAACGAGTGTAAGCCACCGAGTTGGATGGTTCAGGTAACTCATCCGAAAAGTCAAACGATTCAAACTCGGGTGGTGAGCGGCTAAGATCGTGTGAAAACGTAAAACACTCATAGTCGTAGTTGGGCGCGGAAGCAGCAGCGGGTTCGAAGAGAAACGCACTAGTGGCGTCAAGATTATCGTCGTCAAACAGAAACTCCTCGAACTCACATTCTTCAGGGGTGATCTCCTGGATCGAGCAAACATCTAATATATGAGCATTAGGTTCGGTGGGCTGATTCCCCAACCTAAAAATGTTGAGTTCAATTGTCATATTACCAAAAGAGAGGTTCATCGAACCATTGCGACAATTGATCACAGCATTTGAGGTTGCAAGAAATGGGCGACCGAGTATCACCGGAATTTGATTCCGGGGGTTAGCTACAGGCTGTGTGTCTAATACGATGAAGTCAACAGGGAATATGAAGTCCCCGACTTTGATTAACACATCCTCTAGCTCACCCCTAGGATGGGTGATCGATCGGTCGGCCATTTGGAGAGTGCAGTGTGTGGGTTTCAGCTCTCCGACCCCTAATTGCTCATATACAGAGTAAGGAAGCAAGTTAACACTGGCACCAAGATCTAATAGTGCGCGGTTGATGTTCTTATCCCCAATAGTAATAGAAATCGTAGGACAGCCAGGGTCCTTCCGTTTTTGTGGTAAAGATTGGGTAAGGGCATCACTCACAGCACTAGCCAAGAAAACTTTCTTGGGTACCTGAGACTTCCTCTTTTTCGTGCACAAGTCCTTTAAGATTTTTGCATAGGACGGGACTTGTTGGACAGCATCTAAAAGAGGAATATTAATGTTAACTTGCTTGAACAACTCCAGAATCTTCTCCATATGTGGATTTTGTTTATTAGACCTCAACCGGTTTGGAAATGGGACATTTTTAAAATTGGTTGAGTCTAATGTTGGTGGAGGAGATTGTGGAGTAGGAACGGATCCCAGAATAGGTGTTTTCGTGGAGTGAGAAGCGGGTCCGTTCAGAGCAGCAGAAGAAGAAGAAGCAGGAGAGCCTTTTGAAGAATGGAGAATAGGCTCAGAAGACGAAGAAGAAGAAGGAGAAGAAGAAGAAGCGGCGGCCGGGGTGTCATCGTTGATTCGCTTGCCAATGTTGTTTTGCAGCATCCTTCCTGATCTCAGCGTAGTCACGGCACTCACATTATGGTTTTGTTGTTCAAGAGCAACATGTGCATTATGTGGGTGACCGGGATTTGGCAGTGGCTGGGACGGAAGCTTCCCCTTCTCTCGCTCGCTCAAGGCCGCGTTCAGCTGTGCAATCTGGGCCTCGATGGTTTTGATGCTCTGCCCATGTGCGGCGGTGTGTTGTACTAAAGATTGGATCGAAGACTGGATGTTGGCGGTGGATTGAGTCGATTGTTTAACAAACGCCTCCAGACTTCGCTCGAGCGAGGAAACCTTATCAGTGTTTGACGGAACAAAGTTGTTATTTGGTGGAAAAGAATTATTTGGTGCGAAATTGTTCGTCTGGTTTTGGTAAGGTTGGGGTTGGAAGGGCTGCTGATACTGAGTTTGTTGTTGCGCTTGTTGTTGCGGTGGAGGGGCCCTTTGGAAATTGTTGCCTTGGAATTGATTCTGATTCTGATTCCAGGCGAAATTGGGGTGGTTCCTCCAACCGGGATTGTAGGTGGAAGAGTATGGATCATTCCTCGGTCTTTGCTGGAATGCATTAACCTGATCCTGTCCTTGCGATGGTGGATTGTAAGGACACTCTTCGGTCAAGTGGGAAGGATCGGAACAACAAGCGCAGATGGTACGAAGGGGGAGAACAGGGGCAGGAGAAGGAGCAGAAAATTTGCTCTCTATCGCTTCAAGCTTCCGTGTTATCGCAGCCATTTCAGCTTTCATCGCGATAGAGACATCGAGTTGGTGGATTCCTACCCTAGACTGACCGGTTGAAGTGGAGGTAGAAGAAGAAGAAGTCGGTCTTGTGCTCTCCCACTGTAGCGTTTGCTCCGCAAGATCGTCAAAGAACTGCCACGCTTCATCGTCAGATTTCGAGAGGAAGTGGCCCTGACAGATGGTTTCCAGCAACTGCTTCGTTGCTGGGTTCAGTCCCTCGTATAAGGTTTGGCAGAGTTGCCATTTCTCTATACCGTGGTGAGGACACTGAACCAGAAGGTCTTTGTACCGGTCAAAGCACTTCCAGAAAGGTTCAGAAGGAAGCTGGGAGAATTGGTTGATTTCGTTTCGAATTCTTGCGGTCTTATGATTTGGATAGAATTTTTTCAGAAACGCTTTAACAAACTCGTCCCAGCTGGTGATTGAGTGGGAAGCGGTGCTATACAGCCATTTTTCTGCGAGATCGCATAAAGTGAACGGAATGACCCGTAGACGTATAGCATCGTCCGACAGCTGGGTGGTTTTCATCATGGCACAGACATTTTGAAATTTGTTGATGAAGATATAGGCATCTTCAGATTCAAGCCCATAAAAACGTGGAAGCATGTTGATGAAATGGGGCTTAATTTCGAAGTTGTCCCCGTTGGCCGGAGGAAGAGAAAGGCAGGTGGGAAGTGCAGAACGGGTGGGGTAGAAACGATCCTGGAGCGCAATTCGCTGCGGCGCTACAACAGGCGGAGGTGGTGGAAGATTGGTCTCCGTAGGGGGTGGAGCCATTCCAGCGGTGGTCAAAGAGATGTTCGGATTAAATCCCGACATCGCGGAAGAAGAGGTTGGTGAAGGCGAAGGTGAAGGTGAAGATGTGTGAACAGAATTCCGGTCAACGTCGGAGTTGGCCGGCAAAGGAAGGGGTGAAAGAGGAGTGGACGGAGTATCGACTTCGGAGTCGATCGCGTAGTCGGTCGCGACTAACGTAACGCGGACTAAACGGGCGCTAGTGTCCCGAGTCCAAGCGGACATACACTAAACGAGTTTAGTATAGTCAAAGCGGAGAAGGTGAGGGTAAGAAAACGTCAATGGAGAAAGGCGATGGGTGTTGGGTGAAAAATGGGTTTGGCGACAAAAGGGCAAGTTTTTATAAAAGTTTTTGATTTTTTTTTTCTTTTTTTTTTTTTTCAGAAAGATTTTTACAGAAGTATGTACGGAAATACGGCTTAAGCAATCACAAACAAGATATGCACAATCACACCTAGATCTACGGTCGCCTAGGTCTACTAGACCTGCTCCTGAACTTAATTTTCGAAGTTAAACAGTGTCGAGAAACAGGCTTAAAAATACACCGATCACGGGGCCAGGTAAGTGCAGAGATAAGGGGAGGTTGTCCAACGCTTTCGCGAAGTTCCTTAATTAAATAACCCTTTCTCTTTCGGCGGTTGCGCCTTTAACACTTTCCTAGACACCCCGTAAACAATGTACGGTTAAGCGAGGTTCTAAACACGGTTTATCTTCTCCTAATGAGCGCGAAGTCCTTAGGGCTGAAGTCTAGTATTTTTTAATTTACAATGGACAATGCATATGCTTAGTGATTTTTGGGGTCCTGGGAAGGGTGATGAAATCCCCACCCAATCTGGATTGGTTTCAAGCCCCTTAAGTCCGTATTAAAGAATGCAAAACAGTAACAATTCAACAGCAAACAATTTTTATTTGCGGCGCAAAGAATCCTGCACAAGAACAGTTTATTGGAAGGGGGAGAAGAATTTGCGCAAAGAAGGCTGCAGAAAACACAGTTCAGTGGAGTTCAGAGGAGTGGAGAGAGGCAGAGGGACTTACAGAGATTTTTACCGTAGACCGGATGCTTCGTTTTTGTCCGTCGCGGTGTAGCCGCGAAAATGTGGGTCTATCTTCCCACATCTTTGGCACTGTACTTGAACTCCATATTTCCAACGTCTTTGGCGTCGATCTTGAATTTCGTATTTTCCTGCGCACTTGCACAAAAACTAATCAAGAATAACAAGATGGTTTTTTTTTTACAAAGTATGTATTTTTTATCGTTTTTTTTTTTTTTTTTTATACTTACAAATTAACCCGAAATTTCACAAAGAAACAAACTACCGTCTCCCCGGCAACGGCGCCATTTGATTGATAGGATAAGTGCGTGTCAAGTTTAGTTTAAAATACCGCAATCAAGACGGTTTCGCTTGTAGCTAGCCGGTTGAGTACGGGTCGTCCGCAGGGAGATGGTTGTCTTTTTCAAAGTGTTTTAACGAGTTAAGTCCGGTTTTCAGATTTTGTTGGATTATCTAAGTGTTGAGTTAATATTTAAAGAGAGCTTGTTAGGGTTAGGATTAGGTTAGTTTGAGTTAGGAGTCTCCACATCTTTCATTGCCCCACTTAATATCGGTGTTACGGTAATCGGCAACAACGGGGATTAGCACGACTAGGAAGGAACTTGCGAGTATAAGCTAGGCTTTCCAACGCATAGTCCTTCCTTTTGGTGCTTGTCCGTCCGTTCTTGGCTCTTATCCATAACCTCCGGTTAATTCAACCACAACCGGTCTCACTACGGAATCACCGCTATCATGTAGGATAGGGTGCCGTAAGGAGCGGATTGTGGTTCAATTAACGGGAGTTGATTCAAGTTGTTGGGCAAGGAAAGAGTGAGAGAGATTTCCTTCTCTCAAACTTCCCTTATCCTACCCTAACAAGTATAGAACTACTCACACTTCATAATACGAAAAAAATAAAACAACACAAAAGAGGAAGAAAGAAAGAAGAGATTAGAAGAATACGACTAACTATTTGCGACCTCACCTTGGCGAGGATCGAGCGTAAGTATCATGGTCGTATGAATGATAAAGAAAAAGAGAAGAAAGAAACAACAAGGAAATAACAACAACTACTTAACAATTACAACAAGTAAAATTGCAACAAATGAAATTACAATAAGCATACAAATAAAGAGACAAGCATGATAACAAATTGTTCTTCTTTATTCATCACTCTTCACTCAAAAGCTCACTAACAAGATTTATGGAGAAGAGGTGAGAAGAGGAAGAAGAAACACTAAACCTAAGCAAAATGAGAATACAAGATTATGGACCCTTCCCTTTACAAACTTCTGGGCTATTTATAGGCCATAAAATGAAACCCTAGGGCAACCACCAGAACCCAAACGAAATGACCAAAATAACCCCCAAACCCCTGCACATTTGGCGCCATAACTGCCGCGGAACCGCGGCCTGGACCCCACTTTGGCCGCGGTTCCGCGGCCGTTTAGAGGAATTGGGATTCGTGCTTTTTTGGGTTTTCCTGTTTTTCTGTGTAAATCATTTTGACATATGTATTTTCTCAATTTGGATTCCCGATTTTTCCAGAATTCCTGTTGATGGAAAGGTGGACTTTTTGTCAAGATTTTGTCATGATTGCCTCGAGCTCCGCGTAGATCTCTTGGATCTTGTGCCACCATTGAGCCTTGTGCATAGATTTGACATTTTGTCTTCCTACTGGTGTCTGGCAATATACGGATGAGGGACGGAGACCGTATTTTATCTGTGGTCGGCAAGAACCCGGACTTTTTTATGTTTTCCATGAATTTCACCGTTTTAGAACCGAGAACCTGTAACCTGCAATTGACTAGCAAACACGGCTCAAGAGTATCTACCGATATGCAATGTGATAAAAATTGGGCGGTATAAAAATGCAAAAATCTGATATGAACAGTTGACGTGGTGCCACCTTGACGAGGAGACAAGAGATCGGAGATGCCGCGAGGAGCGTGGGATGATGGCTAAAGACCGAAGGACACGGATCGATCGGTATAGCCATTCTATCATTTTACTGTTAACTAGTTTAGTGTTAATGGCACGATCCGGATTAAAGTCTATGCTAGCGCCAGTTGTAAAAGTTTTTATTCTGCGTTTGGCTTCAGATTATTGGCCGGAGCGCTACCGTAGACTTACATTTAACAATAAAGACTATCCATCTTAATCGTCATTGTCTACAACATAAACATACCAAATTACATATGACTTTAATATTTTTTACTCATTGATCTGGTTGCGGAAAACGTTCCATCGTCATAACATCAATAATTTCGCATCCCCTAAATCAACAATGAAAATACTGATTTTGCATAAAGTTGGGTGTATTTATGTTTTATTGGATGCCAAATATGGTTTCAAAAGTTGAAGAAAAAGGTGTGGACTTTGATAATTTTGGACCAATTAGGGTCCGTTTGGTTGTAGGATTATGAAATTTGGATTCCAAAATAGTACGTTTGTAAATTTCTGGATTAGCTAATTTTGTGTTTGGTTGATATTGGACGCGTAAGTTTGGATTTGTAGATCCTTGTAATCTTGTTTGGTTGGAAAAAAGAAAATGAGATCTGGATTTGAGAATTAAAGAGAGAGATAGAGAGAGTTGATTTTTTTATGCATAAAAGTACATGGGACCCACCAAATAAGTACAATGAATAGTGCAAATCCAAGCAAATCCTCTTTTTTTCCAGGATTCTTGAATCATGGGTTTGAGGTGGGACCCGCACAAAAACAAAGGAATCCTAATGATCCAAATCTTGCAACCAAACATAAAATTCATGAATCCAGGATTTTTTTTAAGGATTCCACAATCCAAACTTTAAAATCCTGCAACCAAACAGCCCCTTAGAGTCATGATGGAGGTCATTTTCGGGTCTCTGTCAGTTGTTGTCTTCCGTCGATCTCCCGGTGGAATTTTGGAGGTGATCATCTGTTGCGTGTGGGTCTCAATGAGTTTTGAGGAGATTGGTGGTTGTTTACCCCAATCAGAGCAAGGCTCTGTTCAAATTCCAAAACGGGAAATGAAGCAACGTTTCTGATTCCCCCAATCAGAGCAATGCTCTACTTTGAAATTTTAAATTCTAATAAATGAAGCAACGCTTCGGATTCTGTGCGCTGCGCGCAACGTGCCACGTGTCAGAAGCTGATAAGTCAGCGCAGCGCCCAAGGCAGTGCGCCCAATCAGAGCAAGGCTCTATTAAAAAACAAAATTAAAAGAAGCAAAGCTTCAGTTGCGCAAGCGCTGCGCTACGCGACACGTGTCAGCGCAGTTGCTTTTGCGCAAGCGCTGCGCTGCGCGACACGTGTCAGCGCAGCTACGCTGTGCGCTGCGCGACACGTGTCAGCGCAGCTGCGCTGTGCGCTGCGCGACACGTGTCAGCGCAGCTGCGCTGTGCGCTGCGCGACACGTGTCAGCGCAGCTGCTGTGCGCTGCGCGACACGTGTCACGCGCTGAGGCATTTGCGCCAAACAGAATTAAAATTTTAAAGAAATCTTTCTGTTCTTGTTAAAACAAGAAGATTTTCTTCTGTAAAACAGGAGCCCTTGGATCAAAGATCCAACGGTGGGGAAAATTCCCCAAATCACTCAGAGAAAGATCTCTTTAACAAATCTAACAAAATTTATGGGCACTATATAAAGGACCCTAGACCTCAATTCAAAATCATCAACATCATCATTGAGAACTCTGAAGAATTTGAGAGAATTCCCCAAGAACAAAAAAGGTAAAGACCTTTAGAAAAAAGAGAAAATTCTCTTATGAACAGATCATTGATCTGAGAACAAGATCAATGATCTTCAATAAAAAGAAAAATAAATAATAATAGTGCCTTGCACTTTCTTATGAACCATCGGTTCTTTGAAAACAAGAAAAAACTTGTTTTCTTTGATCTAAATTGGATCAAGAAATCAAACAGTGCTTTGCACTTTTTTATGAACCATTGGTTCTGGAATCTAAAAGATTCTTAAATTATTGAAATAGTGCCTTGCACTTGCAAAACTGCACTGTTGCGCTCTTGGGTTGGCGCAAGCCACCAGAGAGCGGCGCCACGTGTCAGCATTTGAACCACTTGTGCTATGCGCTTTTGAAATAGAGCCTTGCTCTCTGAAATTAGCGCAACTCACCAGAGCGCGCCACGTGTCAGCAGCGCAAGTGCAGCGCACTAGCGCAGCACACTGCGCTTGCGTGACATGTGTCATCACCGCAAGCGCTTGCGCTCATTGATTGGCGCAAAGCGCTTGACAAATGCAATGCATTATTTACTAAAGGGCCAGGCCCAAATCAGAAAGGCCTAGTAGGCCAAATTAAATTGCAATGCATTAAAAAGGGCAGAGCCCAAACAAAATTGATGCTCTGCATCATTTATAAATGGGCAGAGCCCAAATAAAAGAATAAATAATGCACTGCATTATTTTAAAAGGGGCAGAGCCCAAATAAAGGTCCAACAGAGACCAAAAGTAATGCAACGCATTACTTAAACATGGGCCAAGCCCTAACACAGGCCTATTAGGCCAAAAACAAATAAAAGTGTTGAACATTTTTCAACTGGACTTAGCCCAATTATGGCCGTAAGTCCTCAAATTAAATTGACCGAGCAAGACTGCTCTCCTAAATCAATTTACATCCGGTTCAAGGGTACATCTCCGAACTTCTCTGACACATATCGTTGTAATCCTTCAACGATGTCAGAGAGGTGACGGGTCTCGACAACCACACATCAACACGGACTGTGGGGTCCTTAAACTCATGGACTTATGCGTCCTTAAACCAAAACACGGACTGTGGGGTCCTTAAACCCGCGGACTTATGCGTCCTTAAACTAAAACACGGATTGTGGGGTCCTTAAACCCACGGACTTAAGCGTTCTTAAACTAATGGACCACCATGTCCCTAAACTGGAGTATGGACCACCATGTCCCTAAACTGGAGTATGGACCACGATGTCCCTAAACTGGCAATAGACCGCAATGTCCTTAAACTACCTATGGACCACTACGTCCCTAAACTGGAACAATAGAGCTCCCAAATGCTCTTTTGTCGGAGCTAAACGATCCCGTTTAAGTTGATCTTAGCCTCAAATATGGCTAACGTATCCTTAAACATTCAAACAGACTTTAGTCCCAAATTGGACTATAAGACCCCCAATCAACTTTGGTTCAAGGGTACATCTCCGAACTCCTCTGACACCTATCGTTGTAATCCTTCAACGACGTCAGAGAGGTGACGGGTCCCGATGGCCATGCATACAATGGACCACTATGTCCCTAAACTGGAACAATAGAGCCACCAAATGCTCTTTTGTCGGATCCAAACGATCCCGTTAAGTTGATCTTAGTCTCAAATCAGACTAACGTATCCTTAACGAACGTTTAAGTTGATCTCAGCCTCAATATGGCTAACGTATCCTTAAACTAAAACACCAAACCTAAATCTAAGTAAATACAGATTTGGACTAATCCACGTCCTACGGGCGACGGCATAACTTAGTCTCCGTATACAATCCACGGGCATCCACAAACAAAACAAATACACACGACACGAAGTGAAATTCTGGAGAAGGAGAAAGTGGCTACCACGATGCGGTAGCGTAATTAACTGCAGGGCTTGCGCCTGCAGGGAAAAGCGTCCCCACAATCAAAAACCCCTCAAACGAGGGGGAATCTGACGAAGTCTGCTACATCGGTCGCATCCGTCTAAACCTCCGATACATGGTGTCATAAATCAACTTGGCATCTTCGGAGAGGTAGACGGATAAAACCAAATAGCATATGTCCCGAACCTCAGGCAAGACGTCCTCACGTCGTCGGCCGCCGTTCGGAGTTGGACCTTTTCCTCTTTCCACTCCACACTTCGTGTGTCGTATTCACGAACGAATCGCGGTTTGTTAATGGTTGCCTTTGGATTTTAAGTTACTAAGATTTGGTCTTTTGCCTGGCGCAGAAATCAAGCATCGATGGCCTCTACCTGTTCAAAGTGCTCCAACTGCAGCTGCAATTCGCGTCCTGCCTCAACTGGGGGCATAACCTACGGGCCCCAAGCGGCCTCTTTGTTCACCATGCCCGTAGAGCAGATTACTCAAGCCACCACAGGACTGTTTTTCCGAACCATGCTTCCGCCAACAAGCTTCAGCAGCCCTGTGCCCGTACCAGAAGCTCCTGAGAAGTCGGTCTTCGATCGACTTACAGTTACTGCGACCCCTCTCAACGGGTCGTCCAACACCAGCGCCTCGGTCTTCTCCAGACTGGGCCAAAACTCCCGCGGACCCGCAATGAATCTTGCAGTCCCAGAAAAGGTTACCCCAAAAGGAGTAGCCAAACCTGCTCCTGAAGTCGTCAAGGTGGCTTCTCCTGCTAAGAGATCAGTCTTTATAAGACTGACCGTCCCAACTCCCACTCCTGCTCCTGCTGCTCAAAAGACATCAGTCTTCAATAGGCTGACGCCGGCAACAGCCCCGCACCTGAATAAGGGGCAAGAGGAGGCTATTTCTGTCTCTGAGCCAATACCGACAACTCGTCGCGCCCGACGACGTCACTGGCGCCGGGTAAGGAAGACCGGGGGCAACTCCCCTTCTGGGATGACTCCGCCAGCTCCAACGGTGGAAATTAACGCTGCTGTTCCAACTGGGAACAGCTTTGAGCTGCTGAACAGAGTACGCAGAAACTCGCCAACTGCGGTGCTCAAAAGATCTCCTCCACCAATAGAGACTACCGTGGAAGCAAAAAAGCCAGAGCAGTCTCCTCGATCGCTGTCCTCCAAGATCTATAAGACATGGCGACGAGTCCGAGAATCTGTGATTGATCCTAATTTCTCTCGCCAACACAAGAAGTCAAAAGGCCGACAGGAAGAAAATCCTCCGGTCAAACAACGAAAGGCGACGACCACTTGGGTGCCCAAAGCAGCGGCCCCCTCAACTTCTACGGCCCATAAGAGGAGAAGGCCAGAGAAAGTCCCTACACCTACGGCGAATATCGAAGGTGGTGGATCCAAACGCCCTAAGTCCGGGGCCATCGTCGTTCATACCGTCTATATGGCGTCTGGTAAAAAGGACAGCCGCATATCAATAGGTCATAGACCGCTCACGCGATCGGTGACCAAGGCGCAGGAGCAGCAGCAAAAGCTCCAAGAGATGATGAACGCAATGGCCGCACTTACTGGGCAAAAAGAAAACCCTGAAACGTCTTCGGATGAACGCCAGGAGCAAGAAACTGACGCCGAATTCCTTCGTCGAATATTGGAGAAGAAGGATAAAGAGACTGTTGAACAAGCAGCCAACATAAAGCGTATGGGCCTCCTGTTCTAAGACGTGGTGGGGATTATGATCCAACCAGATCCTCCGGCCGAAGATCCCCCAATCGTCCTTGAAGACGATAGGGGAGAAACGTCGAATCCTCCGCCAGCTCTGTCAACCGCTAAGGAGGAGATAATCTCCATAGCTGACTTGGACGAGTACATAGCCCAACAAATACGGGTTCATCATGCGACTGAAGCAGCCGGCCAGGTAATAAAAACGGGGCGGCCATATCCAAGTTGGTACGATCAAATAAGTACCCTTCAGGCTACACAATTCCCAAATTCCATGTCTATAAGGGGACGGGCAATCCCCACCAGCATGTTGCTCAGTTCATGGCACTCTGCGGCAACACCGGCGGTGATGACAAGCTGTTGCTTCGCTAGCTTGTTGGAAGGTTATCAGATACAACGTTCGAGTGGTACTCTGAGCTCCCGAACGACTCTATCAAGACCTTCGCGGAGATGGAGTTGTTGTTTACTCAGCGTTTTGCAAGCGCCAGTGAATGCACCCCGATGACGGCACTGATTAACGCCAAGGTAAATCCAGGCGAGACATGGGTTCAATATGCTATACGGTGGAGGAACTTATGGTCGAAGTGCGAGCAGCGCATTGAAGAAGCTCCCGCGGTGGGTATGTTTATGGGAACTCTTGATCCGCAAGTAACCATCTCGCAATTTATGATGTTTTTCAAGCCGACTACCTTCCAGGCCTTGATTGACAAGCTAGCGCAAATGGATCAGATGGGCCATAGACCCCCTCTTCCAAAGCCGGACTCCCGAAATGACAAGGGGAAGGGAAAAGCGATCGTTGTCGCTAATGCTTAACAACAACCGAGCAACTCGAAGCCGGTTGTTCGTCAAAATAATATGCGCCCGTACGTAGCCATTGAGGAGAGGCTAGGACGTCCTTACTCATTTCCCCGAGATAAAACGAGAAGGTTATTCGAGCTGGCGTTGCGTAACCAACTCATAAATCTGCAGGAGCCAAAACATCCGTCGCAACCAAATGATGTCAATGAGCCCAACTACTGTCCCTATCACCGGGTACTGGGTCATCCGATCGAAGATTGCTATGTCTTCAAAAATTGGCTTGAAGACCAGTACCAACAGGGCAAATTCGCATTATCCGATAGATGGAAGGTGAATTCGCCGCAACCTCACACCTCTAAGAGGACAAATATGCCGGGGGCAACGTGCTCTCCCGTCGAGGAAGCCCTATGGGAGGTTGTGCTGTCAGCTAAGACAAAGAGAATGCTGAATGATCTTCAGGCATGCCCAGCGATCAAGTGGAAGAACCCGTTGGAACCGCAGGTCATTGAGGGGATGTTGAAGCCGCGTCCAACTCCAAAGACCGATGGTGGTGGCCCGAGCCCTCGCAACCAGTCGTCAAAATCTTCAAAGAAGAAGAAGAAGAAATCCAAGAAGCCTGTGAAGCCTAGCGACAGGCGCACGGACTTACAGAAACAAATTGACGCGCTGGAGGAATAAAACCAGAAGGCACGGACTCTCATTACACTCCAAGAGTTTCTCAACCACGTCTTTCAAGAGGAAGATGAGGAGGAAAGTTCGTCGGATGAGTCTAAGGAATACGTGGCAAGCTGCCATATGATCTCCAATTCGTTGACGGACGATGAAGAGACTCCTTGCACTGAAAAGCTGGGGGCAGATCCTGAAACAAAAAGTCTGGGGCCATCAGATGAAGTAATTGACGCATTCCTCAATGAAGCTGGGTTGAAAAGTAAAGCTGATCGGGAACACGAGACGGCTATATTTGAGAGGGCCAAGCGCCGGCGGCTTGACGAAAGAGCTGAGAAACTCCCGCTGAAGCAAAATACATCCACTACCGACAAAAGCAAATTCAAGATGAGGAAAATGTTTGCTAAAGCCATAACAATGGGCATGAAGCTACCATCCTCCGAAGGAAACACTACTGGTTAAGTGGAAATGCACCCCTCCTATTGCTTATATCATCGGAAGATTTCGCACCCCACCGAAGAGTGCAAAGCTTTTGATAGATGGTGGCAAGGATATGTTGCACATCGACAACATTTTAAGCGGGAGAAGCGCAAAACTCGTCGGGAGCGGAAAAATACGACCGAAGGGCTTAAAAGAACTACCGGCGATTGTCGCATGGTTAACACCGGCGGGTCACAAGTGCTTACATTCGGGAGTGATTCTGATGAAGAGTTGGAGCTTGGCCCTCTCTTTAAAGAGTCCACTTCGGGAAAAGAAGAAGAGCCAAAGGTCTGCGAAAATATCCGGCTACGTAATCGCACGCTTTCCGAAAAGAATCTCGGACCCTCAAATAAAAAAGATAAGGGAAAAGAGAAGGTCTCTGAAGATATCGTCTTAGATGACCAAGTTGTGGAGGAGCTAAGTGCTAAGGACCCGCCGAAGAGAAATAAGGTGGATTACAACGTCTTAGCGTATCTGAGGAAGCTACCCTCACAGCTCAGCATTCTTGACGCCCTTTTGCTATCAAAGGAGGCGAGAGATTCGTTAGTCAAGGCACTACAGGATCCGGAGCAATTCCAAGCTTTCCTGGCCGAGGAAAAGATGAAGGATGAATTGGAAGAAGTGCACACGGCCGATGTCGCTTTTGGTAATGAAGACCTTCTCCTTGGGACGTGCGAACACAATCTCCCCCTTTATGTCTCAGGACACTGTCACGATATAAAGATAGGCAAAATCCTGATCGACAATGGATCCTCCGTTAACCTCCTCAATGTGCGGGTGTTAAAAGAAATCTGCATGAGCGTCCAGCACCTTGCTCGGGATAAGATTACCATCTCCGGGTTTGACTCCCAATCATCAAGAACTCTT
Organism: Agapanthus africanus; assembly: GCA_030015575.1. Classification (NCBI taxonomy): domain Eukaryota; kingdom Viridiplantae; phylum Streptophyta; class Magnoliopsida; order Asparagales; family Amaryllidaceae; genus Agapanthus; species Agapanthus africanus. The sequence continues at coordinate 370,819,703 of JASDDO010000010.1, forward strand.
GGGTCTGTGATACTGACACTACGCTTTGGACTACTCGTCACGGACATTAAGTTCCACGTCATAGACGCCAAGACATGCTACAACGCTTTGCTCGGCCGACCGTGGTTACACGAGTACAACATCATCCCTTCTACACAACATCAGTGTATGAAGTATTCTAAGGATGGTCTCGAGTATACCGTGGCGGGAGAACTGAACCCGTTCTCCGTGAACGAGGTCCGCAAATATGAAGATGCAAAATACTTCTTACCGTATTTCGAAGACACGGAGAGGCGTCACAAGCCGGAGAACAAAGCCGCTGCCACCATTCCTGTTTTCGGGAATGATACCGAAGAAGAAGAAGAGATAGTTTACTCTGGGCCGTCTCGACACAACAAGCCAGGACCATCCGCTCCTACGTTGATCTTTGGTAGCGACTCGGAAGATGGGGTCCATGCTGTATTCTCTGCTCGACCTTCAATACAAACGTCCGCTGACGAAGGGCAAAGTCTACAAGTCGCCATGGTGCCGCTTAAACACCGTAAAGAACTTGATGCACTCGATATCTACAGTGTAGAAGAGCTGCGGATGTTCTATGTCCCTCCTAGGCGAGAAGGCGAAAAAACAATTCTATTCTACCGCTCTGAAGAAACCAGAGTGGAGAAAGAAATCTGGCATGGCGCGGATCCTACGCTCGACAGGCTTCAGCCTATCCGTCTCCCCAGATATTATATAGAAGGCTTGAAGAGGCTACTGAAGCGCCAGGGGATATCCTTCAAGCAGACCGTTCGAAAAGCCAAGTTCTATGACAAAGTCTGGAACGTTCCCGGGACTCAACGCAAACTGCCTAATGGGAGAATGGAAACAAAAGAGCTTGGATACATCCGGTCAAAGAAACGAGAGTTACTACACGGCTGCTACATTGTGTATGACTTCGATGAAGAAGCGGATGCTCAATGGGAGGACGCTAATCCTGAACCAGTAAAAGTTCCAGATGCAAAAGTGCCCAGTCCGTCGTTCGAAGAACAAATGGACAAGCTTATAAGGGAAGCTGGTCAAAAAGTCTGAGACGACCATAACCGTAAAATGACCATCTACGAGAAAGCCAAAACGCAACGCCTCCTCCAACAGGCCGTGAAAGATGAAAATGCCACTCCTTGTCAACCTGTTATAAAGAAGGCTCGACGCAGAGGCAGAAACAAGTCGAAACGCGAAAAAGGCGCTCAACAGCAACGAAACGAGGCTAAGAGGCCACACAAGCGGGAACCGAGCGGTTTCGATCTATCCCTTATGAGAAAAATGGGTCGAGCATACTCTTTTCCTCGGGACAAGACCAAGAAAATACTTGACCTCGCTCTAAAACATCAGATGCTTACACTGCCGGAGTCTAAACACCCCGAACAAGCAGGCGAAGTCTCGCACCCAGACTATTGCTTTTATCACCGAGTGGTAGGGCATCCTATCGAAGACTGCTTCACCTTCAAGAATTGGGTCGAAGATCAGTATCAGCTTGACAAGTTCGCTCTGTCCGACAACTGGAGGGTGCCGCCGCCACAGAAGCACGAACCCAAGGCCACGGAAGAAGAACCAGTTCCACATTGGGATTGGAAGCGAATTCGTACTTGTCACATGATAACAATATCAAAAGAAGAGCCCGAGAACACGGATGACCTTCCCTGGTGCTTCGAAAATAGCAACGATGGGGTGATCTCAGAGTTTCCACCAGGGCCGAAAGAGCTGGAAGATGGAATCCATACCACGGCGGATAACCTCAAGAAAATTGAGTTGGGGACGGCGAATGACCCGCGACCGACATTCGTCAGCGAGATGCTATCCGAAGAAAGGGTGGCTACGTTAAAAGACTTGCTTGTACAGCATAGAGATTGCTTCGCGTGGAACTATTCCGAAATGCTGGGACTAGATCCAGAAATTGCTGTGCAAAAATTGGCGATATCCCCGGACGTCAAGCCGGTCAAGCAGGAACCATGAAGAATGCGGCTCGAGCTTGAGATGAGCATCAACGCCGAGATCAAGAAGCTGATCGACTCCGGCTTTATTCAGGAGGTTCACTATCCGGAATGGATCGCCAACATCATCCCGGTGATGAAGAAAAATGGGACAGTGCGCATATGCGTAGACTTCCGGGATCTCAATAAAGCCTGCCCAAAGGACGATTTCCCAGTGCCAGTCACCGAACTGATGATAGACAATACGTCCACTCATGAGGTTTTCTCCTTCATGGACGGCTCGTCAGGCTATAATCAGATAAAGATGCATCCCGAAGACCAGAAGCACACTGCCTTCAGGACTCCTTTGGGTATATTCTGCTACAAGGTGATGCCCTTCGGTTTAAAGAACGCCGGTGCTACTTATCAGAGAGCCATGACGCAGATCTTTGATGACCTTATACACGAAATCGTCGAATGCTATATCGACGATCTCTTGGTTAAAAGTAAATCATACAAGGAACATCTCGAACATCTGAAGACCGTATTTCAACGCCTTCGGCAATACAACTTGAAGATGAACCCTCTCAAGTGTGCATTCGGAGTTTCCTCAGGCAAATTCCTAGGATTCATTGTCCGACACCGAGGTATCGAAATAGATCCGTCAAAGATCAAAGCGATCATGGAAATGCCTCCGCCAAGGACTCTTAAACAGCTGCGGTCTCTCCAAGGGAAGCTCGCGTATATACGGCGATTTATAGCCAACCTTTCAGGCAAGTGCCGTCCTTACAGCTACCTGATGAAGAAGGGCTGTCCTTACAGCTACCTGATGAAGAAGGGAACCCCGTTCGTCTGGGACCAAAAATGCCAAAGCACGCTAGACGAGATCAAGCAATACCTGCAGAACCCGCCGGTATTGGCTGCTCCGGTCAAAGGAAAACCTCTCATTCTCTATACAACCGCCCTCGAAGGTTCCTTAGGCGCATTATGGGCACAAGAGAACGATCAAGGGAAGGAGAGAGCTCTCTATTACTTAAGTCGAGTTCTACTGGGGGCAGAAAGCAACTACTCCCCCATTGAAAAACACTGCCTGGCATTGATCTTCGCGATAACAAAGCTCAGGCACTATGTGTTGGCGCATGAGGTCCGTCTCATTTCAAAGGTGGACCCCCTTAAATATTTGATGTCGAAGGCCATATTGACGGGACGACTCGCTAAATGGGCCATGCTCTTGATGGAGTTCTCGATAACCTATCAGCCTCTCAAGGCAGTAAAAGGCCAGGCCATCGCCGATTTCCTCACTGAGCATCCGATAGCCGCAGATTCTTCTCTAAATTGCGATCTTCCAGACGAACATGCGTTTGACGCGATCGACAGTGATGATACCTGATGGGAGCTTTATTTCGATGGAGCATCTTCCGTAAAGAAGTGCAAACAAAGTACCCCTATAATCAAATCGGGGGTAAGACTCATCTTTGTAACTCCACAAGGAGGGATAATGCGTTTTGCTTTCTCCCTAACAGAGCTGAGGACAAACAATGAAGCCGAATACGAAGCTTTGACAGCAGGCCTCGAGATCGCCATCGACATGGGGATTGAAAACCTCCTCATATATGGAGACTCCCAACTGGTCGTTAGTCAAGTAAACGGCGACTACCAAACATGCAAGCCAGAGCTGGTGAAGTACGGCGAGAAGGTGCAGCAACTGTTGACCCAAATTCCCTCCTATACTTTGGAAAACATACCGCGCCCGGAAAACAGCAAAGCGGACGCATTGGCCAAACTCGCTAAGGAACTGGCTGATGAAAACCTCGATGACGTAAGAATCGTGGTACAAAGCTGTCGCGTGCTTGCCCCAGCAGAAATATCTCCGGAATCATCCAAAGAAAAAGGAGCGAGTGAGAAGACGACCTTGCAAATAAAATATCGGGAAAATACCAAGGATAGGAGAGAAGTCTTTATAGACTACTTCAAATACCGTCGAACGCCCGAAGATGCGTCTTCAAGACATCAGCTTATGAAACGAGCTCTGTCTTTCGCCTTCGTCAATGATACTCTGTACAAGAGGTCATTTGATTCTCTGTGGTTGAGATGTCTGGGACCTGAAGAAGCAAAAAGAGTCGTTCAAGAAGTTCATGACGGACTCTATGGTTCTCACCAAGCAGGCCCAAAGATGAAGTTGAAGATCAAGCGGATGGGCTACTACTGGCCCACGATGATTCAGGACTGCCTCGAATATGCGAAGCAATGCCACTCATGCCAAATTCATGGGGACTTCATCCACCAGCATCCAAATCCACTCCATCTAACGGTGGCTAGCTGGCCATTCGAAATGTGGGGGACTGACATAGTCGGCCCTATTGAACCAGCATCGTCCAGGGGACATCGTTTCATCTTGGCAACGGTTGACTACTTCTCTAAATGGGCAGAAGCAGTACCGTTAAGAGAAGTGAAGATGGAGAATATCCTCCACTTTTTCAAGACGCACGTCCTATATCGGTTTGAAACTCCGCGACGGATCATCTCCGATAACGGGCCAGCTTACAGAAGCCACAAGATTAGTCGCTTCGCGCAACAACACAATATAGACTGGAGATATTCCTCGGTTTATAATCCGCGAGCTAACGGTTTAGCTGAGGCCTTTAACAAGACCTTGACAAAGATCATGAAGAAAACGGTGTCCCGAAATAAGAAGGACTGGCATGAGAGGCTACAAGAAGCTCTTTGGGCGTATCGAACTACGTTCAAGATAGCCACAAACACAACGCCATATGCGTTGGTATTCGGTACAGAAGCGGCACTCCCCCTCGAGATAGAGTTACCCTCTCTACGAGTGGCAGTCCACTACGAGCTGACAGACGGGGAAAATGCTCACCTTCGGCTTGAGGAGCTTGATGCCCTTGATGAGACCCGGCTCATAGAACAACAAAATCTGGAGGCCTATAAAGCAAAGATGACGCGCTCATATGAAAGATTGACCCGGCCAAGGACATTCCGCCAAGGCGAACTCGTGCTAGTGGTCAAAAGGCTTATGATCCCCAATCGCGCCAAACGGGGAAAATTTGAGCCAAACTATGAAGTCCCGTACATCATAGACAAGGTCTACCAGGGTGGAGCCTATCTGCTCATGGATATGCACGGTGAAAGACATTACAGGCCAATAAATGGTCGATTCCTAAAGAAATACTACGCTTAGCGAGTTACTGCCTAGGTCAATGATAGATGACGACGACTATGTCCGCTCGCTATCTTCCTAAGCTCAAACTTTATAAGCAGTAGCCAGACCTCTCTTGGACGGACCGAAATGTCCCTAAACTAATGGTGGACCGAAACGTCCTTAAACTAACGAAAGACCGAAACGTATTTAAACTATTACCGCAGCATCTTCAGGCTGACGAGATGAATAAAAGAAAAAGAATATATATATATATATATATATAATATAATAAACGGTATGTCCATAAGCGAAATGGGCACGGATGAAAACCCGAAAGGGCTCCGTGAGTAAAAACAGCAGGGCTAACGGCGAGTGTTCATGAAAACCCGAAAGGGCACGACCTCATAAAAAAAATAATATAAAAATAAAAAGAATAAAAAAACGGTATGTCCATAAGCAAAATGGGCACGGATGAAAACCCGAAAGGGCTCCGTGAGTAAAAACAGCGAGACTACCGGCGAGTGTTTGTGAAAACCCGAAAGGGCGCAACCTCGTTAAAAGACACTTATAGGGTTCTCTCGACCTTGTAAGGAGAAACCACCCGCGTGAGATCCTTACGACTCACAAGGGAGCAACACACTTAGGGATCCCCACGATTCCTAAGAAGAAAATACACCTGTGAGATCCTCACGACTCGTAAGGAGAACTCTCTTATGGGACCCTCACGGCTCATAAGATTTGAAAGTCTTAAGTTACAGAGACCTAAACCTGTGCTTAAACAACCCCCACAACCTCTAATATTGCCCTACAAGTGGCTCAATACTGACCCTTGTATACAATCCACGGACGCGAATAAACATTTCCCTAACCAAGATCCATCCGTGACTGGGGATATGTTCGCATGACCCTTGTAAGTCCTCTCGATTTACAAGGAGAAAACCCTCCTGTAGGATCCTTACGACTTACAGAGGAACATACACTTAGGAATCCTCACGATTCTTAAGGAGAAAATACACCTATAAGATCCTCACGACTTGTAGGGAGAAATAACTTTGTGAGACCCTTACGGCTCATGAAGTCAAAAGCCTTAGTCGACAGGACCTTAACCCTGGTCGCTAAGCCACCTTTGTTCGACATCGACAGAGGCAGATGATGATTCGCTCCTGGCAATATCCCAGTTGTAGCGGTGCTGATGCCGAAATCGATGTCTAAATTCAGATTTACGGCGAAAAACCAGTAGGCCGCACATGCATATGAAATAGCCGAAATGATGGGGCAACTTGCAATAAAATGCAGTAAGTAAAAACGTATGCATACAAAATAGCCGAAATGATTGGGCAACTCGCAATAAAAAGCAGCGAGTGAAAATAAAATAAATAGCCGAAATGATTGGGCACCGCGAAAAATAGCCGAAATGATTGGGCAATCGCGACCTTCGCGATATAAAAGCTGAAATGATAGAGCATCGCGGAAATAAAACAAAAAAAATGATAAAACTTTGGCCCTACAGTTGAGATCACATCGATCCCTGTATACAATCCAAGGGCACAAACAAAGAGGGAACCATACTTTCCCAACAGGCTCCGCCAGAAAACGAAGCCAAATCTCGACGGTTCATCCCAATCCCGAAGAAACCAGTGTCTTCAGCAAAATCCTTCGACTCGAGGAAACAAGTGTCCTTGACGAAGAAAATCCTGATTCGCGTCGACTCGCAGAGAAACCAGTGTCTCCGCGGGAAATTCTCGATTCTTTTCGACACCAGGAAAACAAATATCCTTGGCAAATACCTCAATTCAGAGAAACTAGCATCCTTGATGAGAGCCTCCTGATTCGCATCGGCTCGTAGAGAAACCAGTGTCTCCGCGGGAAATTCCCGGTTCGTTTCAACTCCGAAGAAACCAGTGTCTTCGGCAAAATCCTTCGACTCAAGGAAACAAGCGTCCTTGACGAAGAAAATCCTGATTCGCGTCGACTCGCAGAGAAACCAGTGTCTCCGCGGGAAATTCTCGATTCGTTTCGACACCAGGGAAACAAATATCCTTGGCAAATACCTCTGTTGGGGTAAAAATTTACACCCCAGTTGACCGAGTCAAAGTCAAGGTCAACCCCCGAGCTAGGTGGGCCGAAGCCCAGGTCAAGCGGGCCCATGCCCAAGTCGAGCCCGCGGCCAGCCTCCCCATGCCAACAACAAAATCATGTAATAAATAATTTTTATGTAATTTTTTTTATATACATGAATGCATGCAAAATGGGCATAAAGCCAATATTTTGTAAGCCCATGGCTTATGTGCAAAAATGAAATGGCACATGAGCTATGGGATAGGCAAAATGCCATTTTTGTGAAGCCCAAGGGGCTATATGTAAATATGTAAGCCTATAAAAGGCAACATGATGATGAATAAAAACAACTTTTCATTCTCACAAAAAACCTAGGGTTTGCATCTCTTTCCCTTTTCTGAAGGTCTCAAACCTTCTTTTTTCTTTTGAATTAAATCAAGAGTTTTACTTTTCCTTTTCAAAAACAAAATAGTTTTTCACCACGAAACCCACAAAGGGAAACTTGGATCTGTCCTCAGATCTCAAAAATGAGAGATTTTGAGATCTCACATCTCTTGATCTTCAAGATCCAGCAAATAACAGGAGGAAGAAGAATAACCCCTTCCATTAACCCCAAAAACACACTCAGGAGTCCAACTCCTTTCTGATTTCTCTTTCGAGAAATCTTTTTTAGGCTAAAAGCCTCTTTTTCTCGCCGGCGCTCAAGCACGGAGCGCCCGCGTGCCGACACGTGGCGCGCTTGTGCTCCAGCGCTCAGCGCTCGAGCACAGAGCGCCCACGTGCCGACACGTGGCGCGCTTGCGCTCAAGCGCATGCACTAGAGCGCAAGTCGCCCCGGTGTCGACACATGGCGCGCTTGCGCTCGAGCGCAAGTCGTCCCCGTGCCGACACGTGGCGCGCTCGCGCTCCAGCGCAAGCGCTCGAGCGCAAGTCTCCCCCGTGCCGACACGTGGCGCGCTTGCGCTCCAGCGCAAGCGCTCGAGTGCAAGTCGCCCCCGTGCTGACACGTGGCGCGCTTGCGCTCAAACGCCCAGCGCAGAGCGCCCACGTGCCGACACGTGGCACTCTAGCGCCTGAGCTCACAGCACCTAGACGCACAGCGACCAAGGTGCTGCCCCACGCATCCTTTGGATGTCTTTTCCCCCTATTTTTATGTACATACATATATATATACATATGTATACATATTTACACACACACACACTCCGCGACACTGTCCCTGTTAGAAAAAAAAATTCTAACGGGGCGCTGCCCCGCACCCCGCAAGGGGGCTGCTAGCCCCCTTGACCCCCAGCCCGCTATCCGGGTAGCGGGCCCCCCGTAAAAACTTTGCGTGGATCCCGATATATCCAAACCCCCATTTCAAAACACAACACACGTACACTGCACATTGAGTTCGCTTGACCATTTTAACCCGTTAATCGGAGGTTCCCTCGCCCCAAAGGCGAGGGGTAATTAACGGCAGCTTAGTCCGCGGCTGCTGGAGATTCGGATCCCCACAATCATTAAACCCCGGCCTACCCTAGGCAGGGGGAATCTGTCGTACGCCTGACAAGCGCGCGCGTATTCCCATCTCAATGGGGTGACGAAAAACACCCTACAACCTCAATTCAGGGAAACTAGTGTCCTTGATGAGAGCCTCCTGATTCGCATCGGCTCGCAGAGAAACCAGTGTCTCCGCGGGAAATTCCCGGTTCGTTTCAACTACGAAGAAACCAGTGTCTTCGGCAAAATCCTTCGACTCAAGGAAACAAGCGTCCTTGATGAAGAAAATCCTGATTCGCGTCGACTCGCAGAGAAACCAGTGTCTCCGCGGGAAATTCTCGATTCGTTTCAACATCAGGAAAATAAATATCCTTGGTAAACTCCTCAACTCAGAGAAACTAGCGTCCTTAATGAGAGTCTCCTGATTCGCGTCGGCTCGCAGAGAAACCAGTGTCTCCGCGGGAAATTCCCGATCCGTCTCAACCCCGAAGAAACCAGTGTCTTCGGCAAATCCTTCGACTCGAGGAAACAAGTGTCCTTGACGAAGAAAATCCTGATTCGCGTCGACTCGCAGAGAAACCAGTGTCTCTGCGGGAAATTCTCGATTCGTTTCAACACTAGTGAAACAAGTGTCCTTGGCAAATACCTCAACTCAGGGAAACTAGCGTCCTTGATGAGAGCCTCCTGATTCGCGTCGGCTCGCAGAGAAACCAGTGTCTCCGCGGGAAATTCCCGATCCGTCTCAACCTCGAAGAAATCAGTGTCTTCGGCAAAATCCTTCGACTCAGGGAAACAAGTGTCCTTGACGAAGAAAATCCTGATTCGCGTCGACTCGCAGAGAAACCAGTGTCTCCGCGGGAAATTCTCGATTCGTTTCAACACCAGGGAAACAAGTGTCCTTGGCAAATATCTCAATTCAGAAAAACTAGCGTCCTTGATGAGAGCCTCCTGACTCGCGTCGGCTTGCAGAGAAATCAGTGTCTCCGCGGGAAATTCCCGATTCGTCTCAAATTGCAAGATGAAGCCTCAAGTAGCAGGGATAAAAAAAAACTTGTTTCCTAAGCAATGAGACCCTGCAAGTCGGTCTAAAATGGTCTCTTGCATACTATTCATGGGTCTCACTCTCCAAAGTCGAATTTCGACAAGGAGGGAAACAACCGCTTACGGGTCCTCTCGACTCATAAGAGGGGAAAATTCTCTTATAAGATCCTTACGACTTATAAGAGAAAACGCGCTTAGGAATCCTCACGATTCCTAAGGAGAAAATACACTTACGAGATCCTCTCGATCCGTAGGGAGAAAATTCTCAATGAGACCCTCACGGCTCATAGAGTTGAAAAGTCTTAGGCGGCAGATCTGAACCTGTGGCCTAAGCCATCGCTATCTCTTAAAAAAATGAGTTATCTGTCAATTATGTTCATCAAGACAACATGCTGATAATAAAAGCAAAGAAGAGAGCGACAAAAAGAACATCTGATTGGCATTGGATCAAGCATTCGGGACACACTCATCCATGCATGTGCAAAAGATTCAGAACGAGAAATAAGACAAGATGAAATGGAAATTTTCTATTCATATCATAAAAAAGGGTTCTTACAATCACAGAGAAATAAATAATAACATTATTAAAATGTTTACAAAGGTATAACCTCGAACCCAGGACATGGATTGAGGAACTCGAAAGTGACCCTATCTATGACTTTCCAAGCCTCGCGGACCATCCTGGTGTACTTTCTTTCGCGAGCATAAGCGTCAGGGTCCCCCCTGATGTCTTCCACCCTCCAATAAGCAGCGAGTATGGCGGATTGTTGGAAAGCCTGGTGCAGGAGATCGATAAGATTGTCTCGTCGTCTCTTTGAGATGAGGTGCATCAGATACACCGAATGCACCTTATCCTCAGCAGCATCCAACGTCCCAAGCGGCATGCCGGAACAGAATAGGGGAAGTACTTTCCAAATGGCTCCCACGATAAGCTTCAGGAGAGAAGAACGTCGAGGAACCAGTTGACCGTTATATGCGTCGAAGTGGCTCATGATCTCGGCACACTCCGCATTCGTGAATTCTCGATTTTGAGAGCGGCCGAATCGGCGGATGTCACCGTAAGAGATGATCTCGTCGAGATCATACATATGGGCGTCCATTGCTCCTGTAAAAGAAGATTAACAGAATTAGCGGACAGACTGATTAAGCGAATTCTTGTTAAAAACGAGCACAGAGAGTTAAACTCCTCGAGAGCAATGCTCTGCAAATAGGGGTGACGCCTATCAAATTCAGTAATGAGGAGAATTTGAAGAAAATCCCCTAAGAACATTAAGAGCTTTTCTCTGAGAAGATAATAATAATAATAATAATAATAATAATAATAATAATGTAAAAATGCCATCTTTGGTTTCCAATATCCATGAAGAATTCCTAAGAGTTCTTCTATACGATTTGGAAGAAGCAAAGCTCCATTAAAAGAAATTAAGAAAATACAAGAAAAATCTTTTAGAGAGCAAAGCTCCATTAATAGAACCTTAATAGGTTCCCTTTAATTCTCTTTAGATCCTTTTAGACCTATAGAGCAAAGCTCTGCCAAGTGACCCTAAATGGGTCTCTTTTAGATCAGGGATCTATGGAGAGCAAGGCTCTTAAAATTAATTTAATTTAAGCCGAATTAATTTTTACCTAAAATTTTATAGAGTTTTAGCTCTTAAAAGTTCTTAAGCAAGAGCAGGGCTCTGGGCAAAATGCTTATGAAGAGATGATAATCATCTGTTGAGGACCAAAGGTCCTATTTATAGGCACCAGGTGCCCTTTCAACTTCCGAAAGTTACCGCGACGGTTGGAATTCTGTCACTGTTGCGCTCACGTTTTGGGGCCACGTAAACGCAACAGTGGGGGGCATTTGTTTACCCCAATCAGAGCAAGGCTCTGTTCAAATTCAAAGGCGGGAAATGAAGCAACGCTTCTGATTCCCCCAATCAGAGCAAAGCTCTACTTTGAAATTTTAAATTCTAATAAATGAAGCAACGCTTCGGATTCTGTGCGCAACGCGCCACGTGTTAGAAGCTGATACGTCAGCGCAGTGCCCAAAGCAGTGCGCCCAATCAGAGCAAGGCACTATTAAAAAACAAAATTAAAAGAAGCAAAGCTTCAGTTGCGTAAGCGCTGCGCTGCGCGATACGTGTCAGCGCAGTCGCTTTTGCTCAAGTGCTACGCTGTGCGCTGCGCGATACGTGTCACGCGCTGGGGCATTTGCGCCAAACAGAATTAAAGTTTTAAAGAAATCTTTCTGTTCATGTTAAAACAAGAAGATTTTCTTCTGTAAAACAGGAGCCCTTGGATCAAAGATCCAACGGTGGGGAAAATTCCCCAAATCACTCAGAGAAAGATCTTTTTAATAAATCTAACAAAATTTATGGGCACTATACAAAGGACCCTAGACCTCAATTCAAAATCATCAACATCATCATTGAGAACTCTGAAGAATTGGAGAGAATTCCCCAAGAACAAAAAAGGTAAAGACCTTTAGAAAAAAGAGAAAATTCTCTTATGAACAGATCATTGATTTGAGAACAAAATCAATGATCTTCAACAAAAAGAAAAATAAATAATAATAGTGCCTTGCACTTTCTTATGAACCATTGGTTCTTTGAAAACAAGAAAAACTTGTTTTCTTTGATCTAAATTGGATCAAGAAATCAAACAGTGCTTTGCACTTTTTTATGAACCATTGGTTCTGGAATCTGAAAGATTCTCAAATTATTGAAATAGTGTCTTGCACTTGCAAAACTGCACTGTTACGCTCTTGGGTTGGCGCAAGCCACCAGAGAGCGCCACGTGTCAGCATTTGAACCACTTGCGCTATGCGCTTTTGAAATAGAGCCTTACTCTCTGAAATTAGCGCAACTCACCAGAGCGCACCACGTGTCAGCAGCGCAAGCGCAGCGCACTGGCGCAGCGCACTGCGCTTGCGTGACACGTGTCATCACCGCAAGCGCTTGCGCTCATTGATTGGCGCAAAGCGTCTGACAAATGCAATGCATTATTTACTAAAGGGCCAGGCCCAAATCAGAAAGGCCTAGTAGGCCAAATTAAATTGCAATGCAATAAAAAGGGCAGAGCCCAAACAAAATTAATGCTCTGCATCATTTATAAATGGGCAGAGCCCAAATAAAATAATAAATAATGCAGTGCATTATTTTAAAAGGGGCAGAGCCCAAATAAAGGTCCAACAGAGACCAAAAGTAATGCAACGCATTACTTAAACATGGGCCAAGCCCTAACACAGGCCTATTAGGCCAAAAATAAATAAAAGTGTTGAACATTTTTCAACTGGACTTAGCCTAATTATGGCCGTAAGTCCTCAAATTAAATTGACTGAGTAAGACTGCTCTCCTAAATCAATTTACATCCGGTTCAAGGGTACATCTCCGAACTCCTCTGACACTTATCGTTGTAATCCTTCAACGACGTCAGAGAGGTGACGGGTCTCGACAACCACACATCAACACGGACTGTGGGGTCCTTAAACTCATGGACTTATGCATCCTTAAACCAAAACACGGACTGTGGGGTCCTTAAACCCGCGGACTTATGCGTCCTTAAACTAAAACATGGATTGTGGGGTCCTTAAACCCACGGACTTAAGCGTCCTTAAACTAATGGACCACCATGTCCCTAAACTGGAGTATGGACCACGATGTCCCTAAACTGGCAATGGACCGCAATGTCCTTAAACTACCTATGGACCACTACGTCCCTAAACTGGAACAATAGAGCTCCCAAATGCTCTTTTGTCGGATCTAAACGATCCCGTTTAAGTTGATCTTAGCCTCAAATATGGCTAACGTATCCTTAAACATTCATACATACTTTAGTCCCAAATTGGACTATAAGACCCCCAATCAACATTGGTTCAAAGGTACATCTCCGAACTCCTCTGACACCTATCGTTGTAATCCTTCAACGACGTCAGAGAGGTGACGGGTCCTGATGGCCATGCATACAATGGACCACTATGTCCCTAAACTGGAACAATAGAGCCCCCAAATGCTCTTTTGTCGGATCCAAACGATCCCGTTAAGTTGATCTTAGTCTCAAATCAGACTAACGTATCCTTAACGAACGTTTAAGTTGATCTTAGCCTCAATATGGCTAACGTATCCTTAAACTAAAACACCAAACCCAAATTTAAGTAAATACGGATTTGGACTAATCCACGTCCTACGGGCAACGGCATAACTTAGTCTCCGTATACAATTCACGGGCATCCACAAACAAAACAAACACACACGACACGAAGTGAAATTCTGGAGAAGGAGAAAGTGGCTACCGTGATGCGGTAGCGTAATTAACTGCAGGGGCTTGCGCCTGCAGGGAAAAGCGTCCCCACAATCAAAACCCCCTCAAACGAGGGGGAATCTGACGAAGTCTGCTACATCGGTCGCATCCGTCTAAACCTCCGATACATGGTGCCATAAATCAACTTGGCATCTTCGGAGAGGTAGACGGATAAAACCAAATAGCATCTGCCCCGAACCTCAGGCTAGACGTCCTCACGTCGTCGGCCGCCGTTTGGAGGGGAACAGTGGTTTGAGGAGTTTGCACCGAGTACCTGCAAGGAAGTCTCGGGGTGGTTTGGTACCACCGAGGACCCTCCGACGATCAAGTTAACACGAGATCCGAGCAGAGTAACGGCTAAGTGGGGTGAAAAAAGATTACCTGACCCCTATGTGATGGAGGTTTATATAGTGGCGGCACCGCGCAGTAGCGGGCGCGAGAATCTCGCCGGCAGTTACGCTCCCGACGTCACGCCCGCGTAATAAGCGGATCTCCCGTTAGTGGGGATCGTGATGGCGTGGAACGCGGGATGCTGCAGGCGGAGTATCCGCGCATGGCGAGATTTGCGGAGTGGTGGTTACGCCTGTGAGTGGTGGAGTTGGTCGGTCGGAGGGACCGAGGAATATGGCCTCGGCGGGAGAGCTCGGGAACGAGCGAGAGGGCCGAGGTATCTTGGTCCTGTGGTAGCTCGGAGGAGAGCTGAGAGGCCGAGGAGGCCAATTTGCAGGGGACTCTGAGGTGAGCCAGCATTGTGCTTGTAGGTCGAGTACAGGGGTGGCCTGGTCGGCCCCATGTGGGCCCTCTCTTATGAGTTCTGGGACACGTCATCTGCCACGTATCTTGATCTGGGAGATCGTCAATATAGAGCATCATCATTAGCCCCCCACTCTTGTCCCGACCAGCTGGCGGGTCGGGTCAAGAGTGGACTGCCGGGCCGCCCGGGGTGCACTCCCTCTTAAGATTTCGTCGGGACGAGTCACCGGGCTGTCAGCTGTCTTTTCTGCCAGCGAATCATGGCGAGATCTATTCATTTAAGGAAGGTGCGCTGGTTCGTGTGTCCTGTCACTGAAGCGACGGTCCATGTGTCAAGCGTCGGTTGGCCGACGGGACGTATGCAGGCCTGCGGCGTCTGATGGGATGCGACTCAGTGTGGGAACGACACGTGGATCGGTTGAAGCCGTTGGACACGAGGAGGCGTTTTGGCGGGATATGAAGGGAGCCATCGGATGAGGTCGTTTGTGGTGATAAATAGGGGCGGGGTCCACACCATGGTCCCTACTCCTTCATATTTTCTTTATTCTAAGTCTTGGTTGTCAGCGCTCTTCCTCTTTTGGGTTGGATACATGATTCGTTCCCACTCTTTGGGTTTCTCGTTCCAGAGGGGGGCCGGCGGCGCGACCATGCCCCCGGCTGGCTCGTACCCTGCGCCGAATGTTCCGCCGGCGATAGGGCCGTCCGCTTCGTTGATGGCTCCTGGTGATTGTTCTGGCGGAAGCCAGAGACGTCCACGGTCATCCAAGCCCCAGACGAGAGACGTAGGGGGGAGAGGACGGGGTCCCCTTAAGAGGAAAATGACAATCTCTCGTGAGCCGCCGTTGAGGGTTACTGAGGGGATTCCCTTGCAGGAGGGTGATGTCGTCTTCATGGCTCCGTCTGGGCTTTCCGTCGCTGCCGGCCTGCTCGCCGGGATGGAAGAGCCGGCCGGGGGAGGCTTCCGCATGACCCCCTGAGGGTCCAAATAGAGGCCATAGCCCAAGGGGCGGTCCAATTACGAACTCCTCTACGCGTTGTTTTTCGACCTTCCTTTCTTTGGCTCGAGCGTCTCCAAGTTTCTCATCTGCTTCCCATCAGATCCTTCAACACCGTGCCATCGCCATTCGTATGGAGGACGAGGGGGCGTTCCACGCACCGAGGCCGGTGGAAGCATTTCCTTCAGAGGTCGAGGTCCTGCGGCGTGACCTGCGGTTGGAGAGGGCGAGGGACGATGTCCTGGCAGCCCGAGCAGAGGCTGCGGAGCTCGCCAATTCAGCGAACCGGGGTGCCTATCGTCGCCTGAGTGCATCCCACCGAGTTGCCGAGAGGAAGCTGGCGGATCTGGCCGATCGTTTCATGTCTATGGAGAAGGAAAGAGACGCCAGCAAGGGGATGCCGAGGCGGCGCTTCTGGCGGCCGAGACTGCCGAGGTTCGGGCTAGGAAAGCTGTGGCCGATTACAAGGTGTCAAAGCAGTTTTACGCCGAGCTTGACGAGCATTCCACCGTCGTGTGGAATAAGGCTCTGGATGCCGTGAAGGAGCAGCTTCCTGATTTCGTCGATGGCGAGCTCCGTGCTCGGGTCCCACTCCCGGTGGCAAGGCCTCCGGCAGACAGCGATGAGGGAAGTGTTAGTAATATGTATGCCCTAGAGGCCATTACTGTACATACGATGTATATTGTAGTGGATGCTAGGACATATATAGGGAGGACTTTCTTGCTCGACATGATAGTATGCTATCTGGTTGTACTTTATCTTAACATGTACTCTGCTTGTCTCTATGTTACATGTTGATAAAGCCCTTAGGATATGTACTCGACTACTGGGACTATGATGAGATCATACTAGTGGGGCCACGGTAGTCGACGAGTATAACTGTTCCTAGTCGAGGGTGTATTGAGACAGGACATCGATGCACCAGAGTAGACTAGCGTATACGCATCTTGACCCATATGATGGGCGATGGATGATCCCATATCCATCGGTGTTTGACATCAAGGATGGTGTACGGGTGCTCAGTGGAGACTGGGTACACTGGACAGACTCGCCGAGAACTCCCAGATGGTTTTATACCTCACGTCAGATGGCAGTTCTCCGGTGACACTGGTACAGAGTAGTCTGTTGACCTGAGATCGTCATAGAGTCTTGTGTGATTCCCACTGTGCTTTGATTTCCATCATACCATGTCCAAGAGGGCGTGCAAAAAGGTGGCTTTTGGGTACAGCCCCGAATCATATGGAGGCAATGAGCGATAGGAGGGGATTCGTCTCTCCCGGTATAGGGAGTTGATGTTGCGCTGTGTTCGATTGGCTATAACCGGAAATCCCTGGCCAGGGTTGTTGAGATTTACTGGTAAGTGTTATCAGTAGTTTCTCGAACTGTTATAGACCTCATATCGACACGACTTATCCAACTACTGGGGTCTGACGTTTACCACCCCTAGGCGAGATATGCAACATATCAGACGACGAGACCGGACTGTACGGGAGTGTTATTGATTGGATTCACAGAAGAATGTACATGCTTGCTTGTTGATCTTCTGAGCGCTCAATACCTGGGTAGCTGTTACGTTTAGCTGACCGCT
Organism: Agapanthus africanus; assembly: GCA_030015575.1. Lineage (NCBI taxonomy): Eukaryota > Viridiplantae > Streptophyta > Magnoliopsida > Asparagales > Amaryllidaceae > Agapanthus > Agapanthus africanus. The sequence goes on from JASDDO010000010.1 coordinate 370,836,989, forward strand.
TGCAGCTTGTGGGTGTTTGATATGATCATCACCTACTGCCGGCGTATTGACGATTCTTTAGAGTCCTACACAGAGGTTTCTTGGCTCAGGCAAAACGGAGTAGGGGCACATATGTGATATGTGCGGGACCGAGAATAATACGATATGTGATACCGTATTCTATTCTCGCGATATTTGATATCAGCCGGGTCATCGGATCAAGTGTTGATTCGATGAATCGGTAAATGAGATATTAGTCGGTTATATGCGATATAGCCGGATTGTCGGATCAAGTGTTGATTCGATAATTTAATGTATGATAATATATATGATATATTAAATTACATTAACTAATATTAGCTCACTAAAAGATTCTTTTTCTCACTCGGGTAATACATTGATATATATGCGATATATGTTAATTGTATTATTTTATTTTGTTATGATAAATATTATATATGTGATATATAATATTGTAACATGATATGGTTATTAATGCAACATGTTTTGTGGAGTTTAAACATGATTAGGGTTTGGATTAGGGTTAAGACTTCTAGTAGATTCTAGAAGCTTTTCTTTTGTCTTGAATGAGATATTATGCTTGATATTTATGTGTGACTCATTCTTAACCCAACCCAAACCATAGCCCTAGTTAAATCTCTACATGAGTCATCCTTGACCATGGTTGCAAGATTAATCATTATCACATTTTCATTATTCATCACAAAAGGATAGGATCACTATTCTTCTTCTTCTTCCTCTTTTGCAAAGCCTTCTTGCTTTGATTTTGTGATGAAAAATAAGTGAGAATAAGAAAATAAAAGTGAGAGAAAATCCTACTTCATCATCCTCATCTATCCTTGCCATTTAGATGAGGGTGTTCACTTCATATTATGAGTGTTAGCTTGTGTTAACGAAACTTCAAGGTAGATCATCTTTGTATCGAAGATCGGAAGCAAGACTGCATCTTTCTCTTCGTGGAACCTCTCGAGAGTCCGGAACACGATGATCGCAGCGAAGGGACTTCAACACGGAGCTTTAGAAGTGAAGGACTGGATCTACAAAGGTTGTAATCCCTCTCACTTAGTATTAAAGTGTTTAACATGCTTGTTTTCACCTAAACTCTAGTTTAAAGATCTGGCTTTGGGTTGTTCGGCACGGCTAATTTTTTAATCGGGCATGGTTGATGTCTCATAGAACCTTATGTGCGTGCCTAGCAACCCTACAGGAAGTGAGGCGCACCCCTGGTGGCGAAACCTCCGGTGGTGAAACCTCCGGCAGACAGCGATGACCGTGATGAGGGAGGCGAGGCGCAGGAGGGGGTTTGTGACTTAGGCTTTTTCGATATTTCCTCGTCCCTCTTTTGTAAGCGTCTGGAACTTTGTAAGGCTGGGGAGACCCCAATACCCCTGTAAAAACGTTTTACTCGTGCGAATAAAACTTTTATTGTTTCATTGCTTTGCATTTTATCTTTTGGATGTGAAGAGTATTCATAGAATGTCCTTGCTTGCTTTGTTGGGTTTCCATGTCAGGCGATCGTACGTCGAGTTGATCTCGATCACTTGTCAAACGTGCCGAGTGCTGCTGAGAATGAGGTATTCCCATGGCCCCGAAGTCGAGGGGGATCGCCCAGACTTGAACAGATCTGATGTCTCCCAATGGGGTTCCGAGTCTGCGGCATTTGATGAGCAGCATGCTGCCCGCCGCAGATTTGCCAAGCCGAAGGGAGCTAGGTGGCCTCGCCATGAGGGCTTTAAACCAACAGCGTCTGGTTGGTAGGAGGATGCCCCACGGTGGGCGCCATCCGGGCAGTGAAGCTGCGCGGTTGCCTCTTGGCGAGGGCTTTGATCCCTAGCGCCGCGAGTAGGGAAATTACCGGTCAGGGATGACCGAGCAGGGTAGCCGCTCGGTTGCCTCTTGCGAGGGCTTTGATCCTCAGCGTTGGAGAGCTGTAAGAAGCCTACTAAGGATAACCGGGCAGTGAAGCTGTGTGGTTGCCTCTCGGCGTGAGCTGTAAGAAGCCTACTAAGGATAACCGGGCAGTGAAGCTGCGCGGTTGCCTCTTGGCGAGGGCTTTGGTTTCTGGCGTCGTGGGTAAGAAACCACCAGCCGGGGATGACCGAGCAGGGTAGCCGCTCAGATGACTCTTGCGAGGGCTTTAATCCCTGGCGCCATGGGTAGGGAGATACCAGTCGGAGATGACCGAGCAGGGTAGCCGCTCGGTTGCCTCTTGCGAGGACTTTGATCCTTCAGGACGGGGACCGAGCAGGGTCACTGCCCAGTGCCTCTTGGAGAGGACTTTGATCCCTGTCGGTTGTGGTAGGAAGCTACCAGCCTGGGATAGCCGAGCAAGGGTCGGGCTCGACTGCCTCTGGGAAGACTTTGGTCCTTAGCACGGGAGGGGCTTTAAGAAGCTTACTAAGGACCCTTGGCCGGGCAGGGTTACTTCCTGGTGCCTCTTGGCGAGGGCTTTTGTCCTGAAGGATAGCCGAGCAAGGGTTTGGCTCGACTGCCTCTGGAAGGGCTTTTTGATCCCTGTCGGTTGTGGTAGGAAGTTACCAGCCAGGGATAGCCGAGCGAGGGTCGGGCTCGACTGCCTCTGGAAGGACTTTTTGATCCCTGTCGGTTGTGGTAGAGAGATACCAGCCGGGGATAGCCGAGCAGGGTAGCTGCTGAGCTTCCTCTAAGGAGGACTTTGACACTCAGCGTTGGAGGGCCGTAGGAGGCCTGCTGAGGATAACCGAGCAGTGAAGCTGCGCTGTTGCCTCTTGGCGAGGGCTTTGATCCCTGGCGTTGCGTGTAGGGAAGCTACCGGCCAGGGATAGCCAAGCAGGGTAGCCACCCGGCTGCCTCTAGGGAGGACTTTGACCCTTAGCATTGGGGGGGCGTAGGAGGCCTGCTAGGGGTAACCGGGCGGTGGAGCTGCGCGGTTGCCTCTTTGGTGAGGGCTTTGGATCGCAAAGACAGAACTTTATTTGCAATGTTCCAACGTTTCTTTATTCGAATGGAAAGGATTTTTTTAGAAAATATTTACATCGTCTTTGCGAAAGGGGGGGTACACACTTGTTGGCCTTGGCCTCATTGGTATAGCTTGAGCTTCTCGGTCGTTGTAAGGATGCGGGAACTTGCGTCCGTCCGCGTCTTGTAGGCGATAAGCTCCGCTGGGGAGCACCTCAGAGTCGAGTAAATGACCGTCCCACTTCGGAGAGAACTTGTGTAGCATGCCTTGATCAATGAACTCGTTTCGCCGTAGGACCAGATCTCCGGTCTGGAAGGAGCGGCGCTTGACCCGAGCGTTGTAGTATCGGGTCGTTTGTTGTTGATAAGCGGCAGCCCTGATCTGAGCCCGGTCTCTCTTCTCCAACAAGATGTCCAGGTTGGTCCGTAGCGCCGAGGTGTTCGCATCGTCGTTGAAGTGCTCGACCCGGTGACTGGGTAGCCCGATCTCCGCTGGGACCATTGCCTCAGTCCCGTAGCAGAGGCTGAAGGGGGTTTTCCCGGTGGGGGTCTTCTTTGATGTGCGCAGGGCCCATAAGACCCGGGGCAGTTCTTCGACCCAACTGCCTTGTTGCCCTTCTAAGTGGGTCTGAAGACCTCGGAGGACGTCTCGGTTAGCGACTTCGGCCTGCCCGTTGCATTGGGGATGGGCGACCATGGCGAACTTCATGAGGATATGGTATTCTTTGCAGAAGTCCTTCACTTTCTCGTTCTCGAAGTTCGTCCCGTGGTCGGTGATGATACATCTCGGGATGCCGAACCGGAGTATCAGATTATTTTGCAAGAACCTGATGGTCGTGGCGGCATCCGGTTTCCTGATAGGGACGGCATCGATCCACTTGGTGAAATAGTCTACCGCGACGAGGACATATTTATGCCCGCCAGTGCCGGTAGGGAATTGGCCGATCATGTCCAATCCCCATTGGGCGAACGACCATGGGGATGTTAGGGCGGTCAGCTCAGTAGCGGGGAGGCGAGGGATGCTGCCGTGGAGCTGGCAACTCTTGCATCTTCTGACTAGCTTCTAGGCGTCCTCGTGAATAGTGGGCCAGTAGTACCCCTGGAGCAACGCCTTTTGGATCAAGGTTCCAGCCCCTTGGTGCGCACCGCCAACCCCTTCATGGATCTCATGGAGGACGTAGTCAGCTTCATGGGGGTCGATGTACCGGAGCAGGGGCTGAGTGAAGGATTTCTTGTAGAGGTTCCCATTGCTCCGGATGAAGTGGCGGGCTTTGGCCTGGAGACGGCGGGCGTCCCCGATCTTCTGGGAGCGTACTGTCCTTCAGGAATTCCACGAGGGGCTTCCTCCAATCTTGGTCGCCTTCCTGCGCCACATATACGTGGAGCGTTGTCGCTCCATCTTCCACGCTGGGCTGAGGCAAGGTTTCGAAGAGGATAGACCGCTTATTGTTGGCTGAGTATGACGAAGCCAGCTTGCTCAGGGCATCGGCTTGGGCATTCAGATGCCTGGGTATTTGTTCTACTTGGACCTCGTCGAAATTCCTCCAGAGTTTCCTCACTTCGCCCAGATACTTCATCATCAGAGGCTCCCGAGCTTCAAAGCGGCCGGTTACTTGGCCGACGACAAGGCCCGAGTCGCTACGGATTCGAATTGTCTTCAACCCCAGCCCGACGGCCATGCGCAGTCCAGCCAGGAGGGCCTCGTACTCTGCCGCGTTGTTCGAAGCTTTGAAACCGATCTTCAGAGAGTACTCCATTTCTGCCTCGTTCGGGCCCCGGATAATGAGGCCGGCACCACAGCCTTCCTCGGATTGTAAATCCCCGTTTCCATCAATGAATTTTTTCTTTATTTCCCAAGTCCCCGAATGTTATCCCATTTTTCTCGTATTATTTTTGTGTGAAATTAGTCGCTTGGGTTTTAGTATTTAAACCTTCCAAAACAAAGTAAATAACAATTAACATCAAGCCCAAGGTAAATTCCAATTTAATAAATTAATTTTCCTAAACCTTTAAATAAAGCCTAAAACCAAATATATTTTTCCCCAGCCCAGCCCGATGATATTAAACACCAACCAAAATAATAAAATCCCCATTCCCCAGCCCACAATTTTTCCTCAGCCAGCCCAAGAAAATAAAATAAAACCTATAACTAGATCCCCAACACCCAACTCCTTACACGACCCGACCCGTTATCACTATCTCTTCTTCCCTATTAAAATTCGTTCCCGCTCATTTTTCCCCTGCGCAACCCACATCCCCACGTCGCCACTTTGTCGCCTCGTCTTCGCTGCCCTCGCGACCACAAACCCACGATTGCACGCGCGCCGCGACCTCGTCTCCCTCGCCTCCATACAAGGGCGAGCACTTCCCCCCCCCCCACTGCAATTTTTTCCTTCACCATACTTCCCTCCTCTCTCCTTCTTCCTCCCATCATCCTGCACTCCACGACGACGACGACGACGAATATCACCTCGTCATCCTCCTTTCCACAATTCGATTTCAAACATGACTTAGAGACTGATAGGGACACAGATCATACTTTGCATCAGTTAGTGACTCAGTGATTACCTGCATTTTACTTCCACTGTTATTACCTTATTTTCCTGTTTCATGTCACTATGATAATATTGCTATTGCGTCGCTCTGACGACCTGAGTATGCATGCTCGGACCTCGAGGAAGAACCAGCGCAGGAATCGGACTTACCCTTCGAGCTACCGGAGATTTAGTCAGGAGTACCTCTTTCATCTTTTCTGCTTTCCCTAAAGAAACCTTGTAATCGAACTTGGTTAGTAGTTCTTTCCTTACTTATTTGTAAATTGTGAACAATGAAAGTTGATGTAATAGTTTAGTGATGCATTTCCTTTACTTCTGTGTTTTGTTTACTGATTACCATGTAATGCTAGAAGCCGAAGTGTGACTACAGCGGGATTATTCCTTGACCGTAGGAGCATGGCCGGCCTAGTCATCCCTCGTTTTCCGTATTTTGGGAAGCGGGGCGTGACATGGTTTTGTTGGTATCAGAGCCGTGTTTAGTAGTAAGGGATAACATTAACTACATTGTGTTACATTATTTTCGCTTCACTATTCCTGACTTTCAATCCTTGAATCTAATCATATCCTTTTAAATATCTTCCAGCGATATGATGTCCCCGAACGACCACTCCTCGGACTCAAGTTCTCAGGATCGCACGGAGAGGATACTCAGTGCACTGACCTCTCTCGCAGAAGCTCAGGAGAGAAAGACAGACCTACTCACCGAGGGACTCAGGGCTATTACCGCAGTAGGGGGACCCTCCGCCCTCATTACCACCCCCGATGGCACTGCTCCACCAGCTTTTTCTGCCATGGCTGGCACCGTATCAGATTTCCGGAGGTTACATCCAACCGCATTTACGGGCCTAGCCGAACCACTCGAGGCTGAGCAATGGTTGGTTAATATGGAGAACTTACTGACGGCTGCCAGGGTACCAGATGAAGATAAAGTGAATGTGATAAAGATCCAGTTGGAAGATGAAGCCCGTGCTTGGTGGACAGTTGAAGAAAGCAGGCAAGAGAGGCCAATCGAATGGAGCAAATTCAAGGAGTGCTTCCAGGACCACTATTTCCCTTCTACCGCTAAGGCAGAGATGGAAGAAAGATTCATCCTAGTGAAGCAGCATGGCCGTCCCGTGGACGTATATGCGGCTGAGTTCAACCGTCCGAGCCGATTTGCTCCGTACATGGTCGCTTCAGAGGCCACCAGGGCCAGGCGCTTCTTGCAAGGACTTGATTTCGAGCTACAGCAGTTGATCGCGTCACTCGAGTTGCAGAATTTTGCACAGGTACTCAACGCGGAGAGAATTCAGGAGAAACTGATCAACAAATTCAGGAGGCCCCCAGTTGTTCCAGCACGCACCCATGCACCGACTCGAGGAGCCATACCAGTTCACAGGCCTGGAACGACACAGATGAAGCGTCCCTTCGTGCCCCAGTATCGCCCCCAGAGTAAGAACGTAGTTTGCAGCTACTGCAACAGAGATGGGCACATCCAGAAGGACTGTCGCCGCGCCAAGGGACAGTGCTTGATTTGCGGATCCAGTCAGCACAGAATTAGCGGTTGCCCCGAGCGAGCAGAGATACAGGGAGGGTCTGGACCACAGCAGCAGAGATCATAGGAGCAGAGGCAACCCTACACAGGCCACGGTCAGGGACGGGCTTTCACCTTGACCGCCGAGCAGGCAGAGACTTCAGGAGAAGTTGTCACAGGTATTCTACTCGTACATTCCATGCCAGCTAGAGTACTATTTGATTCTGGAGCATCGCACTGTTTCATATCTGCGCATTTCGTTGATACACACTCCATACCACATGAACCATTAACCAAGGGCTGGTAAATACATACGGGTAATGGTGTTATAATATCTAGTCGAGAATATAGATCATGTCCGGTTGTAGTGTGTGGCAGGGAATTCTATGCGAATTTCCTTTTGATCGGGACAGGCAGCTATGACGCAATTCTCGGGATGGATTGGATGAGTACCTTCCATGCAGTTATCGATTGCCTAGCAAGGAATGTGATCTTCCTCATTCCCAATCACCCAGAGTTTATTTTCGAAGGCGGAAGCGAATCTTTGGAGCCAGCCAAGTATAGAGCCAAGCCAAAGGAGTTGTCAGCTATGGAGATTGATGAGAGCCTAGCCCCAGAGATTGTTCGGGACTTTCTGGACGTGTTTCCTAAAGATTTACCAGGTCTACCACCTCCACGCGTCTTGGAATTCTCGATCGATTTGACTCCAGGTACAGCACCAGTTTCCAAGGCCCCGTATAGAATGACACCGGTTGAGTTGGCAGAATTGAAGAAGCAAATTGAAGAACTCCTGGAGAAGGGATTTTGTAACACCCGAGCCCAATACTACGATTTTCGGATACTGGTTGAGTGTTAGATATTACTCATTTCATTTATCTTGCTTGTTTGGGTCTTACTGTAAAATTTTATCTGGCTAAGTCATTTCTGCATATAACAAATTTAAGCGCCTAAAATAAAATTAAAAATATCTATCTTGGCCTACTCGTCACCCCTAGCCGCGTGGTAGCGTCCGCGCGTCGAGTTCTCGTCCCGTTCGGTGAAACGGGCGAGTTTGGACGACTACGCGCGCGTACAGGTGTCCGACTTGGAGGTATGCTTTTTAATCGTAAAACATTTCATTTTAAAATTTGGAACCCGCTTAAAATCCTATTATTTAAATTTCAAATTTTTGGACTCAACCCGTGCGCGATTTGGAAATGTTTCATTTAGCGCCGAAATCCCAAATTAATAAAATATTCAAAACTATATATAAAATATAATCTTACTGATTTCTATAATCTACTAAATCTTTTTTTATATTCTTTAAAATCTCCCTGGCCAATCACGGGGCTCTTAACCCCCGTGGGCCCCTCCAATCTCTCTCTCTCTCTTTCTCTCTCTCTCTCTTCCCTATATATATGCATTCCCTGCATCTTTTCCTTCACGAGAAACCCATCGCAACCCTAGCACTACCCACCGTGCCCATCGCCACTGCATCCCCAACGCCGACGCCACCACCACCATCACCTTCGCCTCTTCGCCCTCGTCGCAGCCACTGCACCTTCTTCCCCCTCTTCCCTCTTTCCCGAGCATCTGCACGCCGCCTGCACGCCGCCTGCATCTCGTCGGATCGCCGCCGGCGATCTCGATCCGCCCCCGACCTCGCTAGCACCCTCTCGATGAGCTTCTCATCCTCCATCTTCTCCTTTCTTCTTCTTCCTTCTCTGATTAAGGTTTCTTGATCTGGAAATTTTCCATCGTCGCTGCAGGTACCCCGCCGGAGCTCCGTCGCCGTGGTCGGCGATCACCACCCATCCCACAGATCCTCGTGAGCAGTCCCTTCCCCATCCTCCTTCCCTTCTTCTTTGTTTTCTTTCTATTCTTGTTGCAATTCTTGATTGTCGCTGTTTTTGCATCTCGCCGGAATCCGGCCGTGCCGACGACTTGATCCGACGTTCCAGCGAGGTACCCCGATCCGCGTGGTTCCATTGTTCGTTGTTTGGGTTCAATCCGTGAACCGTGCGTCCGTCGCGTGTTTCCCCGCCGACATTACGTTCCGTTTTTCCCGGTTCGCGACCCGTCGAGGTAAGTATCACTTGCTATATGCTATACTATACAATTATATATATTAGACTCATTAAACCTGCAAAACTTAACTCGGTATAGTTATTTTCTCATTTGGTTGTAATGGGACATATATCATTTTACAGTTAACATAGAAATTACAGTTTGCCACTTTTAACCTAAGAACCAAGTTTACCTGTTAATCGCATTTTACCGTTTAATAGATTGTAGCACTTTCCCATGTAGTTCTATTACATTCGGATATTGTATTCAAAGGCTTGATTTAAACTGTTGCACCGCTAAGGGTGCTCAAAACCTGTTAATATAATAAAACGGCTGCACTATATTAATGCACTATTGTGATTGAATGAACTGCTTATTGTTGTTTAATTTATTGCTTATTTCCTGCTGTTAATCCCCTGTTCGATTATATATCTGTTGTGAGTACACCCACGATATTGTTACATCTTGACTTGATCTTGTTACACATGATATATATTGATACACCTGACATGGTACCGTTTACTGTTGACTTGACCTGATGTACCATGACCTGACCTGTTGCCTGATCTCGTGCCTAATGCCAACAAACCCGACAAGTAGTCCTTATGGACCATTCCTGTTGTCTATCCAGACAAACCTGCTGTTACCTGATCCTGTGTTGGCATTAGTTCTTGATTACTGAATACCTGACCTGACACATAACTTGGGGGTATGGGGAAATCAAAAGTGTAAACTAAAGTGTAACTTAAAAGGGTATTACTTGATCCGTGGTCCCGGGGGGTAACGGGACAGAGCCATTCGTGACTCTTACATTTTCCTGATCCGTGGTCCCGGGGGGTAACGGGACAGAACCACTATTGGTTCACATATTCCTGATCCGTGGTCCCGGGAGGTAACGGGACATATCCTTTGAGCTACATGGAGGATTACTCAAATTGATTTCAAAGACTTTAGAATAGAAAACCTGATAGAACAGTTTAGTTACCCACTGCACGCTACCCTGTACTGCTTGATTCACATTATTTGCTACTCTCGTTTTATTCATGTTTATTTTTGCATTGCCTGTTACACTGTTCCTATTATACTACTTGATGACATGACGCGCTGACGTCTGGGTTTTGCATGGCCCAGATTCTGTACTGCCTTCGCAGTCCGAGCAGGAGTACTTCATCCAGCAGGCTGAGCTGTGAGGTGTTAGTATTAGTTAGTTTTATTTCCTGCATTTATTTCCTAATGTGAGCCCGCATTATGGGACATACTTTTCAGTTATTTATATTGGATCATTTGCTTCCGTATTTATTTATTATTGACTCCTATTATTCTGGTTTATGGACATGTTTTTAGAAAATTTATCTTGTTCTTGATATCTCTACAGCCGTAATGTGACTGTAGATGGATACTTCCTACCCACAGGTAGCATGGTTGGCTATGTCACGTGCTCAATCTAGCGTACTCTGGGAAGCGGGGCGTGACATGGTTCTTTTGGTATTAGAGCCATAAGTTAGTTGGGGGATTCTTTTGTAGTTGGGTATTGTACCCAATACACGAATCAGAATACCCGTGTTTAGGAAATATGTCCTACCACCTTGACCGTCTTACCATTCTTGAATCACATTCTTCCTGATTATATCGACGTGCAAGCTTACTTTGCATGTCGACTCGAAACCCTGACCTCTTGTTATCCCTAGGACTTAGGCGACTTGAGTGGAGTTAAGTAATTGTGGCTATGATACCGCGGCATAGTTACAATGCGGTACTCTATTTAAGTATCTTGGAGTTCTAGCCTTGATCTATATATCAAATCTATCATCATGCTAATGTTGGGTGTTTTCTTGATTTCAGGAATATGGCAGGTAAGAATTTGAAGACGTACCAGAGGCGTGTGGACGAAGCCGCCATGCTTGGAGTGATAAGGGGAATGCTAGAGAATCAAAAGAGGCAAACCGAGCTGATCCAGCAGCAAGCAGACTCGTTTCAGGAAGGTTTGCAGATCGTTCAGCAGTTTGTGAACAACTCTGGAGCTAAACCAGTTGACCGAGTAGGGACCGTGGCAGATTTCAGACGTTTGGGTCCGTCTACCTTTACTGGTTTGGAGGAGCCGTTGCCAGCCGAGCAGTGGCTAGTTGACACGGAGAACTTGCTGATTGTGGCACAGATTCCAGATGACAAAAGAGTCGATGTGGTACGCATTCAGTTAGCGGATTACGCCCGCGAATGGTGGCTTGTGGAGGAGACCCGCTTGCCCAAACCGATCAAATGGGCGGATTTTTCTAAGAGTTTCCTGGAGAAGTTCTTCCCGCGAACTGCACGGGAGGAAATGGAAGAGAAGTTTATTGGGCTGAGGCAGAATGGAGCACCCGTGGATGTGCATGCAGCGGAATGGACGAGACTCGGCAAATTCGCTGGACCTTCAGTTGCCAACGATGCAGACAGGGCACGGAGGTTCATGCGCAGCTTGGATGTGGACATCCAGAGGCAGATTGTCTCCCTGGGTTTGACCACTTTCTCACAGGTTCTTACGACAGCTCGGGAACAGCAGAGTTTATCTGGGATGAAAGGGAGCTTACAGCAGACAGCAGTTGCGGCAAGGAAGCCCGCATTTGTACCTAACAGAGCTCATGGTCGCAGAGGTATTCCAGTGGACCGTCGAGGTGTAGCACCCATGAAGAAGCCTGTGATCGTTGATCGAAGAAAGAGCATGATTTGTGACTACTGCCGTTTACCTGGGCACATGCAGAAGGATTGTCGAAGGAAGCTGGGACTTTGTTTGGTTTGTGGAGCGGCTGATCACGCAGTTGGTGCCTATCCGTCGAAGCTTCGTACGAGAGATGATATTCAGAAGCCTCCGCAGAAACCGTTCCAAGGGCAGAAACAGCTGACTCAAGGACCTAATCAGGCTCGAGCTTTTACCTTGACAGCTGAGGAAGCTAAGGCATCAGGAGAAGTGGTTTCAAGTATTCTACTCGTTCATGGTTTTCCCGCAGTAGCATTATTTGATTCTGGTGCATCCCATTGTTTTATGTCATCCAAGTTTATAACTACACACTCGATTGCCTGCACGACCCTGTCTAGTTTTTGGGACATACACACTGGGAATGGGAAAATTGTATCTAGTAGTGAATGTAAAGACTGTACAGTTGTGGTGTGCGGACGGGAGCTTTTTGCAGATTTCTTGGTGATCGATACGGGCAGCTATAAGGTCGTCTTGGGAATGGACTTTCTTGGCACTTTCCACGCTCACATTGACTGTTGGGCAAGGAAGGTAATTTTCCAGATTCCCGGACATCCTGAGTTTACCTTCACTGGGGGAAGCTGTTCTGTCGGGCCAGTCGAGTTTAGGGCTAGGCCGACAAATGTTATTCTTGCAACAATGGATGTTGATAGTAATGAAGAGCCGGCGGTTGTTCGCGATTTTCTGGATGTGTTTGAAGATATATCGGGTTTACCGCCGAAGCGAGACATGGAGTTCGCGATTGACCTTATTCCTGGTGCAGCGCCAGTATCTAAAGCGTATTATCCAATGGCACCAGTAGAGTTAGAAGAAGTCAAGAAACAAGTTGCGGAATTGCTTGAGAAGGGTTGGAACTGAAGTAGTAACTCGCCTTGGGGAGCTCCAGTCCTTCTGGTAAAGAAGAAGGATGGCACGAGAAGGATGTGCATCGACTATCGAGAATTAAACCGGGTGACTATCAAGAACAAGTACCTGATCCCTCGCATTGGAGAACTTTTTGAGCAGCTTAGTGGAGCGAGGGTATTCTCGAAACTGGATTCGCGATCCGGATATCATCAGGTCCGAGTGAAAGCAGAAGATATTTGCAAGACGGCGTTTCGAACTCGGTATGGACATTACGAGTATCTAGTGATGCCCTTCGGAGTAACGAATGCGCCGGCAGTATTCATGGACTTGATGAACCGAATCTTTTCACCATTCTTGGACCAGTTTATTGTGGTATTCATTGACGATATTCTGGTTTACTCGAAGAGTTTTGAGGATCATGCTGAGCATTTGAAGATCGCACTGCAGACATTGAGACAGGAGAAATTGTATCCGAAGATGAGTAAGTGCGAATTTTGGCTGGAAGAAGTGAAGTTTCTGGGGCATGTTGTGTCGGGCAACGGAATCGCCGTCGATCCCGAAAAGATTGCAGCAGTTCGAGATTGGCCTATTCCAAGGAATGTAGCTGAGATAAGAAGTTTCCTTGGATTAGCCGGATACTACAGGAGATTTGTGGAGAACTTCGCTCGTCTGGCAGAGCCGTTGACCAAGCTTACACGCAAGGAGGTACCTTTTGTATGGACGGATAAATGTGCGTTAGCTTTTGAGACGTTGAAGCAGAAGTTGATAACCGCCCCTATCCTGACCGTGCCAGACAATTCTGGAGGATTGGTGATTCACAGCGACGCATCTGGCAAAGGATTGGGATGTGTTTTGATGCAGCATGGGAAAGTTGTACCGTACGCATCGAGACAACTGAAGACCCATGAGAAGAATTATCCAACTCATGACTTGGAGCCTGTGGCTGTGATCTTCGCTTTGAAGATTTGGAGACACTACCTTTTGGGCGAGAGAGTCGAAGTTTTTACAGATCACAAGAGTTTGAAGTATGTGTTCACTCAGAAGGAGTTGAATATGAGGCAGCGTAGATGGTTGGAGCTGATGGCCGACTACGACCTTGATCTTAAATACCATCCGGGAAAGGTTAACGTCGTGCCGGATGCGCTTAGTCGGTTACCAGCAATACAGGTGTTAACTACGCAGAGGGAGATCATTGCGGATTTTCGAAGATTTGACTTGGAGGTTGTGCTACCACATTCTACGGGACAGTTGATGCAGTTGCAGGTGCAGTCGTCTTTGATTGAGAAGATTAAAGCAGCACAATTGCAGGATCCTAGACTGCAAAGGTTTCGAGAGCAGGCTGAAGCTGGACTACGAACAGATTTACTGGTCCACGAAGATGGTTCGTTGAGGTATGGTAGCTGTTTGTGTGTGCCAAAGGGAGATGTTCGTGAAGAGCTTATGAAGGAGGCACACAGTTCAGCTTACTCTGTACATCCCGGAGGCACAAAGATGTACCGAGATATTCGACCGCATTTCTGGTGGGAAGGCATGAAACGGGAGATTGCTCGCTTTGTGGCTAAGTGCTTGGTGTGTCAGCAAGTTAAGGCTGAACATCAAAGGGTTGCTGGTTTATTGCAACCACTTCCGATTCCTCAGTGGAAGTGGGAACATATAACCATGGATTTCGTGACGGCTTTACCGTAGAGTCCAAAAGGCAACAATGCAGTATGAGTGATTGTCGACCGATTGACCAAGGCAGCTCACTTTATTCCTTTCCGGGTTGGTCAATCAACAGAGACTTTGGCAGAATGGTACATGCAGGAGATTGTAAGACTGCACGGCGTACCGGTGAGCATCATGTCCGATCGGGACACTCGGTTCTTATCACACTTCTGGAGGAGTTTACAGGAAAGTTTGGGGACTCGATTGAAGTTTAGCACAGCTTATCATCCTCAAACTGATGGTCAGCCGGAGAGAACAATCCAAACTCTTGAAGACATGTTGAGAGCATGCATGTTGGACTTCAAGGGTTCATGGGAGGATCATCTACACTTGGTGGAGTTTTCTTACAACAATAGTTTCCAAGCAACTATTCAGATGGCTCCGTTTGAAGCTTTGTATGGTCGTAAGTGCCGTTCACCAGTTTGTTGGGATGATGTTGGTGAACGAAGATTATTGGGACCAGATTTGGTGGTACAGACAGTTGAGAAGGTTAACACTATCAGAAAGCATATGAAGGCAGCTCAAGACAGACAGAAAAGTTGGGCTGACACGTCAAGAAGACCTCTAGAGTTCGCCGTGGGTGATTTGGTATTCTTGAAGATATCACCGACTAGAGGGGTGATTCGTTTTGGGAGTCAAGAGAAGCTTAGTCCTCGATTCGTTAGACCCTTCGAGATATTGGAGCGCGTTGGAGAGGTAGCGTACCATTTGGCGTTACCGCAGTCCTTGGCGGGTGTGCACGATGTGTTTCACGTATCTCAATTACGAAGGTATGTTCGAGATGAAACACACGTCTTGGATCATTCGGAGTTAACTGTACGGGAAGACCAGACTTTTGTGGAGCGACCGGTTGAAATCATGGATCGAAGGGAAAAGGTTCTTAAGAACAAGGTTATCTCCCTTGTGCTAGTTTCTTGGGGTAATCGATCGCATGGAGAGTCCACTTGGGAACGAGAAGACGAGATCCGACAGAAGTTTCCTCACCTTTTCCTGTAGTTTTCTATCTTGTATTCTTGGAATTTCGAGGACGAAATTCTTTTGTAGTTGGGTATAATGTAACACCCGAGCCCAATACTACGATTTTCGATTACTGGTTGAGTGTTAGATATTACCCATTTCATTTATCTTGCTTGTTTGGGTCTTACTGTAAAATTTTATCTGGCTAAGTCATTTCTGCATATAACAAATTTTAGCGCCTAAAATAAAATTAAAAATATCTATCTTGGCCTACTCGTCACCACTAGCCGCGTGGTAGCGTCCGCGCGTCGAGTTCTCGTCCCGTTCGGTGAAACGGGCGAGTTTGGACGACTACGCGCGCGTACAGGTGTCCGACTTGGGGGTATGCTTTTTAATCGTAAAACATTTCATTTTAAAATTTGGAACCCGCTTAAAATCCTATTATTTAAATTTCAAATTTTTGGACTCAACCCGGGCGCGATTTGGAAATGTTTCATTTAGCGCCGAAATCCCAAATTAATAAAATATTCAAAACTATATATATAATATAATCTTACTGATTTCTATAATCTACTAAATCTTTTTTTATATACTTTAAAATCTCCCTGGCCAATCACGGGGCTCTTAACCCCTATGGGCCCCTCAAATCTCTCTCTCTCTCTCTCTCTTTCTCTCTCTCTCTCTCTCTAATTTCTTTACCTCTCTCTCTCTCTCTCTTCCCTATATATATACATTCCCTGCATCTCTTCCTTCACGAGAAACCCATCGCAACCCTAGTCCTAGCCACCGTGCCCGTCGCCACCGCATCCCCAACGCCGACGCCTCCACCACCATCACCCTCGCCTCTTCGCCCTCGTCGCAGCCACTGCACCTTCTTCCCCCTCTTCCCTCTTCCCCGAGCATCTGCACGCCGCCTGCACACCGCCTGCACGCCACCTACACCTCGTCGGATCACCGCCGGCGATCTCGATCCGCCCCCGGCCTCGCTAGCACCCCCTCGGTGAGCCTCTCATCCTCCATCTTCTCCTTTCTTCTTCTTCCTTCTCTGATTAAGGTTTCTTGATATGAAAATTTTCCGCCGTCGCTGCAGGTACCCCGCCGGAGCTCCGTCGCCGTGGTCGGCGATCACCACCCGTCCCACAGATCCTCGTGAGCAGTCCCTTCTCCATCCTCCTTCCCTTCTTCTTTGTTTTCTTTCTATTCTTGTTGCAATTCTTGATTGTCGCTGTTTTTGCATCTCGCCGGAATCCGGCCGTGCCGACGACTTGATCCGACGTTCCAGCGAGGTACCCCGATCCGCGTGGTTCCATTATTCGTTGTTTGGGTTCAATCCGTGAACCGTGCGTCCGTCGCGAGTTTCCCCGCCGACATTACGTTCCGTTTTTCCCGGTTCGCGACCCGTCGAGGCAAGTATCACTTTCTACATGCTATACTATAGAATTATATATATTAGACTCATTAAACCTGCAAAACTTAACTCGGTATAGTTATTTTCTCATTTGGTTGTAATAGGACATATATCATTTTACAGTTAACATAGAAATTACAGTTTGCCACTTTTAACCTAAGAACCAAGTTTACCTGTTAATCACATTTTACCGTTTAATAGATTGAAGCACTTTCCCATGTAGTTCTATTACATTCGGATATTGTATTCAAAGGCTTGATTTAAACTGTTGCACCGCTAAGAGTGCTCAAAACCTGTTAATATAATAAAACGGCTGCACTATATTAATACACTATTGTGATTGAATGAACTGCTTATTGTTGTTTAATTTATTGCTTATTTCCTGCTGTTAATCCCCTGTTCGATTATATATCTGTTGTGAGCACACCCACGATATTGTTATATCTTGACTTGACCTTGTTACACATGATATATATTGATACACCTGACATGGTACCGTTTACTGTTGACTTGACCTGATGTACCATGACCTGACCTGTTACCTGATCTCGTGCCTAATTCCAACAAACCCGACAAGTAGTCCTCATGGACCATTCCTGTTGTCTATCCAGACAAACATGTTGTTACCTGATCCTGTGTTGGCATTAGTTCTTGATTACTGAATACCTGACCTGACACATAACTTGGGGGTATGGGGAAATCAAAAGTGTAACTTAAAAGGGTATTACTTGATCCGTGGTCCCGGGGGGTAACGGGACAGAGCCATTCATGACTCTTACATTTTCCTGATCCGTGGTCCCGGGGGGTAACGGGACAGAACCACTATTGGTTCACATATTCCTGATCCGTGGTCCCGGGGGGTAACGGGACATATCCTTTGAGTTACATGGAGGATTACTCAAATTGATTTCAAAGACTTTAGAATAGAAAACCTGATAGAACAGTTTAATTACCCACTGCACGCTACCCTGTACTGCTTGATTCACATTATTTGCTACTCTCGTTTTATTCATGTTTATTTTTGCATTGCCTGTTACACTGTTCCTATTATACTACTTGATGACATGACGCGCTGATGTCTGGGTTTTGCATGGCCCAGATTCTGTATCGCTGTCGCAGTCCGAGCAGAAGTACTTCAGCCAGCAGGCTGAGCTGTGAGGTGTTAGTATTAGTTAGTTTTATTTCCTGCATTTATTTCCTAATGTGAGCCCACATTATGGGACATACTTTTCAGTTATTTGTATTGGATCATTTTCTTCCGCATTTATTTATTATTGACTCATGTTATTCTGGTTTATGGACATGTTTTTAGAAAATTTATCTTGTTCTTGATATCTCTACAGCCGTAATGTGACTGTGGATGGATACTTCCTACCCACAGATAGCATGGTTGGCTACGTCACGTGCTCAATCTAGCGTACTCTGGGAAGCGGGGCATGACAGATTTATCCGGCCAAGCGCTTCACCGTGGGGTGCACTAGTTCTGTTGGTGGAGAAGAAGGATGGATCGCTGCGGATGTGTATAGACTATCGAGAGCTGAACAAAGTCACAATAAAGAACAAGTACCCAATTCCGCGCATCGACGACTTATTCGATCAGCTAAGTGGGGCCAAGGTATTTTCGAAGTTGGATCTCTGTTCTGGATATCATCAAATCAGAGTAGCAGCCGAGGATGTATGCAAGACGGCTTTCAAGACCCTATACGGACATTATGAGTTCCTTGTGATGCCGTTCGGTATTACCAATGCTCCAGCAATATTCATGGATTTGATGAACAGGGTGTTTGCAAAGTACTTGGACACATTTGTCGTTGTATTTATCGACGACATACTAGTCTACTCGAAGACCCGGGAAGAGCATGTCGAGCATTTGCTCACGGTTCTACAAATTCTTCGAGAAGAGAAGCTGTATGCGAAATTGAGCAAGTGTGAATTCTGGCTCGACAAGGTTCAGTTCTTGGGACACATTGTTTCGGGCGAAGGCAACTCAGTGGACCCAGCAAAGATAGAATCTGTCAGAGATTAACCAACACCGAAGTCAGTGGCCGAGATCAGAAGCTTTCTGGGATTGGCAGGATATTATTGGAGGTCCGTCCAAGACTTTTCAAGAATCGCTGAACCGTTGACGAGGCTGACAAGGAAGGATGTACCGTTTGCGTGGACAGAGGAGTGTACCCGGGCATTTGAGACACTGAAGCAGAAGTTAACTACGGCGCCCATTATTACAGTACCAGATGATTCCGGTGGTTTGGTGATACATAGTGATGCCTCAGGGAAGGGATTAGGCTGTGTTCTGATGCAGCACGGTAGGGTGGTTGCTTACGCCTCTCGACAGCTGAGAACTCACGAAAGGAACTATCTTACGCATGACTTGGAGTTAGCAGCAGTGGTTTTTGCGTTGAAGATTTGGAGGCATTATCTGTTGGGCGAGAAAGTGGAGATGTACACGGATCATAAAAGTCTGAAGTACTTCTTCACTCAGAAAGAGCTAAACATGAGGCAGCGCCGATGGCTAGAACTGATGGCGGATTATGACTTGGACCTTTAGTATCACCTGGGGAAAGTAAATGTTGTACCAGATGCTCTCAGTCGCAAGCCAGCGGTCATGATGTTGACCAGTTAGAATAGCATTATTGAGGACTTTCAGAGACTCGAGCTTGAAGTCGTTACACCGAGCGCAATCAGGCAGTTTTGGCAACTACAAGTGCAGTCTTCCCTTATGGATCGCATCAAGGCTGCACAAGCGGATGATCCTCAATTGCAAAAGTTCAGAGCGCAAGTAGAAGCCGGGCTGAGAACGGACTTAATCATACATGAAGACGGTTCTCTGAGATTCGGTAGCAGACTCTGCGTACCCAAGGGGAATGTTCGAGAAGAGGTTTTGGCTGAGGCGCATAGTTCAGCTTATTCTGTGCATCCGGGAGGTACGAAGATGTATCGAGATCTAAAGCAACATTTTTGGTGGAACGGGAAGAAGCGAGAAATTGCGCGGTTCGTATCCAGATGCTTGGTATGCCAGCAGGTGAAGGCGGAATATCAGAGGACAGCAGGATTGTTACAACCGCTTCCGATACCAGAATGGAAGTGGGAGCATATTACTATGGATTTCGTGACGGCCTTACCACGGAGCCCTAGGGGCAACAAAGCCATTTGGGTTATCGTCGACCGCCTCACGAAAGCTGCACACTTCTTACCATTCCGAGTGGGACAGTCGACAGAGTCACTGGCAGAGAGATACATGCAGGAGATAGTGCGACTTCACGGAGTTCCGGTCAGCATTGTGTCAGATCGAGACACCAGATTTGTTTCGCACTTCTGGAGGAGCTTACAGGAGAGTTTGGGTACCCGCCTCAAGTTCAGTACAACTTATCACCCGCAGACGGACGGACAATCCGAGCGTATGATTCAGACGCTCGAGGATATGTTGAGGACCTGCATGTTGGATTTTCAGGGTTCCTGGGAAGATCATCTGCATCTAATTGAGTTCTCTTATAACAACAGTTACCAGGCTAGCATCCAGATGGCTCCTTTCGAAGCACTTTACGGACGGAAGTGTCGATCCCCAGTTTGTTGGGATGATGTGGGAGAAAGAAAATTACTGGGTCCCGAGCTCATTGTTCAGACAGTCGACAAGGTTCAAATGATCAAGTAGCGCATTAAGACGGCTCAGGATCGACAGAAGAGTTGGGCGGACACCAGCAGGAGAGCACTAGAATTTGAAGTCGAAGATCACGTATTCCTGAAGATTTCCCCTACCCGTGGAGTTATCAGGTTCGTAGGTCGCGGGAAACTCATTCCCCGTTTCATCGGGCCTTTTGAGGTGCTAGAGCGAGTAGGAGAGGTGGCCTATCGACTTACCTTGCCTCCATCGCTAGCTGGTGTGCACAATACCTTCCACGTGTCTCAGTTGCGACGTTATGTTCGGGATGAGAGCCATATTCTGGACTATTCAGAGTTAGCTTTGGGTACCGACCTATCTTACGAGGAGCAGCCCACCACCATCCTCGACCGCAGAGAGAAAGTGCTGAAGAATAAGGTCATTCTGTTAGTCCGAGTGTCTTGGGGCGGTCGTTCCCCAGGAGAATCTACCTGAGAGTGGGAGGAAGATATCCGTGCACGTTTTCCACATCTCTTTGCTTAGTACTGTTGTTTCATTGTATCCTTTTAAATTTCGAAGACGAAATTTTTGTAAGGGGGGTATGATGTAAATCCCCATTTCCATCAATGACTTTTTTCTATATTTCCCAAGTCCCCGAATGTTATCCCATTTTTCTCGTATTATTTTTGTGTGAAATTAGTCGCTTGAGTTTTAGTATTTAAACCTTCCAAAACAAAATAAATAACAATTAAAATCAAGCCCAAGGCAAATTCCAATTTAATAAATTAATTTTCCTAAACCTTTAAATAAATCCCAAAACCAAATATATTTTTCCCCAGCCCAGCCCGATGATATTAAACACCAACCAAAATAATAAAATCCCCATTTCCCAGCCCACAATTTTTCCTCAGCCAGCCCAAGAAAATAAAATAAAACCTATAACTAAATCCCCAACACCCAACTCCTTACATGACCCGACCCGTTATCACTATCTCTTCTTCCCCATTAAAATTCGTTCCCGCTCGTTTTTCCCCTGCGCAACCCACGTCCCCACGTCGCCACTTCGTCGCCTCGTCTTCGCTGCCCTCGCGACCACGAACCCACAATTGCACGCGCGCCGCGACCTTGTCTCCCTCGCCTCCATACAAGGGCGAGCAACCCCCCCACTGCAATTTTTTCCTTCACCATACTTCCCTCCTCTCTCCTTCTTCCTCCCATCATCCTGCACTCCACGACGACGACGACGACGAATATCACTTTGTCATCCTCCTTTCCACAATTCGATTTCAAACATGACTTAGAGACTGATAGGGACACAGATCATACTTTGCATCAGTTAGTGACTCAGTGATTACCTGCATTTTACTTCCACTGTTATTACCTTATTTGCCTGTTTCATGTCACTATTATAATATTGCTATTGCGTCGCTCTGACGACCTGAGTATCCATGCTCAGACCTCGAGGAAGAACCAGCGCAGGAGTCGGATCTACCCTTCGAGCTAGCGGAGATTTAGTCAGGAGTATCTCTTTCATCTTTTCTGCTTTCCCTAAAGAGACATTGTAATCGAACTTGGTTAGTAGTTCTTTCCTTGCGTATTTGTAAATTGTGAACAATGAAAGTTGATGCAATAGTTTAGTAATGTATTTCCTTTACTTCTGTGCTTTGTTTATTGATTACCATGTAATGCTAGAAGCCGAAGTGTGACTACGACGGGATTATTCCTTGACCGTAGGAGCATGGCTGGCCTAGTCATCCCTCGTTTTCCGTATTTTGGAAAGCGGGGCGTGACACGGATGAAGACTCATCGACGTAGATGACCTACTCAGGAACCGAGTCGAGCCTTTCCGCGATGGGATACTGAGTTGAGAGGGGCGGCGTGGACTCCGGTTCCTTGCTAGGGATGGTGCATTCAACGATGAAATCCATCAGGGCCTGCGCTTTGATGGCCTGTCTCGGGCGATATTTTATGTCGAACTGAGACAGTTCCCACCTCCACTTTTCTAAGCGGCCCGAGGATTCCGGTGATGCAAGGATAGCCCCCAACGGGCGCTCAGTGAGGACGATGATGGTGTGTGCTTGGAAGTACTGCCGCAGCTTTCTTGAGCCCACCACGAGGGCCAAGAAAATCTTCTCTATGGCTGGATACCTCATCTCTGCGTTCTTAAATACATGGCTCACATAGTACACCGGCTTCTGCGCTCCATCGAACTCTCGGACGAGCACCGAGCCCGCTACTTGGCCGGATACCGCCAGATACAGCGACAACTCGTCTCCTTCAACTGGTCGGGTGAGCAGTGGTGGCGTCGCGAGGTGCTTTTTTAATTGGTCGAAGGTGGCCTGGCACTCCTCTGACCATTCGAACCTCGGGATCTTCCTCAGAGCTGTGAAGAAAGGGAAGCATTTCTCCCCCGACCTGGACATGAAACGGCTCAGAGCGGCGACTCGTCCCGTGAGCCGCATGATCTCGACGTTGGTCTTTAGCGCGGCCATGTTGAGGATAGCGTCGATTTTCTCTGGGTTAGCTTCGATTCCACGATGAGTGACCATGAAACCGAGGAACTTTCCCTCGGTGACTCCGAATGCGCATTTGGCGGGGTTTAGCTTCATCTTGAACTTGCGGAGTACTTTGAAGGCCTCGCCCAGATCCCTGGCATGGTCGTCCGACGAGACAGATTTGACGAGCATATCGTCAACGTAGACCTCCATATTCCTGCCGATCTATGGATTGAACATGCGATTGACCAACCGTTGGTACGTGGCCCCGGTGTTCTTTAGGCCGAAGGGCATCACCTTATAGCAGTATACCCCCGGTCCGTTGTGAATGCGGTAAGATCTTCATCTTCCGGATTCATACGGATCTGATTGTAGCCGAAGAAAGCATCCATGAAGCTCAACAGCTCGTGGCCGGCCGAGCTGTCGACGGGCTGATTTATCCGAGGGAGAGGATAGTTGTCCTTGGGGCAGGCCTTATTGAGGTCGGTGAAATCGACGCACATGCGCCACTTTCCGCTTGACTTCTTGACCAGAACTACGTTTGCAAGCCACTCCGAGTAGGGTACATTCCGGATGAAGTTGGCGTCGAGAAGTCGATCAACCTCATCTTCGATAGCTTTCTGTTTGACTGGGGCGAAGCATCGCTTTTTCTGTCTGACGGGTCGGGCCGCATGATCGACCCTGAGCTTGTGAGAAATGATTTTGGGGTCGATCCCAGGCATGTCAGCAGGCCCAGGTGAAGACGTCGGAGTTGTTTCTGAGGAAACTGACCAGGTCATCTCGCTGAGTCCCTGTCAGGAGTGATCCGACCTGGACGGTTTTTTCATCGTCCCCTTCTGTCAGGGGCACCTCGGTCAGTGGTTCGACCGGCGTCCCCCGAACCTCCTTCTGCTCGTCTCGAGTGTCCAGAGAACCCTTGATGTCGTCTTTTTCCTCAGCGTCGTCAGCCGGCTGCTCGGACGAAGATGTTTCGGTAAGGCATACCTTCGCGACCCGCTGGTTTCCGTAGACTCGTCCTATCCCGCCCTGATCGATAGGGAACTTCATCGCCAGGTGGTAGGTCGATATCTGGGCCTGGAGGGAGTTCAGCGTCGGGCGGCCGAGGAGGACGTTGTAGGCCGATGGGACCTTTGCTATGGTGAAGTCCACAGGCAATGTACGGGTACGGCCGGGCTCCCCGACGTTGAACTGCAGGGTGACCATCCCTTCCGCCGGGATGGAGTGGTTGGTGAACCCTGAAAGGACGTGGGAGGCCGGTTTCAAGTCTGCTGGGGCGAGCCCCATGCGCAGAAAGCAGTCGTGGAAGAAGATGTCTGCCGAGCTGCCCGAGTCGACAAGTATCCGGTGGACCTCGTACCGGTGGATTCGGGCCGTGATCACCAGAGGGTCGTTGTGGGGCATGGATATGCTGTGGAGGTCCCCGTCGCCAAAGGTGATAGGCTCGCGGTCCCTGGCCGTTTTGCTCGGGCGGCCGTTGGCGTCCGTTGCCGGCGTGGGGTGCCGAGTCTCGCGGGAGCTCGACTGACCCCCTGTCGTCATGACCATAGTTCTTGATTGGCCCGGTTCCTTCCGGCGAGGTCCCTTGGGCCCCGCGGTGAGGTTTTCCTCGAGCTGCCTTGGCGGGCTTCTTGGGCGCAACCCCGTCGAGGGAGGGAGTGCCGGTCATGCCTGGAAGCAGGCGAGCTGACCGCCCCCGCCCCGGTAGGGACAGGGATGCGACAAGGCTCCAGGCGAGGCTCTCCGACGTGGGACTTTGGGGTTGAATGGGACGGATCAAGGGGCCTGCGACTGCCGGAGTCTGTGAAGCGGTGGCCGGCGGAGGAGTCAACGACAGTCGGTGGAGGTTCACCCGCGCCTCCGTTGAAGGGGAGGCGGCAGCGGGTGCTTGGGTCTTCAGGGCGATCGGTTGCCATGTGGATGGAGATCGGAAGGCCAACTTTGTTTTTTGTAGAATCACGGTTCCCACAGACGGCGCCAACTGATGGAGGTCCTTTTCGGGTCTCCGTCAGTTGTTGTCTTCCGTCGATCTCCCGATGGATTTTTGGAGGTGATCTCCTGTTGCGTGTGGGTCTCAATGGGTTTTGAGGAGATTGGTGGTTTGAGGAGTTTGCGCCGAGTACCTGCAAGGAAGTCCCGGGGTGGTTTGGTACCACCGAGGACCCTTCGACGATCAAGTTAGCACGAGATCCGAGCAGAGTAACGGCTAAGTGGGGTGAAAAAAGCTTACCTGACCCCTCTGTGATGGGGGTTTATATAGTGGCGGCAGCGCGCAGTAGCCGGCGTGAGAATCTCGCCGGCAGTTACGCTCCCGACGTCATGCCCGCGTAATAAGCGGATCGCCCGTTAGTGGGGATCGTGATGGCGTGGAACGTTGGATGCTGCCGGCGGAGTATCCGCGCATGGCGAGATTTGCGGAGTGGCGGTTACGCCTGTGAGTGGTGGAGTTGGTCGGTCGGAGGGACCGAGGAATATGGCCTCGGCGGGAGAGCTCGGGAACGAGCGAGAGGGCCGAGGTATCTTGGTCCTGTGGTAGCTCGGAGGCGAGCTGAGAGGCCGAGGAGGCCAATTTGCAGAGGGGGCTATGAGGTGAGCCAGCATTGTGCTTGTAGGTCGGGTATAGGGGTGGCATGGTCGGCCCCATGCGGGCCCTCTCTTCTAAGTTCTGGGACACGTCATCTGCCACGTGTCTTGATCTGGAAGATCGTTAATATAGAGCATCATCAAGTCATTTGTCTTTCATTGTTCTCATGTTGTCACATCCAAATTCTTAGGGTTGCATAATATATTAGATTGCAGCAAACAATAAAATATCCATAGAAAACTCCCAAGCTTGTGATGGCCAAGTCAAAAGTCCAAGTTCAATGAAACAAAGACCTTGTTATTTCCAAGCAATATGTAGGAATCACCCAACATTACTAAAATAATAATCTCCTTTGGTTTTATATTAAGAAACAAAGAGGAAACGTTGTGATCCTATTCGGCTTGGGGAGCAGGCCAGGGATAGGGGAGGCAGTATTATAATTGGGATCCCTTTTTGGGCTTTGTATATTGCAACTTGTCAATTTTTCTACTAGTATTTTGGAGGTTGCTTTCATTGTTGCAATTGCTGGCAAACAAAGAGTTTCTGCTCATCACACAATTTCTAATCAAGTGTTGGAAAGCTACTGAAAAGAGCCCAGTGATTCTTGTGATGGGGGTCTTTTTTTGTTTGGATGGCAACTTCAAGGAATTTGTGTGCTTTGAAAAAAATGGTAGGGAAGAAACTCTTCCAAGAGTTTGTATGGTGTTCTGGACGATCCGGATCCAAATCTAATCGAAACGGATTTTTAATCAGATTAATTTTTTGAAGAAAACAAGAGTTACTTACAAATTCCGTTAGGTTAGCTCTTACGATTCTGTGGAGCTTTTGTGCAGTGTAATAACTTTAGGCGAATTGCATATATTAATATTACCTACATGACCTACATAGGAATCGTCTTTATTTTCCAGAAAGTGAACTTTGATTAAATTGCTGACCGGGCCTGGGGTTTATGTGTTAATAAAACCGGTTAAGAAATAATAAATGGCATCGATAAGACTTGACAGAGAAGATCTTATCTGAGAGATGACTAATCCTTTAGGTATCACTGGCCCACAACCAAAAGATGGAAATTAAGTGATAAATAAGACATGCATAAGGGGTGCATATGCAATTAGCTCTGCTTTCAACAACTTTATGTTGGGTATTTATTCAGGAGTTGGGTTGCTTGAGCGTCATTTATTTGTTTCTTATGCTTTGTTACGAGATTAAAGAAATGTCGTGTTGCTGCTGGATGAGATGGAACCAAGCAATGGTAGTGGGGGAGAAACAAGGAAAGAAAAAAAAGCCCCTTGGTCATGAAAAGAGGAGCAATGTGGGATGTGCACGAGGGACAAAAGAACCACACAATGGAGTCGGTTGGGATGAGCCATCCATGTTTTGTGCTTGGTCACCAAGAAAATGATGGGAGCTTTCTGTTTTCGCTGCCTTTGAGTGAGTGAAAAAGGAAGACTAATTTCAATGTTTTTTCTAATTAAAAATATATCTATTATTCCTACTACTTCCTCTTTATTCAATAGCAAATGAAGTGAAATAAAAATTTCTCAAGTCGCTTTCTTGCTCTTTCCGAAATTTTAAGCTTACCGGCTATTTTCGTTTGAAGCAAACACACTCTAGTTTGATGTAAATTTTCGGTTAGGAGAAAAATATTGAATGATGTGGTCAAACCGTCTGGAGTGAAAATTTATTTTACAAAGCGATGTAGCGCAGCAAGATCTGATTGGTTAAATATGGTATATCTGCTTTTCTGGCAAGAAAGAATAGCTAAAACCCGTTGAAAAAATATCACGTGGAACATAAACAAGACATGCAACGTACGGCAATTAATCTGCATGGAATCTTTCTGATATATTGCTAGATAAATAACAAGTTTGTTGGCGAAAAATGCTAACAACCAGACATGCTTCAAAATGTATACCAACAAATGGGCAATAGCTTGGTTGGTACAACTATCCCTCTCATAGGAAGAGTACAAGGTGTGATCTCTGGGAAAGTGGCACCACAATCTAGCACTTTGGAGGCAATTTTGTAGATTCCGTGGGTGCATGTGTGTGTCCTATTTTTGTGTGTGATGTATACTTAGGTGTGTTGTATCATTGTATGCAGCCACTTCAAAGAATAAAAAGAATTATATATATGTAAAAATTTAATCTTCCTTTTAATTAGGGTGAATTGTCTGGCCCACTCAAGAGTTGTCTAAAAACCCATGTTATTTTTGAAATTGCTGGGAAGGGTTTACTGTTGAAAATCTTTGTGAAAAAACCCTTGGGATGGATTTCATTTGGACATGCATATCTCTCGCACTACTTAGATATATACATGCAGGTACTTAGATATCGCATGCAATTGTTTAGATATTGTTGCAAGCATCTGCTTAGATATTAGCCTAGATATTATAGGAAACTAGTATGTCAAAGGTTTACGATGGACCCATGCTTTTTTTGACAAGGCCCAAAAGCCTAGGGGTTTTGACAATTTGCCCTTTTAGTTATCCAATGTCAAATGAGTTCTTTTTAGGTGGTGCTACATCACAAGTTTCAGCCCAAATGCCATAACTCTAACCTTTTAAATTTCCTTATTTAGACTTGGGCCCTGTACAATGAATTGGGCCTTTTTTGAATGTAATGCGAGAGCATTGACTCGCAGGCCGAAAAGAATAAAGAAGAACCAATTGGTTTCTCTCGAGCCGACTTAGAAAGACCCCACATTGATGACGCGGGTTTTATTTCCTTGGATTTAAGCACCCAAAACTTAGATAAATTGGACTTAGATGTTCTCTTAAATTTATATATGAGAATAATGGAGAAAAGATGCCATAGGAGGGAATTCCCTCCTATGGCGTCGAAAAAATACCCCCTCCACCAATTTTTCCGACGATTGGCCCCTATCATCTTCATCGTCATCATTTAAGATGTGGGTACACCAAATTTCATGTGATCCTACAACTTTTTCACCGTTAATTTAGCAATGTAAAAAGTTCTATTGTCGGTAAACCGTTAATTTTGAACCCACTAAATCAACGGTGAAAAAGTTGTAGAATCACATGAAATTTGGTGTACCCACATCTTAAATGATGACGATGAAGATGATGGGGGCCGATCGTCGGAAAAATTGGTGGAGGAGGTATTTTTTCGACGCCATAGGAGGGAATTCCCTCCTATGGCCTCTTTCCTCCATTAATCTCTTTATATATACTAATTTGTTTGACGTTCTTAAAATAACATAATGTGAGTGGGAAAAGATGGATGATTAGAACCACTTTACTCTTTTCTTTCGGCTTTTGATTTTGAGGCAAATGAAGACCCATGGCCACACAAGCTTTATCTTGATTCAATTTCTACATTTTTTCCCCTTTTGTGGATTATTTTTTAATTATGATATGCTTTTTGGTTTTTATGTTTCAATGAAACGGAAAGCCCCCTTCTTGTTGCGGCTTTTAATATAACCGAAAAGGCATTATTATTGACTTCTCATGAGCCATTTTGTTAGCAACACGAGGCTCATTGTTGCTGAATACTGGTTTTATGCTGTTGCATTGTGTTTGGTGTCATCTTATTTTTTTTTGTGTGTGGAAGAAATGTATCCCTTCATATGATGACACAACTGCAGTCTTTTGTTTTACACCAAAATGAAATTCCTTAAAATAGAAGAAACATCTTTTAGCCTTCATATTTTTATATATCACCAGGTTCTCCTATGAAAGCATCTCAAATTCCTAACGTTTTCAACAACTGCAGATCTCTCAGCTGTTCTTATAGAAGACTGGTTCTATCCAAGCAATTTGCGGGGTTTCGGTCTTACAAATCTTTTAGCCATCTTAACTTTTACTTCTAATTAACTCCATATTCGATGTTTTGGTATATCCTAAATATTTCATTCTTTTTCATCTTGAGGTGAACGCATGGTTCCTTACCGTTATATTTGTTGTTGAAAATAATTAGATTATAGATGCCTTAAAAAAGGATCAAATTGTGTTTTTGAAAATTAAAATACGGTTCAAAGTAAATACAAAACATGAAGAACATCTAAGGTCTCAGAATGGATTTTAATCATTTTTATTCCAATTGCTCATTCCATTCCACTTTAATAGTCGTTCTTGAGACTTTTTTTAGGCCTAAAATTCTAGTCGTTTTATGTAATTAAGATTACTTTATCAATTGATTACCGACCCACCCTTCATTAAAATCTCATGTATGTCGTCTGCTGCATTTTGATTTTTGTGATCGAGATTATTTTAATTAGGGGTATTGCGTTAAATCGAATTTAACATGTGAGGTGAGCGAGGAAGTATAAAATATCATGGCCCAAGTGGGCCCACAAACCATGGGTTCCTTTTCATCAATCTTATCCGTTCATTCTAATCGATTCTCAACGAACGGTTCAGATTCCCCATCACCCCACATAAATACCTCCTCACATCGAAAAACACCTCAAACGATCAACACATTTAACTATCAACCAAAAACTGCACTCTATATATTAACAACAATTAATCTCTCTCGAAAATAAAATCTCTCTCTCTCTCGATTCTCTCTTCTCTCTCTCTCTCTCTCTAGATCGAGAGCTCCGCGGTGAGCGATGGCGCAACCGGCGGCAGTGGCGGCGCCGGAGGCGCCTGGGGCGCAGCGCCGCCAGCAGCAGGGAGGTCTCGGCCAATCGCTGACGGGGATCATAAGGATGGCGGTGATGTGGTACTTCGCCATGAAGTTCTTCTCCCCGAAGAAGCCGTCCTCGGAGCCTTCGCAGCTCATGTCCAACCTCTTCCAAAAGGGCGTGGCTTTGGTCAGTTCTATTTTCTTCGAAACCCTAGCTCTTCGATCTCGAGTTTGGATCTGCTTTGATTTGGCTTTTTTGATATTAAGTTTTGGAATCTAGGGTTTGCTTTGTGAAAGAGTAGATCTGAAATTGGCATTTGATTGTTTGACGAGGGCCTGAATTTGTTTTATTTACTTTGATTTGAAGTAAAGGATGCAGCTTTAGACATTAGACACATAGAATTAGCGATCAATGTCAATTTGTCATTAGTTAGCTTGTGATGGCTTGATGCGGTTAAAGTTTGACACATGAATTGAATGCTTATATTGATGTAAGGATCAACATTCCCCTCTGTATTGATGGTTGGCGTGCATATAGCTCCATGCCGTGATCCATTACCGGATAATTCATACCATCAGCCCTAGATCCTAGTGTCCAAGAATGAGCATTCTTGCTCATTGCATGCTAATTACTAGCAGAGGGTTAAGGTGTTTGGAATTTCCAATGGAACCGAAAACTCCTCTTGACCTTGACAACGAACCTTCATGACTGCGCGGGACAGTTCAAGGCGAAACAGCTGAAGGTTCTAAAGCATGAAAAGGGTTCAAATAAAATGAAGTGTAGATTTTAGGGTTGTACAATCATATATTTTATTGTTCCCTTATCAGCAAATAAACATACAAATCTTTGTTTAAAATAGTTCTCTATTGTGCGCCATGTAGCATAGCTTAGTCTATTCGCTACGTAGCATTGGAAAATAGATTAAATACAAAGTAGCTTACGTATTTTCTTCAAATGGTATACCCTACGCTATTTGCACATGAGATTTTATATTGAAGTTCTTAAGATTTCAGTATCTGATCCAAAAACTATATGAAGACGGTCTCATTGAAGTTCTAACCTTTCATTTGAAATCATATTTAGTAGACATGTTTCTGAAATAGGGATTATTTGATTGATTTTCGATACATTTAATACTATTATGAATCATACATATGAACTCAAGGTTTGAAAATTTGGAAAATATTGTTATAGTACTTATTCTTCTATGTTCTCAACCTAAATTTAATCTTTATAATAATATAATTTATTGTAAATGAGATGATCATAGTAATTAGTAATAATTAATAATTCATGTAGCTCACACTATGCGCAACGCAGTTTGCGCTTTTCGCTAGTCGGCAGAGGAACGCTATGCTACACGCAATCACTATTTTAAACATTGATATGAATATTGGAATCATTGGAGTCGAGCTGAATAGCCATATTTGGCAAAAATAATTTGGACTTAGATTGAATACAGTATGATTACGGACGCTATGGAATATGACTATGATGAGAAAGAGAAACGAGTCTTTGGATTCATATCAATCCATGCTACTATGAAATAAATGAATACTCATATGAGCTATACTATATCTAATTTGTATCTGGTTGTTTTTTTCTGAAATCCCATGAAACCCAAGTTCATAGAGCCGCATGGCGCAAGCTACCAAACAACAAAACTCTCAAATGGTCTTTAAGTAACTTTCCATATTCTTGAAGCATTTGGCATATAAGCATCATTCTTTTGCTTTTTCAAGGGTTTTCTTATGGTATGTTGTAGCCATTAACTCAGATTTACTAGTCTGTTGTTTACAAAATTATTTCCCTTCATAGGGCAGGAAGCTTTATTTGAGCACTTTGTTCCAATTATTTAGTTACAGATCATATAATACCATGAAGGAGGCTGGACTCTTTGACTCTAGATCATCCTTTCTGATATTTTCCCCCAAAATGTTATTGACTCATATGCAAGCGCATGTTATCTAAAGCAGTAATGATTCCATTACACCAGCAACTACTGCTTCACCGTCAGTTGATATGTTTTTCAGGTATGCCAACTTCTTTTTTATATTGTCCGTTGAGTTCTCCTGTTTTCTTTGGCAGGACATGTGGGTATATCTGACAGAAAATGAGAAGTTTAATGATTTTGGTAACGAGAATGCTCTCATCTGGCATGAGGCAAATATTCCATTTGCAGTCTGGGGACCAACTAGTACTAGGACTCATTCGTTGAAATATATTCCATCCGAGGTATTATCAGATACATGCAGAATAGCTTTTAGTTCCAAAATTCGGAACCAAAGTTCCGATTGCTTACTCTTTTGCTCTTTGAGTTTTCGATGCATTAACAATATACATTTCCAGGCTGTTAAGCACAATGGAAGCCTATACACTCATGTTTTCTTTGCTCGCTCTGGTTACCCTCCAGATCCGAGTGATCCTGAGTATCAGCCAGGAGCTGCATTTGGAAGAACTCACCGTAAGATCTAAAAATACTGTATATCCTTTTTTTAATCTAGAAATTTGTCAAGCATTCATGGCATTTTCGCTAGCTGAATATACTTACACTCTGGTTCACTCCCAGCTGTGGTGGCATACTTGCACAAGTCAAAAGCAGATAAAAGGAGGAGCTTGCTTGGAAACCAGGAGGAGGCTGATGATAAAGTGGAAGAGGTACTTTACGTCACGTCGCCTTTCCCTTCCATCTCATGCAAATGATTGTGTCTTAGCTATATGAACATCACCTCTACATCATCTTTCTTTCCTTTTTATGGTTTAAATGAGTGTTTCTGAACTTTTATTTGGTTTGTACAGGTGAAGGAAGATGCACAGGATGATAGCAAGGATGAAGGTCCTGTAGAATGGGTTTCTTATCTGAAGCCAAATATTACAATTAATCTTGTTGATGACTTCACAAGGTATATTTCCAAACCAGATCAGCATAATTTCTTACCCATGAACCTGAAGGTAGCTAGATTAAACTGGAGTTTACGGTTACTATTCATTGCATGCTAGTTTCTTTGTCTGTATGTATATTAAAACTGCGAGTACATTTATACTAATCTCCATACTGTTTGATGTCTCTGCTTCAGTTCATCAGTTTTTAATTTTCCAAAGTAAGACATATTTGCCAGTAGCATTTTTTTTGTATCCCCCCCTTTTCTCCCCCTTCTCTTGTATTCCTGGTGAACTTCTGATTAAATATCTCATATCTGCAGAGGATGCAAATAAATAGAAATAATCTTTTTCTTTGTTTTTGCTCTATAATTTTCTAATCTTATTTCAGTATTATCCAGTTTATATTCCGTAATGTCTAATCACGGAACCAGATTATGGATCTTTATGTTATTTTCATTATTAAACTTAGAAAGGATTCAGTTGATGGCCAAGCCCTTTTCCTCCATCTTAGACTTATGCAGCATCATCTAGTTTATATCCATTTTTGACCATTATCACTATCCATTTTCAATTTTACCATATGTGGATTTTTGGTTTCATCATTTTGTACAATATTCATGCATGTCTTATTATCCACGTAGAGCACCCAGTACAAATAATGGTGGTATATATATCATGTTCACACCATAACGTATCTTCCCATGTTGTTAACTTTTCGCGATAAGTTAGGAAACATATAGCGAGCTGAAATCTGACTATGGAAAAAATAGACTATAAAGTAAGTCATATTTATACTTTATACTTTGGAGAAGGCTAGTCATGTTCTTTTTGATGGTTGTGAGGCTATACAAGGAGTCTTAATTTTTGTTTATACTCTTGTTATTTTCAAAGCTTATTGGTTTTGATCCTCCTCATGAGTCCATTCTATAGACATTTTACATGAAGTATTCTTGACTAACTAATCTTTGACCGTCAACTGGGCTAGTATTGTGAATTGTATTGTGGGGGTTCAGTTGGAGCGGGTTGTGAATTGAAATGTTTTGTCATCTGATTTTAGAACTTCTCCTATGCATCTGAAGGTTTCCTAAATTGTTAAAGATTTCTAAATTATTTGATACAAGGATGAGAATTACTTAAAATATATGATTTTGCATTTTATAGGTGTTTAAGTAGCGTGATAATGACAACATCATCTATTGTGATAGCAGCCCACACACCTTGTTATGTGGGAGTATCCTTGTTCCAAGATGGTTATGCCTTGGGAACAATAATGGAATCCCCTACTGACCTATGTGCAATTGACACTAGAACTAAACTATTGATGTAAATAAGTTCCTTGATTTTAGCATCACCATAGATCTTAAGTTGACAAGTTGATTTTTTATAGTTCTTTCCTGTAAACGCTACAAGAGTATTTAATTAAATTATACTGATTTGAAACTGCTGAATATGATTCATCCGATATGCATAACACATATTGTCCAATATGACTACATAATCCTGTTTGTTATATGCGGAACTGAATTGAATCTTAGAATATTACCCATCTAGGAAAAGTAATCAGTAACCTTCCAATGTTTGCACTCATACAAGTCACGCCCCTTTACATGACCCATACATGTGGGTTACCTGATGGCGCACACACCCAATCACTCGAAGTATATTTTGTTGAGTGATAAAATAATGAATTTTTATTTTCTTCAATAGCATCGAGTTACTTGACAATGAAATAAGTATTGGAGCAAGGGAAAGGTATGCAAAATAAATATGATTATATATACATTAGCAGCCAGTCGATAATGATAGTTTGTTGTTATACTGCTGCTGTAAACATTATGGGTTTCTACAAGATTCATACCCCCCCCCCCCCCCCGCTCCCCCCAAAAAAAAAATAATTGTCTTTTATTGAAAATATATTTATCTTGTTTGTGAGGTCTCTTAACTAAATCCTATCCTCTCTTTTTTGCAGATACCCACATAATGCCATTCCTCCAGTTGTTGCTCCATGTATCCTTACTCTTTGTTTATCTTTTTGCCAGATTATTTCGTTGTTTACAGTACACTATTCTATCAAGAGGGAGTACGGAAATATACTTGCAGGGAAACTTGATAATTATTAATTTAGCTTGTTCTCAAGCAAAGAAACTAAAAATTCATCTTTGTTATTGTTCTAAGGTGCAAAGATTCATTTCCATCGACATTTATTGTTCAGTTATTAAGTCGTGATCCTATCTCCCCCCCACCCCCAATAGGTTTTGCGATGGTCAATGTCTTTTTCTTGATCAGGTTGCGTACTAATGCGGATTGATGATAAAGAATTCTCTTTTAGCTTTATTTTCAAACCACACATCTTATATTGATCTATGTCTTATATAGTTCTATTGATTAGTGTGAAGTTTAACTTTAGACAATTTCTCACCCTTTTGTGTAAAGTTTGTTCCAGCTTCTGTTTAGAGTTCAATACATCATGTACCGACCATTAATATATTATTAATAAAATACACTGACAATCTTTTGTGCTTCTCCTAATTGATAATTAGCTTTACTTGGTTTGCATGACGGCTCGACACATTCTAAGGCATTGGTCACCAATTCCTGATGACAATTCATAAATCATGTTGACATGCAAGAACAGGTTAAGCGAGCGGGTCATCAATGCGATCAATTATGGGTTAGATCCCAGAATAAATTTTAAATTGTACAAGCAGAAGTTCTTCTTCAATTTCACCTTTTGTTTCATAATTAATACTCCCTCCGTCCCACTTTAATAGTCGTTTTAGAGACTTTTTTTTGTCCCACAATTCTAGTCGTCTTATGTAATTGAGATTACTTTATCAATTGATTACCGAATTTACCCTTCATTAAAATCCCATGCATGTCACTTGTTGCACTTTGGTTTTTGTGATCGAGGTTACTTTAATTAGGGGTATTGCGGTAAATTGAACCAGTCATAATTTAACACCTTAATAAGCGTGAGAAATGCCAAAACGACTATTAAAGTGGGACGGAGGGAGGAACATTGTTGGTAAGTCAAATGCATGATGCTGGTTGTACTCTTACCGTGCCTTTTCTTTTCAAAAAATAATAAAATTGAAAAAATTCCAATGATAATTTCCCCTTATATTATTTTGCATATTAAGCAATGAATTTGATTCATCCTATAAGAACTATATCTGTGGGTACGTTTGTATCTAATCCTTTTTTTTCCTGAAAAAAAGAAGCAATAGCTGTTCAATAATTTGAGTATGTTATAGAACTATTCTCCTTGACACTAGATGTAGACTTGAATGTGGATCCTATCTCAGGGAACTACTATCCCACGATCTTCTTCAATGAGTTTTGGCTTTTGAGGGACAAGCTGATTCCTCTAAATGATACTGTGACAGAAGTTCCTCTTAATCTCGAAGTGGGTCCGATTAGCATGACGAAGTGGCAACTGTTCTTACAGATCGAGCAGTCATTCCAGGTTCACCGAAGCTATGGAAGCATGCTTGAAGGCGAGGCTGATGAACTTAAGGTATTAGAAGATTCCAAATATTTAATTTCATTGGAGGCAAACTCTAGTTGGTTATGTTCTTAATGTTATATAACTATCGAGCAATTTTATTCTCTTTCATATGGTTACTACCTTTCAAAATGATCTTGTGTTGCTAGCTTTTGGAGACTGCACTAATAGAGGATTTGTTTTGAAGTAATACCTTCAGCTTACAACAGTGAAAAAAGGCATTTTCATAGTGTAGCATATGGTATAAATGGACATCAAGTACTTGATGTCTCCTACATCCTTCAAATCTGTATTAGCGGGCATGCGATATTTGCTCACTTATGGCCAGAACTCAGGCTCTCCCATTTATACACTTGAAAATACTTGATTTTTTAATTAAAAAAAACTTTTGGTAACCCTTATGCAGTTTATTCACGTGGAAGTACTTACATAATTAACATACTATCTAGATAGTAGACACTACAAGTTTTGACTCCATTATGCTATCCGCTAATCATATTCTCATTTAAGTTCTATAATTAAAGAACTTTAACATTTTGCTACCCTTGTCAACGCCATTATGTAGTCCGTTGACAATTGGAAGTGCCAACATATCAACATAATACTAATGTATGACAAGTCTTAACACCATCATGCAATCCACTAACCATGTTCCCATTCAAGCTCTATAGTTCAAAGAAGTTCAACCTCTCATGCTTAGAAGTTAGAATTAGGGCCCATTATCACTTGTTCTAAAGTTATACTAAATATCTGTGATAACCTGTTGTTCTATATTCGCTTCTAAATATTAAATATAATCATCTTCCTAGTCTAGAAATCTGTAGCCTCCATAGTCACATGCAGGAACTTGAAGTGCATGAACATTTAAGTCTCTTGCTTGCATGCTAACTATTAAGGTTTGATAATGGGACTCGCTTGCTTATATTCTCCTTGGTAGGAATTTGGCACTAACTCAAGAGAGTTATGTAATTCTGAAGTTTTTCAACCGTCAAGTGTCACTCCAAAGTCCGAACACAAACCCATTTGTTTCATGACAAAATGCTTACTGATGATATCCAAACATGTACAAATTTATATTTTGGCTATTAGTTTCAGGTCTTTAAGAAGCAATAACATTAACAAGATGCGCCAGGTTGACCCATGCCTATACCTTTTGCCAGACTGATCTTTGTGTATCAGGCTTGATCCGTGCAACAAGCTTTCAGTTCGTGGCTTGTCCAGCTTATGTATAAGCACATGTATCGTGAGCTATGATCCTTGGATCATTTACAATTTTGCCACAGTAACCTGTTTAGTTGAATAGATTGAGGGGTGGTGTTTTCGTCCGGAGTGAGTGGAGGCGGAGGATCCATGTGCTCGACCCGGCGTGATTCTCATGTTGGTTCATGTAGCCTACCCCATATGCTTGGGATAAAGGCTCACTTGTTGTTGTTTGTTTGTTTTTGTCTGGGTTAGCCTTTGCGAATTTTTTTCTTCGGACTGTGAGAACATGACTGCCTAATAGGAGGATTTGTGTTTTTTATTGGGGTTTTAGCAATTATGCAGGCTGAGGTTGCAATATGATGGGCCGATAGGACCATAAGGTTGACCTTTAGCTGACACGGGTGGGTTGTTAAGGCATTTAAGATCAACCTTAACAACCCTAGTTTATAATGAAACAAACAACCTGAAGTTTCGAAGAAATGCCCGCAAATGGTCATTATAGATATGTCTAAAAATGTACTTTCTGTTTGTTAGTTGTCCCCCAATCTATATATAAGTTGGGCCTTAGTTCCCTAACCATTGAGCTTTCTGGACAAAACAGCCCTGAGCTGTGAAAGCCCTGTACCAGTAATTTAGAGGATTGAGTTGGATAATAAATTGATACCTCTATGTGTTAACGTGCTAAATAATATTAATAAAAAACCCTTACATGATTACCATACTGATATTGGTACTTGACATTCTTTGCTAGAAAAGAATTTATTGTTCAACCGACTGGCTAAAGTAACAGCCATTCTGCTTCTTTTTTATTTATTTTTATTTTTATTTTATTTATAAATTTAGTTATTTGTTATCAATCACAGTATCACCCCTAAGTTTTGAGTTAGTGTTCTGAAATTTCCTCTTGATTCTTGTATGATTTATATCTATACTCCCATATTTTTGTGTAACACTGTAATACTAATGAGATTTTTTCCCTTTTGACTTTTAATCAGAGAGTTTTCTTGGAAGGGAATCCTTACCTTCTGGTGGTAACCATGGTCGTGTCTCTACTACATTCTGTGTTTGATTTTTTGGCATTCAAGAATGGTATGTTAACCGACTGGGTTTGATTCCTCTCTCACCTGAACCTATAGATTCTTTGATACTTATCATGTGATTGTGTATGTTTTTGTGTGTGGACTTTGGCATGACTTGTCTGTGACTGATTGAATATTTGTATTGTTTCTGGCAGATATCCAATTTTGGAATAAGAACAAATCGATGGAAGGATTATCTGCAAAATCAGTTGTTGTGAGCTTTATTAGCCAGCTAATTGTTTTCCTTTACCTCCTTGACAATGACACTTCTTGGATGATCCTTGCAAGTTCTGGGGTTGGCTGCTGCATTGAATTTTGGAAAATTGGTAAAGCCATGCATATTGAGGTAAGCTATCATAGCTGTAACTTCTCAAAATCCTGGGAAGGATTAAAATAATTGCCCACTCATTTAAATCATAGGGAAGTCCAATGATTAAATATCTCATAAACTGATGTAGAACATACCTATATAGATGTCTTCTCACGAATTCAAAATTAGAACTTGCCCACATTGTGCAATGTGTGGTCAGCCAAGTTGAAGTTCTACCATGTTTTAACATCTGCATTAGGGTCTAGAGGTAGGAATTCAGCTAATGCAAGTTATCTGGTGATAAGCGTTATTGTAATTTAGTTTATCCATTAAGGATGAATTTCAAATAATATTTAAAAGGATTTTTTAACTTCTTTCAACATTAAGGATGATTTTCCAAGCCGATCCCAAAAATTTGGGATGAAGGCTTGTTGTTGCTGTCATGTGCTAGAAACACCTGTACTGTTATTTTCTTTTGATATCTGAGTAGTACATTACAGTAATATCTATTCTCATTTAATTATTTAACAGTTACCAAATTTTCCAGATTTCCTTGATTATACTATTATCTCTTCATGTTTGATGTTGAGAATAGTAAATTTTAAGCATATAAATTTTGTAGTGCTCTTAAGTTTCTATTGTCCTTATTTCCTTTCAATTTTACCAGATTGATAGAAGTGGAAGAATTCCCATGTTGAAATTTCGAGATCGTGAATCATATACAACGAACAAAACCAAGGAGTATGATGATCTTGCAATGAAGTATCTATCTTATGTTCTTTTCTTTCTAGTCGCTTGCTCTTCCATCTATTCACTCAAGTATGAGAGGCACAAAAGTTGGTATTCTTGGATACTCTCCTCTCTCACAAGCTGTGTGTACATGTTTGGTAAGTCATTTCTTCTTGTGAAAATAATAATGGATGACACTGCCTTGTATTTTAAATTCATCGTGAATGCCCGAACTACCTTTTGACTTTTGGATTATTCTATGCATTCCTATTAGTGGGTGACCAAAATACATCATTGGTGACAACAAGCCTTTATCCCAAGCTTTTGGAATCATCTGCATGAATCAATTTTGTTCCTGCTATAGCAAGGATTATTTTCACTATTACTCCTAAGACTTTTTGAACTCTCCATCCATGTTGTTTGGCCTTTCTGGAACACTTATCGGCTTTTGGTGCACATTGTACTTGTTTGTCTGACGTGTTTTTTGCCTAAATTTAGTGCTATGCTGGTTTTTTATTACTCACATAGCTGTTTTCCCCTTCAATTTCTTGAATATCATATGATCGCATAATAAGGCAGAAGCACCCCTCCATGTTAACCACCCAATGTTGATTTAATGAACCACATCCTCCATGTCACCACCATGATGAATGGTGCTCCTCCTAGTTATCTAAGCCTTTTCCCCAGGAAGATGGGTTTGTCTATGAACAAACGGTAAAAGATTTGATATTGTTTTATGGTAGTTTGTCGTGTCAACCCTCTTGTAATCAGTGCCAAATTGCCATGATATAAATGGTCATCTGATCTTTAATTTTCAAGCTTTAGGAAAAGCATAGGATGAAAATATTACTCCCCCCGTTTCACAATAATTGTCCTTTTTTTTCCTCTTAAGAAAAGTATAACTTCCCTAAATCTAGAAAGTTATAGATATCTAAGTCTCAGTATAACCCTATGATAGTCTTCATTAATTCTCTTGAAACTTGAATGACCATTAATATATAGGGATTGTTTTGGTACTCCATATATAAATTGCTTTGGTTTTAGAAGAGTGGAGTAAAAATCTATCTTGAAATTTTAAAGGGACATGTAATTTGATAAAAAAAATAAACAGTAAAAAAAAAGATAAGTATTGAGAAACGGAGGGGGTAGTCTACAGTGAATATGTCAACACTCTTAAGGCATGCATTAAGCGAAGAGCCAAACAGAACACATTTCAACAACTGAAGGAAGTGGTCACTACTAGGAGTTTCATCAATATGTACAATACTAATTTTTCCTCACACTTTTACTAAAATTACATTCCATATATATATATATATATATATTGTTTACGTTGTGCTTACTATAAAGCATTTAGATTCTTATGTTTCTCTTTTTTATTTACTCATCAAGTAAACCAACGCCGACGGTAAACAACATGCATTATGGGCATCATTCTAAAATTTGCATTATTTGCAATGCTATTGTTGCTGTTCGACTTTGTCAACTTTTGTACAGAGGCAAATGTATTGAGAACCCCCCCTCTCCCCAACCCCGGCGACAGTCCTTTTATTTTTTTAGTAGATCGAGTTATTTTCACCCCACTAATGATCACAAAGTTCATTGGATCTGTTTTTTCAGCCAAATCTCGGTTTATATAACTAATTCTATTCATCCTTGCTTAACTGGCAGGTTTTATTATGATGTGCCCCCAACTATTTATAAACTACAAAATGCAGTCGGTTGCTCATCTTCCGTGGAGACAGATGACCTACAAATTTCTGAACACGATCATTGACGATCTCTTTGCATTTGTCATCAAGATGCCAATGCTACATCGGCTTTCAGTTTTCCGTGATGGTGAGTCCATGTTTTCACTTTGCCTTTCTGTTTTCTTCTTCTTCAAATACTAATTTTATTACTGATTATTATCATTTGCGGCAAATAAAAGTTTTTTGTGTCTCATGATGGAATAATTTGACAATCCTGGAGAAACTTCGAAGACCTAGCTACTTTTTGTATAAACTGTCATTTCAATCCATATCGTTCCATCTTCGTACTTTTAGAATATAATTCGCCAACCCTTGCCACATCTTTGAAGTTTTGGTAGAGTAATGGCGTCAACCATCCTGGTTCAAATCCTACCAGGCACTATTAAATTCACACTAAACCCTCCTGTACTTTACGTATACCGCCTCAAGTGGTTTATTAGCGCAACCCCCCCCCCCCCCCCCGCTCATGGACAAAACCCTTAAAATCATTCCAATTCAACTCCAACCAACTCAAGTGATTGTCTAATTTAATTCTAGAATTTGTTTGTGCTGTTCAGAGTAGAATTTAAATGTTACTTTTTTAAGGATTTTGGTAGATGAACGGGGGGTATTTGCGGTAAATAAATCACTTGTGAGGGTAGTCTATTTCCCCCCAATAGAAGTGCTATACGGCATAAACTACTAGAGTTTTGTGCGCTTAAACCCTAATAAAAGTAATGCGAAAAAACTAAAGTTTCAGCCCATAAGCAGCCGCTTACCAGTGTTAGAATATAAAAACATACAGAAATTTTGGTGCAATGACGATGGCTTTATGACTTGCATTGTTCTTTCTGTTTGGGTGATGCAGATGTCATTTTCTTGATTTATCTATATCAAAGGTGGGTGTACCCAGTAGACAAGAAGCGTGTCAATGAATTCGGCTTCGGTGGTGAAGATGAAGACCAAAACCAGAACCAAATCGCCTCTAGCTCAGATGCAGCAGATCAAAACGGTGAATCAAGCACCGAAGGCGACAAGAAGACCAACTAAGCCAGAGAGCTGTGTAGCTTGAAGATCACATTCCAGCACTCATCATGGTGATGGGGTTTGGTTTAAGATATGTTGCAATTTTATTTTATTTTCCCATGCGGGCGTTGCCACATAATTCTATGGGTGAACTGGGATTTGGGGGGGGGGGGGGGGGTATGAACTCTGCTAACCATCGTTTAGCATTCCTTTTGATGAATTTATAGTGGTTTTGCTAGGTGATTATTATAGGGTATTTTACATAAGCAGGGTTATGTAATTAGGTTTCAGTTCTTAACATTGCTTCGAGTGTAACACATAAAACTGCCTTTCCATTTTCTTTCACCATAATGCAGAAAAAATGTGTATGATGGATTTTGGTTTTGATAGCATTTGGATGGTATTTATTGTAAATCTTTGATGCCTATTGTGATAATAATTGAGCCCATATTATTTCTGTTTAAAAGTTGGATTCTCGAATTTGAAATTTTTTTTGTTAGCCCCAGATCATTTTAAATTGGTATCTGCTTATTAACTTGAAAAAGTCACTTAAAATATTAGAATTTAAAATTCATCAATCAAATTACAGTACAAAATGGGAAAATTAATCTCTCAAAATCACCTTGTGCAGCTTGGGTTTCTATAATTCTGGAGTATATAATCCGTTACACCAGCTCTAGATCTTAGACCGGAATCTTAAGTTTTATGTTTTGTCAGTGGAGTCGCTGACGTCAACTTCAAGACGTCAACTTCAAGACGTCAAAGTTAGCATGGTTGAAAAGCTGAAATTGTAGCCGTATATATTTGTAGTGAAAATTATTTTCGTCCCATTCCAAATTACGTAACTACCAAATTGGACGGCCAGTAAGTCATAAACTAATGTAAATCTAATGCTTTGTAAAGATATTCTGATTGTTAATGCAAAAAAGACAAGAGGAAATAATAATAAATAAAAAAATGTCTCATTATTTTAAAGACAAAATTCCTTTTTTCTTTAATTATTGCCATCTTTTTAAAAGGGTGTTTGGATGGCATTTTCATTAGTAATTCGGGTGGGAAAAAAATTATCCCAAATAGATCCATTCAATAGGATAAAAAAAAATAGCTAAGCCTGTTGTTTTTTCCCCAAACTTTTTCGCTCTCTCCATCTTTTTGT
Organism: Agapanthus africanus; assembly: GCA_030015575.1. NCBI lineage: Eukaryota > Viridiplantae > Streptophyta > Magnoliopsida > Asparagales > Amaryllidaceae > Agapanthus > Agapanthus africanus. Next base: position 370,880,574 of record JASDDO010000010.1, read on the forward strand.
AAACCGTGTTGCTCTCTTTCTCTTTATTTCAGAAAAAAGAGAATATTTTAACTCAACCATGCACCAAAAGAAAAAGTAAGAATTAAATGCATATCTTTATCACAAATTATACAAACGCGTTCAAGTTGAAAAAACCCTTAGAAATTTCATTTAATGGCGTGAATGAATTCCAAGATTTATATTTATCCAAAATGGAACACCTAAATTTATTTTCAAAACCATCCAAACATTTTACCAGCAGTAAATTCAATGCCAAGATTGAAACTCCAACAGGAAATTACTCCGTATTTTTGCATTACCAAATAAATTATTATTGATAATGGCTCTGCTTTTCATGTGTCCTAAAAGGGCAAAAGAGGAAGAAACCTCACATGTGGGATCCTAGGCAACAATATGATGAATTTGGAGCACCTGCTATTTTCTGTCATGTTGTTATGGTGATATGGAAGCATCATGATCGTACTTCACACGTGTGAAAAATGCCTACACTAATACCCTCTGCTTTACACTGTTTAGCAGCCAATCGTAACCGTTGATTTTAAAATCAAAAAATTCTGGACCGTTGATCTTAACAGGAGGAAATAACAGGGGATGAAAATAGCAGGGACTCCTAATCCAATTTGATAGATAAATGATAGGTTAATGTAAAATCATGAACAAATTCAAAATGGATTAATGGGTTAGTGTTATTACGCATGTCCGCTGCCTGCGGTGTGTAGAGCTAACCGAATCATGGACAGGCCCGTCCAACACAAACTCATCAACCCTATTTGATAGTTAAAGTTATTTCACAAAAATCACCATTGTCATCTTAAAGTTTATGAACGGTCGTGCTAATTTAATGAAATATGAGAGCATCAACATATTCTTAGAAATCTTATAAATCAATTGAAATTTTGAGTATTGCTGAAATGTTTTCCAAGCACCTTGGAGCATATATATACTAGTGTTTTCGGCAATTGCATTGCACGTAATTATAGAAAATTTTATAATAAATTTTTTAAAAATAGGAATGATGATTTAAGCGATGAGTATGATTCTGATGCGAGCCAAAAGAGCCACCAGACCCGGAAAAAGAATAAATGGTTCAAGGTGCTCTTTAAGCAATGAGTGTGATTCTTTAACTTCATGTTTCTTTTCTCTCTTTTCTGAATATATTCTATTTATGTTGCAGTGGGTTGGCATGGGGAACCAAGAGCTTATCGAATATTTCAGTACCTATGCAGCAGTAAAGGTTCGCCATTCTTATGGCCCACAGGGGCATCGCGGGATGTCTCTCTTAATCTTTGAGCCTACCGCGATGGGCTATCTCGAGGCAGAGCGTCTGCATAAGCATTTTTCAGAACAAGGAACGGACAGAGATGCGTGGGAGCGTCGCCGGGTGCTATTTTACGGTGGCAAGTGATTAAATTCGAAGCCTGTAATCTGTTCTCACAACTCTCCTTGTAGTTTTAAAATGCTCAAGATAACTAGCACATATCTCATAATGATTTTGGAATGCAATGTGGACTTACAAAGGTAATTGTGCCAATCAATTAATAATTCCAATTCTGTGACGACCCATAATTGTTCAGTGAGATGCATCTGTTCAAGATTTCAAGCCTTTTCCGTAAGAGTTCGATAGCGTTTAACTTCTGTTGTTGCTTGGTCAACATGGTTAGAATTCTGTCTTATGCTTAGGGCTCCTAGTTCCATACATGGTTTGGCTGCATGCATTGTTCAGAAAGCTTATTGTAGATGATTAATAATGCCACTAGCTCTTACTTTAATGATGCATTTATCAGGGAAGTCTCGCTTGAAATATGAGATGAAGTCATATCAGGAAATGGTTGTGATCCCGATGAAGCAAATGAGCGAGGACAACCAACAACTTGTCTGGCTTAAAAATAAGGTGGTTAAGCAAGAACGATGCTCCAAGGTCACCGGTTCCTCCTGATCCTGCAGCGGCCATGGTCAACGACTGTGAAACCTGTCAAGTTTCAGGTGGTGTTAACAGTTTAATTTGTTATGTTTCTTATTTGTTAGTTGGTAAAGGATAGAGAAAAGCGAAGGAGCCATGATTCGATAATGAAAGCATCGTATTTATGTTATGATAACGGGTGACATTTTGATTTCTTAGAAGAGCATTTCTATTTAGATCATCATGTGTAGAGTGTTTCAATGTCAAAGATAGAATTAGGTATTGTCACCGTAAAAGTTTGTACAAGGATATAGAGAAAGACATGAAGGGCGGTGACTTGCTCTTATAAGTTATAAGTCTTTGCAGAAACTTATTGGGGGTGAAGTATATTTTATATGGTATAAATAAATATAACTTTTAAGTAATGCCTAGTCTGAGATTTTTGTTTTTTGTCAAGTGCTTGAGAATCCCTAATGGGTGACGAGAGCTCGAAGCCAGATTTATTGCCTTCTTTCCTTTTTCCTCTTGTCTCTTTTTGGGTGGGCCCAGGCCATATGTGCCCATATATAGAATCTAAAATATTTTTTCCCTTGCAAGGTAAGAAACTTAGTTGATGCTAGATCGTTCAATAACTAAAAGAAAAGCCGAGCGATATGTTGTTCCTGTCCTCGTTTCTTTTCTCTAAATCTAATCTCATTCCTACCTTTCTACCACTGTCAGAGTGCGTAAGATATGAAGGACCCTATGAAACGAAGGACACTGTCTCTTTTCCCTCTACTTTGCAGCCATCCATCCATATGTTCAATGGAAAAAGGTGTCAGTTTAAGCTTCCCCCAGTTGGTCAGAATACCCCAATATCTGCGAAAAGCTGTACAGACGTCCATAAAAAGGTGTTGCAAAGATTCCTGACAATTATCCATATACATAACACAAGTATCGTTAACATGAACACCCTTGGCAGCTAACCAGGCTGCCGTAGTTGATTTCCTTGCTAAAGATGGACGGATTCTATTCGAATTCCAAGCAAGCAAATTGTGGGAAAAACTGAGCATCAAAAAGTTCCTTGAAAAGTCTCCATGGAATGGACTTAACCAATCGGCTTTTTTCCGTCTGCCACCAAATTCGCGCGTTATCGGTTAGCTGAAGCTTAGCTAACTCTACCCATGCCTCAATTGTAATCCGAGCGACTCCAAGATTGTCTTCAGTACTTCGCATCCATTCTTCAGCCTCAAGCGGGCTTTCCTTCCCCGAGAAGGTCTTGGGTTGCAATTTCCGGAATTGCTGGTAGTCCTCGATTAGTAAAGGTTAAATCCTTGTTGCATCATCTCTGCTTGCTTGACGTTGTTGAGTTTCTAGTAGCCCTTGCATAATCGCCTCCATAACTGGGGTCATCGGTTCTACTGGAGGCGGGTTTCCGTTCCTTGGTCCATTGCGCCCCACCATGATCTTTAAAAGAGATAAACGAAGGATCAATATAGATTCGAAGAATTATGATTCAAAGAATAGTGAATCAACATGAAATAAATTTTCAGAATGCTGATGAACAAACAATTTAATGCAGAAGTATTGATGATGAAAATAATATATGCTTTAAGACGGAACAAGCATATCTTTTTGAATAACGGAGGCATCAAAATGTCTTGAAAGATTCAACTGCATTATGTCATATTGTAGGCCTCAAACTACATAATCAAAAGGTTTGGGTCGGAAACAAAGGACAATTAAGATGATCCCCTTATCTAGTGGGTCCTTCTGCTGGAGCTGGCTTCTTGCAGCACCTTGGCAAGTCGAACCTTCCTTAACCGAACTGTAAATTCTTTTCGCGTAAGTAGAACGGGCGGTATGTCTCCAAGGCGAAAGTGTCCCAAGGATGGTGTACATTGTCCCCTTGCCTTCACCTCTTTCTTCATCTTCTTCTCCGCTTTCTTCTCTGTCTTCTTCGCCTTCTTCTTCTTCTTTAAGATCCTCCTTTTCGTCTGGTTCTTCTTCCGACTATGGCTCCTCTTTCCGTTATGAGGGATTTTTCTCTTCCTCCTTAGGATCTTCTTCTTCCGGAGTATCTTTGGCAAAGCATCCGCGATAGTCAAGTCTAAACTGTAGCCGTCCTTGTCGGCTTCTCCCGGTTCGTCTTCTTCGAAATCATCGTCCCAGAATGCAAAAAGTCGAGATATGAAGCGAGAGAAATAATAAACAAAAGCTATCGATACGAAACTATATGACACATTATATAAAAATAATATACCATCTAACATCCTAAAACATCAAATCTTGTATCGGATTCGAAGTCACTATCCCCTTTGTAGTGTATACCGACACATACCCGTTGTCTTAATATTTGGTTATCCAGCATGAATACAAGTACTGGTCTCGATGTTCTAGTCTAGTGTTGGATATAATCCTAGTTTCGTAAATGTTGCGTCTTCGAGACCCGTGTGAAGTTCGATACCCTTGCAGAGTTTGATGACCTGTATGGGCCAGCAATAAAACTTGTCACGTCCCGCTTCCTAAAATAAATAAAACAATAGCGGGTACATGATGAGGCCCGCGACGTATCTATTCCGAGATGCACTCTTTCCCGATATTGACACGCTAAGCGTCTATCACACAGTAGTATTTTCATTAAGAAATATACAAGTCTCATAAACAAGCAACAAAACATATGTCGCGCACACACACATGATAAGTCACAAAAGATCACAAGTTTTACTACGCCAAAAGATAATGTTAAAATATATCATGAGTTTCTATAAAACAAAATGAACTAGAAAGAGAGTAAGGGTGAGTTGGATCGTTCCACTTAGGCCTGTGCATACGCCAAATCCTTCGCTAATGGTTCCTGCTCCTCCGGCATCGCTTCATCGTCTATAAAAGCCATCGCTGACGGATATTTCAATCAGATAGAAACATCCGTTAGCGAACTGGTGCTCGGGTAAGTTTACGAGGATAGACAGTAATATAATATATAATATATCATGTGAACATGGAAGTGTCGGGTATAAGGCAGTAAGATCGGGTGACATGTTAAACGAGTAGTTCAAGTTTATGGGGAATACTAAGCAGAATACGGTATATTATCAAGTTCATGTAATCATGATAAGTAATCATTTCATGTCATGTCATGGATGTAAATCAATACTTATCATGTCATTCACGGTATACAATTATTTCATGTCATGTCGGGTCATGTCGTTACTTGTCAATTCACACGTCATGTTAAATTTACTGTACGAACTGACGGACGTCTCCCGATGGGTACCACACATATACGGACTCAAGAGGTAACTCCCCACGGACTCAAGAGGTGTACGTCATCGTCATGATTACACTTTGCTCCGAGCTGCGACTTTGCTCTACTGGTGTAGTTTGCTTCGCATAAGATTGTAACTATCCTCATTCACGATATGAGCTTGATCAAGGCTCCAATTATGCAATGCAAATGCAAATTCATAAACTAGAGAGCATGATATCAAGAACACTCTGTTCGTAATGTCGGAACATTATTTGGGGAATTCCAGGTAAGCAGCGTGGATTCAAGAGGTACACCCTATCCAGATTCAAGAGGTACACCGAAATGCACTTTGTTCTAGGTCGTGCTTTGCTCCATAGGTTACGTGGCTCAGCCATACAGTAGCATATACCTTCCCGATATAGACGTCTTTAGTGTTCAACCAATACATGGCAGTATATGATGCAAGCAATAATGAAGAGCATAAGCAATACATATAATATGCATGAGTATTTTCTAAACTATTAATCTAGTCTAAACATGCGGATTAGGGATTAATAGCCTATCTCGTTGTTCGGATCGGTTATTTAGCAAAAACTAACATGAAATAGGTGTTATGGTATGATATAGCATGGTATAAATATAACAACTAGTACCATAGTAGAAGCAAGATATCACATACATAGTTTCTACTCTAACTTAATTTGTTGGGCGAAGTTCCGTCCGATATCGTTTAAACTTGTATTAGTTCAAATATAAATATCTAATGAAATTGGTTTATATTCTTAAAATATCATGATAATAGCATGAGCAATTGTTAATAAGGCGATTACTTTGTTTAGTAACAAGGTCATGAAAAGCAATTTAGCAAAATAGCAATTTTCCCGATATTGATATAGTTTTAAAAACGATTCTAACTCTATCCGACATGAACTGTAACTACTAACTATCATGATCTATTAATAATAGCAATAACATAGTGATATTGGTACCAATGATATATCGAAATAGCATAGGAGATAGATGGGTCAAGGTAAACTTATAGAAATGTAAGCCGGTATAACAACTGATTTGCCAAATTTTTTCCTTCCAAATTGTAAACCCAGCTGCTCAAAATTTTTGATATGATGTAAAATAGAGGATTTGGAATTTTTGATATTTTTTTCACGAATTTATCATTTTTTTGAAGAGTTAAATGTTTTAAATGGCTATGTAAGGGTTTGCATGGTGCAAGCCACTTGCAAACCCTTAAATGGCTTCTCTTGCACAAAACCCAATGTCATCTAAGGGTTTGCAAGGGGCTTACACGGTGTAAGTCCTTGCATACTAGTTTTTTCCCTAAGGATGGTATTTATAGTGTTAGAAAAATATATATTTACCATTATACCCCTGAAACACCTGGCTGCATCCCCTCACGACATGTGCCCCGGTCACATCCCTTCGCGACACATGCAACTCACGTGTCTCCTCAGAAAAAAGCGGTGGCTGCTATCTTATATGGCGGGCCCTAATGCTGGCGTCAGTGCCCATTTTTTATTAAAAAAATCAAATTTTAAAAACCTTTTTCTCTAAAATAATTCTAGAAAATTCATTTTAAATTAGAAAAATACCAAATAAATTTCTAAAATTTTATAAAATCTTCATCTATCATTTAAAAATATAAATCACCCATTTTCTCCACGTTAAAAATTCCTTTTCCGCAAAAAAGCTCTTTTAAATAATTCTTTTCTTTCTTGAAAAATAAAAGTTTTCTTTTAAAATAGATCTTGCTTCTAAAACAAAGTTTTACGTGAACATTCTCAAAACAAAATGAGGAAAATATTTTAAAAAATATACCTTTTATTTTAAAATGGTGTGGTCGTTACAACTGGGCATACGGTTAATCAAATGAAAAGCAGTATAAACATCATCATCCCAAAAACGTTTTGGAACATGCATGTGAATCAAAAGAGTATGTGTGACTTCTAGCAAATGCCTATTCTTTCTTTCAGACACCTTATTTTGTTGAGGTGTGTAAAGACATGAAGATTGATGAATGATGCCAAAAGAGACTTGAAACTGTATGAAATCGAAGCTAAAGTATTCTTTAGTATTATTAGTACGTAAATTTTTAACTGATTTACCAAACCGATTTCGAACTTTAGTACGAAAGGATTTAAAAACAGTGAATACTTCAGATCTCAATTTCAAAAGGTACAACCATGTCAATCTAAAGAATTATTAATAAAAGTAACAAAATAACGACATTCATGATTTGACGCAATAGGACATGGACCACACATATTAGAATGGATAATCTCAAATAAACTGGTCGTTCTATTGTTAACTCTAGAAGGATAGGAAGCAAAGTGATTCTTCCCCATCTCACAACACTCACATTCAAGAATAGTCAAATGGCTAAGGGAAGGAATAAGTTTTTTCAGATTTTCTAAACATGGATGACCTAAACTATAATGGACCTCAAGAGAAGCTACACCGGTAGAACAAGCTGTGTGTATGTCTATCCAGATAGTACAAGCCTCTATGTTCACGTCCTGAACTAATTACCTTTTTCGTTTCCAAATCCTGCATATAACAACCAGCTGAGAAAATATTTCCGAACATCTTAACGAATGCATAAGTTTGCTAACTGATAGTAAGCTAAAAGCAAATGTTGGCACATATAGAACTGAAGATACAAATAAGGATCGAGTGAGAAGGGTGGAACCAACACCTTCCACCTTAGAGGTGGAACCATTTGCCATAGTAATAAGACCGCGACAGGAGGTGGAGGACATTGAAGTGAATTCACCTGACTTTCCGGTCATATGATCTGATGCACCTGAATCTATGCTCCAAAGCATGGTAGGAGAAGCTGAAGAAAGAATACCATTATTGCTTTCACTGATAGCTTATGGATTTTCATCATCCACTCTCGTCTTGTTCTGATGATTGCTTAAACATGAATAGTCGTTTGGTGTCACATACTTTATCTTGTTTACTTTATCGACGCCAAACTGACATACACTTGTTCTATAGCTTGTTTATCTTATAACTTGTGTATATCGAGTAATATATCAATATCTCATGCCTTTACTTGTATTATATACTTTGATATTGATATATTACTCTCATGTCAATGTTTTAATATTCAAAATATGAATACTTATATTTATACATGTGTTCCTTGGTTTTCATATATATATATATATATATATATATATATATTGTTTATCAATATCTCATGCTTTGCTTGTGATTTACATATCGATATCGATATTCATATTCATAGTTTCGATATCAAACAATGAATGATTCATTACTTGTGTTTATTATCTTGTTTATCTCATAACATTGTATATGATGAGCTTGGTCGTTTTGAGATTGCATTTCAGGATATCGGATATCTTACGACACAAGCGTAAAATGGAGGATGGAGGAAATCGAGCCTAAACGTCATATCTATTGGAGGTTGGAGGATACAGATGAGTGTTTCTCAATTTGCATATTCAAGTTTTGTGAAGCTAAGAAGCCGGAGTCCAAGATTGAAGGAAGAGAGCTTCTCAAATTGGAATATTAAGCTACACAATAGCTAAGAAGCCAAGTCCGAGATTGAAGAGTCAAGGCTGAAGTCCAAGCCTTATTTGAAGATCAAATATCGACTTCAAGATGCGAGTGGGTTGCGTGCCCAAGTTTGAAGCCAAGAAGCCAAGAAGGCAAGTTCAAACACACGCTGAGTTTCGAGAGCTCAAGATCGAAGAGTTGAAGATTCAAGAATCGGATATTTGCGATATCGACATAGGAATCTTTTTAAGTACTCTTCGAATTATGGTTGATATCAATTAGAGCTCTTGAACACTCACACATGCATGCATAAACGTTTATATGTTTTGCTATCATTGGGTTTTCGATTTCAAAGTTTTATAATTCATCTTAAAACACTTGTTCTGTGTTTTTATACTTTGGACGTCTGGACCTTGTGCTTTAGATGTCTGAACGCTTTCTGTGTTTTATGGAAAACCCAAATGTCAACAATATCTGTTTTAGGCATGTCATATTTTTTTGTTCTTCAGACGTCTTCATATTCATCAGACGTCTGGGAACTCTTTGTACTTTCATCTGCATTATTTTTTATGAGAGCCAAACGTCTGATTCATGGGTCACAGATGTCTGACGCAGGTTTTGAAAAGTGGTATTTTAAAAAACCCAGGGATGGGACAGACGTCTTCATTTCATTATATAGACAACCGGTGATGTTTTAGGAAAATAAATTTTTGTTTTTCAGACGTCTGAACATTGTACATCAGACGTCTGTCTTCTCTCTGTACTTGGCATTTCTAACAGAGAAGGGACATACATATGATGGTTTGATCTCAGATGTTTGTGGCTGATGGTTTTTTTGAAAATGTTATCATTTATAGCCGTTGGGACTTTTTTGATTGAACTTCAGACGTCTGATACTTTCTGAGCTTCAGACGTCTGCCACTTTGTGCTTCAGATGTTTGTCACTGTTTTAAACTGCTGACCCCACCAATAACGACTAGTTTTCTTTGGGGGCTATTTATATGTTTTGCTTTGCAATTTTCAGCCCTGAGCACTTGAGCATTTTAACTTGCAAATTCCAAAAGTGTTTTTGAAGATAAAATCTCATTTCTTGTGAGAGTAAATAGTTTTTCATTATCCAAATCACTCTCATACACAAAAGAATCAAGAGCTTTTATTTGTATATCTATACTTCTTGAGTATTAGAGCGCTTTGAGAGCAACACTTATTAGTGTATTGAGCTTGTAATTTTCCTATCATTTCTTTGCGTGAGACTTTTGAGTGCAAGGGTGTATTTGTAAGAGAGAAAAGTGAGCTTGTAGAGAGAAGAGTCACTTGTGTGTGTTGTTCGTAGTGGCGAGAAACGTGTAGTCTCGGAGGGAACATGTTGAAGATAAAGGGAACGGGCTTGAAGGCCTAAAGAAAGTGGACTAAGAAACGTTATCGGGATGTCGAACCACTATAAACCCTTGTGTTTGAGTTTGCAATTTCTATTTCTCTTTTGCTATCGCTTTATATTCATAACTTAGAAATTACATGCTTGGTAATCTATATGCTCATTGCTCATGCTTGTTAATTGTTCTTGCTATATGCTTTGTATTCACTTGTGGTTTTGCTTACATCTTTCCTATATTGGCTTAGTCTATTTGTGTTAGCTTTTACAATTGTGATATCTTGTAACAAGTTTAGTAGAATTTTTAATTTGGGCATATTGGATACATAGTCCTAGTCATCCCCTTTAGGACTATTTTAGTATCGGCTTCCTAACCTTTTCAATTGGTATCAGAGTTTGGTACTCATATTTATTAGGCTTAACATCCTAGAGTAATCCGACGATATCTTTTTCTCAAAATTGCTCTTTCATCGATAGTGTTTCTATTCATGATCCTCCTCTTTTCGATCGAAATAAATTTGTTTTTTGGAAAATTAAGATGCAGTGTTTTCATGAATCTCTTGGTAGAAATATATGGAAAATTGTTGATAGTGAGTATTCTATCCTTCTTTTACTAAATCTAAATGGAGTATTCATGAAAAGGATTTATTTGTTTTGAACATTAAAGCTCTAAAAATTCTACATTGTGCTTTACATGTTGATGTTCTTAACAATGTCTCTTTTTGCAAGACGGGTCTTGATATGTTGTGCTTATTGGAGAAAATATATGGAGAGCAAGCCGATTGTAATGAAAGAGAGAAAGCCAAGAGGAAGACTTGCTTAGTTACTTTGAATGCGTCTAAATAAAAGAAAAATTAAGATGGTACATCCAACTCTAAGGAGTCTAAAGTGCGGTGTTTTGATCATGAGGTTGTAAGTATTTCGTCGTATGATTTCCGCCAACTTACTCATGATCAATTGTTAGATGCTTACAATATTCTTCATGATAGTTTTAATGTATTAGCATATAAAAATAGTTCTCGTGAAAAACAAATTTCTATTTTTGAAAATGAGAAAAGTGATTTGGTTTCTTGTTGTGATTCGTTTGAGACTTTGAATAAAAACTTGATTGCCAAATTTTGTGTTTTAACTTGTGCTCATGATTCTCAAGTTGCCTTAGTTGATAAATTAGAATTCGAGAAGAATGAGCTACTTTCAAATCTTGATTTACATTGTGTTTCCATTGATGCTTTGAAGCTTGAGAATAAAAATTTGATTTCCACTTGCAATGCCTTGAGAATAAAACGATGTTTTGATTTCAAATTTTAAATATGAAAGTGATTTGTTGAAATCTTCCTTTGCCTGCCAAGATTCTTTGACTTGTGATATTTTGTCTCTCAAAAAGGAAAACGAGAATTTATTTTTATCTTGTGAGATTTTGAGAAAAGAAAACGTTGATTCGATTTAAGTTTTAAAAATGAAATTGATATTTTGAAATCGTTTATTTTATTTCAAGAATCTCTCATTTTAAAAAATACTTCTCTCAAGAAAGAAAAAGAGTTTTTGAGTACTTCCCTTACTAAGTTTTCAAACGTTGACTCTTTAATTAGCAAGGAAAAGAAAGTTTCAAACCGAAGAGGGGTTGGTATTAAATCTTCAAAGTTTTAAAAACATTCTTCAACTAGATTTGTCAAACGTGCTTCCATTCATGCTAAATCTCATGTTCATCCACATGCATATCTTTATAGATTTAGTCCGAAACAAACTTTCAAGAAGCATGCACATCATATTATTGCTTTATCTTGCATTGACACATCTAGGATCTCCATGCATGCACACGCACACTTGTTATTCGTGTGTGCACATGGATATTTAGCATATGCATGTACCTTAAAAAGGAATATTTCATTGCATGTCAATTTGGTATGGGTTCCCAGACTTAACCCATACGGATCCAAGAAGACTTGGATACCGAAATCCTCTCCCATACCTTATTTTGTAGGTATGGACAATTTGAAGAAGTGAAGGATTCAAGATCGTGATGAGCAAGAGCGCTTCAATAGGATATTTGCTTAGCTCATCAATTTGTAGGGTAATGCATTCCTTGCTATACTCTTTTAGAACATCGCCGATTCATTTGTGCTTAATGTTGATATTCTAATTGTATGTTACTTGTTTGTATTTCTTGTGATGCACTAGTATTATCTTGAATATCTTTTTGTCAATTTGTTCATTTATGAGATTCTACCTATATTGCTATTCTTTTGCTCATATGTGATATCTTATGCTCATTTGCCTTAACCAGTGATCTTTTAAAACTGAGCACAATATGGTATGAAAACTAGTTTAGATTTGTATATCTTTTGTTTTTCATTCTATAACTCACCCTCACTTGCTTAAATTATGTTTTTAATCTTGTATGTGAGTTTGTATCCATGTGAGTTTTAAATATTTTTAAATCTTTTTCATATGTATACATTTGGCACATGTTTTAAATTTGAATCGTCTTTTCATTATTGTGCCTTGTTTAGGGTGTGTTTGGTGCTTAAACTTGTTATATGTTTGCACACCCTTTTGCATGAGTCGATTTGTTTTCTATTGGTATTAACTTGTTTTCATCTTGCCAAAATTAGCTTCCGCAATCCTTTTAGGGAAACCCAATTGTGGATTTCGTTAATTACAACGAATTCTATTCACGGGTTTAGCGGAGTGGATTAGAATCTGTTCTCCACCGAACACAGAGACGAGACCGCATTGGTTCGTCTTGCCTGAATTTCGAGGGCAGATGCTAATTGGTGCTATCCATCCACCTCTCCGAAGATACCATGTTGATTTATGGCACTGTGTATCGAAGGTTTAAACGGATGCGGCCGATATAGCAGACTTCGTCAGATTCCCCCTCGTTGAGGGGTTTTTGATTGTGGGGACGCTCTTCCCTGCAGGCGCAAGCCCCTGCAGTTAATTACGCTACCGCATCGCGGTAACCACTTTCTCTTTCTCATGGTCACTTCGTGTCGTGTGTGTTTGTTTTGTTTTTGGTTGCCTGTGGATTGTATACGGAGACTAATTTATGTTGTCGCCCGTAGGGCGTGGATTGGTCCAAATCCGTATTTTCTTAGATTTGGGTTTGGGTTTGGGTTTAAGGATACGTTAGTCTCATTTGAGACTAAGATCGACTTAAATGTTTGTTAAGGATACGTTAATCTAATTTTAGACTAAGATCAACTTAGCAGGATCATTTAGTGTCACGCCCCGCTTCCCAGAGTACGCTAAGATAGGCACGTGACAGAGCCAACCATGCTACCTGTGGATAGGAAATATCCCTCCACAGTCACATTACGGCTGTAGAGATATCAAGAACAATAATAAACAACTATCTAATACATGTCCATGAGCCAGAATAACGAGTCAAGAATAAAATAATGCGGAAGCTAAAAGATCCAATACAATAATAAACTGGAATGTACGTCCCATAATGCGGGCTCACATCAGAAATGAAAATACTGAAAGGAAACTAAACTAAATTAATAACAGGTCCTCACTGCTCGGCCTGTTCACTGAAATGCTCCTGCTCGGCCTGCAGCAAAGGTAAAGGATCTGGGCCATGCAAAACCCAGACGTCAGTGCGTCATAATATCAAGAAATAATAAAATCAAGAAGTAGCAAGGCATGCAGGTACGAGTATGAACGGCAAAACAGGTATAACAGTAACATACATAAGGACAGTGAAGGGAAAAGGCACGGGTGACGTGCAGTGAGTAATCTAAACTGGTCTACTGGGTTAACTACTCTCAAGTCTTTGAAATCAATTTGATGAATCGTCGATGTAACTCAATAGTATCCCGTGCGTGCCCGGGACCATGGTCAAGACCCTCGGGTTGAATCCGAGACGTGCCGCTAGGCAGTAAAAGGTAGTATGTAAAGACGAATGATGTCAGTGTTTCCTGATTTAAAATCAGGAAAGCTTCTGGAAAAGCTTCGGAAGAGGGTCACGTGCTTACACGTGACCAGCGGCCACGTGTTAACACGAGACACCTAAAAAAGCATCATCAGATCGAGTTCAGTCTCCTAGCTACGCTGAAGAAAATGGGCTTCAGAAAGAGTCACGTGCTCCCACGTGACCAGGGTCACGTGGTGACATGTGACATTTAAATGCAAGCGTCCAAACACGCAAGTTCTCTGATCGAGTCAAGAAAAAGGGTTCAGAAAGAGTCACGTGCTCCCACGTGACCAGGGTCACGTGTCGGCACGTGACGTTCAAGGCAGCAAGCGCGCTTCCAGAACAACCAAGGAAAGAGAGTTCAAACAAAGGGTCACGTGCTCACACGTGACCAGGGGTCACGTGGTAGCACGTGATGTTTAAGCCGCAATCAGAAGACACAGCGCAGAAGGCTCGTTCCAAAAGGGGTCACGTGCTCACACGTGACCATGAATCACGTGGTCACACGTGACCGGCTTCCAAAGCCCATGTTGACGACAGAATTAAATTCTGAAGGAAATTCGAATCTTTCCAAAGGAAAGTAATTATTTGGGACTAATCAAATTAAAGATTCAGAGATGATTAAATATCATCTATCTATGGAAAATCTCGGCTTTGGGAAAGATTTCCCCCTTAAATCTAACCAGAATATCAAAGGAGAATCTCTGGATTTAAGATCCAATGGTGAATAAAATTCACCTAATAATCCAAAGGCCCAAAATGAATGATGGATGCAAATCAAATCTCCCAATGAAGATTCGTCAAAAACTGATTGATGCGGCTGCCTCTCCTATAAATAGGAGCCAAGAGACACAAAAAAGAGATACATGCGCAGAGAAGAAAAGGAGAAAAAGAGAAGAGTTTTGATACTTCGAAAAGACTCAGATCTTCTGCAAAAACCCTAGGTAAGAAAGGGAAGGCCTCTTGGAAAGAAGCAGAATTTAATTCTCAACAGAGTTTAACTCTGATAATATAAAAGCAGAAGAACTTATTTCTTCTCTCTTTGATAGAGGATCTGCAAAGTGCACATCTCCCCTTAAGGTTGAGAATTTAATTCTCAATGGGTTGAGATCCTGCCATGCAGATCCAAAACATAGAGAAGGAGTGCAAACTCGAGAATTTAATTCTCACAGAACTATAGGAATTTAATTCCTCCAAAATAAAGTGGGGCTAGACCCTATATCATGGGAATTTAATTCCTTCAGAACAAAAAAAAAGAAACAGGGTTTAACCCTAATTAAAGAACTTAGTTCTGTTGAAACAACGGGAATTTAATTCCCTTAATCATCATTTCCTCAAAAACTTTTATTAGGGTTTAACCCTATTCAGCCCTTCACATAAACGAGGAATTTAAATCCCACAGAAAATTCAGAGTTAAACTCTATTCCAGAATACAAGTCTTCAAAAGAAAGAAGGATTTAATTCCTCTGAAATTAAAAGTCTCTGGAATTTAATTCCTAAAAAAAAAAGAGGAGTAACAAATCCTCTGAAAAACCACATTAAGGCAGGGTCACGTGTCACCACGTGACCCCCCCCAAAAGCCCTACAGAAAACCCCTTTGAGGCAGCACCCCACGTGACCCACGTGACTTTCAGCAGAAGCCTTAACACATAGGCATTTGAATGCCCATCACGTGCTGACACGTGATGCTATCAAAGACACAGTAATTTCAGCAGAACAAATGAAGGAAGGGTGCTCTCACGTGCTGCCACGTGACCCCTCTTGTCTTAGTGTTTAACACTAAATTGAAACTCTCGAAATCAGTTGGGCCTTAGTGTTCAACACTAATTAAAAAGCTTTATCTGCAGTGTTCAACACTGATTACCTTAGTGTTTAAATACTAATCTGAGATCTTCATTTGCAGTGTTCAACACTGATCCGTTTTAGTGTTTAACACTAATTTGAGAAGCCTTATTGCTGGTGTTTAACACCAATTATTTCTTAGTGTTAAACACTAACTTGTTAACCGCATGCCCAGTGTTCAACACTGATTGCTCTGTAGTGTTTAACACTAGGCTTTGGCCCAATTGGCTAAATGGATAGAGGCAAAGCCTCTCCTTCAATGGACCAGCAAGAGTCAATATTCCAGACCTGACTGGACTTAGCCCAAGCTGGCCATAAGTCCTCAATTTGTGACTAACTGGGCTAATGAGCTCATAACATAATTGATCAGTCTTGACCCAAATTGGGCCAGGGACTATTTAATCCACCCCGGTTCTAGGGTACATCTCTTCACTCCTTTGATACTTGGCATTGTAATCCCTCAATGTCTTCAAAGAGGTGACGGGTCCCGATGACCACTCATGATATGGACTGTGGGGTCCTTAAACCCATGCCTAATGCTAAACTTCCTGGTTACGTGGAAAGCGGATAACGTCACTCTTTGACCCCGTGGAAAACGTCCAGAGCGGATCCTGGTCCTCGCAGAGCATGGCAGTGAACCCATGCGAAGCATCCAGAGCGGAGCCTGGTCCTCGCCTAGCACGGCAGTGAACCCGTGTGAAGCATCCAGAGCACATACCGGACTGTGGAGTCCTTAAACCCATGGACTATGACGTCCTTAACCTTGACCGAGATGTCTTAAAACTACCCATGGACCGCAATGTCCTTAAACTACCCATGGACCGCAATGTCCTTAAACTACCCATGGACCGCAATGTCCTTAAACTACCCATGGACCGCAATGTCCTTAAACTACCCACGGACCGCAATGTCCTTAAACTACCCACGGACCGCAATGTCCTTAAACTACCCACGGACCGAAATGTCCCTAAACTACCCATGGACTGCAACGTCCTTAAAACTACCCACGGACCGCAACGTCCCTAAACTAGAACAATTGAGCCCTCCATATGCTCTTTTGTCGGATCTAAACGGTCCCGTTTAAGTTGATCTTAGCCTCCAAAAATGGCTAACGCGTCCTTAAACCCTCAAACAGATTGGACTACGAATCCCCTAAATTAACTCCGGCTTGAGGGTACATCTCTGAACTCCTCTGATATCCGTCGTTGTAATCTTTCAACGTCGTCAGAGAGGTGATGGGTCCCGACGGCCATACATACGGTGGACCACTACGTCCCTAAACTGGAACAATAGAGCCCAAATGCTCTTTTGTCGGATCTAAACGATCCCGTTAAGTTGATCTTAGTCTCAAACTGGACTAACGTATCCTTAACAAACGTTTAAGTTGATCTTAGCCTCAAATATGGCTAACGTGTCCTTAAACCAAACCCCCAAACCCAAATTTAAGATAATGCGGATTTGGACTAGTCCACGCCCTACGGGTGACGACATAACTCAGTCTCCGTAAACAATCCACGGGCAATAAAACAAACACCCACGACACGAAGTGACCATCTGGAGAAGGAGAAAGTTGTTACCGCAACGCGGTAGCGTAATTAACTGCAGGGGCTTGCGCCTGCAGGGAAGAGCGTCCCCACAATCAAAAACCCCTCAAATGAGGGGGAATCTGACGAAGTCTGCTACATCGGACGCATCCGTCTAAACCTTCGACACATGGTGCCATAAATCAACTTGGCATCTTCGGAGGGGTGGACGGATAGCACCAATTAGCATCTGCCCCGAACGCCAGGCATTCGGACGTCCCGACGTCCCGGCCGCCGTTCGGAGGGGAACAGATTCTGGCACGCCCGGTGGGACCTTTTCTTCTTTCCACTCCACACTTCGTGTGTCGTGATTCGCGAACCAATCGCGGTTCGCTAATAGTTGCCCTTGGGTCTCAAAGTACTGAGAATTGGCATCTTGCTTATTGCAGAAACCAAAGGATCGATGGCTTTCATCCCTGCGAAATCCTCCAACTGCTCAGACGGCAACTGCAGCCGACGCTCTGCCTCGCCAGGAGGTATAGCCTATGGACCCCAAGCTGCTTCGCTGTTCACAATGCCGGTGGAACAGGTCACCCGCGCCACCACAGGATTGTTTTTTGGGACCATGATCCCACCGACAAGCTTTACCGCTCCAGTGCTGGCGAAGGAAGCTCTTAAGAAGTCGGTCTTTGATCGTCTTACCCCTACCGCGGCTCCTCTCAACGAGTCGCCCAACGTCAACGCCTCGGTCTTCTCTAGGCTGGGCCAGGAATCATGCGAGCTCATTACGGGGCCTACAATCTCAAAGAAGGCTGCTTCTAAGAAAGTGACCGCTCCCATCCCCGAAATCGCCAAGGCAACCTCTCCAGCCAAAAAGTCAGTCTTTACAAGATTGACGGCTCCGGCCTTTGCTCCCGCTTCCCAGAGGACATCGGTCTTCGATAGGTTAACGCCAACAACAACCCTCCATCCCCACAGGGAGCAAGACGAAACCATTCTTATATCTGACTCTACGCCGTCTGCTCGACGTCGTCATTGGCGCCGAATAAGGAAGGCTGGGGGCAACTCCCCCTCCGGATTGACTCCACCAGCCCCGGCGGTAGAAGTTGATGCTGCTGTTCCAACGGGAAACAGCTTTGAAATGCTAAATAAGGTGCGAAGGAATTCCCCTACCGCAGTGCTGAAGAGGTCTCCTCCCCCATCAGAAAAGGTTGTGGAAACAGAATCAGAACAACCCCGATCTCCTCAACGGCTGTCTTCCAGAATTTATAAGGTTTGGCGGCAAGCCCGAGATTCGATCATCGATCCAAACTTCTCTCGCCAGCACAAAAAGCCGAAAATCCAACCTGAAGCTGATCACCAGGCTAAACCCCAAAAGGCTGTTGATCAACTGACTCATAAAAGGAGGAGGCCAGAGAGGACCCCACAGCATGCAACGACGGCTAAAAACACTAGGCCTAGACGCCCTAAGTCTGGGGGCATGATGGTCCACACTGTATACATGGCCTCTGGAAAGGAGGAGAGCCGCACTTCTACAGGACATCGACCACTAACCCGATCTGTAACGAAATCCCAGGAGCAGCAACAGAAGCTTCAAGAAATGATGAATGCTATGGCCGCGCTCACCGGGCCAAAGGAAAACCCAGAAGCATCCTCAGACGCACGCCGGGAGGAAGAAACCGACGCTGAATTCCTTCGCCGGACACTGGAGAAAAGGGACAAAGAGGCGGCCGAACAAGCGGCCAACATACAACGGATGGGCCTTCTCTTTCAAGACGTGATAGGAATGATGATCCAGCAGGACCTACCCGCCGAAGATCCTCCGATTGTTCTTGAAGACGACCGAGGAGAGACGTCAAATCCACCACCAGCCCTCTCAACGGCCAAGGAAGAGACGATCTCTAAGGCTGACTTGGCTGACTACATAGCCCAGCAAATCCGAGTTCATCACGCAACTGAGGCAGCTGGTCAAACCGTGAAAACCGGGCGGCCGTATCCGAGCTGGTACGACCAAATCAAATACCCACAAGGTTATACGATACCGAAATTCCACGTGTATAAGGGGACCGGCAATCCCCATCAACATGTCGCCCAGTTTCGGGCCCTATGCGGTAACACCGGCGGTGACGATAAATTGTTGCTTCGCCAATTCGTGGGCAGCTTGTCAGAAACAGCGTTCGAATGGTATTCAGAACTCCCGAATGATTCCATCAAAACGTTCGCTGAAATGGAGTTGCTATTCACTCAGCGATTTGCAAGTGCCAGCGAACGCACTCCAATAACTGCACTTATTAACGCCAGGGTAAAACCGAGTGAAACCTGGGTCCAGTACGCTATACGCTGGCGGAACTTGTGGTCGAGATGTGAGCAGCGCATCGAGGAAGCACCTGCGGTGGGCATGTTCGTGGGAACTCTAGACCCTCATGCAACTATCTCCCAGTTTATGATGTTCTTTAAGCCAACCACATTCCAGGCTCTGATTGACAAGTTAGCTCAGATGGACCAGATGGGTCATAGACCACCTACACCGAAGTCGGAGCCTCGGAATGACAAGGGTAAAGGTAGGGCAACCTTTGTTGCGAATGCCCAACAGCAACCTAACGCCCCGAAATCGACGGATCAACTGGAGGAAAGACGCCGATACTATAATGAGAAGATGAAGCGTCCCTACTCGTTCCCACAAGACAAGACGAAGCGGTTATTCGAGTTGGCAATACGCAACAGACTTATAAACCTACCAAATCCAAGGCGACCGCCACAACCCACCGAGATGAATAACTCCAACTACTGCCCTTATCATCAGACGGTAAGTCATCCGATTGAAGATTGCTTCGTCTTCAAAGGATGGATCGAAGATCAATACCTTCAGGGGAAATTTGTACTGTCCGAAAAGTGGAAGGTGAACCCACCACAACCACATACTCCTAAGAAGGCCGATACATCGGGGGCAACCTGCTCCTTTATCGAAGAAGCTCCATGGGAGGTCGTGTTATCAACGAAGACCAAAAGAATGCTGAGAGACCTCCATGCATGCCCTGCGATCGAATGGAAGGACCCTCTTGAACCTCAAATTATCGAAGGGATGTTGAAGCCCCGCACCATTGCAAAGACTCGTGATAAGGGCCCAAATACTCACGCCCAACCGTCAAAATCTTCAAAGAAAAAGAAGAAGAAATCCAAGAAGCCCGCGAAGCTTGAAGACGAGCGAACAAACTTGCAGAAGCAAATCGATGCGCTGGAAGAATACAATCAAAAGGCGCGAACTCCTGTCACACTGCGAGAGTTCCTTAGTCACATCTCGCAAGATGGAGATGATGAAGAGAGCTCGTCGGACGAATCCGAAGAGTATGTGGCAAGTTGCAACGTGATCTCCCACTCGTTTACCGACGATGAGAAAACTCCTAGCACCAAGAAGCTAGAGACGGAGCCCGAGCCAGAGCGTGCGAGGCTGACAACGGAAATGATCAATGCCTTCTTAGACGAGATTCGTCTAAAAAGTAAAGCGGATCAAGAACGCGAAATGGCGACGCTAACGGGAACCAGAGGCGGGCGACTGGACGGAAGAGTGGAGTTACCCCTGCCAGAACAAAAGGCATCCGAAGTGGACAAGAAAATATTCAAGACAAGGAAAAGGTTCGCCAAAGCCATGTCAATGGGAATGATGCTACCACCTTCGGAAGCAAATACGCACGAAGGGGCGGAAAGGCACCCTGACTATTGCGCGTATCACCGGAAGATCTCACACCCCACGGAGGAGTGCGATGCCTTCAAAATATGGTGGCGAGGATATGTTATCCGTCAGCAACAGTTTAAGCGCATGAAACGCAAAAGCCGTCGGGAGCGAAGAAGTACTGTCGGAGGGCATAACAAGACTACTGGCAACTGTTACATGGTTGACGCCAGAGGGTCACAAGTTCTCACCTTCGGGAGCGACTCTGATGAAGAAATGGCTCTGGGCCCTCTCTTTACAGAATCCGTTCTAGGAAAAAAGGAGGAATCAGAGGCCTGCGAGAACATCCAGCTGCGCAACCGCACACTCCCGGAGAAGAATCTCTGGCCCGTCGGCCGAAAAGATAAGGGAAAGGAAAAGGTCATTGAAGATATCACTTTAGATGACCAGGTCACAAAAGAGCTAACTAATAAAGACACTCCCAAAAAGGGTAAGGTGGACTATAACATCCTCGCGCACTTAAGGAAACTACCCTCTCAGCTTAGCATTCTTGATGCCCTTCTATTATCAAAAGAAGCGCGAGACTCGCTTATTAAAGCGTTGCAAGAACCTGAACAATTCCAAGCCTTTCTCGCCACTGAAAGGATGAAGGATGAACTGGAGGAAGTACATACAGCCGACATCACGTTCGGTGATGAAGACCTCCTCCTCGGGACGTGCGACCACAACCGTCCCCTATATGTCTCCGGATACTGCCACGACATCAAGATAGGCAAAATCCTGGTGGATAATGGATCCTCCGTCAACCTCCTTAACGTTCGGGTGTTGAAGGAAATCTGCATGAGTGTGCAACACCTCGCTCGTGACAAAATTACTATCTCCGGTTTTGACTCTCAATCGTCACGGACTCTCGGATCTGTAATACTGACGTTACGCTTCGGACTTCTCGTCACAGATATCAAATTCCATGTCATTGACGCCAAGACCTGCTACAACGCCTTGCTCGGCCGTCCTTGGCTACACGAGTACAACATCATCCCTTCTACACAACATCAGTGTATGAAGTACTTCAAGGATGGTTTCGAGTACACTGTAACAGGCGAGTTAAACCCGTTTTCTGTGAACGAAGTTCGCAAATACGAAGATGCGAAATACTTTTTGCCAGATTTCGAGGATACAGAAAGGTGTCGCGACCCGGAGAACAAAGCCGCCGCCACCATCCCTGTTTTCGGGAGCGATACCGAAGAAGAGGAAGAGATAGTGTATATGGGGCCATCCCAACACAACAACCTGGGGGCACCCACCCCCATACCGGTCTTCGGGAGTGATTCGGAGGACGAGGTTAACGCCGTGTTCTCCAGTCGGCTGTCAATACAGGCACCCCTTTGCGATGACCATAGTCTGCAAATCACCATGGTACCGCAAGAACACTATAAGGATCTCGACGCGCTTCGAACCCACAGCATACAGGACCTGCAAACATTTTACGTCCCTCCCAGGCGAAGGGGTGAGAAGGTGATCTTATTTTACCAATCCTCAGAGTCGAAGGTGGAGAAAGAGATCTGGCACGGCGTGGACGTTACACTTGACAGGCTCCAACCCATCCGTCTGCCTAGATACTATACAAGTGGATTGAAGAAGTTATTGAAGCGCCAAGGAGTACCTTTAAAACAGACTGTGCGGCAGGCTCGGTTCTACAACAGGATTTGGGATGTCCCCGGGACTCAGCGCAAATTGCCCAATGGGAAAATGGAAACACTTGGGCTTGGGTACACAAGAACCGGAAAACGGGAGCGAGCCCACGGCAGCTACGCCATATATACCTTTGATGAAGAAGAGGGCGCCCTGTCAGGAGAGGCCAACCCCTCATCAAAACTAAACCCTGCGACCGAAGCGCCAAACCCGTTGTTTAAAGGACGAATGGGCAAGCCTACCGCGAAAGCGGATCAGAAAATTCGGGAAGATCACAACCACGAAGCGGCCATCTATGAGAAGGCCAGGACGCGACGTCTATTCCAACAGGCTGCACAGGCTGCAAAAGATAAAGATGTTCACCATCGTCAACCTGTCATACGAAAGGCCCGATGCAGGGACGGGAATAAATTAAGAAGCGAGAGAAGAAGTCGACAACAACGACGCAGGATTAGAGGGTTACGGGTATTGCGCGGCTCGGATTCGTCCCTCACGGAAAAGATGAGTCGAGCATACTCCTTCCCCCGAAACAAGACGGAACGGTTACTCAAGCTCGCCCTAAAACATCAGATGATCACGCTTCCAGAGTCTAGGCATCCTGAGCAAGCTAGCAAGGTCTCTCATCCGGGTTATTGCTCTTATCACCGAGCCATAGGACATCCGACCGAAGATTGCTTCACCTTCAAGAATTGGGTCGAGGACCAATACCGACGGGGTAGATTCGCTTTATCCGATGGTTGGAAAGTAACGCCGCCGCGAAGGCACGAGCCTAAAGCTACGAGAGCAGAACCGGATCCGCCTCGGTCCTGGGAGCGGATTCGTACCTGTTATACGATTACGATATTAAAAGAAGAGCCCGAGAACATAGATGACCTTCCCCGGTGCTTCGAGAACAGCAATGATGAGGTAATCTCGGAATTCCCGCCCGCTCCAAAAGAACTGGAAGACGGTATACATACTACCGCAGATAACCTCAGAAAGATTGAGTTGGGATCGGCAGAGGACCCGCGACCAACCTTTGTCAGTGAGCTACTCTCTGAAGAAAGGGTGGCCGCGTTAAAGAACGTGCTTCTACGGCATAAAGACTGCTTCGCGTGGAACTACTCTGAGATGCCAGGATTAGATCCGGAGGTCGCTGTGCACAGATTAGCGATATCCCCAGACATCAGGCCAGTCAAGCAGGCACCAAGAAGGATGCGACTCGAGCTTGAGATGAGCATCAACGCCGAAGTCAAGAAACTGATCGATTCTGGATTTATTCAAGAAGTCCAATATCCCGATTGGATCGCCAATATCGTCCCGGTGATGAAGAAGAATGGGACGGTGCGTATATGCGTGGATTTCAGGGATCTCAACAAGGCCTGTCCAAAAGATGATTTCCCTGTGCCGGTAACCGAGCTAATGATAGATAACACGTCCACTCACGAGATCTTCTCCTTTATGGACGGTTCCTCAGGATACAATCAGATAAAAATGCATCCCGAAGACCAGAAGCACACCGCTTTCCGGACCCCTTTGGGTGTATTTTGCTACAGGGTTATGCCCTTCGGTCTAAAGAACGCCGGCGCTACCTATCAAAGGGCCATGACAAAGATCTTCGATGACCTCATACATGACATCGTCGAGTGCTATATCGATGACCTCGTAGTGAAGAGCATGTCATACGAAGAGCATTTAAAGCATCTCGAAACCGTATTTCAACGCCTTCGGCAATACAATTTGAAAATGAATCCCCTCAAATGCGCGTTTGGAGTCTCCTCGGGTAAATTCCTGGGATTCATCGTTCGACACCGAGGTATTGAAATAGATCCGTCAAAGATTAAAGCGATTAGGGAAATGCCCCCGCCAAGAACCCTCAAACAGTTGCGGTCCCTCCAAGGGAAGCTCGCATACATCCGGCGGTTTATCGCAAATCTTTCAGGCAAATGCCGCCCCTACAGTCACCTGATGAAGAAGGGAACCCCATTCGTCTGGGATCAAAAATGCCAAGGCGCACTAGACGAGATCAAGCAGTACCTGCAGAACCCGCCGGTATTAGCTGCGCCGGTCAAGGGAAAACCCCTCATTCTTTATACAACCGCCCTCGAAGGTTCCTTGGGCGCACTATGGGCGCAAGAGAACGATCAGGGGAAAGAGAGAGCACTCTACTACTTAAGTCGAGTTCTACTCGGGGCAGAAAGCAATTACTCTCCCATTGAAAAACATTGCTTGGCGTTAATCTTCGCGATAACAAAGCTCAGGCACTATGCGTTGGCGCATGAAGTCCGTCTCATTTCAAAGGTGGATCCCCTTAAATACCTGATGTCAAAGGCTATATTGACGGGACGACTCGCTAAATGGGCCCTGCTCTTGATGGAGTTCTCGATAACATATCAACCTCTCAAGGCGGTGAAAGGCCAGGCCATTGCCGATTTCCTCGCTGAGCACCCGATACCGGCCGATTCTCCTTTGAATTGTGACTTGCCGGACGAGCATGCATTTGATGCGATTAGCGGTGGAAGCACCCGATGGGAACTCTATTTCGATGGAGCGTCCTCTATAAAGAAACAAAAGCAAGGTATCCCAATGATCAAGTCAGGGATAGGCCTGATCTTTGCGACTCCACAAGGAGGGATAATGCGCTTCGCCTTCTCCTTAACAGAGCCGAGGACAAACAATGAAGCTGAATACGAAGCCCTGATAGCAGGTCTCGAGCTTGCCATTGACATGGGAATTGAAGACCTCCTTATATATGGGGATTCTCAGCTGGTCGTTAGCCAAGTTAATGGTGACTACCAAACGTGCAAACCAGAGTTGGTGAGATACGGCGAAAAAGTGCAACAACTGTTGGCCCAAATTCCCTCCTACACTTTGGAGAACATACCGCGCGCAGAAAACAGCAAAGCAGACGCGTTGGCCAAGCTCGCTAAAGAACTGGCTGACGAGAACCTCGATGACGTCAGAATCGTAATACAAAGCCGTCGAGTGCTCGCCCCGGCAGAAATACCTCCGGAATTATATAAAGAAAAGGGATCGATTCAACAAGCGACCCTACAAACAAAAGACCGTGAGAAGGCTGAGGACTGGAGGGAAGTCTTCATAGACTACTTTAAGTCCCACCGAATGCCCGAAGAAGCGTCCTCAAGACATCAGCTTATGAAACGAGCTCTATCCTTCGCTTTCGTCAACGATACCCTGTACAAGAGATCGTTTGATTTTCTATGGCTGAGATGCTTGGGACCTGACGAAACGGAACGAATCGTTCAAGAAGTTCACGACGGACTTTGCGGTTCTCACCAAGCAGGCCCAAAGATGAAGTTAAAAATTAAACGGATGGGTTACTACTGGCCCACGATGATCCAGGACTGCCTCGAGTATGCGAAGCAATGCCACTCATGCCAGATCCATGGAGACTTCATCCACCAACATCCGAATCCACTACACCCAACGGTGGCCAGCTGGCCATTCGAAATGTGGGGGACTGACATAGTCGGCCCCATAGAGCCGGCATCAGCCCGGGGACATCGTTTCATCCTAGCGACAACTGACTACTTCTCCAAATGGGCAGAAGCGGTACCACTAAGGGAAGTGAAGACGGAGAATATTCTCCATTTCTTCAAAACGCACGTCATCTATCGGTTCGGAACCCCGCGACGGATTATCTCCGATAATGGGCCGGCCTACCGAAGCCATAAGATTAGCCGCTTCGCACAGCAGCACAATATAGACTGGAGATATTCGTCAGTTTACAACCCACGAGCTAACGGTCTGGCCGAGGCTTTCAATAAGACCTTGACGAAGATCATGAAAAAGACCGTCTCCAGGAATAAGAGAGACTGGCACGAAAGGCTGCAAGAAGCCCTTTGGGCTTATCGAACTACATTCAAGACGGCCACGAACACAACGCCATACGCGTTGGTATTTGGGACGGAAGCAGTTCTCCCCCTTGAGATAGAGTTACCCTCTCTACGAGTGGCAGTCCACCACGAGCTGACGAACGAAGAAAATGCTCACCTTCGGCTTGAGGAGCTTGAGGCCCTCGACGAAACCCGGCTCATAGCGCAACAACATCTAGAAGCCTACAAAGCAAAGATGACGCGTTCGTACGAAAGATTGACCAGGCCGAGGACATTCCGCCAAGGCGAACTCGTACTAGTGGTCAAAAGACCTATGATCCCCAATCGTGCCAAGCGGGGAAAATTTGAGCCAAACTATGAAGGCCCGTACATCATAGACAAGGTCTACCAGGGTGGAGCCTATCTACTCATGGACATGCACGGTGAAAGACCTTTCAGGCCAATAAACGGTCGCTTCCTAAAGAAATACTATGCTTAATAAGCTGCAGCCTAGGTCAATGATAGATGACGACGACTATGTCCGCTCGCTATCTTCCCAGGCTCGGACTTTACAAGCAGCAGCCGGCCTTTCTATAACAACGGACCGAAACGTCCTTAAACTATCTAGGACCGAAACGTCCTTAAACTATCTACGGACCGAAACGTCCCTAAACTAATGCCGGACCAAAACGTCCCTAAACTAATGCCAGACCGAAACGTCCTTAAACTAACAACGGACCGAAACGTCCTTAAAACTAACAACGGACCGAAACGTCCTTAAACTATCTAGGACCGAAACGTCCTTAAACTATCTACGGACCGAAACGTCCCTAAACTAATGCCGGACCGAAACGTCCCTAAACTAATGCCAGACCGAAACGTCCTTAAACTAACAACGGACCGAAACGTCCTTAAAACTAACAACGGACCGAAAACGTCCCTAAACTACTACCGCAGCATCCTTGGGCTGACGAGATAAAAAAAAAAAAAAAAAAAAAAAAAAAAAAAAAAAAATAAAAACGGTACGTCCATAAGCACAATGGGCACGGATGAAAACCTGAAAGGGCTCCGTGAGTAAAAACAGCAGGACTGCCGGCGAGTGTTTGTGAAAACCCGAAAGGGCGCAACCTCGTTAAAAGACACTTATAGGGTCCTCTCGACCTTGTAAGGAGAAACCACCTGCGTGAGATCCTTACGACTCACAAAGGAGCTGCACACTTAGGGATCCTCACGATTCCTAAGGAGAAAAACACACTTACGAGATCCTCACGACTCGTAAGGAGAACTCTCTTATGGGACCCTCACGGCTCATGAGATTTGAAAGTCTTAAGTTACAGAAACCTGAACCTGTTCTTAAGCAAATCCTCCACAACCTCCGATATTGCCCTACAAGCGGCTCCATACTGACCCTTGTATACAATCCACGGGCGCGAATTAACACTTCCCCAACAAAGTCCAACCCTTATAGGTCCTCTCGACCCATAATGGGAAAGTCCTCTTGTAGGGTCCTTACGACTTACAGAGGAGCACACACTTAGGAATCCTCACGATCCCTAAGGAGAAAATACACCTGCAAGATCCTCACGACTTGTAGGGAGAAATACCTTTGTGAGACCCTTACGGCTCATGAAGTCAAAAGCCT
The DNA here is from genome assembly GCA_030015575.1 of Agapanthus africanus. Taxonomy (NCBI): domain Eukaryota; kingdom Viridiplantae; phylum Streptophyta; class Magnoliopsida; order Asparagales; family Amaryllidaceae; genus Agapanthus; species Agapanthus africanus. The sequence continues at coordinate 370,908,718 of JASDDO010000010.1, forward strand.
TGGTTAACAGGACCCTTAACCCTGTTTGCTGAGCAACCTTTGTTCGTCATCGACAAAGGCAAATGATGATTCGCTCCTGGCAACATTCCAGTAGTAGCGATGCTGATGCCGAGATCGGTGCCTAAAATCCAGGCTTGCAGCGAAAAGCTAGCAAGCCACACATGCCTACAAAATAGCCGAAATGATGGGGCAACTTGCAATAAAAAGCAGCAAGTAAAAATGAAGGCATAAAAAATAGCCGAAATGATGGGGCAACTCGCAACAAAAAGCAGCGAGCAGAAAATAAATAAATAGCCGAAATGATTGGGCACCGCGAAAAATAGCCGAAATGATTGGGCAATCGTGATTTTCGCGATATAAAAGCTGAAATGATAGAGCATCGCGGAAAAAGAAATAAAATAAAAATAAAATTTATGCCCTACAGGTAATATTCCGTCGCACCCTGTACACAATCCAAGGGCGTAAACAAAGAAGGGATCATACTTCTCCCCCAGGTTTCATCAGAAGAAGAAGCCAAGTCTCGATGGGCCACAAGCGACCTAGAGATCATCCAAACACTCGTCTCGTAACAACGGACATGACTTCAAACGAAACGGAACAGCGGCAACCCCCAGTTCCATGACTCGGTGATATACACATCACCAAGAGTCAAACCTCCATTCCGTGAAATGCGGATACAATCAACAAACTTCCTGGTTACGTGGAAAGCGGATAACGTCACTCTTTGACCCCGTGGAAAACGTCCAGAGCGGATCCTGGTCCTCGCAGAGCATGGCAGCGAACCCATGCGAAGCATCCAGAGCGGAGCCTAGTCCTCGCCTAACGCGGCAGTGAACCCGTGTGAAGCATCTAGTGCAAACTTCCTGGTTACGTGGAAAGCGGATAACGTCACTCTTTGACCCCGTGGAAAACGTCCAGAGCGGATCCTGGTCCTCGCAGAGCATGGCAGCGAACCCATGCGAAGCATCCAGAGCGGAGCCTAGTCCTCGCCTAACGCGGCAGTGAACCCGTGTGAAGCATCTAGTGCAAACTTCCTGGTTACGTGGAAAGCGGATAACGTCACTCTTTGACCCCGTGGAAAACGTCCAGAGCGGATCCTGGTCCTCGCAGAGCATGGCAGTGAACCCATGCGAAGCATCCAGAGCGGAGCCTAGTCCTCGCCTAACGCGGCAGTGAACCCGTGTGAAGCATCTAGTGCAAACTTCCTGGTTACGTGGAAAGCGGATAACGTCACTCTTTGACCCCGTGGAAAACGTCCAGAGCGGATCCTGGTCCTCGCAGAGCATGGCAGTGAACCCATGCGAAGCATCCAGAGCGGAGCCTAGTCCTCGCCTAACGCGGCAGTGAACCCGTGTGAAGCATCTAGTGCAAACTTCCTGGTTACATGGAAAGCGGATAACGTCACTCTTTGACCCCGTGGAAAACGTCCAGAGCGGATCCTGGTCCTCGCAGAGCATGGCAGTGAACCCATGCGAAGCATCCAGAGCGGAGCCTAGTCCTCGCCTAACGCGGCAATGAACCCGTGTGAAGCATCTAGTGCAAACTTCCTGGTTACGTGGAAAGCGGATAACGTCACTCTTTGACCCCGTGGAAAACGTCCAGAGCGGATCCTGGTCCTCGCAGAGCATGGCAGTGAACCCATGCGAAGCATCCAGAGCGGAGCCTAGTCCTCGCCTAACGCGGCAGTGAACCCGTGTGAAGCATCTAGTGCAAACTTCCTGGTTACGTGGAACGCGGATAACGTCACTCTTTGACCCCGTGGAAAACGTCCAGAGCGGAGCCTGGTCCTCGCCAAGCACGGCAGTGAACCCGTGTGAAGCATCCAGAGCAAATACCGGACTGTGGAGTCCTTAAAATCCACGGACTATGATGTCCTTAACCTCGACCGTGATGTCTTAAAACTAACGATCAACCACCCCGATTCCCTACGGATTTTGCCTTGGTTTAAGGGTACATCTCTTCACTCCTTTGATACCTGGCGTTGTAATTCTTCAACGTCTTCAGAGAGGTGACGGGTCCCTGCAACCGCACATCGGACTGTGGAGTCCCTAAATCCACGGACTATGAGGTCCTTAACCTTGACCGTGATGTCTTAAAACTAACATCGGACTGTGGAGTCCTTAAATCCACGGACTATGAGGTCCTTAACCTTGACCGTGATGTCTTAAAACTAACATCGGACTGTGGAGTCCTTAAATCCACGGACTATGAGGTCCTTAACCTTGACCGTGATGTCTTAAAACTAACATCGGACTGTGGAGTCCTTAAACCCACGGACTATGAGGTCCTTAACCTTGACCGTGACGTCTTTAAACTACGATACCTGGAGAGATCCCTAACCCCGTGAAATACGGAAAAAGGTGATCACACCCGGCACTTGCAGGCCCTCACGACCTGTAAGGAAGAAAAACTCTCTTGAGATCTTTACGACTCTCAGGGGAAAACCCGCTTAAGGATCTTCACGATCTTTAAGAAGAACTCACACCTATGGGATCCTTTCGACCTATAAGGAGAAAAACTCCTTATGAGACCCTCGTGGCTCATAAGATGCAAAAGCCTTAGGAAACAGATCCTAACCCTGAATCCTAAGCCACGGCCGTCTTGCAAGAAGATTAAGATAGATTATCCGCAGAATGCATTCAATGAAAAGGAGACACGTCACTGAGAGGAAAATTGTATCTTTTATTCATGACCCAAAATGGATACAAAATACAATTCAAAAAAAAAAAAAAAAAAAAAAAAAAGAGATACTCTTATTCATGAGTATGTACAAAAAGAAAAAAAAGATACAAGTCCTCAAGCCGGCGGGCGGTGCAATAATTTCACCAGCTCATCATTTTGTTGTTGAGCTATGGCTTCGTGACGCAAGATCTCCATAAGACGCGCCTCCGCCTGAGCTTGCTGGGCCTGATATGAAGCGAGCCGGGCTTCAAGCTCCTTTTCAGTGGCCTTGTGAGCCTCAACTCTCTCGCGAGTAAACGTGGCGGCCTTATCAAGAGCCACCACCTCTTTGATGGACTCCTGAAGCACCCGCCATAGCTCATATGCTTTATTGGCCCTGGCTGTGAGATTGGCTTGAAGCTCGCCCAGCGCCTTAGAGGTTAGCTCCCTCTCCGAGAATTTGCGGCCAAGCCTCTTCTCACATGACGTCATGTTTGCCGCACATCGCGCTATCAGACCTCGCAACTCCGCTTTTGCAGCCACGGCTTCTGAGGAAAGGCGAGAACATTCAAGGGCGTACAAACAAGCCTCCACCTTCCTACAGAACTCTACCCAAACCCGCACCACCTCCTCGCTATGATAAGTGGCAAGAAAAGGGAGGGAGCCGTTAGCCTCAGCGGCAAATGCTTCGGCCGTCATCGTACTACCAGCGCGGAGCTCCTCGATGAAGGAAGATAGGGAGACAAGGCTCAATTGGGCCAATCGTCCTGAAGCCCGCAGAGCGTAAGGACCAGGCGGCATCACGATGCGCGATTCCAGAGCCGTGGAGACTGGCAAGGCTGTTCAGATTTGGCAGATGTTAGTAAAACTTTTAAACGCAGGATGAACGAGACTATGATAAAATGTCACTCACCGACAGTCATGCACGTAGGAGCTGAAGGTTCCCCCGGCCCTTCAACGACCTCGACCTCATCATCGGCTTCCAGAACTATAAGAGACATTAACGTCATTTCACAAAATAGTGACAATGCTATGATAAGAAAAAATGGCGAATGACACTAACCCTGCCCGGAGGAAAGGATGATACGCTGAGGGGGAATCGCCTGCGGGGCTGCCATCTCCAATAGACGCTGAAATGATTGGCGAGGCGATAGATCCGCGATCGTGGCTGCCAAACCGCGTAATTCTGGGAAAGATAAAAGATTTCAGACCATGAAGGGGTTACTAAATTAAAACGCAGAAAGATACCTTCGACACTCCTCCCATTCTGAGCCGGGGGGATAGCAGCCTCGACGGTCTCCGCCGTAACCTCAGGCTCCAAAAAAGGGAAAGTAGTCCCGACTACCTCACTTCCAGCCTTTGGGCCACCCTCAGCAAGAGTCATTGGGATGGCGGCCTCCATAAGAGCATCCCCCGAAGGGGCAAGCGCTCCCTGATCAAGAGCCGCCGCTGGAGGTTCTATCACGATAGGAGCAGCCTCATCAGCCCTCTCCACACCTAGCAAGGCCTCATTGAAAACTTCGGCGGGCTTTAGCTTTAAGGGGCCAGTAGGAAGCTCCCCCAGCGTTGAAGATTCTGCACGGTTCAAATGAAAATAATGATACAAACCCATGAGCATAAATAATCAGAAAGACTACAAAAGAAGCACAGCGTACCTATACGCAAAGAAGCCTTTAACATGGCTTCTTCAAGCCGCTTTTCCTTCTCAAGGAGATAAGCTCGCCGAGGCTTAAGGGTAGACTCATGACCACCGGTCCATAGAGAAAGTGCATCAGCTGCATCCTCTGAAGCGACCTGCTTCAAAGCCCTTTCCCCCCATTCCTCCAAAGGGCCGATAAATCGCCGCCGAATCCACGAAGGGTCCTCGTAAAAAATTACAGCGGGATACGACTTCCTCGGAACCTTGGCATCATGGGACGGGTCTTGCGAACGCCGTAAGGCCTCAGCCAGTTGTGCGGCCTCCTCGTCAGCCGAACTCGGAAGGAGGAGTGCAGTATCAGACGCGGGCAAGGCCAAGGGTTCGTCGTCAAGGATAGGCTCAGATTCCATCACAGAGTCGAGCGGGGTAGTAGCCACTTTCTTTTGTCGCTTAGACCCAGGGCCGGTCGCCGAAGATGGCCGCTTCCTCCCTTGCGAAGCCTTAAGGCGACGCTGGCCCACATCGCCTTCGATGCCTTCGTCCCTGGAAGACGTCGGCGTCGTCGACGCTGTGGGAGGCGGCGCCGCCACCGGCAGAGGTGCTGCCACTGGAGCCCGTCTACCTCGCGATCGAGAACCCAAGGGCATACCAGCTGTCGGAGTAAGGTCCACCCCGGACTCCCCTGGAATGAGCGCAGTGCCGACCTCTCTCAAAGGAAAGCGGACTGGAACCCTCGGTCGTAACCCAGTCCTGGGAGCTAGAAGAGGGACATCTCCACCAAGAAGCACCCTCCTTTCCTCAATAATGACTGGGTTGACTCGATGAAGATACCAGCCCGTAAATGCACCCACGCATCGGGGCATGTACTCGGCTTCGGGGACCATGAAATGAGAGCCAGTGTTCAGCCGCATAAAATGATGAGCGGCATCGCGAACAGCATCGAGCGAAGGGATCGGGGCGATTATAAAAGCCTCAAAAGGAACGGTCGTATCCAAGTTGCCGGGCAAATCGGTGCGGATTGTACCGCATAAAAAGGGCTGCACTATCCTGGCGAAACACCAAGTAGCCCGGTCTAATTGAATACAAGTGTATGGCCTCCCGAGGCTTCAGAGAAGGCGCGTCGTCCTTTGACTGGTCCCAAAGTTGCTGAACGGGCCCCGAAGGAGAAGAAAGAACTCGATCATTAAAGACTAACCCGCCAGCGGTGGCGTGCGGGGAAATCAGCACCCGAATAGCCCCTAACTGAGTTGGATCGGCAGCAGAAGCGCCCACCAGTCGCATGAGTCGCGGGAAGGTATAGGCATCGTAAAAAGCGGGCCTCTGATGCATAGCGAAAGACCCCAGCACGTGCATCTCAATCCATGACGTGAAGTAATGAAGCGAAAAGTTCACTACGTCTACGCCAGGCATAGAAGTATTAGCCGCAGTACCCAATCCATTATAGAGGTGCGCCAGGGCTGGGATGCCAATGGCCAACCGCGTCCCCTCCGCGATACGATGCGCCGGGTAGATGACCGAAGCCCTCATGAAGCGGCGATGCATCGGGATAACAAACCAGCTAAGCCAAACACTGATAAACCCCACAAAAAATGTCTCCTCATCCATACCGGGTGCTGCAATGGACTCAAAAGGCATCGGCGATACGATGGGGATATAATATTGTGGCAAGTCCGATTCAGCAGTCGGTAGCCTCTTCGGACCAAATCCAAAGGGGTCTCCGATGTTAGCAAACTTCGGAGCAGTCTTCGATACGGCATCCTCACGAAGGAAACGAGCGATGAAGCCCTTGAAAGTAACGCCCTGCTCTTCGGACTCGGTGAACAATCGGTCGAAGATACCTAGGGCCTTGATTAAACTGGGACGCTTATGGCGAATGGCATTCTCAGCAGACAGACCGTCAACTGGGGCAGACTCGGGCTCAAAAATGTACTCGTCAGGGGGCAGCAACTCCTCGTACATGTTACCCCTTATCGGCAATCCCGGAATTTCATAAAACTCGGCTAAAGAAATCGAAACCTCGCGATCTCCCAGAAGAAAGGTATTAGTGGGAAGATTCCACTGGTTCAGAAACGCCTTAACCCACCAAGCATGCGGGGACTTGTAATGGAATAGCGACGCGTATACGGCCTGATAAAGCCCGACTTTCTGCAATCGCGCCCGATGGGCAGAAAGAATGTAGCGAGCCCAAAGAAGGTAGCCCGTGGGATGCCTGGGAGTGAGCCCTATCTTATAAATCTGCCCCCACGGGTGGGCCTCACCCTGGCAAACGCGCCGTCCCAAGATGTCTATAGCCGGGATCGGATGGTTCGGAATGCCGGTCGTCGAAGGCTCCAGTCTCCCCGTTGGAGTCCAATTGGGCATTTCCACGGCGAAAGCTGTCCTTGGAGGATCCATCGGTAAAAATGGGAAAGTAAGCTCCGTTGGCACCGCGCAAAGAAAACTCCTGCGACCCTGAATAATCTGACTGTACCAAGGTCCCCATTGAAGAAGGTTGGCGCAGTTCGGGTCATGGGCTCTAATCATCGCCATCGCCTCTTCATCAGACGGTGACTGAGGAAAGGCTGCCTCCGAGCGAGAGAAAGGAAAGCGTGGAGCAGAAGTCATCGCACCTGAAAACCAATAAAGGAAGACCGTTAGAAGAGAAGTCGGCAACGTACATTCATGCATGAACATGAAGACTAAGTAAAGAAAGCAAAAACAAAGCTTCCTGGGACCATTGGCTACAAAACACATGGGCCCCACAGAATCCAGATGACGGCACATCAATAATAAGGCCAAAACGCTACAATAAGACAAAGGGAATGTCCGCATTTAATAAAAAGGTGGTAACCATGCAAATTCCCCTCAACGAGAGCTGTCTAGGGCTCTACAGAGAACCCAACAAAATCAAGGGAATTAAATTCCCACAGAGGGCATCATTACAAAATCCCCATTGCATTAATGGCAGAAGAACCGCCTCGAGCCGAGAGACCCCAGAGATTCTCTGTGTGAAGAAATCGAGTTCTTCGCTGGAATTTAATTCCTTACTAAGGAAAGGGAATTAAATTCCCAGAAACATTTTGAATGGAATTAAATTCCATGGATTTGAACCGCCATCACCGTCTCCCTAAGGGATCATCTGAACCCTAAGTGATCTACTACGGGAAGTCAAGTGGTCTCATATTTTGGTTAAATTACTTGGAGAAAAATGAGTTCTTCGGGAAACCCTCGATCTGGATTTTAAATCCAGAGAGGTTTGTCAAAACAAAGATGCTTCGATTACCATTACCTGAGGAAGAAGGGCCCTTTTCGGACAGAGTTAAACTCTGGAAAATCTTAAAACAGAGAACTAAGCTCTGGAAGAAGAGAATTAAATTCTCAAAGAAAAGTTCTCAGGGGAAGAAGATGGGCAAGGTGAAGGCTCCTATGAAGAGACAGAGCTATTTATAGAAGATAGTGAAAACGTTTCGTCTCCCCAGATCCCTAGAGGAATCCAACGGTCACAAGAGGTGACAGCGTTGCACTCACGTGCTGACACGTGAGAACAACGCTGTGGGGGCATTTGTTTCCTGATTTAAAATCAGGAAAGCTTCTGGAAAAGCTTCGGAAGAGGGTCACGTGCTTACACGTGACCAGCGGCCACGTGTTAACACGAGACACCTAAAAAAGCATCATCAGATCGAGTTCAGTCTCCTAGCTACGCTGAAGAAAATGGGCTTCAGAAAGAGTCACGTGCTCCCACGTGACCAGGGTCACGTGGTGACATGTGACATTTAAATGCAAGCATCCAAACACGCAAGTTCTCTGATCGAGTCAAGAAAAAGGGTTCAGAAAGAGTCACGTGCTCCCACGTGACCAGGGTCACGTGTCGGCACGTGACGTTCAAGGCAGCAAGCGCGCTTCCAGAACAACCAAGGAAAGAGAGTTCAAACAAAGGGTCACGTGCTCACACGTGACCAGGGGTCACGTGGTAGCACGTGATGTTTAAGCCGCAATCAGAAGACACAGCGCAGAAGGCTCGTTCCAAAAGGGGTCACGTGCTCACACGTGACCATGAATCACGTGGTCACACGTGACCGGCTTCCAAAGCCCATGTTGACGACAGAATTAAATTCTGAAGGAAATTCGAATCTTTCCAAAGGAAAGTAATTATTTGGGACTAATCAAATTAAAGATTCAGAGATGATTAAATATCATCTATCTATGGAAAATCTCGGCTTTGGGAAAGATTTCCCCCTTAAATCTAACCAGAATATCAAAGGAGAATCTCTGGATTTAAGATCCAATGGTGAATAAAATTCACCTAATAATCCAAAGGCCCAAAATGAATGATGGATGCAAATCAAATCTCCCAATGAAGATTCGTCAAAAACTGATTGATGCGGCTGCCTCTCCTATAAATAGGAGCCAAGAGACACAAAAAAGAGATACATGCGCAGAGAAGAAAAGGAGAAAAAGAGAAGAGTTTTGATACTTCGAAAAGACTCAGATCTTCTGCAAAAACCCTAGGTAAGAAAGGGAAGGCCTCTTGGAAAGAAGCAGAATTTAATTCTCAACAGAGTTTAACTCTGATAATATAAAAGCAGAAGAACTTATTTCTTCTCTCTTTGATAGAGGATCTGCAAAGTGCACATCTCCCCTTAAGGTTGAGAATTTAATTCTCAATGGGTTGAGATCCTGCCATGCAGATCCAAAACATAGAGAAGGAGTGCAAACTCGAGAATTTAATTCTCACAGAACTATAGGAATTTAATTCCTCCAAAATAAAGTGGGGCTAGACCCTATATCATGGGAATTTAATTCCTTCAGAACAAAAAAAAAGAAACAGGGTTTAACCCTAATTAAAGAACTTAGTTCTGTTGAAACAACGGGAATTTAATTCCCTTAATCATCATTTCCTCAAAAACTTTTATTAGGGTTTAACCCTATTCAGCCCTTCACATAAACGAGGAATTTAAATCCCACAGAAAATTCAGAGTTAAACTCTATTCCAGAATACAAGTCTTCAAAAGAAAGAAGGATTTAATTCCTCTGAAATTAAAAGTCTCTGGAATTTAATTCCTAAAAAAAAAAGAGGAGTAACAAATCCTCTGAAAAACCACATTAAGGCAGGGTCACGTGTCACCACGTGACCCCCCCCAAAAGCCCTACAGAAAACCCCTTTGAGGCAGCACCCCACGTGACCCACGTGACTTTCAGCAGAAGCCTTAACACATAGGCATTTGAATGCCCATCACGTGCTGACACGTGATGCTATCAAAGACACAGTAATTTCAGCAGAACAAATGAAGGAAGGGTGCTCTCACGTGCTGCCACGTGACCCCTCTTGTCTTAGTGTTTAACACTAAATTGAAACTCTCGAAATCAGTTGGGCCTTAGTGTTCAACACTAATTAAAAAGCTTTATCTGCAGTGTTCAACACTGATTACCTTAGTGTTTAAATACTAATCTGAGATCTTCATTTGCAGTGTTCAACACTGATCCGTTTTAGTGTTTAACACTAATTTGAGAAGCCTTATTGCTGGTGTTTAACACCAATTATTTCTTAGTGTTAAACACTAACTTGTTAACCGCATGCCCAGTGTTCAACACTGATTGCTCTGTAGTGTTTAACACTAGGCTTTGGCCCAATTGGCTAAATGGATAGAGGCAAAGCCTCTCCTTCAATGGACCAGCAAGAGTCAATATTCCAGACCTGACTGGACTTAGCCCAAGCTGGCCATAAGTCCTCAATTTGTGACTAACTGGGCTAATGAGCTCATAACATAATTGATCAGTCTTGACCCAAATTGGGCCAGGGACTATTTAATCCACCCCGGTTCTAGGGTACATCTCTTCACTCCTTTGATACTTGGCATTGTAATCCCTCAATGTCTTCAAAGAGGTGACGGGTCCCGATGACCACTCATGATATGGACTGTGGGGTCCTTAAACCCATGCCTAATGCTAAACTTCCTGGTTACGTGGAAAGCGGATAACGTCACTCTTTGACCCCGTGGAAAACGTCCAGAGCGGATCCTGGTCCTCGCAGAGCATGGCAGTGAACCCATGCGAAGCATCCAGAGCGGAGCCTGGTCCTCGCCTAGCACGGCAGTGAACCCGTGTGAAGCATCCAGAGCACATACCGGACTGTGGAGTCCTTAAACCCATGGACTATGACGTCCTTAACCTTGACCGAGATGTCTTAAAACTACCCATGGACCGCAATGTCCTTAAACTACCCATGGACCGCAATGTCCTTAAACTACCCATGGACCGCAATGTCCTTAAACTACCCACGGACCGCAATGTCCTTAAACTACCCACGGACCGAAATGTCCCTAAACTACCCATGGACTGCAACGTCCTTAAAACTACCCACGGACCGCAACGTCCCTAAACTAGAACAATTGAGCCCTCCATATGCTCTTTTGTCGGATCTAAACGGTCCCGTTTAAGTTGATCTTAGCCTCCAAAAATGGCTAACGCGTCCTTAAACCCTCAAACAGATTGGACTACGAATCCCCTAAATTAACTCCGGCTTGAGGGTACATCTCTGAACTCCTCTGATATCCGTCGTTGTAATCTTTCAACGTCGTCAGAGAGGTGATGGGTCCCGACGGCCATACATACGGTGGACCACTACGTCCCTAAACTGGAACAATAGAGCCCAAATGCTCTTTTGTCGGATCTAAACGATCCCGTTAAGTTGATCTTAGTCTCAAACTGGACTAACGTATCCTTAACAAACGTTTAAGTTGATCTTAGCCTCAAATATGGCTAACGTGTCCTTAAACCAAACCCCCAAACCCAAATTTAAGATAATGCGGATTTGGACTAGTCCACGCCCTACGGGTGACGACATAACTCAGTCTCCGTAAACAATCCACGGGCAATAAAACAAACACCCACGACACGAAGTGACCATCTGGAGAAGGAGAAAGTTGTTACCGCAACGCGGTAGCGTAATTAACTGCAGGGGCTTGCGCCTGCAGGGAAGAGCGTCCCCACAATCAAAAACCCCTCAAATGAGGGGGAATCTGACGAAGTCTGCTACATCGGACGCATCCGTCTAAACCTTCGACACATGGTGCCATAAATCAACTTGGCATCTTCGGAGGGGTGGACGGATAGCACCAATTAGCATCTGCCCCGAACGCCAGGCATTCGGACGTCCCGACGTCCCGGCCGCCGTTCGGAGGGGAACAGTCAGCAGCATCATTCCGGGGCTGGCCTAGCCCGTAAGACTGATCAGTAAAGGCATCGAACTGTCGAGTTACAAGTCAGGTTTCATCATTGATTTCCCCATACCCCCAAGTTATGTGTTCAAGTCAGGTATTGATAAATCTGGAGCTAATGCCAACACAGGATCAAGAAGGTACATGTTTGTCTGAATAGACAACAGGAAATGTCCGTAGGGACAACATGTCAAGGTTGTCGGCAATATTAACAAGATCGGTATCAAGTCAGGCTGTGATACATCAGGTCATATCAGGTAGTGTACATGGAATCAAATCATGTCAAGTAGTGGTGTATGTATCAAGTCGTGTCAAGTAGTAGTGTATCAGGTCATGTCAGGTAGTGCACAAGTATCAAGTGGGTGCTCATAATTAAACTGTAATAAGTATGGGTACACAAAAACAAGTATGGAGTGCTAATATAACAATAAAATGGAATAATGTGATATGGTATGCAAATAGATATAAATTCAAAGATATGGATGCACAATTATCGATTAGGGTTACATTTATAGTTCCAATACTAATTAGGAACACGGGATGTTAAAATCACAGTGTTATGTATTAATGTGATCTATGGATGCAGTTATATATATTTTAAATGAGATGGATGCAAACGGGTATCCGTAATCAGTAAAACTGTAAAATGGTAATGTAGGATGTACAACTAAGCAATATGTGATGTAAATATTCCATTGGGTGCAGTATGTTGTAATATAGTATGTAACAAGATAGGTTTGCATGCACTAGATGTGAACTAACTTGTACGGATGCATACGGATGTCGTAAAACTGTAAAACTAAACATGGAATGCCTGATTTAAAATACAAGTGTTATATTTATTCAAATAGATGTAAATACAGTAACATAGTATGTAGCAAGATAAATGTTTCCTGATTTAAAATCAGGAAAGCTTCTGGAAAAGCTTCGGAAGAGGGTCACGTGCTTACACGTGACCAGCGGCCACGTGTTAACACGAGACACCTAAAAAGCATCATCAGATCGAGTTCAGTCTCCTAGCTACGCTGAAGAAAATGGGCTTCAGAAAGAGTCACGTGCTCCCACGTGACCAGGGTCACGTGGTGACACGTGACATTTAAATGCAAGCGTCCAAACACGCAAGTTCACTGATCGAGTCAAGAAAAAGGGTTCAGAAAGAGTCACGTGCTCCCACGTGACCAGGGTCACGTGTCGGCACGTGACGTTCAAGGCAGCAAGCGCGTTTCCAGAACAACCAAGGAAAGAGAGTTCAAACAAAGGGTCACGTGCTCACACGTGACCAGGGGTCACGTGGTAGCACGTGATGTTTAAGCCGCAATCAGAAGACACAGCGCAGAAGGCTCGTTCCAAAGGGGGTCACGTGCTCACACGTGACCATGAATCACGTGGTCACACGTGACCGGCTTCCAAAGCCCATGTTGACGACAGAATTAAATTCTGAAGGAAATTCGAATCTTTCCAAAGGAAAGTAATTATTTGGGACTAATCAAATTAAAGATTCAGAGATGATCAAATATCATCTATCTATGGAAAATCTCGGCTTTGGGAAAGATTTCCCCCTTAAATCTAACCAGAATATCAAAGGAGAATCTCTGGATTTAAGATCCAATGGTGAATAAAATTCACCTAATAATCCAAAGGCCCAAAATGAATGATGGATGCAAATCAAATCTCCCAATGAAGATTCGTCAAAAACTGATTGATGCGGCTGCCTCTCCTATAAATAGGAGCCAAGAGACACAAAAAAGATAGACATGCGCAGAGAAAAAAAAAGGAGAAAAGGAGAAGAGCTTTGATACTTCGAAAAGACTCAGATCTTCTGCAAAAAAAAACCCTAGGTAAGAAAGGGAAGCCCTTTTGAAAGAAGCAGAATTTAATTCTCAACAGAGTTTAACTCTGATAATATAAAAGCAGAAGAGCATATTTCTTCTCTCTTTGATAGAGGATCTGCAAAGCGCACATCTCCCCTTAAGGTTGAGAATTTAATTCTCAATGGGTTGAGATCCTGCCATGCAGATCCAAAACATAGAGAAGGGGTGCAGGCATGAGAATTTAATTCTCACAGAACTATAGGAATTTAATTCCTCCAAAATAAAAGTAGGGCTAGACCCTATGTCATGGGAATTTAATTCCTTCAGAAAAAAAAGAGAGGGTTTAACCCTAATTAAAGAACTTAGTTCTGTTGAAACAACGGGAATTTAATTCCCTTAATCATCATTTCCTCAAAAACTTTTATTAGGGTTTAACCCTATTCAGCCCTTCACATAAACGAGGAATTTAAATCCCACAGGAAATTCAGAGTTAAACTCTATTCCAGAATACAAGTCTTCAAAAGAAAGAAGGATTTAATTCCTCTGAAATTAAAAGTCTCTGGAATTTAATTCCTAAAAAAGGAGTAACAAATCCTCTGAAAAAAAACCACATTAAGGCAGGGTCACGTGTCACCACGTGACCCCCCCAAAAGCCCTACAGAAAACCCCTTTGAGGCGGCACCCCACGTGACCCACGTGACTTTCAGTAGAAGCCTTAACACATAGGCATTTGAATGCCCATCACGTGCTGACACGTGATGCTATCAAAGACACAGCAATTTCAGCAGAACAAATGAAGGAAGGGCGCTCTCACGTGCTGCCACGTGACCCCTCTTGTCTTAGTGTTTAACACTAAATTGAAACTCTCGAAATCAGTGTTAAAATATTGTTGGGCCTTAGTGATCAACACTAATTAAAAAAGCTTTATCTGCAGTGTTCAACACTGATTACCTTAGTGTCAAATACTAATCTGAGATCTTCATTTGCAGTGTTCAACACTGATCTGTTTTAGTGTTTAACACTAATTTGAGAAGCCTTACTGTTGGTGTTTAACACCAATTATTTCTTAGTGTTAAACACTAACTTGTTAACCAGGATAGAGGCAAAGCCTCTCCTTCAATGGACCAGCAAGAAGTCAATGTTTCAGACCTGACTGGACTTAGCCCAAGCTGGCCATAAGTCCTCAATTTGTGATTAACTGGGCTAATGAGCTCATAACATAATTAAATCAGTTTCGACCCCCAGATTGGGTCAGGGACTATTCAATCCATTCCGGTTCTAGGGTACATCTCTTCACTCCTTTGAAACTTGGCATTGTAATCCCTCAATGTCTTCGAAGAGGTGACGGGTCCCGACGGCCACTCATGATATGGACTGTGGGGTCCTTAAACCCACGCCTAATGCAAAATTCCTGGTTACGTGGAAAGCGGATAACGTCACTCTTTGATCCCGTGGAAAACGTCCAGAGCGGAGCCTGGTCCTCGCCTAGCACGGCAGTGAACCCGTGTGAAGCATCCAGAGCACATACCGGACTGTGGAGTCCTTAAACCCATGGACTATGACGTCCTTAACTTTGACCGAGATGTCTTAAAACTACCAATGGACCGCAATGTCCTTAAACTACCCATGGACCGCAATGTCCTTAAACTACCCACGGACCGCAATGTCTTTAAACTACCCACGGACCGCAATGTCCTTAAACTACCAATTGACCGAGATGTCTTAAAACTACCAATGGACCGCAATGTCCTTAAACTACCCATGGACCGCAATGTCCTTAAACTACCCATGGACCGCAATGTCCTTAAACTACCCATGGACCGCAATGTCCTTAAACTACCCATGGACCGCAATGTCCTTAAACTACCCACGGACCGCAATGTCCTTAAACTACCCACGGACCGCAATGTCCTTAAACTACCCACGGACCGAAATGTCCCTAAACTACCCATGGACTGCAACGTCCTTAAAACTACCCACGGACCGCAACGTCCCTAAACTAGAACAATTGAGCCCTCCATATGCTCTTTTGTCGGATCTAAACGGTCCCGTTTAAGTTGATCTTAGCCTCCAAAAATGGCTAACGCGTCCTTAAACCCTCAAACAGATTGGACTACGAATCCCCTAAATTAACTCCGGCTTGAGGGTACATCTCTGAACTCCTCTGATATCCGTCGTTGTAATCTTTCAACGTCGTCAGAGAGGTGATGGGTCCCGACGGCCATACATACGGTGGACCACTACGTCCCTAAACTGGAACAATAGAGCCCAAATGCTCTTTTGTCGGATCTAAACGATCCCGTTAAGTTGATCTTAGTCTCAAACTGGACTAACGTATCCTTAACAAACGTTTAAGTTGATCTTAGCCTCAAATATGGCTAACGTGTCCTTAAACCAAACCCCCAAACCCAAATTTAAGATAATGCGGATTTGGACTAGTCCACGCCCTACGGGTGACGACATAACTCAGTCTCCGTAAACAATCCACGGGCAATAAAACAAACACCCACGACACGAAGTGACCATCTGGAGAAGGAGAAAGTTGTTACCGCAACGCGGTAGCGTAATTAACTGCAGGGGCTTGCGCCTGCAGGGAAGAGCGTCCCCACAATCAAAAACCCCTCAAATGAAGGGGAATCTGACGAAGTCTGCTACATCGGACGCATCCGTCTAAACCTTCGACACATGGTGCCATAAATCAACTTGGCATCTTCGGAGGGGTGGACGGATAGCACCAATTAGCATCTGCCCCGAACGCCAGGCATTCGGACGTCCCGACGTCCCGGCCGCCGTTCGGAGGGGAACAATAAACTTGCCTCGACAGATCAAGAAACAGATGTGTACGGTACATCCGACGTCGGCAAAATGTCGCGACGCACGTACGGCACACGCAACGGGTCCAAGAAACGCACAAGGGTGATCACGCAAGCCAGGCACTTCCTCTGGGTCGCTTGGATCGTCGACGACGATCCCGGCTCCGGCGAACTACGGCAACAGAGAACAAAACTTTAAAGAAAGAAAAGAAAGAAAGAAAGAAAGAAGGAAGGGGAAGAAGAAGAAGAGAAGAGGGATTATGTCATGCCCCGCTTCCTATTCTACGGTGAAGGGGACGCGACTGGCCCGCTACGTATTTACTCAGAAGCAAATACGCTAAGCGTAACTAAGCAATATAAAAGAAAATACACAAGAGGCAAGGTATAATAAAAACATCAACTTTTATTTATTAACATTCTTTTGTACAATGCATGAAAAGGAAATATAACTGAAATAAAAATGATGCCTAAACAATAGCATGACAGAAAATGAAAAGTACTGAATGGAAAATGTACAATGAAACTAGAGCTCTGGTTCTTCAGCAAACTGCTCCAAGTCTTTTGCAGATGGCTCGATCTCTGCCGGGTCCAAACCACCCGACGACATTCAAAGAAGAAAGAAATAGAATGTCGTCAGCGAACAGATCGCTCGGTAAGTCCAAAAGATAAGGGAGAAGTAGAAAAGAAGAAAGAGAGAGAGAGTAGCTTTTAATGTTGTATTATATTATTGTAATGTTGTATTAACGCTGTTGTTTGTAGCTTGGTACAGAAGAACGCCAGTGTATACGAGATGGGTCTCAGTATGCTAGAGACCAGGGCAAATGGAAGTACAAGGCTCCGTTATATAACCCGGAACAACGGCAATTGGATTCATGTTAGGTGTCTTAATCTTACCGTCTCGTGCCACTTTTAACACCTTCCGTACCAATCTACCCCTTAAACCCCGTAGTGTTTTATTTGTATTGTTTTGTACTGTAAATTGTATTGAATGTATAATTGAAAGACTGACCGAAACCATGATATCAGTAAACGGATGTAACCGTAGAATCATGTAAATGGAATAACTGGAGAACCATGTAAATGGAATGTATATCCATGGTTCAGTTCAGTCAAGTTGTATAGATTGATAATTGGATTCATGGATTCATGTTGAATTGTAATATTGAAAATTATAGATTGTACTTGAATCATATTCAAGTCAAATATAATCAGACTCAAACCCGAGTCAGACAATTAGAAATGTAAATCGAAGTCATGATTAATTCTTACCTATAATTTGCTAGGGTCCTTAGGGAAATTTATAAAACTTGAGGGGGTTTTATGTAAAAATACTTTTATATACTTTTTAAAATATACCTCAAGTATTCGTTATTCGTCTTTAGAGTTGTAATGAAGGTGGATTTTATATTGTGATATTTCTAGTGAAAATATCCTAATTTCATAAATAAAGGTATTTATTTGTAAAGTTGATTTATTTGGAATTCATAGTATTTTAGTGTAAAATTTATTCTTGTGATTTTTAGAAAAAGATGGAATATTTATATCATAACAAAATAGGTATTTTGATGATAAATATACAAAAATAATTTTAATAAATATTTTATATTCTAGAAATCTCATTTTCTTAAAATGTCGTATTTTAAATCTTTCGAGACCGAATGCTCCTTGCGGAGGTCTGAATCTCGCACTACTAAGTCCGAGGATGTGCGATAATCCGTACCATCCCGAACGGGTTCCCCAAAATGGGTTGTAGCGGCGCTTTGCAAAGATTGTAAAATACTAAATCCTTTAGAAAACGGTTTTATAAAGTAAATAGTATTTATTTGTAAAAATGTCAATTTTCCGTATTCTATGTTCTAGGGTCTCCTAAGTCAACTAGACTATTTCTAAATGGTCTAAACGACAACTTGTGAGATGCCTCAAATCATCTCTTCACCGCCAATTGTGGCCAGGTAAGTACAAGTGAGGAAAGGAGGGATCCGCTCACGAATCACCGTGAGACCGGCCTTTTAAAGTTACCTTTCTCACTTGCCTAGCCTAGACACCACAAAGTCTGGTTTAGATAAACGACCGATGTCCACAACTTATCGTATTTTCATAATAAGTGGTACTTCTTTAAAAAGTGTATCAAAACTAAATCTTTTAAAAATGGTTTTAATAAGTATATGGTATTTAAATGAAAATATTGTTTTCTCGTACTCTAAGTTTTCGATGGTTTCGTGTTAGGTTGTATATGAGTGTGTGAGGAGGTAGGTCGTTACCTCATGCTCTACTTTAAGTGTATAGCAAGTTTGATGGAGTTAAATGAAGGAATGGAACAATGTGGTATTTAAGTGAAAAATACGATAAATTGAAATAGCTATCATTTCATGTGATGAAACTTGATTAAATTGTTTGATTAATGTTTAATAGTCAACATGAGGAAGTTCATGTATGATTGTATTAGTGAGAAGTGGAATTTTATAGAAAACCGAATCGAAAATCGGATTTGTTCCGATTCCGTCGGGTTTTGTAATTTCGTATTTTGAGAATGGAAAAGAGAGATAGAAAAGGGACTTACGGGTTTTAGATTACTCAAGAGAGTGAGAGGGAACTAGAGGGATCTTCGGTGTGTTGCGTCGTCGCCGATAGTTCCTAAGATGATCGCCGGAAGTTCCGCCGGAATTTCGTCGGAGCTTCGCCTTGAGCTTGTTTTCAAAGTACATGATCTTTGGAAACTTTTTGAGAGAGTGGGCTCAGGATTTTGGGGTGAGAGGGTAGTGTGTAGGGTTGGTATTTATAGGGTTAGGCTAGGGTTAGGGTAGATGAAAAGTTTAAAATAAAAATGTGATAAAATGTAATAAAAATGTATTAAAAGTGGAGTAATTGGGATTTTTAAAGAGCTCTGGAAATGGTCTGAGGCTGAAATTTTGCAGGTGCATATGGAATATGAAAAGACACAACTTTCATGTTGGGGTCGTCGCCGGAATCGTCCGACTCGGGGGTGACTCGGCCGTGACTCGGTCGGAGCACTGAGTCGGCCGAGTCGAGGCCGAGTTGGCCGATTCCCGGCTGAGGCCGGCGGCCGGGATCCCCCCGACGGTTTATCTAACTCATGGAAATGTTACATCTTTGGGTGTAGTGGGGTTTTTGTGAGATATGCTCGTGTAAACTCTTGGTATTCTAAAGGTTTTAAAAAAAATCAATATTAAAAATAATGTGGGGTATGGGATTTGAACTCTGGTGGCTTAGTTCAACAATGCAAGGTATTACTAATGAGCTACAAGTTCCTTCTTGTAATTATGGAGCTAATTAATTACTTAAAGTAATAACAGTAAATATAAATACCCCAAGTATACATTAATTTTAAAGCAAATTTTTGTACACTAAAAATGGAGTTGTTACATTCTTTTAACTTGTAATTAAAAAGCAAAATAATTACTTATAACTTGTGCTCAGGCTAAAATACCCCTTTATGGATTTTTTTGAAATTTTTTTGTAAAAACTTGTATTGGAAATTTAGGGTTGTTACAGATTAGCTCACTGAAGTTTGTGCACTGGGTTCGCAGAGAGAGGTGGTGGTGTCGACGGTGATGAACGGAGCTCCGGCGAAGGGGTTGTTTGCTAGGGTTTCGGCTAGGGTTTTGTTGTTGGTTTCTTGGTGCAGGGTTGGTGCAGGGAAGGAGAACAGAGGAGATAGGGAGAGAAGAGAAGATGGGAATGATGGTGGTGTGAGGCTGGGGTCATCGGAGATGAGGTAATGGTGACGAGGTGGTGTGGGTGGTGATGATGGATTCTCGGGTGCAGTGGGGTTACTCGAGAAAGAAAAGAAGAAGAAGGAGATGGCGAGGAGGAGGAAGGGAGGCTCGGTGAGGTTAGGGTTTGATGAGGCAAAGAAGTTTTGGGGTTAGGGTTCGTAGCAGAGATGGGTCGAAGGTGAGGGCTTCGCTGGGTTTTTAAAGAGAAGAGGAAGACGGAGGAAAATATGAAATGGTGAAGGGAGGTGACCGCACTCGCAGGCGGTGATGAGATCTGCTACAGAAATCGCGAGAGGAGAGAGAGAGAATCACGAGTGGAGAGAGATAGAGAGAGAGCGAGAGGAAAGAGAGAGAGGAGGAGAAAAAATTTGGAGTGTAGCGGGGGAGAGAGAAAGAGAGAAGAGAGAGAGGAGAGAAGGTCTGCTGAGGGAGAGAGAGAAAGAATGGAAAAAGACGAGAGAGAGATGTGCTGATTGGTGGGGGAAAGATGTGGGGGGCCACGAGACAGAGAGACAGGAAAGAGAGAGAGAGTTAAAATCGTTAGGATTTTAGTTTTGTAAAATATTTTAGTTAGTTTAGAAATATTATCTGTTAACGAAATTTTAAATGTAAAATTTAAAATAAATATTAAATAAATTTGAATTTAGGAGGGATACAAAATATTCCAAAACACGCCCGGGTCGGGTCTAAAATTTCAGATTTAAAATATGAAAAAATATATGCGACGTCCAAATTTAAAAATGAAAGATCGGGTAACGAAAATGCATACCCCCAAGAACGGATGCACGTACGTGCGCGTAGCCATCTAAACACTTCCGTTTCACTGAACGAGACGAGAACAAGATGCAGATGCTACCACGGGGTTAGGGGTATCATGCAAGCCATGTTATGTAATTTTAAAATATTTTCTGTGACTTAAAATGTTATATGGTAAAAAATACAATGTCAGATAAAATGCCAGTATGCAGTATTCATGAAAATGCACATGTCTATGTAACAAGTCGAGATAATTCATAAATATGAATCAAACAAGTTCAAGCAAGCGGGTCGGGTCGAATGCAAAGTAAAATGTAAAATACCATTCGCACCCAAAACACGATAAATCAAGAAATACCACAAATAAGAAAAATACGAGAACTGTAATTGGTATAAATGAACTAGGTTGTTACATTTAGATCCAACAAAAGAGCATTTGTGCTCTATTGTTTAGTTTAGGGACTTTGCGGTCCATAATTAGTATAAGGACATTACGGTCCAAGATTAAGGACATCATTGTCCATGGGTTTAAGGACCCCACAGTCCAAGGTTAAGGACATCATAGTCCATGGGTTTAAGGATTCCACAGTCCAAGGTTGTTTAAGGACCCCACAGTCCAAGGTTAAAGACATCATAGTCCATGAGTTTAAGGACCCCATAGTCCATGGAATGTCTGGTTGTCGGGACCCGTCACCTCTCTTAAGATGTTGAAAGATTACAACGACAAATATCAGAGGAGTAAAGAGATGTACCCTTGAACCAATTTTGGTTGGGAGATCTGTAGTCCAATTGGGACTAAGATATGAGATTTATGAGTATATGGGCTCAGTTAATCTGAATGAGGGGTTTATGGCCAACTTGGGCTTGGCCCACTCAGTTAAAATGTTAAACATTTGACAATGCTGAGCATTGATTTGAATTCTGATAATATTTTTGTCTTTTATTGAATGCTGAGCATTCATCATAGCTCTAGGGTTTTATTTTAAAGAACAGTTTATGTTCTATCAGCGCGCACGTGAGAAACACGTGGCGCGCTTGGCGCTAGCGCCAGTCAATGAGCGCAGTGCGCTATATTTGGAGCGCTGAGGCGCTTCTGTTATGTAGCGCACGTGAGGAGCACGTGGCGCGCTTGGCGCTGAGCGCTAGTCAATGAGCGCAGTGCGCTATATTTGGAGCGCTGAAGCTCTTTAAAATTAATAGCGTCAAGGCTCTGCAGCGCTTTGCGTTAGATGTGGAGCGCTGAAGCTCTTTTAAATTAAGAGCGCTTTGCGCTAGATGTAGAGCGCTGAAGCTCTTTTAAATTAGGAGCGCTAAGACTCTTCTTTTATGCAACTTAGATCAGTTTTGTGTCCTGAGAATTAAATTCTCTTTTTATAAGAGACTTTGTCTCAAGGTTATAAGAACAAAGTTCTTATTTTATAGGAGATGTTTCAATCTCTTATTTTGGTAAAAGACTTTGCCTTTATGGATCTGTGATCCTAAGAGAATTGAATTATTCTCCCCCATTTTATAATGAGATGTTCATGATCTCTTTGTGAAAGACCTTAGTCTTATAGATCTATGATCTGTGAGAAGAATTATGTTCTTCTTATTTTATGATGAGATCTTTTGATCTCTTTGTGAAAGACCTTGGTCTTGTAGATATATGATCTTAAAGAAAGAAGTGAATTCTTCTTTTGATATGAGACGATTTCGTCTTCTTTATACCTTGAAGAGAATTTTCTTCTTCTATCGAGAGCTTACTCTTCTTTCTGAGATTTCTCAAAGTTTATGGGGGGTTCCTCTATATGTTTTTCTCTATGTTTTTTCTTTTCCTTTTTTTTGAAAAGAAGGATCATTGGTCGTTGGGACCCACCACCTCTCCGACGACACTGAGAGATTACACCGCCATATATCGAAGGTGTGGAGGGATGTACCCTTTGAATCATGTCCCACTCATTAGAGGGAAAGAACAAGCTGGATCTTAAGCTTCTCGCTGCTGAAAAAGGCTTCTTTGAGTTCGCGCACGTGTTGGGCGCACGTGCGTCGCACGTGTTGGACGCACATGTTTGCACGTAGCGCACATAGAGCTTGCGCATATGCGCATTATGGGGGGAGCATGCTCGTATGGAGAAATAATCTTCTTTGAGTATTATGGAATACTCCCACGTGCGTTGCACGTGTTTGGCTCACATGTGTTGCACGTGGCGCGCATGTGGCCGGCGCACGTGCATTGCACGTGGCGCACATGGCGCTTGCACATATGCGCATTATGGGGGGGGGAGCAAGCTCCTATGGAGAAATAATCTCCTTTGAGTATTATGGAATACTCCCACGTGCGTTGCACGTGTTTGGCTCACGTGCGTTGCACGTGGCGTGCATGTGGCCGGCGCACGTGCATTGCACGTAGCGCACATGACGCTTGCGCATTATGGGGGGAGCAAGCTCCTATGGAGAAATAATTTCTTTTGAGTATTATGGAATACTCATCCTTTTCTAAGAGATATCCCCTTTTATTTATATGGGAGTGGTAGAGAAGAGATCTCTGTTTTTCCCGATGTGGGACTAAAAATGCATTCTCCATGTAGTAGAGCATTACTTTAGATTACACGTGCGTAGCACATTTACTCATAACTTTTGATCCCGGATGAATTATGAGGCCCATAATATATCAAATCGAATGATTTTTCGAGACACTTTTGATACCATCATAATTTAGCTGTTTCTCATTTGGGAGTTTGTCAAAATACAACCCGGAAAATACTGGTTCGCATTTTCTTCATTAGATTACATGTGCATAACATATTTGCTCATAACTTTTGATCCCAGATGAATTATGAGGCCCATAATATATCAAATCGAAGGCTTTTTCGAGACGCTTTCGATACCATCAGAATTTAGCTGTTTAACATTCAGGAGTTTGTCAAAATATAGCCCGGAAAATACTGGTTCATATTTTATTAAGCGTATCACTGCCATTTGATACCTTGGGCTCTTTTGCGCAGAAATTTTTTGGCGGGAACAAATGCCCCCACTAGTTTGCCCACATAAATATATACGTGGGTGAAGTAGTGCAGAGTAATTCATAGCGTATGACCAGTTTTGGGTTGGTATATAATTTTCAGAATCTCGATCTGAGAAGATAACGAGCGGACACAAACGTCGTCATTTATCATTGACTCAAATCTAGACTCTTAAGGGATATAGTTACAAACCCTCAGCTCCATGAACCGTACCCTTCTATTTTTTTATGTTTTACTCTAGCGTGAAGTAGTTTATATGCTCATGAGCAACTTCTCCATTTCAATGGCATCTAGCTTTGGCAAGTGTGGCTCATAGATGGTAGATAACAGTTCATCTTGAATTCTTTATAAGGTAGCGATGGATTAAGAAACAGGGTTAGGATCTGTTGCCTAAGACTTTCCAACTTTATGAGCCGTGACGGTCTCATAAAGGCTTTTCTTCCTACGAGTCGTGAGGATCTCGTAGGTGTCTTTTCTCCTTAGGAGCCGTGAGGACTCCTAAGTGCGTTTTCTCTTGAGAATCGTAAGGATTCCACAAGAGAATTTTCTTTATGCGTAGGGACACTAATTTTCCCGCAAGTTGAGACGAATCGAGAGATTCTCGCAAAGACACTGATTTCTTTGCGGGTCGAAACGAATCGAGAGGTTCTCGCCAAGGACGCTGATTTCCCTGAATTGAGATAAGAAGCGATGGCTTAGGAAACAGGTTCAGATCTGCCGCCTAAGACTTTTCAACTTTATGAGCCGTGAGGGTCTCATAAAGATTTTTTCTCCCTACGAGTCGAGAGGATCTCGTATGTGTATTTTCTCTTTAGGTATCATGAGGATTCCTAAGTGTGTTTTCTCTTGAGAGCGTAACGATCTCACAAGAGAATTTTCTTCCTTACAAGTCGAGAGGACTCGTAAATGATTGATGAGTTGACCTTCTCCCGAGTTAAAGCATTGCTTCAATAGGGAGGTCGAGGGTTGACTTTGGGTTCTCTGTGCACCGCCGAGTCATGGAACTGGGAACTTTGCCACGGCTCCGCTTTGCTGATGTTGTATATTCCTGCAGAGACACTGATTTCTCTGCGGGTCGGCGCGAATCGAGATGTTCTCGTCAAGGACGCTGATTTCCCTGAATCGAGGTATTTGCCAAGGACACCGATTTCCTCGGAGTTGAGACGAATCGAGATATTCCTGCAAAGACACTGATTTCCTTGCGGGTCAACGCGAATCGAGATGCTCTTGCCAAGGACGCTGATTTCCCTAAATCGAGGTATTTGCCAAGGACGCTGATTTCCCTGAATCGAGATTTTGCCAAGGACACTGATTTTCCTGGAGTCGAAACGAATCGAGGTATCCCTGCAAAGACACTGATTTCTCTGCGAGTCGACGCGAATTGAGGTGCTCTCCTCAAGGACGTTGATTTCCCTGAATTGAGGTTTTTGCCAAGGATACTTGTTGAAGTCCAAATTTGCACCCCGGTTGACCGAGTCAAAGTCAAGGTCAACCCCCAAGCTAGGTGGACCCAAGCCCAGGTCAAGCGAGCCCATTCCCAAGTCGAGCCCGTGGCCAGCCTCCCCATGCCAACAACAAAATCATGTAATAAATAATTTTTATGTAATTTTTTATACATGAATGTATGCAAAATGGGCATAAAGCCAATATTTTGTAAGCGCATGGCTTATGTGCAAAAATGAAATGGCACATGAGCCATGAGATAGGCAAAACGCCATTTTGTGAAGCCCAAGGGGGTATATGTAAATATGTAAGCCTATATAAGGCAAAATGATGATGAATAAAGCAACACTTTTCATTCCCCTCAAAAAAAATCTAGGGTTTGCGCCTCTTTCCCCTTTCTGAAGGTTCCAAACCTTCTTCTTTCTTTTGAATTAAATTAAGAGTTTCACTCTTCCTTTTGCAAAACTAAATAGTTTTTAACCACAAAACCCACAAAAGGGAACTTGGATCTACCATCAGATCTCAAAAAGAAGAGAATTTTAGATCTCACATCTCTTGATCCAGCCAACAGAGGAGGAAGAAGAACCCATTTCCTCAACCAAAACATTTTTAGGAGTTTAACTCCACTCTAAACCCTATTTCTGGGACTAAAAGCCCCTTTTCCTCGCCAGCGCCCTGCGCTCAAGCACAAAGCGCCCACGTGCCGACACGTGGCGCGCTTGCTCTCAAGCGCCCAGCACTCGAGCGCAAAGCGCCCACGTGCCGACACATGGCGCGCTTGTGCGCAAGCGCAAAGCTCCCACGTACTGACACGTGGCGCGCTTGCGCTCAAGGCGCGGGCCCCATGCATCCTTTGGATGCTTTTCCCCCTCTTTATATATATATATACATATGCATACGTATGTACACATACACATACACCATGACACTGTCCCCCCCAAAATTTTTTTTGGGCCGGGGCGCTGCTAGCCCCCTTGACCCCCATCCCGCTATCCAGGTAGCGGGACCCCTGTAAAAACTCTGCGTGGTTCCCGATATATCCAAGCCCCATCCAAAACAAAACACACGTACACTACACATTGAGTTCGCATGACCAGTTTAACCCGTTAATCGGAGGTTCCCTCGCCCCAAAGGCGAGGGGTAATTAACGGCAGCTTAGTCCGCGGCTGCCGGAGATTCGGATCCCCACAATCAATAAACCCCGGCCTACCCTAGACAGGAAGAATCTGTAATACGCCTGACAAGCGCGCGCGTATTCCCATCTCAATGGGGTGACGAAAAACACCCTACAATACTGATTTCCTCGGAGTTGAAAGGAATCGAGGTATTCCTACAAAGACGCTGATTTCTTTGCGGGTCGATGCGAATCGAGATGCTCTCGTCAAGGACGCTGATTTCCCTGAATCGAGGATTTTGCCAAGGACGCTGATTTCTTCGGAGTTGAGACGAATCGAGGTATTCCTGCAGAGACACTGATTTCCTTACGGGTCGACGCGAATCGAGATGCTCTCGTCAAGGACGCTGATTTCCCTGAATCAAGGTTTTTGCCAAGGACGCTGATTTCCTCGGATTGAGATGAATCGAGGTGTTCCTGCAAAGATGCTGATTTCTCTGCGGGTCGATACGAATCGAGATGCTCTTGTTAAAGACGCTAATTTCCCTGAATCGAGGTTTTTGCCAAGGACGCTGATTTCCTCGGGTTGAGACGAATCGAGGTGTTCCTGCAAAGACACTGATTTCTCTGCGGGTCAATGTGAATCGAGATGCTCTCATCAAGGACGCTGATTTCCCTGAATCGAGGTTTTTGCCAAGGACGCTGATTTCCTCGGAGTTGAGACGAATCGAGGTATTCCAGTAAAGACACTGATTTTCTTGCGGGTCGATGCGAATCGAGATGCTTTCGTCAAGGACGCTGATTTCCCTGAATTGAGGTTTTTGCCAAGGACGCTGATTTCCTCGGATTGAGATGAATCGAGGCGTTCCTGCAAAGACGCTGATTTCTCTGCGGGTCGATGCGAATCGAGATGCTCTCGTCAAGGACGCTGATTTCCCTGAATTAAGGTTTTTGCCAAGGACGCTAATTTCCTCGGACTGAGACAAATCGAGGTGTTCCTGCAAAGACGCTGATTTCTCTACGGGTCGATGTGAATCGAGATGCTCTCGTCAAGGACGCTGATTTCTCTGAATCGAGGTTTTTGTTGGATATAGTGCCCTCAAAGTCAATTATTGGATCGCAGGTATGTGATTGCAATGATTGAGGGAGGACCTATGCAGGTAGGACAGTCTTACTCGAGATGATAGTATGTTATCTGGTTTGCCTTTATCAGTCGTGTACAGCTTTAGGTGACATGATCACTATTACACGTTGATAGAGCCCTTAGGATCCTGCTTGACTACCAACAGTATGATGGCGATCATATACGTGAGAGTTGGGTAGTCCATAAGCACATCCTTAAAAGTGGTCCCTAGTCGTAGGAGTTTCGAGACAGGGCATCGATACTCCAGAGTAGACTAGTGTATACAGTCGAGACCCTGACGAGGGGAGGTGGCCGGTCTCACAAGCCATTGGTGTCAGTTGGATCACCTAAGATGTATACAGGTGCTCATTGGGTTATGAGTACACCGGACAGGACTCGCCGGGAACCTGCTAGTTGGTATGATACCTAGCGTCAGATAGCAGTTCCCTGGTGACATGTGTACAGGTTAGTTCATCGACCTGAGGTCGTCATTTGTCTCGTGTGAGTTCCCACTATTCTTTGATTTCTATCCTACCACGGCTCAAAGGAGTCGTGCAAACAGGTTTTTTTTGGGTACAGTCCCGAGCCATATGGAGGCAAGTGAGCGGATCGGCAGGGGATTCGTCTCTCCCGGTATTGGGGGTGAGATCGCGCTGTGTCTAGGAGAGCCATTACACCAAGTCCTTGGCCAAGGCAGGTGAGAATTACTGGTAAGTATTCCAGTAGTTTCTCAGGGTGTTCAGGGCTACTCTCCGACACGACTTATACCGCTATTGGGGGTCTGACGTTACCAGCCCCCTAGGCCCGATATGCGATGCTCATAGACGAACGGACTGGACTGTATGTATATTGTCACTGATAGGCTCAGTAGGGTTCAAGGATGAGTTCGCTCATCAGCTTCCCTTTCGGTCAGTACATGGGCAGCCGTTACGCACTGCTAGTGCCGCTGACGTACTTGTGGTTAAACCCACTGCCAGGGTACTGACGAGTCTTTAGAGTCCCCTACAGATAGTTTCCCAAGTTCGGGCGAAACGTTGTAGAGGCCGTATGGTTTTATGGCAGGGTTCGAAAATGCACGTGCACTTGTGCACGTGCCATATTTCGGACAGATAATACTGGTGGGCTTTGGTTTAAGCCGGATCCATGTATTATATTGAGTCGGAATATTTTAGTCTCTCATATTCTTATTCGGTTGGAATACGGATACAGGTATGTATATACAGGTGATGGGTATTTTCGTAATCCGTTACGAGAATATTTTAGAAGATGCATTTCTTTTGGTTAATCATTTTGGTTTAAATGATTAAATGGATTTTGGAAAGGGTGACTCATTTTGAATGACACATTTCTTTTAGCATGTTCATTAATGACTCATGATAGAATTAGTGTGTTTTGTTTTGGGTTTAGATATTTGAGGAGATATTTTCTTGAGATATTTTTCTTTCTCAACCTTATATATCTATTCACAAGAGAAGAAAAAGATAACACACAAGTTTATGAGCTTAGTTTTTCTTTTGGCTCACTAGTGTTTCATGAGTTCATAATTTCCAATCCTAAGCATCTTCTTCAACCTCCACCCTAACCCTCTCATGCGATGAGAACCCTAGGGTGTTTGAGACAAAGTATTCTACTCATTCTCTACTTCATCTTGATCATCTCTTTTAGAAGACTTGATGACCGAGTTGCCTCGGTATAGAGGCGGGAGCCCGTTTAAAGATCCGTTGACGTGGTGCCACCTCGATGAGGAGACAAGAGATCGGAGTTGCCGCGAGAAGCGTGGGATGATGACTAAAGACCGAAGGACTCGGATCGATCGGTATAGCCTTTCTATCGATTATGCGATAGCGCCAGTTATAAAAGTTTTTGTTCCGCATTTGGCGTCGGAATGACGGCCGGGGCGCTACCGTAGACTTACATGGTTTCAGAGCCACACCATTAACCTTTACTAACTTGTTCTAACGTGTTTAAAACATCGATCGAACGAAATTTCCAAAACCGCATTTTGCATGATAAAGTTTCTGTCGAATTTTTAAACTGGTCTAAAAATCATTTTGAGCATCTCAGAAAATCGTGCAGGCTTTTTTAAGAATACTGTAGAAATTTGGTAGACTGAAGCTTCCAAAGCGTCGCGGAACCGCCACACAAACCATGGTTTGGCCGCGGTTCTGCCGCCGTTTTGGAGCAACAGTGAACCATTTTTCTACAGTAGGGTCTTTCATGTAAAATTGTGGTTTCTGGAATACTTTGTTTGGGCCCAGATTTTGTTTGAGTACTGGAGTTGTACGTGGGGCCCACTTCGGGAAGTTTTGTCGATCGGAATTTTAAACTTGTTAGTTTACAGTACTTACATTATATCTCCGACCGTGAATGTCATTCGAGTGGTAAATTGCGTCTAATTGCTATAGTTCTTTTAGACGGGTTTGCGAACGTGACATTCGCGTTGATGTTCTGTGTTGTGCTGTGATGTTGCGGATTTGTCGTGGTGGATAGCTGTGTGCAATGGTAGTGCAGTTTGGATTTATTTGTACATTTGATATTGCGGGGCGAGCGTCCAACATGTGGACTGCCGTCACTGCCTGTTTGTATAATATTCTTTTAGGACACGATCGGGCTGAGGTCGATGTACCCTTTGTACATATTTTTCTTTTCTGTACTAGGTTTACCCCGCGACGGAGTGCACGGATAGCCGGGTTCTGGAGGGCAACAGGTCCGTATCTCATGGCTTTGAGAGGCAAAAGGGCCTCACTCTAGAATTGACAGACTATTCGCCGCACTCGTAGGGGGTACAGGTTGACCCAAGAAGGGGTGCTCAAGTTACCGGATTCCGTGAAGTGCAGGGTGGTCCATTCACTTTGCTGTAGGGGGCTGCCTCGCTTCAGGTTTTGGCGGGTAACTTGCCGCACCCATAGGGGTCTAGGTTTCATTGCACAGGCTATCCACACGACCAGGGGAACGTCGGGTTTCAGCAGCGGCTCTGTGAAACCCGGGGATCCCAGATTATCTGTATTGTTCTGTGATGCTTATTACTTTTCTGTAATGTTGCATATTATCACACCTGGAGCGATTATTGTATATTGGTATATATACTAGTAGATGTTGTATATGTTTTACACCCGCGCTAGTCCAGTCCCCGCTCTGTCGTTAGTTAAGTAACCTAACGGGTGATGACGGGACCCAGTGACAAATGCGGATGGCATATACGTACATTTTATTTTCGTTCTTTTCTGGTGTGATTAATTGATGGGACTGTGTTCATTCTGATCAATGTAAAGAAAAACAAACCTGTTTGGACGTTGTTGGAACAATTTTAAAAAGTGTTATTACAAGGACGTTTTCTTTTGTTTTGCATAGTGGTATTCAGTTGGAATATCTTGCACCCCATTCGACGAGGCAAGGACCGAGATCCCTTCACCGGGAGTGACCCCTTGGACAGAAGTTTGCGTCAGGATAATAACTTCACTATAGTCGATTACATATTGCATTGCATCGAGGTATTCAGTTGGAATATCCTGCACCTCATTCCACGAGGAAAGAGCCGAGATCCATTCACCGGGAGTGACCTCTTTAGCGAAGGTTTTCGCCACTATATTTTTATAAAAAGCTATCAGGTTCCTTCAACGAGATCAAGTTCATTACGTTAAAGGTTTTTCGCCAAAATCCAGCCGTAGCCCTCCATCATTTCAGTTGGGTATTC
Source organism: Agapanthus africanus (assembly GCA_030015575.1). Taxonomy (NCBI): domain Eukaryota; kingdom Viridiplantae; phylum Streptophyta; class Magnoliopsida; order Asparagales; family Amaryllidaceae; genus Agapanthus; species Agapanthus africanus. The sequence continues at coordinate 370,939,707 of JASDDO010000010.1, forward strand.
AGTAGTATGCAAGCTATGTATTTTGACCAACGCCAAGGCATAGTGTTTGGTAGCTGCTGGGTATTCATCTGTTGCATTGATAGATGAGTTAGTTTGGGGCAGTCGTTCTGCCATTTGGCCAACGTCAGGGGCATGTGCGGATGGGTTCAAATTGACAAGATAATGATGGGTAGAACTTGACATGTGACTTATGGCATTTTGGCCAACGTCAAGGTCATAAGAGCATGGGGCAAAAATCCATATCGGGAGTTTCTAAAGAAACTGAAACTTGCCAGGCATGCGCATACCTTCTGGAGTGTGATAACGTGAGTGGATACCTTCACGTTATCATGCGATGAGAGTTGGATCCCGATTCCCACTGATGAGTTGGTTTACTCTTCGAGTGATCTCGATTGATTCTTCTTTCAGGTTTGGAGGAGAATTTGACAGTACAGTGGGAGGTTTCCTGATTAGATAAAGTGATAACCATTCTGATCTAGGTTAGAGTGCACGCAGAGTGTTTCTTTTCTCTCTCTTTTTGGCAGTGATCTTTGATCGACCCTAGACTATGACTCAGTGACCAAGTTGACCGAACCTTCTTAAAATACTGGCTTTTGGATTGTCTGAGTTGCATAAGTCATTGCCGCTCCTTCTTTTACCCTTTGCATTTCTCAGAACACCTCATATCACTACGAACATCCACTTCCATTGGATAGATCCATCGTATGGTTATATACGAACTCGAAGGGACTTCTTCGAGGATGGATCCAGGTTCAGGAGAAATTGAATTGGTTTATTCAGTTTTCTTTTATCATCACCTTCTCTCAGGTTGCGAGGGCTCCCTAGTTTAGGAGAGTACACCTATTACGCTTATTGGACAGTCTTCTTCCAAACCATAGGCAGGTGCCGAAAGGTAGGGAATGAAGAAAACCAATTAGCCTAAGAAGGGTGTACAGAAGGTAATAAGTAAGACAAAATAAAGGGATTAGAAAGAGGGCAAAGTAAATTGCGACTGCTATCATTCATGACCAAACCGCGTACTTTATCGCCACTCCCACTTCACCTTTTCTTTTTTCCCCAGTTCGGGAGAAATAGAATAAGGTATTATTCAGTTGTCTTTTATCATCACCTTCTCTCAGGTTGCGAGTACTCCTTTGTTTAAGAGGGTACACCTATTATGCTTATTGGATAGTCTTCTTCCAAACCATAGGCTGGTGTCGAACGGTAGGGAAGGAAGAAAACCATTTAGCATAAACGATGGTGTACAGAAGGTAACGACTAAAGACAAATAAAGGGATTTGGAGAGATGGCAAAGAAATATACGGTTACAGTCATGAATAGGATTATGGAAGAGGCATTACTAGGACTACCAGGATACCCCTACGAAACATTTTCATGTTTCAGTTTCACTGTGCATTGTTAAAGGAAAACTGATTTCCCGATTAGATACTTACTCCAGGGTATGTATTTACCAGGTATGATTCTCACATCTGTATGGTTTTACAGATGATGAGTGGGAGTAAGTTATTGGGAATTAGGTGATCATCCTCATTATATCGGAATTCGTTGTAATTGGTGATATTTGAGTAAATCGCCTGGGTTTTTGCCGGACGGCAAGTATTTGGTTTTGAGTATCCGTAGTTGTGTACCAATTTCAAACTGATATATCTATACGTTTATTTTTATAAAGTGAGATATAACTTTTTGAAATTATGTCCGTGAAATTTACCTATATCAGTTGACGATTGGGTAAGGAGCATTGAACAGCGGAGTAGTTCTTAACCATAAGTACAGTTTTCAACCTACGATGCACAGGTTTTGAGTTATTCAACTCAGCGGACTTATACAGAGTATTGTATGTTGTCCAGTGTCCATCAGGACAAAGGGGTTGGTCTTCGTACTATGTTCTGTTTACTTATGACTTCTCTAGTTTTTAGACAAGTGTTTCGTAGAAATACAAGGTCTAAGAAGTTGTGGGTATAGGAATAAAGTAGAGAACCAGATGTCGCAAGTATCGGGATTCTTCAAAGAGATCGAAGATGTAGATACTTATGATTGGTATTCAGTTGATAGTAATGGTTTTGAGAAATTTGTTTCTCTTTCAGGTTACTCATAATTGGATGGATTCCTAACTTGAGTAATGCCGATTAGCCTCTTTTCCATTAAGTTGATATGCACTGGAGACAGCTGCATAATTTGAATCTGGTTCCAATTAAATAAGTGCCAAAGTTTCTATATTGGATATAGAATGGTTCATATCTTAACGATGTTAAGGTATGGGGAGTTGTCCGGCTTATGCTTTAAAACGGACTCTGGATAACTCAGGGCACATTTCTGTAATGACATTTTGCGGGTTGGCCCAGGCTATGACGAGGGTTGACTTTCTATCATCTGGAAGATCAATAGTGATATTGTTCTTGACTCGCCACAGTTTTAGTAAAATTGATTTTTTCAGAAAACGGTAGTGGGAGTATGGTAGAACTGGAAGTGATTCCAGAACCGCAAACGATTACGGAAAATTTAACAGGACCTAAAGATTCAATCAGGTTTGACATTCCATTAGCCACTCCGCAGATATGGTGGGTAACCTCAAGCACCCGCGAGGTACTTTAGTAGCCTCAAGGACGGTGATATGGAGGTTCTTGTTTACACAGACTTGACACTACTGTTGTTCCAGGCTATGAGACCCGGCAGGAGGTTAAGTATAGCGTCGTTCTAAACTAGCTTTAGAAGTGCACGCATATTTTATTTTGCCAGAGGGTTGTTGTGGTCAGTGGGAGCAGCGGAAGCATAGTGGGCAAGTAGCTTATGTCTATTTATAGACTCGAGCATATATAGCGGAGATAGATCATCTATTTTTGATGTGAAAGTCATGGGTTTGACTTCATCAGAATAAGGGATGGATCTGTTAAGAAGGTAGTAGGGTGTGATATCCTGGTATCTGGATGACATACACAGAGTAGGAAGTAAAATTCCTATACTACGATCGGTTATACTGTGGTTGTCACACAGTTGTTTCTCCACAAAGGATATGGATATAATATCAGACATTCTGGTAACTAGATCTATGGTTTTAGATCTAGATTTGGGTAGTTTCCCAATCTGGGTACTTTGACATTATTCTAAAGGTATTTAGAATAGATGACTCCTGGCATGGTGGTGTACCTGCAGGTGATGGAGTCACCCTCTCTAAAGGTGTCTTACAGATTGGGTAGTTTCCCAATCTGGGGAGAGGGATGTGCATGATTGACATATCACTTGCTTAGGCAATTGAGTCAATCGTAAGATGTCAAGTACCACATCAGATATTGTTTTTGCACTAGATGCAATAAGTTTATATTAATCCAATTCTGGAGAAACATAAGGAAGCAGTTTTAGAACATAAGTGAATGTTCTACGGATTTGATGACGGCAGCCTCCTTCGGGGGACGGTTATCATTCCAGGCATCAAAGGTGACATGGATGACAGAGTGATTGTCAGAGTTATAGTTTTCCCTCTGACACGAGGGACAATATTATGGACAGGTGGTCCAAGAGAATACTGTGGGAGGCATGGTGCTCGATACTGATTAGGTTCAGTTGACGATACAGTCTAAGAAGTTTGGATTTGGAGTTCATTTATGAACTAGGTCCCATCAGATATCCAGACATATTCTAAGACAGGTATTACTCAATTCGGGAGATGGCTTTCTCCGCGAACTTGAGATTAAGAGAGACATAGAAAGATACATCAGGACGGATACACTCACTGAGGCTATTTCTCGAACACAAGAGTTTTTTCAAACGAGCTTTGTGAAACTGTTTAGTAGAGGAGTTGGGTGTTCGGTATCACACGGGCTGTGAGTATGCGACATCGCAATAATTAGCCTTAAGTGCAAGTGGGAGATTGTTGGATATAGTGCCCTCAAAGTCAATTATTGGATCGCAGGTACGTGATTGCAATGATTGAGGGAGGACTTATGCCGGCAGGACAGTCTTACTCGAGATGATAGTATGCTATCTGGTTTGCCTTTATCAGTCGTGTACAGTTTTGGGTGACATGATCACTATTACACGTTGATAGAGCCCTTAGGATCCTGCTTGACTACCAACAATATGATGGCGATCATATATGTGAGAGTTGGGTAGTCCATAAGCACATCCTTAAAAGTGGTCCCTAGTCGTAGGAGTTTCGAGACAGGGCATCGATACTCCAGAGTAGACTAGTGTATACAGTCGAGACCCCGACGAGGGGCGGTGGCCGGTCTCACAAGCCATTGGTGTCAGTTGGATCACCTAAGATGTATACAGGTGCTCATTGGGTTATGAGTACACCGGACAGGACTCGCCGAGAACCTGCTAGTTGGTATGATACCTAGCGTCAGATAGCAGTTCCCTGGTGACATGTGTACAGGTTAGTTCATCGACCTGAGGTCGTCCTTTGTCTCGTGTGAGTTCCCACTGTGCTTTGATTTCTACCCTACCACGGCTCAAAGGAGTCATGCAAACAGGTTTTTTTGGGGTACAGTCCCGAGCCACATGGAGGCAAGTGAGCGGATTGGCAGGTGATTCGTCTCTCCCGGTATTGGGGGTGAGATCGCGCTGTGTCTAGGAGAGCCATTACACCAAGTCCTTGGCCAAGGCAGGTGAGAATTACTGGTAAGTATTCCAGTAGTTTCTCAGGGTGTTCAGGGCTACTCTCCGACACGATTTATACCACTATTGGGGGTCTGACGTTACCAGCCCCTAGGACCGATATGCGATGCTCATAGACGAACGGACCAGACTGTATGTATATTGTCACTGATAGGTTCAGTAGGGTTCAAGGATGAGTTCGCTCATCAGCTTCCCTTTCGGTCAGTACATGGGCAGCCGTTACGCACTGCTAGTGCCGCTGACGTGCTTGTGGTTAAACCCACTGCCAGGGTACTGACGAGTCTTTAGAGTCCCCCACAGATAGTTTCCCAAGTTCGGGCGAAACATTATAGAGGCCGTATGGTTTTATGGAAGGGTTCGAAAATGCACGTGCACTTGTGCACGTGCCATATTTCGGACAGATAATACTGGTGGGCTTTGGTTTAAGCCGGATCCATGTATTATATTGAGTCGGAATATTTTAGTCTCTCGTATTCGTATTCGGTTGGAATACGGATACAGGTATGTATATACAGGTGATGGGTATTTTCGTAATCCGTTACGAGAATATTTTAGAAGATGCATTTCTTTTGGTTAATAATTTTGGTTTAAATGATTAAATGGATTTTGGAAAGGGTGACTCATTTTGGATGACACATTTCTTCTAGCATGTTCATTAGTGACTCATGCTAATGAGTCACTAAGTGAGTCATGATAGAATTAATGTGTTTTGTTTTGGGTTTAGATATTTGAGGAGATATTTTCTTGAGATATTTTTCTTTCTCAACCTTATATATCTATTCACAAGAGAAGTAAAAGATAACACACAAGTTTATGAGCTTAGTTTTTCTTTTGGCTCACTAGTGTTTCATGAGTTCACAATTTCCAATCCTAAGCATCTTCTTCAACCTCCACCCTAACCCTCTCATATGATGAGAACCCTAGGGTGTTTGAGACAAAGTATTCTACTCATTCTCTATTTCATCTTGATCATCTCTTTTAGAAGACTTGATGACCGAGTTGCCTCGGTATAGAGGCGGGAGCCCGTTTAAAGATCCGTTGACGTGGTGCCACTTCGATGAGGAGACAAGAGATCGGAGTTGCCGCGAGGAGCGTGGGATGATGGCTAAAGACCGAAGGACTCGGATCGATCGGTATAGCCTTTCTAGCTCTTTACAGTTTGTTAATTTAGCGTTAATGGCAAGATCCGGGTTATAGTATGCGATAGCGCCAGTTATAAAAGTTTTTGTTCCGCATTTGGCGTCAGAATGACGGCTGGGGCGCTACCGTAGACTTACAGTTTTTGCCAAGGACGCTGATTTTCCTGAATCGAGGTTTTTGCCAAGGACGCTGATTTCCCTGGGATCGGTTGACTTGTTTTCAAGACGGAGCGTTGATCCGGCGGGGAAGTCATTGGTTGACTCTAGGTTATCCGTGGACCGTAGAGTCTTAGAACAAGGACTTTGCCGTGGCTCCGCTTTGTTGATGTCGCGTCCGAATCCTGCTGGAATAAGGAGGAACGCTGTTGTGGGTCTCCATGCTGTAGATATGGCCGTCGAGACTTGGAACTAGGGACTCTGCCGTGGCTCCGAGATTTATTGTCGCGTCCGAATCCTGCTGGAATGAGGAGGAACGCTGTTGTTGTTCTCTCGAGATGCAGATGTTGCCATCGAGACTTGGCTCTCTTTCTGATGGAGCCTGGTGGGATGATATGGTTCCCTCTTTGTTTGCGCCCTTGGATTGTATACAGGGATCGATGTGATCTCACCTGTAGGGCAAAATTTTCATTTCATATGTATATTTTTTGTTTTCTTTCCGCGACGCTCTATCATTTCAGATTTTATATCGCGAAAGTCGCGATTGCTCAATCATTTCGGCAATTTTTTTTCGCGGTGCCCAATTATTTTGGCTATTTTTTGTTTTTACTTGCTACTTTTTATTGCGAGTTGCCCAATCATTTCGGCTATTTTGTATGCATATATTTTACTTGCTGATTTTGTTGCTAGTTGCCCCATCATTTCGGCTATTTCATATGCATTTTTGCTCGCTGATTTTAACCGCGAGTATGGGATTTGGGATCTGATACCGATTTAGGCATCAACATCGCTACAGCTGGGATATTGCCAGGAGCGAATCATCATTTTCCTTTGTCGGTTCGAACAAAGATGGCTTAGCAAACAGGGTTAAGATCCTGTCGACTAAGGCTTTTTGACTTCATGAGCCGTAAGGGTCTCATAAAGGTATTTCTCTCTACGAGTCGTGAGGATCTCGTAGGTGCATTTTATCCTTAGGAATCGTGAGGATTCCTAAGTGTGTGTTCTCTTATAAGTCATAAAGATCCTACAAGAGTGTTTTCTCCTTATAAGTCGAGAGGACTTATAAGTGTCGTTCGCCATATGAAGATATCCCTCGTCAGTGGTGGGACTCTGTTGGGGAAATGTTTATTTGTGCCCGTGGATTGTATACAAGGGTCAGTATTGAACCGCTTGTAGGGCAATCTGGGGAATGTGATGGCTTAAGAACAGGTTTAGATCCCTGTAGTTTAAGGCATTTGAATCCTATGAGCCGTGTGGGTCTCATAAAAGGGTTCTCCTTACGAGTCGTGAGGATCTCGTAAGTGTAATTTCTCCTTAGGAATCGTGGGGATCCCTAAGTTTGTTGCTCCTTTGTGAGTCGTAAGGATCTCACGCAGGTATTTTCTCTTTACAAGGTCGAGAGAATCTTGTAAGTGTCTCTTAACGAGATTGCGCCCTTTCGGGTTTTCACAAGCTCGCCGGTAGCCCTGCTGTTTTTACTCACGGAGTCCTTTCGGGTTTTCATCCGTGCCCATTTCGCTTATGGACGTACCGTTTTTTTTTTGCGTCAGCTTTGGGATGCTGCGGTCAGTAGTAGTTTATAGTCGTCTCAGTCAACAGCCAGTTTTAGGATATAGTGGTCCATTGTTAGTTTAGGGACGTTTCGGTCCGTTGCAAGTTTTAGGATATTGCGGTCCATCGTTAGTTTAGGGACGTTTCGGTCCGTTGTTTATCCTGTATGCACGTGCATTTGTCACGTGATGGGATACATGACGCTGATGTGGAATACACCCATTTAGGGTGTGATTTGATATGGTTGGAGTGTTTTGTGACCCATCCCTATCACGGCTTCTCCAACTTGACACCGACGCCTGGCCCCTTCGAATAGGACCATTTGGCGTTCTCAATCAGCTTTGCTCTTCATTTGGCGTTCTCAATCAGCTTTGCTCTTCTGACGGGCTTCGTTCAGTAGCATGTTGATTATCTCGTCTGATGGCTCCAAGGATTTTGGCATTGATCCTGCCCCCAGCTCCTCTACATTATCTTCTGATGCCGAGTGAGCTTCTTTGTTATTTAGCGACGAATGAGAGATCATGCGGCAACTTGCCACATAATCTTCTGGTTCCTGTGACGAGTTGTCTCCCTCATCATCATTGCTATCTCCGCCCTTCAGGATATGGTTGAGAAATTCTTGGAGTATGACCTGGGTTCACGCCTTTTGGTTGTATTCCTCCAGTGCGCCAATATGCTTTTGCAAGTCCCTGCGTTTGTCATCAGGCTTCACGGGCTTCTTCTTCTTCTTTGAAGACTTTGATGGCTGGGTCTGAACGTTTTGACCATCGCTACCGATTCTTGGTGTTGGGCGTGGTTTCAGCATCCCATCGATGATCTCCGGTTCTTGCAGACTTTTTCACCTGATCGCCGGACATGTTTGAAGATCTTTCTGCAATCTTTTAGTTTTTCCCGAAAGAACAACTTTCCATGGAGCTTCCTCTATGAATGAGCACGATGCCCCCGACATGTCCATCTTTTTCGGAGCATGTGGTTGTGGCGGGTTCACCTTCCAATTTTCAGACAACGCGAATTTGCCTTACTGGTACTGGTCTTCAACCCAGTTTTTGAAGACGTAGCAATCTTCGATTGGATGGCCCATTACTCGATGGTAGAGACAATAGTTAGGATGGTTGGCATCACCGGGTTGCGATGAGTGTCTCGGCTCCAGCAAGGTGATGAGCCCATTGCGTATTGCCAGTTCGAACAGTCTCCTTGTCTTATCTCGGGAAAACGAGTAAGGACGTTCCAGTTTCTCCTCGAGGGATTGGCGTTTGTTGCTTTGGTGAACAACCGGTCTCGGGCCACTCGGTTGTTGTTGAGCGTTGGCGACGAGGGTTGCTTTCCCTTTCCCCATTTCATTCCGAGGATCCGTCTTTGAGGAGGACGGTCTATGGACCATCTGGTCCATTTAGGCCAGCTTGTCGATCAAGGCCTGGAAGGTGGTCGGCTTGAAGAACATCATGAATTGGGATATGGTCGCCTACGGATCGAGGGTTCCCACAAACATGCCTACCGCATGAGCTTCTTCGATGCGTTGTTCGCATTTCAACTATAGATTCCACCACCGTATTGCATACTGCACCCATGTTTCACCTGACTTTACTCTGACATTAATTAACGCGGTGATCGGGGTGCGTTCGTTGGCGCTTGCGAAACACTGGGTGAATAATAGCTCCATCTCCGTGAATGTTTTGACGAAGTCGTTTGGAAGCTCCGAATACCATTCAAAGGCCGTCTCCGCCAAACTGCCGACAAACTGGCGAAGCAGCAGCTTGTCGTCACCTCCGGTGTTGCCGCACAGAGCCTTAAATTGAGCAACGTGCTGGTGTGGATTCCCCGTCCCCTTATATACATGGAATTTAGGGATCGTATATCCCGGCAGGTACTTTATTTGGTCGTACCAACCCGGATAGGGTCGTCCAGTCTTAACAATTTGCCCGGACGCTTCGCTCGGTTGATGAGCTCGTATCTGTTGAGTGATATAGTCATCCAGGGCGGCTTTGGAGATGGTCTCCTCTTTGGCTGCTGAACAAGACGGAAGAGGGTTCGATGTCTCTCCCCTATCGTCTTTAAGGATAATCAGAGGGTCTTCAGCTAGAAGATCCGGCTGTAACATCATCCCGACCATGTCTTGGAATAAAAGCGCCATTCGTTTTATGTTGGCAGCTTGTTCCGCTGCCTCTTTGTCCTTCTTCTTGAGGATTCTGCGGAGGAACTCAGCATCGGTTTCTTGTTCATGACGCTGCTCTGACGACGTTTCCGGGCTTTCTTTTGGCCCCGTGAGTGCGGCCATAGCCGTTAGCATCTCCTGAAGCTTCTGTTGTTGCTCCTGGGCCTTTGTTACAGATCGCGTAAGCGGTCGATGACCTGTGGAGATACGGTTATCCTCTTTTCCGGATGCCATATAGACGGTATGCACCACCATGCCCCTAGATTTAGGGTGGCTAGGCCCAGTTCCCTTGACATTTGTCCCAGACATGGGAATTTTCTCCGGCCTTCTCCTCTTATGGGTGGTCGAAGTTGATGGGGCCGTTGCAGTGGGCACCCAAGTAGCTGTCGCCTTCTGTGGCTTGACACGGTAATCCTTTTCTTGCTGAACCTTCATCTTTTCTGTCGGCGGAGATAGTCTTGATCTATCACGGAGTCCTGGACCTGTCGCCAAACTTTGTAAATTTTAAAGGACAGCCGCGGAGCGGGCTGTTCGAGCTTCGCCTTTGTAGCATTCTCCATTGGTGGAGGAGATCTTTTCAAACAGCGGTCGGAGAGTTCCTGCGTACCCTGTTAAGTAGTTCAAAGCTGTTCCCAGTTGGAACAGCAGCATAAACTTCCACAGTTGGAGTTGGCGGAGTCAGTCCAGAGGGTGAATTGCCCCCAGCTTTCCTCACTTGGTGCCAGTGGCGACGTCGAGCATGTTGTGCGGCCGGGATCACCTCTATTGTTGGATGAGCTTCTTCATGCCCCCTGTTCTGATGATAGACTGTTATTGGTGCTAGCCTGTCGAAGACCGATACCCGTTGAGAGAGGGTAGTCAGTCTTGCAAAGGCCGACTTTCGAACAGGGGAAATAGCCTTCATGACTTCACGTGGAGTAGGGGCTGAAACGGCCAGTCTCATAGAGACCAACCCCTTAGCAGGAGAAGCCGCCTTGGTGACTTCAGGAGTAAGAATGTCTATCCGCTTCGGGATAACGCCTACTGGTATTGCGGGCTTCGTCACGGGCCCATTGGAGATTTGGCCCAGTCTGCTGAATACTGAGGCGCTTGGTTTGGGCGTCCCGTTGAGAGGGGCCACAGTAGTGGTAAGCCGATCAAATGCCGACTTCTTCTGAGCTTCTTGCAATGGTACATGGGCGTTGAAGCTCATCGGTGGAAGCATGGTCCCGAAGAATAGTCCAGTGGTGGCTTAGGTCACTTGTTCCACCGGCATTGTAAAAAGGGAGGCCGCTTAGGGCCCGTAAGTCACTCCTCCGGATAGGACGGAATGAGAGTTGTTGTTGCAGCTGGAACAGTTGGAGGCCATTGATCTTCTGTTTTCTGCACGGAGCAAGACACCAAATCTTAGTACCTCGAACCCAAGAGCAACCATATCAAACCGCGATTCGTCCGCGAACACGACACACGAAGTGTGGAGTGGAAAGAGGAAAAGGTCCCACCGGACGTGCCAGAATCTGTTCTCCGCCGAACACAGAGACGAGACCGCGTAGGTTCGTCTTTCCTGAATTTCGAGGGCAGATGCTAATTGGTGCTATCCGTCCACCTCTCCGAAGATGCCAAGTTGATTTATGGCACCGTGTATCGAAAGTTTAAACAGATGCGGCCGATATAGCAGACTTCGTCAGATTCCCCCTCGTTGAGGGGTTTTTGATTTTGGGGACGCTCTTCCCTACAGGCGCAAACCCCTACAGTTAATTACACTACCGCATCGCAGTAACCACTTTCTCCTTCTCCAGATGGTCACTTCGTGTCGTGCGTGTTTTTTTTTTTGGTTGCCCGTGGATTGTATACGGAGACTAATTTATGTTGTCGCCCGTAGGGCGTGGATTAGTCCAAATTCGTATTTTCTTAGATTTGGGTTTGGGGTTGGGTTTAAGGATACATTAGTCTCATTTGAGACTAAGATCAACTTAAACGTTTGTTAAGGATACGTTAGTCTAATTTTAGACTAAGATCAACTTAGTAGGATCATTTAGATCCAACAAAAGAGCATTTGAGCTCTATTGTTTAGTTTAGGGGCTTTGCGGTCCATAATTAGTTTAAGGACATTACGGTCCAAGGTTAAGGACATCATAGTCCATGGGTTTAAGGACCCCACAATTCAAGGTTAAGGACATCATAGTCCATGGGTTTAAGGACCCTACAGTCCAAGGTTAAGGACATCATAGTCCATGAGTTTAAGGACCCCACAGTCTATGGAATGTCTGGTTGTCGGGACCCGTCACCTCTCTGAAAATGTTGAAGGATTACAACGACAAATATCAGAGGAGTAAAGAGATATACCCTTGAACCAATTTTGGTTGGGAGATCTGTAGTCCAATTGGGACTAGGATCTGAGATTTATGAGCATATGGGCTCAGTTGATCTGAATGAGGGGTTTATGGCCAACTTAGGCTCGGACCACTCAGTTAAAATGTTAAACATTTGACAATACTGAGTATTAATTTGAATTCTGATAATATTTTTGTCTTTTATTGAATGCTGAGCATTCATCATAGCTCTAGGGCTTTATTTTAAAGAACAGTTTATATTCTATCAGCGCACACGTGAGAAACACGTGGCGCGCTTGGCGCTAGCGCCAGTCAATGAGCGCAGTGCGCTATATTTGGAGCGCTGAGGCGCTGCAGCGCTTTGCGCTAGATGTGGAGTGCCGAGGCGCTTCTGTTAAGTAGTGCACACGTGAGGAGCACGTGGCGTGCTTGGCGCTGAGCGCCAGTCAACGAGCGCAGTGCGCTATATTTGGAGCACTAAGGCTCTTTAAAATTAAGAGCGCCAAGGCTCTGCAGCGCTTTGCGTTAGATGTGGAGCGCTGAAACTCTTTTAAATTAAGAGCGCTTTGCGCTAGATGTGGAGCGCTGAAGCTCTTTTAAATTAGGAGCGCTAAGGCTCTTCTTTTATGCAACTTAGATCAGTTTTGTGTCCTGAGAATTAAATTCTCTTTTTATAAGAGACTTTGTCTCAAGGTTCTAAGAACAAAGTTTTTATTTTATAGGAGATGTTTCAATCTCTTATTTTGGTGAAAGGCTTTGCCTTAATGGATCTGTGATCCTAAGAGAATTGAATTATTCTCCCCCAATTTTATAATGAGATATTCATGATCTCTTTGTGAAAGACCTTAGTCTTATAGATCTATGATCAGTGACAAGAATTATGTTCTTCTTATTATTTTATGATGAGATCTTTTGATCTCTTTGTGAAAGACATTGGTCTTGTAGATCTATGATCTTAAAGAAAGAAGTGAATTCTTCTTTTGATATAAGACGATTTCGTCCTTTTGTTCTTTATACCTTGAAGAGAATTTTCTTCTTCTATCGAGAGCTTACTCTTCTTTCTGAGATTTCTCAAAGTTTATGGGGGGTTCCTCTATATGTTTTTCTCTATGTTTTTTCTTTTCCCTTTCTTTGAAAAGAAGAATCATTGGTCGTTGGGACCCACCACCTCTCCGACGACACTGAGAGATTACACCACCATATATCGAAGGTGTGGAGGGATGTACCCTTTGAACCATGTCCCACTCATTAGGGGGAAAGAACAAGCTGGAGCTTAAGCTTCTCGCTGCTGAAAAGGCTTCTTTGCGTTCGTGCACGTGCGTCGCACGTGTTGGGCGCACGTGCGTCGCACGTGTTGGGCGCACATGTTTGCACGTAGCGCACATAGAGCTTGCGCATATGCGAATTATGGGGGGAGCAAGCTCGTATGGAGAAATAATCTTCTTTGAGTATTATGGAATACTCTCACGTGCGTTGCACGTGTTTGGCTCACGTGCGTTGCACGTGGCGCACATGTGGCCGGCGCACGTGCATTGCACGTGGCGCACATGGCGTTTGCGCATATGCGCATTATGGGGGGCAAGCTCCTATGGAGAAATAATCTCCTTTGAGTATTATGGAATACTCCCACGTGCGTTGCACGTGTTTGGCTTACGTGCGTTGCACGTGACGCGCATGTGGCCGGCGCATGTGCATTGCACGTGGCGCACATGGCGCTTATGCATATACGCATTATGGAGGGAGCAAGCTCTTATGGAGAAATAATCTCCTTTGAGTATTATGGAATACTCCCACATGCGTTGCACGTGTTTGGCTCACGTGCGTTGCACGTGGCGCGCATGTGGCCGGCGCACGTGCATTGCACGTGGTGCACATGGCGCTTGCGCATTATGGGGGAAGCAAGCTCCTATGGAGAAATAATCTCCTTTGAGTATTATAGAATACTCATCCTTTTCTAAAAAGTATCCCCTCTTATTTATATGGGAGTGGTAGAGAAGGGATCTCTCTTTTTCCCGATGTAGGACTAAAAATGCATCCTCATGTAGTAGATTATTACTTTAGATTACACGTGCGTAGCACATTTGCTCATAACTTTTGATCCCGGATGAATTATGAGGCCCATAATATATCAAATCGAAGGATTTTTCGAGACACTTTTGATACCATCAGAATTTAGCTGTTTCTCACTCGGGAGTTTGTCAAAATACAGTCCGGAAAATACTGGTTCGCATTTTCTTCTTTAGATTACACGTGCATAGTATATTTGCTTATATCTTTTGATCCCGGATGAATTATGAGGCCCATAATATATCATATCGAAGGGTTTTTCGAGAAGTTTTTGATACCATCAGAATTTAGCTGTTTCAAATTCGGGAGTTTGTCAAAATACAGCCCGGAAAATACTGGTTCACATTTTCTTAAGCGTATAGCTGCAATTTGATATCTTGGGCTCTTTTGCGCAGAAATTTTTTGGCGGGAACAGAGACCTTTTATCGGGCAATAGATTTATTAGAAGAGAAAACCGAGTTTATTCTTTTATTTTCTGTATCCTTTTTCAAAACGGTTTTCCACTTAACTTGCTTAACTTTTTCATGTGAATGTTTTCGATTTATTTATGAGTTAGTATCATTAAATTTTATCACTTGTATTTCATTATATTTTATGTTTGTGCTATAATGATTTGGTATGCAAGTGATTGTGAGATAGGACTCATGAATGAATCGTTTAGGCTTGCTTTTCATTATTGGGAGATTGGAGCATATGGGGTAGAGACTTGTGAGCTATCGAGATAAAATTTCGTGATTACTTCTATATATCTTGTGCTGTGCACATTTTAAATCAATATTCTTGTTTTTAAAACACACACAACCTTGTACATGAGCAGTACGATTACGAGTATCTTATTGTCTTTCAGTTGGTATCGTAATCTACTCATGTATTCTAATTCATACGTTTCAAAACTTGTTTTTACTTTTTATGAGTTAGCGCATGTTTTTGAGATTTTTGTTGAATATCGTTTTCAAAACATGCTTTTGGATATGAGTTGAACTCCGATTTTAAATTGTTCTTTTTCAATTAGTATCAACTCAGGTTGCCTCCACATGCTTTTAAACTTGATCATTCTTTTTGTGGATATTCGTGCATGTATACTTACTTTATTTTGCATATTTCCTATATACATACTTGGTTGATATGAGCCCTTGCCTAACTTTTCCTTTTCTTGCTCATATCATCTCTTAGCGTTCTCCTATGCATGCATTTAGGGGGAGCGATCAAACATTTGATTCGTTTTAGATGTAAGCATATGTTTAGGGGAAGTAGTTCAAACGTTTTAAATTTCTTAGACATCTTTTTTGATTAAGTCAAAAGGATGGAGAATAATAAGAATGTTAGTATATCGATATCGGAGAGTTGGATTTCTTTGATATAGATATAAGTCCAATTCATGTTTCGCCATCATAAAAAAAGAGAAGATTGATAGCTTATGGATTTTCATCATCCACTCTCGTCTTATTTTGATGATATCTTAAACATGAATTGTCGTTTGGTTTCACATACTTTATCTTGTTTATCTTATCGACACAAAACCATATACACTTTTTCTTTAGCTTGCTTATTTTATAACTTATGTATATCGAGTAATATATCAATAACTCATGCCTTTACTTGTGTTATATACTTTGATATTGATATATTACTCTCATGTCATTGTTTTGATATTCAAGATATTAATACTTATATATATAAATGCGTTCCTTATCTTGGTTTTCATATAACATGTATATATATATTGTTTATCAATATCTGATGCTTTGCTTGTGATATCGATATCGATATTCATATTCATAGTTTTGATATCAAATAATGAATGATTCATATACCTGTGATTATTAACTTGTTTATTTCATAACACTGTATATAATGAGTCTGGTCGTTTTGAGATTGCATTTTAGGGTATCAGATATCTCACAGAATAAGTGTAAAACGGAGGATGGAGGAAATAAAGTCTAAACGTCATATCTAATGGAGGTTGGAGAATACGGACGAGTGCTTCTCAATTTGCATATTCAAGATTCGTGAAGCTAAGAAGCCGAAGTTCGAGATTGAAGGACGAGAGTTTCTCAAATTGGAATATCAAGCTACAGAATAGCTAAAAAACCAAGTCTGAGATTGAAGCGTCAAGGTTGAAGTCCAAGCCTCATTTGAAGATTAAATATCGATTTTAAGATGATAGTGAGTCGTGTGTCCAACTTTAAAGCTAAGAAGCCAAGTTCAAACGCACACCGAGTTTCGAGAGCTCAAAATCGAAAAGTTGATGATTCAAGAATCGGGGATTTGCGATATTGACATAGGAATCATTGTAAGTACTTTTCGAATTATGGTTAATATCAATTAGACCTTTTGAATACTCACATCTGCATGCATAAACGTTTTACATGTTTTGCCATCATCGGATTTTCGATTTCAAAGTTTTATAATTCATCTTAAAACACATGTTCTGAGTTTTTATATTTTGGACACCTGGACCTTGTGTTTCAGACGTATGGACACTTTCTGTTTTTTTTAGAATACCCAAATGTCAGAAATATCATTTTTAGGCAAGTCAGATTTTTTTGTTCTTCAGACGTTTTCATATTGTACATCAGACATCTGGGAACACTCTGTGCTTTCATCGGCATTATTTTTTATAAGAGTCAGACGTCTGATGCATGGGTTACAGACGTCCGACGAAGGTTTTGAAAAGTGGTATTTTAAAAAACCCAGAGATGAGACAGATGTCTTCTGTTCATTATACGAACGTCCGATGATGTTTTGGG
The DNA here is from genome assembly GCA_030015575.1 of Agapanthus africanus. NCBI lineage: Eukaryota > Viridiplantae > Streptophyta > Magnoliopsida > Asparagales > Amaryllidaceae > Agapanthus > Agapanthus africanus. The sequence goes on from JASDDO010000010.1 coordinate 370,956,448, forward strand.
AAAATAGATTTTTTGTTTTTCAGATGTCTGAACATTGTACATCAGACATCTGTCTTCTCTCTGTACTTTTTTGGCATTTCTAACAGAGAAGGGACAGACGTCTGATGGCTTGATCTCAGACGTTTGTGGCTGATGGTTTTTTTTGAAAATGTTACCGTTTATAGCCGTTGGGACTTTTTTGACTGAACTTTAGATGTTTGCCACTTTGTGAACTTTAGACGTCTGCCACTTTGTGCTTCAGACGTCTGCTGCTATTTTAAACTGTTGACCCCATCAATAACGGCTAGTTTTCTTTGGGGGCTATTTATATGTTTTGCTTTGCAATTTTCAGCCCCAATCACTTGAGCATTTTAACTTGCAAATTCTAAAAGTGATTTTGAAGATAAAATCTCATCGCTTGTGCGAGTAAACTAGTTTTTCACTTGATTATCCAAATCACTTTCACACACAAAAGAATCAAGAGCTTCTATTTGTATATCCATACTTCTTGAGTATTAGAGAGCTTTTAGAGAAACACTTGTGAGTGTATTGGGCATGTAATTTTTCTCGCCTTTCTTTGTGTGAGGACTCTTGAGTGCAAGGGTGTCTTTGTAAGAGAGAAAAATAAGCTTATAGAGAGAAAAGTCACCCGCGTGTCGACTGACGTGTGTTGTTCATAGTGGCGAGCAACGTGTAGTGTCAGAGGAGACGTGTTGAAGATAAAAAGAACCGACTTGAGAACTAAAAAAAGTGGACTAGGGACTGAGACGTTATCGGGACGCCGAACCTCTATAAATCCTTGTGTTTGAGTTTGCAATTTCTATTTTGCTATCGCTTTATATTCATAGCTTAGAAATTGCATGCATGGTAATCTATATGCTCATTGCTCAAGCTTGTTAATTGTTCTTGTTATATGTTTTGTATTCACTTGTAGTCTTGCTTACACCTTTCCCATATTGGCTTAGTCTATTTGTGTAAGCTTTTATAATTGCGATATCTTGTAGCAAGTGTAGTAGAATTTTTAATTTGGGCATATTGGTTGCATAGTACTATTCACCCCCATAGAAATTGCATGCATGGTAATCTATATGCTCATTGCTCAATCTCTTTACGTATGTATTAGTGAACAACCTTAGTCTCAGACTTTACCATTAGTATTTGGTTTTGTAGTTAATCATCAAATTCGAAGCATGTAATCTGTTCTCACAACTCCCCTTGTAGTTTTAAAATGCTCAAGATAACTAGTACGTATCTCATAATGATTTTGGGATGCAATAAGACCATACAAGGTAAATGTGCCAATCAATTAATAATTCCAATCCTGCGATAACCCATAATTGTTCACAGAGATTCATTTCTTCAAGACTCCAAGCATTTCCATTATGTTTTTGATATCGGTAAACTTCTGTTGTTGCTTGGTCAACACTGTTAGAATCCTGACTTATTCTTAGGGCTCCTAATTCCATTCATGGTTTGGCTCTATGCATTTGTTCAGAAAGCTGATTGTAGATGATTAATAATGCCGCTAGTTCTTACTTCAATGATGCATTTATCAGGGAAGTCTCGCTTGAAATATGAGATGAAGTCATATCAGGAAATGGTTGTGATCCCGATGAAGCAAATGAGCGAGGACAACCAACAACGTATATGGTTTGAAAATAAATTTATTAAGGAAAAACGACGCTCCGAGGCATTTGAAGAAAGTATTTGTGTTGTGAGCCAGAAACTGCGTGAGGCCACGGAAGAAACAGGATTGTGATGCTCAGATAAAAAATGCTGCATGAAGAGAACAAAGAAGCAGTAAGTGGTATTTGATGGTCAAACCTAAATAGAGCATTTTGTAAATTGTATATCACATTTCCTACCACTTGCATTTTTACACTCTGATCACATCTCAATTCTTTCAAAAATTTCAACTACTTTTTTCACTGGTGAAATAGGAAAATAGATTTACATGTCACTAATTGCATGCTTATATGCCCATACTTCAATTTCAAGCTGATGCTATTTTAAATTTTATTTTTATAAGTAAAATTAAAAGAGTGTACTCTAGCAGTTAATTTAGTATTGCAAAGTTTTTGGTTTTGTTTTAAAATGTCTCTGCTTGCACAAATACAAATATACATTTTTGCATTCAGGAAACACAACCAGTTACCCTGTTTACAATTTACTATCTTGGCTACTGATGATGCTCGATATCGGTGATCTCCCAGATGACGACACGTGGCGGATGGCGTGTCCCGAAGCTTGCACAAAAGGACCTACAGTGGCTGACCAGGTCACTCCTATGCCCGTCCTACAGACAAACAACTGTTGGCTCGTTCCTGAGCCCTCTGCACAATTGGTCTCTTGGGCCCTATCAGCTCGTCTCCGGACTACCGCAGAACCAAGATACCTCGGTTCTCCCGCTCTGCCGCGAGCTCTCTCGCCGAGGTCATCTTCCTCGGTCTCATTGACCGACCAACAACACCACTCGCAGGCACAACCGCCTCACTCCCGCGAATCTCGCCATGTGCGAGATATCCGCCGGCAACATCCCGCGTTCCACGCCATTACGATCCTCCCATTAACGAGCCTGTTTCGCCATTAATGCGGGATCCCGCTCATCACGCGGGCGTGACGCCGGGAGCATAACGGCCGGCGTGATTCTCGCGCCCGCCTGCCTGCTGCCACCGCTATATAAACCCCTCATTCAGACGGTTCAAGTAAGTCTTTTTCCACTCACTAAGCCGTTACTCTGCTCGGATTTCTCTCTAACTTGACCGTCGGAAGGTCCTCGGTAGTGCAACCATCCCGGGACTTCCTTGCAGGTAGCTCGGCCCAAACAACCTCAAACCCATTGAGATCTACACGCTTCGGGAGCCATCCTCCAACTCCAATCTCAGCCGTCAATCGCCGCCAACAGCAGATCAACGGAAGGCAACATCTTGACGTGATCCGACATCCGTCAGCTGGCGCCGTCTGTGGGAAGCCTTGATTCCATTGAACAAAGTTCACCTTCCGATCTTAACTCGATGGCGAGCGATCATCGCGAAGATCCAAGCACTAGCCGCCGCCTCCCTCACAACGGAGGCACGGACGAATCTCCTCCCCCTAACTCCATCAACGTCCTAACCGTCCGGATAGATTGACTCGCGTTCGTCGTAGATGCGCTCGTCCGTGTCCAAACAACTGGGCAAGCTCCCCATGTCGCCGCTCCCCCACCTCGGGACCGAGACCCCTACAGAGGGAGAGAAGACTCTGCTAGCGTCGGCACTACCGATCACCGCCTCGCTGCCTTCCACGGCCACAGATCTCCCGGGCTAACATATTCTATGATCCGTTGGACGCCCCATGAGTCTAACAGTCGCTCGTTTCACCCACAACTGTACCGCCACGCGGCAGACATCAAGCCTCTCTCGGCGAAATTGAAACGACGCGACTCCGGCGCTTCGCTTCCTCCACGCGTCCATGACACGTGTTGCCCGCAATTATCCCGCTTCCCGATGCTCACACCACCGGGCTCTCCCATGCTCGGTTATCCCTGGCTGGTAGTTCCCTACCCCACAACACCAGGGATCGAAGCCCTCACCAAGAGGCAACTGAGCAGCTTCACTGCTCGGTCCATCCTTAGCAGGCCTCTTACGGCCCCCTTCCGCGCTAAGGATCAAAGCCCTCACCAAGAGGCAACCGGGCCCGCCCTTGCTCGGTTATCCATGGCGTGTAGTTCCCTACCCTACAACGCCAGGGATCAAAGCCCTCGCCAAGAGGCAACTGAGCAGCTTCACTTCTCGGTCCATCCTTAGCAGGCCTCGTACGGCCCCTCCCGCGCTAAGGATCAAAGCCCTCACCAAGAGGCAACTGGGCTCGCCCTTGCTCGGTTATCCCTGGCTGGTAGTTCCCAACCCCACAACGCCAGGGATCGAAGCCCTCACCAAGAGGCAACTGAGCAGCTTCACTGCTTGGTCCATCCTTAGCAGGCCTCTTATGGCCCCTCCCGCGCTAAGGATCAAAGCCCTTACCAAGAGGCAACCGGGCCTGCCTTGCTCGGTTATCCCTGGCTGATATTTCCCTACCCCACAACTCCAGGGATCAAAGCCCTCACCAAGAGGCACCGGGCAGCAACCCTGCTCGGCCCGTCCTTAAGGATCAAAGCCCTCGTCAAGAGGCATCGGGCAGCAACCCTTCTCGGCCCGTCCTTAGTAGGCCTCTTACCGCCCCTCCCGCGCTAAGGATCAAAGCCCTCACTAAGAGGCAACCGGGCCTGCCGCTCGGTTATCCTTGGCTGGTAGTTCCCTACCCCCACAACGCCTGGGATCAAAGCCCTCGCCAAGCGGCATCGAACAGCACCCATGCTCGGCCCGTCCTTAAGGATCAAAGCCCTCGCCAAGAGGCACCGGACAGTAACCCTGCTCGGCCCGTCCTTAGTAGGCCTCTTACGGCCCCTCCTGCGCTAAGGATCAAAGCCCTCACCAAGAGACAACTGGGCCCGCCCTTGTTCGGTTATCCCTGGCTGGTAGTTCCCTACCTCGCAACGCCAGGGATCTAAGCCCTCACTAAGAGGCAGCCCAGCGGCTACCCTGCTCGGCTATCCCGGCTAGTAGTTCCCTGCCTCGCAACGACAGGGATCTAAGCTCTCACTAAGAGGCAGCCTAGCGGCTACCCTGTTGGGCTATCCCCGGCTGGTAATTCACTATCCCACGACGCCAGGGATCTAAGCCCTCGCCAAGAGGCAACTGAGCAGCTTCACTGCTCGGTCCATCCTTAGCAGGCCTTTTACGACCTCTCCCGTGCTAAGGATCAAAGCCCTCACCAAGAGGCAACCGGGCCTGCCCTTGTTCGGTTATCCCTGGCTGGTACTTCCCTACCTTGCAACGCCAGGGATCTAAGCCCTCACTAAGAGGCAGCCCAGCGGCTACCCTGCTCGGCTATCCCTGGCTGGTAGTTTCCTACCTTGCAACGCCATGGATCTAAGCCCTCACTAAGAAGCAGCCCAGCGGCTAACCTGCTCGGCTATCCCCGGCTGGTAATTCACTACCCTACGACGCCAGGGATCTAAGCCCTCGCCAAGAGGCAACTGAGCAGCTTCACTGCTCGGTCCATCCTTACCAGGCCTTTGGTGGCCCTTCTCGTGCTAAGGATCGAAGCTCTCACCAAGAGGCAACCGGGACTGCCCTTGCTCGGTTATCCCTGGCTGGTAGTTCCCTACCTCACAACGCCAGGGATCTAAGCCCTCACTAAGAGGCAGCCCAGTGGCTACCCTGCTCGGCTATCCCCGGCTGGTAGTTCCCTACCTCGCAATGCCAGGGATCTAAACCCTCACTAAGAGGCATCCCAACGGCTACCCTGCTCAGCTATCCCCAACTGGTAATTCACTACCCTACGACGCTGGGGATCTAAGCCCTCGCCAAGAGGCAACTGAGCAGCTTCACTGCTCGGTCCATCCTTAGCAGGCCATTTACGGCCCCTCCCGCGCTAAGGATCAAAGCCCTCACCAAGAGGCAATCGAGCTCGCCCTTGATCGGTTATCCCTGGCTGGTAGTTCCCTAGCCCACAATGTCAGGGATCGAAGCCCCACCAAGAGGCAGCTGAGCGGCTACCCTGCTCGGCCATCCCTAGCTGGTAGTTCACTATCCCACGACGTCAGGGATCGAAGCCCTTACCAAGAGGCAGCTGAGTGCCAACCCTGCTCGGCTATCCCTGGCCGGTAGTTCACTACCCCATGACGCCAGGGATCTAAGCCCTGGCCAAGAGGCACCGGGCAGCAACCCTGCTCGGCCCTTCCTTAAGGATCCGAGCCCTCATCGCGAGGCTGCCGAGTTTCTTCCTGCTCGGCGCATCCCCAGCGAGCTTCCTCGGCCATCCGGCTCGCCTCCGAGCCTTCCTTCAGCCTCTTGCCCATCAGACGTTGAGGATCTGAAGCCCTCATCGTGAGGCCGCCGTGTTTCTTCCTGCTCGGCGCATCCCCAGCGGGCAGCCTCCTGCCCATCAGACGCTGAGGATCTGAAGCCCTCGTCGTGAGGCCGTTGAGTTTCTTCCTGCTCAGCGCATCCCCAGTGGGCAGCTTCCTGCCCATCAGACGCTGAGGATCTGAAGCCCTCGTCGCTAGGCCATCGAGTTTCTTCCTGCTCGGCGCATCCCTAGCGGGCAGCTTCCTGCCATCAGACGCTGAGGATCTGAAGCCCTCTTCGCGAGGCCGTCGAGTTTCTTCCTGCTCAGCGCATCCTCAGCGGACAGCCTCCTGCCCATCAGACGCTGAGGATCTGAAACCTTCATCGTGAGGCCGCCGAGTTTCTTCCTGCTCGGCGCATCTCCAGCGGGAATCCTCCTGCCCATCGACGCGGTGGGTCCAAAGCCCTCCTCATGAGTCCTCCGAGTAGCTTCCTGCTGGGCGCATCCGCAGCGGGTGGCTTCCTACCCTATAAAGGCACGGATCCAAGACCCGCCGAATAAACTCATACTCAACGCGCGATTAGCGCCTCAACTCCGGCAAAGGGAGGATACCGACCTTCCCACACTCGTCCTTCGTTCGACTCATACTCTATGCGCGACAACAAGAACGCCGTGTCGTCCCCGAACAATCCGCCATGTCAACCAACCGGCGCTAGACACGTGGGCCGTCGCTTCGGCAAATGTACGCACGATCCGGCGCATCCCCTTTATTGCAAAGATCTCACCCCTGATTCGCTGGCGTCATCCAGAAAATACAGCTGATTGCCCGGGAACGAGTGTCACGACCCGAAATTTGGCACGTGACGGCCTTTAAACTACCTAACGTCTACAGGCATAACGCAATTCAAGTAAGCCGAAAACCCAGCAATCTAAACCATCAAAAGTAGTAAGTGATAAGAACATTGTTAAACTTTGAAAATCTCAAGTACAAATTCTTTAAAATCCAAATTTACTTTCTTAAAAATTTTGGCAGCATCTTCTTTGTAAAAACTAGCCCCAAAAAATGGGTACATACAAATATAAAAGTAAAGCATCTCCAACGGGAGCAAATCCATGCCCAAAGGCAGAAACGACCGCCACAATAGATATACGATGCCGTAGCGAAGAAATAAAAGACGATATAAATAAAACTGCATAAAAAAACATCCCGAGTCACCAAAAATATACAATATCGTCCTCACATCTCGTTTCTAAGTCAATACATGAAAGTGGTAGATGGAGAGTACTAGATACAACAAGATACAATGTACATAAACGGATAACCGCGAAACCCACCTATAGCAAAACTGCACACTATCAGCCGAAGCGGTATCCGCTGCAAAAGATGATACGATAGGAAGAAGCCCTGCCAACGACTGCTTTGAGGGACAACCTGTACAACCCTGTGGCACAACGGGGATGAGTTGCCAACTCGTGAATAATAAATAACATATGCAGGTAATCGCAAGTATGCAAGTACTGCGCTAATCTGTCACATGCAAGATGATAGCAATAAATAGCAATATGTATATGCAATAGTCATGAAAGGTACTCTATCAGGTACTACTAATACATGAAGCAATGCATATCAAATAAATGCGGAGTATGGGATAAAACATATCATCCTCACGGAATCCTCATCGTGGCAGGACCAGTGTCCATCAAGACAATATAAATCCCAAATTCCTCAAATCGGCCCTCGGATCGGTCCTCAAATCGGCCCTCATATCGACCATCAGATCGGCCCTCATATCCTGTAAGTCTCATGAAACCTGAGTGTCTAACATCGACACCCGAAAACATCATGAAAACTAGTGTCTAGCATCGACACAAAAAAACTGATCTATCAGGTGTCGTCACCACGACTGGCCCTGATAGGTACGTATCATACGATAGCTCGAAACCCGAGTGCCCAGCTTCGACACTCGAAATTCCATATATTCATACGTACATGACTCCGGTCGGTATCTCCACGATCACCGCCGAGTCCAAGTAATGTCACCGGTAAGGTAGTACTCCCCTGGCTCGAGCTCATCGCCATCATCTGCGACAATCTAGCTCCGGGGTACCTCCGAGCCCCACCATATACCCGCACACGGCCCACTCCACTCCTCACATGGGGTATATATCACAATCTAAGAACCGAGAAATCTCATGGTGGACGCATCGAAATATCATATCAAGAGAAACCAGGTTTTTCAAATAATGCATAATTTCATGAAACTACTACGGTCCTCAAATCCAAAAAACATCAAGTAATGAACAAGTATAATTGCATAGATCATTATATATGTGTACATATATAACAGCGTCCCATACTACTGATATATATATATATATATACACACACACACACACACACACACACACACACACACATATATATATCAGCGTCCCATACCACTGATATATATACTTAGGAGTAAAACATCATATGAAATCCATATCTTAATGCGAAAATCCATGAATATAATATATGCAACATAAAACAGTAATATGAGCATATAAAGGAAAAACCGCTATATAGCTGCAACAAGTTATTAAATATATCATGCGGTTCCTAATTTCTCCAAAATCCATACAACATCATATAAAGGTGAACATGTAGCTATAGCCAGGTATGCGTAACCATGTCGGTATAGCAAAATATGTGTGTCTACCTATTAATAATGATGTAATACCCTCCAGGTATATATGTAGCTAAAGCAAGCTAGGTATGCGTATATACATGTCAATAATGATACAATACCTTCCAGGTATATGTGTAATCATGTAGGCATAGCAAGGCATATGTGTAAGCATGTAGGTATACAGGTATGCTATATGTCATATGCACAATAAAAATAAGGATCATGTCTCAAACCCCTAGCCAGTACAATTTCACGTATGTATGAGTGTTGTGAGTGTCATGGCAATTATTGAAGGTGTGAGTGGCATACAATCAGTGCTCGTGCAACATGAACCGTCAATAATAGTGCAGTGTCCGAAGGGTACAAGTCCAAGTACAACGAGTAATAATATGCAATAATGTTTTATGCACAATCTCTATATATGCAATATAAAAATGCGGCTAATACCATATCATATCTAGCCCTGACGCATAATGCCATGCGGGCGATTCCCCTGTAGATGTTAAATCTACTCATTGTTGATCTTGGCTAAGTAAAGCCAACCATTTGCTTTCCCTTCTTCGCAGCGTCCGAAGTCCTCGCCAGCGACCCTGTAATTTCACAAACACAACATATAAAGTTAAACATCTTACGCCGACACAAAGACAACGAAACACAAGGATAACGTCCATAAGAAAAACACACTGTGCACTCAATGCACAAAACGCGCACGATATCAGCATAACCCTAGCTAGTAACGCAAAACTACGCAACCACCGAGCCTAGACCCCGATCATACCGATCGTGCATTCACAACACCATATAAAACGTGGAATCTAATATATATGACGTTGCAACGTCAAAAGAAACCGACGCCTAAATTATCCGAAAATCTAGTAAGCAACTTTTAATCAATTTAGCCCAAATCTACAAGTTTTACCCAAACTAGTAATCACAAACACCACAATATAGTTTGATTATACCATTCAAACTCTTACTAGAATTTTAATCTCACTCAAATAGGATTTAGTAAAAGTTTAGTTTTCACTTAAGCTAATTAGACATTTAGGAAAAATATCATTTAACAATCTAGCAACTAGGTTAAGTTTTGTTTTGTCTAAACAACTCACTTAACCATGCCACTAAACAAAACCCTAACTTGATTAACAAAAACTCTTACTAGCTAAATATGAAATTACAAGCTTTAATTAAATATCTTATATGCTAGCTTAAAGTATTAACACCACAATTAAAGATTAGGGTTAGAATTTTATACCTCCTCAAGATCACAAATTAGCAACAAAACTCATCATTTTAGCCTCCAAAATGATGTCTTTAACGAAAATCCAAGCTTGCTTAGTGATGAAGAATATTGGGTATTGATTTGTTTATGAGTTTGTGGGATTTATTTATGATTTTTGATTATTTTATGAAGCTCAAAGAAGTGGAAATGGGGTGAAATCAAAAAAGGGGCAGCAAGGGGAGGGTTCGGCCATGACAAGAAGAATGAGGGGTTTTGGAATGGTGTGGAAAAATCTAGTCTAAAATATCAATTAAAGCTAATTAATGCAAATAATATCTAAGCCACCTCATTTTCATTTCCTTAAAAATTCATTTTAATTCCACAAATATCTAGATATTTTGGACGGGTGGATTAATGCTTAATCAAGTGATTAACTTAGCGTAGATTCACTTTAGTAGTAATTAACCCAAACAAAAATGTAATTATCACTAATTCAGTGCATATTTAACAACTTAAAAAATAATATTTTAATTAAGGAAAATTATTAAAATGCACCAAAATTACAAGTGACTTACAAAAACCCGCAAACTAGCAAATTCCTAGCTAAACTAGGTGCAGTGAATTCTATACCGCAAAAAGATCGCTTCTAGGTTTTTACGGAAAACACCGACTATTTTACCATAAAAACGGAAAATCGCCTAAACGATTTCCAAAACGTTACAATCTTCCCCCCTTAAAGAAATTCGGTCCCCGAATTTAAAATTCTTACTATGCTAACCTTCAAATAGATGAGTGCCAAACTTTCACATCTAGCTCGCAGCCTCTCAAGTGATCACCTCACTAGACGGCTACACCAAAGTACCTTCACAGATGGCAAGACCCTTGACCGAAGTTTCTCCACTTGCCGATCCACTAATACTATCGGCTGTCGGTGAACGAAAAGATCGCGTCCAAGCTAAATGGTTTGATGCTGAATCATGTGAGAAAGGTCATGAAGGTATTTGCAAGTATCAACACAAGGAATACGGGGTGAATACTCAAAAATCTGGGCGGAAGTGCCAAATTATAGACAACGGTACTAACTCGCTTCAAGGATCTCAAAAGGACCTACAATCTGGGACTAAGCTTCCCAAAACTCAACACGCCATTTAATCGGAAAGATCCATAGGAATACATGATCTCCCGCTGCGAACTCAAGTCTGCGACAACGACGGTCGGCATAAGACTCCTGTCTGCACTGGGCTGCTCTCATCCTGACCTGAAACAACTGGATCATTTCCGAAGTCTCTGGACTAGCCGAGGTCCAAAATCCTGCTCTTACGGAGTCAGTAAAACAGACTGGCGATCGACACAACCTACCATACAAGGCTTGAAAGTTGCCATCTGAAGCGTCTCTTGATAACCGTTATCGTAGGAGAACTCCATCAATGGAAAGTGACGATCCCAACAGCCAACAAACAATTAGTACGTACGCACAAGTATATTCTCCAGAGTCTGTATAGTCCGCTCTATCTGACCATCGGCCTACGGATGGAAAAGCGGAGCTAAAGCTCAACCGATACCCAAGGCTTCTTGAAGCTTCTGCTAAAGACGGCTAGCGAATATGGTGCCTCTATCGAATACAACGCATGAAGGAACTCCGTGCAAATGCACAAACTTATCAAAGAACAACGAGCAAACTGAGCATAACCGGACAACAATCACCCAAATGGAGTCACACCCTATCTAGACCTGGGTAGACACCACAACGAAATTCATGGAGATCTGCTCCCATTCCCACCCTGGAACGGTAAAAAGATTGCAACTCTCCTGTCGGTCTCAAATGCTCAACCTTAGCTCGCCGACAAGCCAAGCACATCGAAACGAAATCCAAAAATTCACTTTTCATTCCTGCCCACCCATAACTATCTCACAAGTCATGCTACATAATGGTGGAACTTGGACGAACACAGAAAGCTGACTGATGTGCCTGCTCTAGGATCTCGCGTCTTTACCTATCAGTATGAGGTACACGCCAACGAGTCCGAAACGTAGCACACCCTGGTCATAAATCAAGAATTCCGAATCTTTACCCTGCCGAACATGCTCAGAATCTCAAACAAACGAGTATCGGCGGGCTGTGCCTTACGAAAACGCTTAAGTAAAGGTGGACGGGCACGGACATGAGCAAGCTGTCCTCTCGGTAGAGGCGAACTTAAGCTGTACTCAACGATCGCATAAGAACTTTAAATCTGCATAAGACTGTCTCTGAACTGCGCACAACTGGAACAAGCTACCCCCGGGCCTACGACTCAAGCATCAGCTACCACAATCGCCTTGCCCTGGGCAATAAAGGATCTCACAGTCACAATCCTTCACAAGCTCCATCCAACGGCGCTATCTCAACAATTAAAACCCGCTGCAGGAAGATTAAGCCCTGGTGGTCCGTGAAAATCCGACACGACTCTCCGTACAAGTAGTGTGCCCAAAACTTCGACGCAAGACCACCGCGGCCATCTCCAGATCATGAGTGGGATAAATCCTGCTTGTACTTCCTCCAACTGTCGGGAAGCATAAGCGAAAACTCTATAATGCCACATCAGCACACAATCGAGCCCCACTCGCGAAACATCACAGTAAACAACAAAGTCGTCCGATCCAGAAAGCAAAGAAAGAACTGGTGCAATCGTCAATGCGAGGTAAAGGATACCTAATCTGCACCGTAACTCGGTCCAATTGACGATCAATCAAAGCACAACCCCAAACTGTCGTTCTTCTCTTTGACGAACAGAATAAGAACTTCCCAAAGCGAAACACTCGAACGCATAAGTCCCCCTCTCTAGCAACTCTGCATTAGATCCTTAAGCTTCCTAAGCTCCGCCGGCTTATCTGGAACAACGTCGGAAAACTCTCGCACGATAGGAACCCGGTCCAACGAACCCACTGTGGCTCCGGTATCATGAATAGAAGCCAAGAATTCTCGACATCCTCTCCTCAAAAGCCGACTAGTGCCACAGGCTGAAATCAAGCTGTGAGAGGCGGCACCACCATCCCCTTGCACAATAAGAACTAACTCGCCGGGAAAACAAATCGTGACTATTTCCTCGCGGCAGTCCATAGACGCATAGCACATAGCTAACCAGTCCATGCCCAGGAGAACGTCAAAGTCCAACGTCTTTAGAAGGATCAAATCGACGGACGAATCTCTATCTCCTACCCAATTGGCATGTGACCGAAACACGTGTCGCGTAACCAAAGGATCGCTAACAGGAGTAAACACAACAACAACTGATCTAGAAAACATGACCCTCGGCCCAACCACGACACAAAGTGTGTAGAACAACGAGTGCATAGATCCTGAATTAAACAAACATGCGCATCAAAGAACATGCGAAAAGATTACCTGAAAACTCTGCATTGGACGCCCGCGCGTCCCGATGAGTAGAAGCAAACGCTCGTGCCTGCCCTCTACCAACACCCGGCTGTCCTCCTCCTCTACCATCCTGTACTCTCGGAACAAATCCTCCGTGACCATGACCTCTCTGAACATAAGTCTGACGCAGATCAACAACAGGCGTAACATGCAACTCTCCCTGAGGTGAAAGTGGTAAGGTATCATATGGTACAGCTATCCCGCCCTCACGTGGCTCGGTACAATCTCGAACACGATGACTCAAACTCCTGTACTGGTAACATCCAGAAGAAAACTGCTGACTCTCCTGGGGATAAGAGCTAAACGACTGTCCTCGTCCCAATCCTCTGCTACTCTCGTGACCTAAACGATATTTGTCATGGCGACTAAACCTCTGTCTCTGGGCTGATACACCTGTATGAGTCCTCCTCGTTCTCGAAACTCCTAAAGTCTCGGGAAGACACTCCTCAGCTAAGCGGGCTGCATCCACTGCTGCTGCAAACGTGACACAATGCTGTGTGCTGATAGTAAGGAATAACTGGGTAACAGGGGTGACAACCTCCTGTCGCTGCGCTCGACTGGTCTCAACCAACGATCTCATCATCTGGCGCAAGTCCTGCATATCTGCCTCAAGCCTAGCGATACGATCTATCGAAGGCGGATCCATCTGCTCTGTACAGCGAGCGTACCGTTCTGGACAATCCTCGTCCCACACGAGTCAACTCTGACCTCGGCTCTCGCTGCACCTCTTTGAGCCCTCATAGTCATCGGCGGCATAAAGTTATAAATGGAAATAGGATTCGATAAGAACACGAAAATTGAATCACAAGGATATGTATCATCAAGGAAGGAATTTCAAGCAATTTGTACTTAGGTCACTTTAGGCGGAGTACCGTGTCGTAAGTATGACGCGGACATACACACACTACGTTACTCTGCTTAAGCTACCTACTCCATCATACCAAGGTCATCCTACACTCCGAAAGGTAAAACCTAGCGCTCTGATACCAACTTTGTCACGATCCGAAATTTGGCACGTGACGGCCCTTAAACTACGTAACGTCTACAGGCGTAACACAATTCAAGTAAGCCGAAAACTTAGCAATCTAAACCATCAAAATTAGTAAGTGATAAGAATATTGTTAAAACTTTTGAAAATCTCAAGTACAAATTCTTTAAAGTCAAACTTTACTTTCTTAAAAATTTTGGCAGCACCTCCTTTGTAAAAACTAGCCCCAAAAATGGGTACATACAAATATAAAAGTAAAGCATCCCCAACGGGAGCAAATCCACGCCCAAAGGAGGAAACAACCACCACAACAGATATACGACGCCGTAACGAAGAAATAAAAGACGATATAAATAAAACTGCATAAAACACATCCTGAGTCACCAAAAATATACAATATCGTCCTTACATCTCGTCTCTAAGTCAATACATGAAAGTGGTAGATGGAGAGTACTAGATACAAAAAGATACAATGTACAAAAATGGATAACCGCGAAACCCAACTATAGCAAAACTGCACACTATCAGCCGAAACGATATCCGCTGCAAAAGATGATACGATAGGAAGAAGCCCTGCCAACGACTGCTCTGAGGGACAACCTGTACAACCCTATGGCACAACGGGGGTGAGTTGCCAACTCGTGAATAGTAAATAACAAATGCAGGTGTTCCCCTCCGAAAGACGGCGCGACGTGAAGACGTCTTGCGTGAGATTCGAGGCAGATGCTATTTGGTGCTATCCGTCCACCTATCCGAAGATGCCAAGTTGATTTATGACACCATATATCGAAGGTTTAAACGGATGCGGCCGATGTAGCAGACTTCGTCAGATTCCCCCTTGTTCGAGGGTTTTTTGATTGTGGGGACGCTCTTCCCTGCAGGCGCGAGCCCCTGCAGTTAATTACGCTACCGCATCGCGGTAACAACTTTCTCCTTTTCCAGAATTTCACTTCGTGTCATGGGTGTTTGTTTTGTTTGTGGTTGCCCGTGGTTTGTATACAGAGACTAATTTATGTTGTCGCCCGTAGGACGTGGATTAGTCCAAATCCGTATTTTCTTAGATTTGGGTTTGGAGTTTTGGTTTGAGGATACGTTAGCCATATTTGAGGCTAAGATCAACTCAAACGTTTGTTAAGGATACGTTAGTCTAATATGAGACTAAGATCAACTTAACGGGATCGTTTGGATCCGACAAAAGAGCATTTGGGGGCTCTATTATTCCAGTTTATGGACGTAGTGGTCCATTGCCAGTTTAGGGACATGGTGGTCCATTTCCAGTTTAGGGACATGGTGGTCCATCATTCCCACTTTGCGGACGGGTGTTGGTTTAAGAACGCATTAGTCCATGAGTTTAAGGACCCCACAGTCCGTATTGTTGGTTTAAGGACGCATTAGTCCATGAGTTTAAGGACCCCACAGTCCGTATTATTGGTTTACGGACGCATTAGTCCATGAGTTTAAGGACCCCACAGTCCATATTGATGTGTGGTTGTCGGGACCCGTCACCTCTCTAACGACGTTAAAGGATTACAACGACAAATATCAGAGGAGTTCGGAGATGTACCCTTGAACCGGATGTCAATTGATTTGAGAGAGCAGTCGTGCTCAGTCAATTTAATTTGAGGACTTATGGCCATGATTGGGTTAAGTCCAGTTGAAAATGTATAACATTTTATTTATCTTTGGCCTATCAGGCCTTTGCTTGGGCTCTGCCCTTTTATTATGCATAGTATTGGGCTTTTAATTAAATGCACAACATTTGTTTTGGTCTGACAGACCTTTGTTTGGGCTCTGCCCTTTTTAAAGAATGCATGGCATTTTTATTAGGCCTGTTAGGCCTTTTTAATTGGGCTCTGCCCTTTAATAATGCGCTGCATTTAATATTCTGACAGTGCGCTACGTGGCCTGTCAGGAGCTTTGCGCTAATTGAGAAGGGCAAGGCCCAAGCGCATATGGAGGCGACACGTGTCATGCTCTGGTGAGCGCAGGCGCAGTGCGCTGCGCCTACGCGCTGCGCCAGCGCGCTGCGCCACGTGACGCGCTCTGACGACTTGCGCCAATTTAAGAGAGCAGTGCTCTGTTTTAGAAGCGCATAGCGCAGTTTGTTCTGGGGCCGACACGTGGCGCTCCCTGGTGGCTTGCGCAAATCCAAAGAGCACAACAGTGCAAGCCTTGAAAGTGCAAGACACTGTTTAATATTTGGATCAAAGAAAACAAGTTTTTCTTGTTTTCCAGAGAGGTTTTACCTCAAATTTCAAGAACCGGTGGTTCATCAAAAGGCAATGCCTTCATACAGAAGTAAATTACTTCTTCTTCTTTATTATTATTATTATTATTTTATTGAAGATCATGATCTTGTTCTTAGATCAATGATGTTTTTAGAAGAAATTCTTCTTTTATTCAATGGTTTTTACCTGTTTTTATCTCTCTGAGTTTCTTCTCAAAGTTTTTTTTAAGAGCTCTGTATCTCTCTATCTTGATGTCAATGTGTTTTAGACTTGGAGTCTAGGGGCCTTTATATAGTGCCAATTGATTTGTTAAATCAGTTAAAGAGATCTTTCTCTGAGTGATTTAGGGATTTTTTCCCCACCGTTGGATCTTTGATCCAAGGGCTTCTGTTTAACAGAAGAGAATCTTCTTGTTTTAATAAGATCAGAAAGATCTTTCTGGAATTTTAATTCTGTTTTAGTGCTGGCACAGCTGGCGCAAGCGCACCTGCGCTTGACACGTGCCGCGCAGCGCAGAGCGCAGATTATCTGAAGCGTTGCTTCCTTTATTTTTATTTTAAATAGAGCCTTGCTCTGATTGGGTGCGCTGTCTTGGGCGTAGTGCTGGCGTGTCAACTTTTGACATGTGGCGCGCTGCGCGCAGCGTAAGGAATCTGAAGCTTGCATCAATTTTTGTATTTTTTGAAATTCAAACAGAGCTATGCTCTGATTGGGGGAAACAAATGCCCCCCCACCGTTGCGCTCATGTGGCGCACACGTGAGTGCAGCGGTGGAAAGATCCTAGCCGTTGGATCAACTCAGGAGTTGAAGGGGTGCACAAGCACCTATAGATAGGACTCTTGGCCCTCCACAGATGATCATTATCTTCAAGACTTTTATTTTCAGAACCTCAGAGCCTTGCTCTTTATTTTCAAGAACTCCAAGAGTTAAACTCTTAAAATCTTTTAGGTAAAAATTTAAATTTAAATTAAATTAAATTAATTTTAATTGACAGAGTCTTGCTCTCATAGATCTTTAATCTAAAGAAAACCCTTCGGGGTTTCACCAACAGAGCCTTGCTCTCAAGAATCTGTTTCAGGGTTTCTTAACCCATGAACAGAGCTTTGCTCTTTGGCAAAACATAGATCTTTTGATTTAAAAATGAAGAACTCTTAAGAGTTTTCATGGATCTTTAAGATAAAAAAAAAATATTTTTAAGTTTTTAAGAATTAATTTCCCTTTGATGGATATTTTCATCATTATCACAGAGCTAAGCTTTTTTAATCTTTTGAGGAATTTTATTCCCTTGAGAGCAGAGTTTGACAAGTGTCACTCTGCGACAGAGCTTTGCTCTGAAAGAGGAGATTTTCTCCTTGTCTCTAGCGATTTCTCATTAATGAGAATATTCTTTTAGGGATCTCTTCATTAATTGACAGTCTCATCCAATGATGGGGCTGTCTTATTAACCGATACATTGTCATCTAGATTTTGTGGGTCCCCCTTTGGTCCCCTATCTACTGCATTGCAGTATGGTATGAATTTTAAAATGCCAAGCATTGGAATTACAACACTGATGGCTGATTTCTGTCCCTTTGCAGGAAACATGTCTGCTGACCTGTCATTCCCGTTTGTTCACTCATAGGAAGGATTCCCTAAAGCGCCAGTGGACCGGGAGGTTCTCGCTCTGATTAAGGATCATGACCCAGAGCATAAGAGCCTTCACCTGTGGGGTAGGTGGTACAGTGAAATCATCAAGGGTCACCGAAGCTTCGGTTGCGCGATGCCGTCAGAGCCTATCTCGTCGATCCCCTATGCGGATGAACCTCCGGTGAAGTATGCCGTGGAGGTCGTGAACTGGAATTCGGAGGATCTTCTCCAGCCTTTGATTGGCGCCATTCCCGTGCAGCCGCCACCGGCCGTGGACATTTTGGGGCGGCGCATATGTTAGGGTGAGGCACGCCCTTGGGGACAACCTTACAATATTGGATTGACCCCTCGACAACCGGCCGGATACTTGCAATGGGCCAGGTATATCCTATCAGCGAAGAGGACGCATCTGATGAAGATTGGTTTGTATTCCGCAGTCTACGTCTCCTTGTTCGAGTACCCCGTACCTTCGACGTGGTGGGTTAAGGCATTCATAGAACAATGGAACATCCCCACCCACACCGTCCTTCTATCGGACAGGGAAGTCTCCATCTCCCTGGAAGAGTTCGCTAAGATCTCGGGTTTGCCGGTGAGGGGGGAGGATTATGAGGAGCTGCTTCCTCCTGACGAGTACGTCTTTGCCACCAAGCCGCTGGTATTTGATTTGATGCTGGAGAATGCTATTCAGCACCAGTTTCCGAGTTTGGTGAAGGTGCTGAATATATATGAAGGTCTCTATCTGGAATCAGGAGTCCGGGGAGTCAGTTTCGCAGATTTTATCGCCCGCTTCCTTCGACCGGAAATTTTAGCGCAGCAGAGTGAAAAGTTCGCCAAGCTCGACGACCCTTTCGGCTTCGGCTTAGATCGTCGACCAATATCGGAAGACGATCAAAAGGATTTCTATCTCTCCGATGCCGCCATCATGCCCCTATCAGAAATCGCCGCCCCAGGCATTGATGAGGAGACCTTCTTTTTGGGGTTTCTGGGATTGTGGTTGTGCTGGTTTGCGCTCCCCATGCACCCGCGATACATCAGGCCATCTGTTTTCTACCCAGCGCATCGGATGGTGGCTGGCCTAGAGTTGTCGATCGGAATCGCCGGGTTGGCCCACTTATACCATGGACTCAGTGTTGCGGCGGACGCAAATGAGCCTGGGGTGCAACCTGCCAATTTCCCGATGCACTATTTCACTTCATGGATGGAAATGCATGTGCTCGGGGTATTCGGCATTCACAAGAGCCCCTCGTTTTTCGAGAAGTGCAGACTTCCCAGAGTCATGCAGCTGATCGGCGCCTCAATTGTGAACCCGCCTCTGTGGGAGGCTAGGGGGTTGCTCCTTCGTCCACACCTGGTCGGAGCGAGGATTTCTTTTACGGACAAAGTCGTGACCATCGGCTCGGAGACCTCTAAGGCAGTGTTGGCGCTGCGTGATGGTTTTAAGGACGGGGCTTCCGTATTGAAAGCTCGGGAGATTCTTCACCTCTACTCCATCCGGCCGGGCTTCCTGGTATTCAGGCAAAATGACATGGCACTCTTCATGAGGTACCACCCCTATCGGTTCGCCTAACAATCAAGCTACAACCCGGGGATCCCGCTGGAGGCGTTTTTGGAAGAGCCCGCGGCCACCAAGGAGGGGATACGGAATGCGCTGCACCATTTTGTGCGGCTAAATACGGGCTCCCACTTCTTCATCAGCGAGCCGAGCTGTGTCCCACGGGTACTTAACGTGTACGTGGCTTGGTATGGGCACGCCATGGGTGCAGTCATCCGTGAAGAGAAGCGCATATTAGTTGATCATAAGGGTGCGCCTCCCGGCAACGACCGCAAGGCTCCCCTGAAGCCAAGGACCCCGGTCGTTCCTCCGCTGAAAGATACTGGAGCTGGGCCACCGCGCGTGCTGAGCCCTCCGTGCGGATTGCCGCACCGTGATACCGTGAACGCGCCTCCAGCGCCCCGTGCTCCAGTGGAGAAGGTGAATGTGGTTTCGCCTGAGTCTGGCGTGGGCTCTGACATTGTGACCCGCCGCCCTAAGGTGCCCACAATGCGCAAGTTAATTTTGGGTGCGACTGGGGTCCGCGCGCAGAAGAGGAAGAAGAAGTCGATCCTCTCAGCTGACGTTGCGTTCGGTCAGGAACCTCATGCTCCCTATAGCGGGGGCTTGGGCGAGTACGGGACCAACAAAGGATTAGTTATGCCGCCAAATGACACTGATCTGGCGGCCACCATCGCAGCTTCAGAGCGATTGGCGAGGCGCGACGCGTAGCTAGCTAAGCTTGCGTAATTGGGTAATCACAAGTCGCATTTTTTTATTGCATCGTACTTTTATTATTGTCTTTGACTAATGCTTTTCCCCTCTTTTCTTTAAACAGGCATTACTACTGAAGAAGCTATCGCTGCTTCCCTCAAAACTTTTCAAGAGGAGGAACGACTCAGAGCATCCTTAGGCCTCAGTACATTTCGATTCATTAAGTCTTTATTCTCCTTTGTTATGGTCAATCTAACCTTTTCTTTGTCTTATTGTAGGGACCGCGGGATCTTCTGCTCACACCGATGCGAGGACTCTTCCCGAGCCAGCTACTGAAGTCCAGGCCTCTTCGGGGCTACCGCGAGAGACCCGACTTGAGAAGCCGATGAGAGATGCCTTGAAGGCTCTGGAGGCAACTCTAAATGAGGATGACGACGCCTTGATGAAGGAAGCTTCGAAGAGGTCTGTCGTGACGGCTTGGGAGGAGAGGAAGCAGTTGAGGCGCGAGGCGAAGGAGCGCAGAGCTGCTTTGGCCGTGGGGGCGGGCCCAAGCACCATTATTCCCACTGCTTCCCCTTCCGAGGAGCCCCCGGTCACCTTGTCTACCGCTCATAGACAGGCGGCGCGCGCAGCTCGGGAGGCCAACGATCAGTCCACTTCAGGTAATATGTCTTTCAAGATTTTGTTGTAAGAATTGTAAAACTATCGGTTCTTATATATCTTGTCCTGCAGGGCCAAGTCCAAGCGAAGGATCGGCGGAAACCGTCGAGCTTAAGGGGACAGTGAAGGAGGTACTGGCTGAACCCGAGCCGACGGTGGGCGACGTCGCCGGGGTTGCTGAACCCGGGCTAGTGGCTGACGAAACAGCCACGCCTACTGCGCCTGAGAAGGTTTCCGATGCCAAGCCCGAGGTAGCGGCGGATGAGATGGCTGCTACAGCCGAGTCTGGGGCAGCAGCGGATGGAGCGGCTGAGACCGACGACCCTATGGCACCGATAGATGAGACGGTCGCGACCACTGAGCCCAAGGGAATAGCGGGTGAGACGGGCATGATTCCTGAGGAAGAGTCGGCCGCTCTTTCTCAAGAGTCTGGCAATGCTCCGATCATCGCTCTCCCCGCCTACGGTCCTCCGCCGTCTCCTGGCCTCGCAAGCACGGCGACGACTCCCGTAGAGTCTGGCGATGAGGCGTCGGGAGGTGGTCTCATGTCAATGGAGAGAGACGCCGCCGTTTCGGCTGGATCATCATCAGGTAAATTTCCGGTTACCTGTCTTTTTCTTTATTCTGCAACTTTTCTGACAGTATTTATCTTGTTTCTAACGCAGGCGCGGCCAGTGTTGATGCCCCATTGCTCCAGGGAGCGCAGTCAGCTACTGCCTTGGTGGTGGCCACCTCTCTACCTTCTCTCGCACCGTCACAAATGCTGGAAGGTATGGATTCGTGACCCATCAGTCCTATCTTTATTGCATGATCTATGTACTGATGTTGTATTACTGCATCTTTGCAGGGGTGCTTTTTGATCACCTTTAGCAGGTGCTGCTCCCATACTTCTCCTTCCCGTTGGAGCTTGCTTCTTCCAGTGGCGCTGGTGAATATGGTTTCCAATTAATACCCTTTCTTTTTTCAGTAATGGAATTATTTCTGACTCCTCCCTGCCCTGATTGCAGTGTTACCGATTGAAGAAGGAGATAAGGGATCGGTCGCGCCACCGGCCCTCCTAGCTTTGTCGCCTACTGCAGTTGGTATAGTAAATTCCCTCACTGATGACTTTTTTTTATATTTCTTAAACCGTCTTCTGATCATGTTTTTTTTAGCTGTTGTTCCGATTCCGGCCCCCTTCGAGTCTCGCGTCATGATGCCGGCAGGCTCGTTCTCCAGGCGTCCATCTTCAAAGGGTGCTGCGATGAGTTTGGGAATGCTGAGCGGATACGTCGAAGAGCTTGACGCAGACGTTCCCCCATCTGTCGCAGATTTCGCCGCGGAGGTTAATCCGATGCTGGCGACACTTGTAAATTTTCATAATGAAGGCGTTGTCAAGTCTTGGGTTAACCACTGCAGGGAGATTGAGGCCCGCCTGCATCAGCTGGAGTCGATGCATCCTGCCCCCGAGATCTTGGCCGCGAGTACTCAACGGGCGGCATGGATCGAGCAAAGCGCTTCTTACTTCTGCCACTTGGAACAAGAAGCAGCTTTAAGGCTGAGGGAATGTCAGGTGTCTTCAAGCAAGACTGCTCGCCTGCGTGCTGAAGTCGATACGAACGCTGCCTGGGTGAAGGCTATCTTCGAGGGCCTTCTGCAAAGTATTTCTGATGGGCTATCACTGAAGCAGAGGCTCGGTGCCGCTGAGCGTGATGCCCAAGGTCGCAACACAGCTCAGCAAGCAGTTGAGGAGCAGCTTTCATCCTTCCTGCAGCAGCGGGCTCAAGTGGAAGCAGAACTGGCGGTGACAGCCGATCAGGAGAAGGCATTAAAGGAAGTGCACGGGCAGTTGATGGGGCTATTTAAGACGCTTCCTTCTCAGTAGCTGCTTTTTGTATTAGTTATACACTTGTAATCTTTGAATAAAATGTATCCATTTTTTATTCTTTTATACGATTCACCTTGTACTTAATTGAATTCATGAATGAAGATACACACATTTTTTTGCCATGTCTTGTGTCATCTCTGCGCTTTCTTCCTCTTTTTTTTATTATCAATATGCTGCCTTAGAAAACATGGTTGACAGATGATAGAACGAGCATCCTGTCTTGGTTTCTTCAAGAGGTAGCGATGGCTTAGGCCGCAGGTTCAGATCTGCTGCCTAAGACTTTTCAACTTTATGAGCCGTGAGGATCTCATAAAGACTTTTCTCCCTACGGATCGAGAGGATCTCGTAGGTGTATTTTCTCCCTAGGAATCGTGAGGATTCCTAAGTGCGTTTTCTCTTGAGGATCGTAAGGATCTCATAAGAGAATTTACTTCCTTACGAGTCGTGAGGACTCGCAAGTGATGGGTGAAGTTGCCCTTATCCGCTTTTCATGGGGTCAGGGGTTTGACTCTCGGTCATTGATGTACTGTCGAGCCATGGAACTGGGAGATTCGCCGCGGCTCCGCTTTACTGGCGTCATATATTCCTGTAGAGACACTGATTTCTTTACAGATCGGCACGAATTGAGATGCTCTCATCAAGGACGCTGATTTCCCTGAATTGAAGAGGTTGCCAAGGACACTGATTTCCTCGGCGTTGAGATGAGTTGAAGTATTCCTGCAAAGACGCTGATTTCTCTGCAGGTCGATGCGAATCGAGATGCTCTTGTCAAGGACACTGGTTTCCATGACTCGAGGAGGTTGCCAAGGACACTGATTTCCCTGGGGTTGAGACGAGTCGAGGTATTCTTGCAAAGGCACTGATTTCTCTGCGGGTCGACGCGAATCGAGGTGCTCTCGTCAAGGACACTGGTTTCCCTGAATTGAGGAGGTTGCCAAGGACACTGATTTCCCTGGGGTTGAGACGAGTCGAGGTATTCCTGCAAAGACACTGATTTCTCTGCGGGTCGACGCGAATCGAGATGCTCTCGTCAAGGACACTGGTTTCCCTGACTCGAGGAGGTTGCCAAGGACACTGATTTCCCTGGGGTTGAGACGAGTCGAGGTATTCCTGCAAAGACACTGATTTCTCTGTGGGGCGATGCGAATCGAGGTGCTCTCGTCAAGGACACTGATTTCCCTGAATCGATGAGGTTATCAAGGACACTGATTTCCCTGGGGTTGAGACGAGTCGAGGTATTCCTGCAAAGACACTGATTTCCCTGCGGGTCGATGCGAATCGAGGTGCTCTTCAAGGACACTGATTTCCCTGAATCGATGAGGTTGCCAAGGACGCTGATTTCCCTGGGGTTGAGACGAGTCGAGGTATTCCTGCAAAGACACTGATTTCCCTGCGGGTCGACACGAATCGAGGTGCTCTCGTCAAGGACACTGATTTCCCTGAATCGATGAGGTTACCAAGGACACTGATTTCCCTGGGGTTGAGACGAGTCGAGGTATTCCTGCAAAGACACTGATTTCTCTGCGGGTCGATGCAAATCGAGGTGCTCTCGTCAAGGACACTGGTTTCCTTGACTTGAGGAGGTTGCCAAGGACACTGGTTTCCCTGGGGTTGAGACGAGTCGAGATATTCCTGCAAAGACGCTGATTTCTCTGCTGGTCGACGCGAATCGAGGTGCTCTCGTCAAGGACACTGATTTCCCTGACTCCAGGAGGTTGCTGATTGATGTGATTTAGCGTGCTCGCGCTTTCTAAAAGATAGATCAAAAATATTTGTAACCGCAATCAAGAACGGCGTCGCTTTGCAGCTAGCCGGTGAGTACGGGTCGGTCCACAGGGATGTTGTGAATCTCCTAATCGCTCTAACGAGTTAATTCCGAAGGGTGTTCGGATCAATTATTAAATCTAAAAACCTAATTATTCTAGGGCAATTAACTAGATCTATTCTTGCTAGGGCTAGGTTTAGGGATAGTTTGGAAATGTAATTAAATCTCACCGCTTTCAATACCCGAATGAAGATCTATGAGGAGTTATGGTAATTATCAATAAAGTGGATTAGATCCATTCGGGAAGGTGTTCCTTCCTCTAGGTTCTTGTCCTTCCTTTAGAGATCCTTACCCTAACCTCCATGGAAAACATCACACCCGGGCCTTTATACTACGGTATCACCGCTACCTCGAGGGATAGAGTGCCGTAGGGAGCGGTATGTGCATGTATGCATGGAGTCCTATTGTAAATATTTGGTGGGTAAGAAAGGGATGAGAGATCTCATCTCTCAAAATCCTTCCTCAAAGCTAAACCCTAAACAAGTTCCTAGGGCATGAAATTAAATCTACCTAGGGCAAGAAATTGAAATCTACACTAGGGCAAGAAATTGAAATCTACTTACAGATGCATCCCTCCAATCATTCATGCAGGTTTGTCAGATCTGAATTTCTGAATGGAAAAGAAACACGATGCTCTCCAAAAGATTTCTAAATTTTATTCATTAAAGGGAGGCATAAGAAATTATAATGAGTAGAGTTCCTATTTATAGAGAATAGGAAATCCTAGATTACAATTGATTTGCATGTCTACATTTACCAAAATATCCTTAGGAAGACCTAGTCAAAGTAGACTTCAAGCTTTGGTAAAATTTTATGTCACTTTCTCTTTAAAAGAAAGTATTGGGCCTTGGATCTTTGGGCTTCCTTATTATTTGGTTCTTTATTAAAATAGCTTCTATGTTTCTTCCAGATCTCCAGAGAATAATTGCGGTGGACTTTTAACCGTTCGCTTTATAATCTTGGACCTTGCATTGCCTTATACTTTGTGAATTTTATCTTTGATGTAGGCTTGATCAAGAGTCTTTTGTTTGTTGGTCAAAGTCCACTTTTGCATCGTCTTTTCATCGTTTTCACTGTTTTCGCTCCAAGAACCTGTAACCTGTAATATGTAGCAGACATGCATCAAAAGCACCTGTTTTATTTGTAAAAAGAATAAGAATGGGGAATATAATAATGCAATATTATGGTGTGAACAAATACCCCCAAACTTATCTTTTGCTCGTCCTCGAGCAAACCTATTTTTATTCACTAAAATCCTAACCACACTTTCGCAGGGAAACGCGATTGCACTGAGCTCGTGCAACAAGCCGTTAAACCTCTAGGTGTCCCTAGTAGGAGGAGTGTTGTCTCCTGAGGGTTTTCAGCGGATACTACCCACAAAATCCTATCAATTCGGCCCATTAACTTTTGTTTTCCAATTAGGTTTTCTAACAAGGAATTCTATTATCGTCGACTTATAAATTATCCACCCATATTCTTCACACTTCCTCATCATCTAACTTAAGATTATATATGTTCTGCAGACCTACTTAGCTTTCGGCATCTCTTAAGTTTTCCTTCTAGGGTTCCATCTCCACTTAGGAATTTTTATCAACTCTACTAAAGATACAAGTTCTATTCTTCATTCCTTTCTCTCATCTAAACTCCAATCACATATCCCCACGTGTGTGTAAATATCACCCCTACACTTGGAAATTCAAATCAAGCAATCATACTCTTGTCCGTTGTCCAAAGTACTTATTAGTAGGTGAATTTTTAATTGAATTTTGCTTACACATCCTTCATGCGACCGTTAATACTTCTTGAGGTACCAACAACCGATTACTAGATGCGTTAGCACTTTAAAGCGTACTTCCTAGTTTTGCAACACCCAAGGCTTTAGCAGTGACTCCCAAACCAGTTGGTCTAAGGCACTAGGTGATGAAGCACCCTCGCTAAATATTTTTCTATTTTTGCAGCCTTAAGTAATCACAAAAACCAGTGTCCATTTTTTTATTCTTCATTCACATTTTTTTTTATTTTCATCGTACTAAGGACTTTAGACAAGAGCATTTCAAGGTCTCCTCTACTATTCCAAGTTTCAAGGTGCGTGATTGTGCAAATTGTAGGGTATACGTTTTCAGAATCTAGACTTAAGCTAGGAACTATTTTTCAAACTTATACTCTAATAAGAACATCAATACTCTTCCCTCATTTTGACTTAGCCCAAGAAGTGAACCCAAAATTTGCCTATTTCTAAATAAACTACAAGGCATATACTTTCTACCGTTAAACTTTAAGGAAGGCTATTTTTAGGGTTTTTAATTCACTAAGTCTAAGATCTAGTTGTTCCTAGCCAGTTAACCTATCTGTCAAACTCAAGTCAATTAGCCAAAATTGAATATAGTAATTTTTATAATTTTTGAAATTTTTCAAATTTTTATGGGTTTTCAAATAAGTATGCAAATGCAAAAAAAAAAAATATGTACAAATGAATGCGAAGGAAGAAGACGTACCGAGCATACCCCCAAACTTGAACTTGACAATGTCCTCACTGTCATGCTAAACCAAGAGGGTCAAAATGCCGGTACTCCCCTATTTATTTATTTATAATAATTTTTTTTTATATTTTTAATGTATTGAATTTTTTTTTATATAGAAAAGAAAACCAAAAATATATACATATATACAAAGATTCCCCCAAACTTAAGCTTGGCCTTGCACAAGCCAAAAGTTAGCACCGACCATTCAAAAATCTTATCGTGGAAATGGTATGGTTGGTGCAAGAAAATGAGAAGCACGCGAGACCGTGTGGAAAGAATGGTAGAATATGGTCTCGGTGGGGGGAAAGAAGGGCGGAAAGAAGAAGGAAGTGGAGTATGATCTTGAGGGTGTAAATTCAGTGAATAAATTAGCGCAATTTGTGATGACCGATATGTTATAAGCGATTGTGCTAACCTATCTACTCGTCGAGAAATGGGATCAAATCCCTCAAGGTTCGCAAGAAAACATGGGTACACTGAACTTGGTATAGGAGATGAAAGCGTAACGGTCATTTGTTCGGTCGGAACAATGGGAAAGATGAAGGGGAGTGAATTAGGGATAGTATGTTTCTCACCGTAGTAACTTGTTTCGAACTTGAAAGATTCCATTAATGGTTCGAAACTACTATAATCAACCGAGTCTGATGGCTCATCTGAAAATGTAAAGGACTCAAACTCGGCGGTGAGTCATCAACATCGTCCGAAAAAGTGAAACAGTCGTAAGTGTTATCATCTGTGAGAACAGTATCGGATTCAAAGGAAAATCTTTCAAGCTCACAGTCTTCAAGCGGGGTCGGAACGATGGGAAGGAGGGAGGGTGATATAACAGTCAAAGGTTTAGGAGGATGAATTGTAAAATCCGACACATCAAACAAAAATGATTCAACCTCAATATTATCCTCAAGACTCTTCTCGATACTATCCTCCATATTCAACTCAAGCATGCCATTATCATCAAAATCTAGACGCATATGAGATTCGGGAGAAACATTTAATAACTCAGGATGATGATTTGAACATAAAATTTCAAGCAAATCGACAGGTTCATCATCCGAAATATTCCCGGCGTCTATATCCTCAATCAAGTGAAAATCAATTTCTTTAGACACCTCATCAAAAGCATGGATATCTATCGATTTAGGTTCTAGAGTGGATGTGTAAAGATCGAAAGGATTAGGTGCGGTTTCACTCGAAAGGGGTTCCTCACAATCTGGCAAATCAAACACTACAAAATCACACAACTCATTTTTATTTTCAACAGGTGAACTATTTAGGGCAATCGATGGAAAACAGGAGTTGTGGGCTTCAATTGGGTAAGGGTAGGTTTGATTTGAAAATCCTCTCTCATTCTCACTCTGTCCAACTGCCGCCTCATACATTGAAAAATTTGGAGCTAGCGGAAACTAGCTACCGGTTCAGCAGGTTGCATAAGGGTGGCCACGGACGCTTCCACATTCCTAACCATTTTGTTTGTTGCTGCGATATACGCCTCCAACGACTCTTCCAAACTAGACTTGGGTGGTGAGGGGGTTTCGGTAAAAGATTCAAAATTGTTTGGATATGTGAAACTCCCAAAAGGCTGTGTAGGAACAGGGTCTAGTGACGGTGGGAAAGTCGGGTAGGACTGGTAGGAAGTGGGTGGTTGGACAGGGGTAGGGTCAACATGTGGATAAAAAGGTGAATAGTCGTGCGAATCCCTAGAACTAGATGAGTGGAGAGGGGTGAAAGATCGGCTGCGAGATTGAGCAATATGCTCAGCAATGGACATCGGCTTAGTAGTGACGGAAGGACTTGAAAAAGTGGTGTCAACATACGAAGGTGGTAAAGGTTGACTTGGTTGACACAAAGTGGGTTGAAAAGTCGAACTGTTTCTCCTAGACGCTTCTATGTGATCTTTCAAAGATTTTTTAGGCATGGAGGGATCGTTTTTAAATTGACCGAACAAATTGACATATGACGCAAAATTAGGTTCGGGATACCAAAGTTCGGCTAATGATTTATTATGTGGAGTACCCATGTTGGAAGAAAAGGGGAAAAGAAGGAAGGTTGGGTGTTGCAAGGATTTATTTGCAGCTAAACAATTTTGCAAGTTTCTATAAAATATTTGTACTTTTTATTTTCATTTTTCATTGATTTTTTTCTCTCTTTATTTGGAAAAATTTTGTTGCTAAAAGATTTTAGAGAAAAGATATGCAACAGCAAAATATTTTATAGAAAAGATATGTAACAGCAAAATATTACTTGCAATCAATTTAGTTCAAGCGGGGCCCAAAAATCCTGCACAAGACTGTTATATGGAAGGGAATACATTTTAAAGTGCACAGAATCTTGCAGGAAATTTAACAAAAGATATATCGAAACATTCAGAGGAGAGATCAAAAGACTTACAGAGGGTTTTTTTTTTAACCGCAGAGCAAGTTTGGGGATCTGATCCGCTGGTATAACCGCGGAACCGCCGCGTATGGCAGCCTCAGACCGCGGATCCGCCGCGGTTTGGTGGCTTCGGCCGTTTTTTTTGCTCTCCAGATCTCCGCGGTTCTTCTTGTTTCTCTTTCTGGAAATTTCCGGATCCGTCTCGATTGTATATCCTGCAAGATTCAAACAACAAAGTACCCTTTCCAAAAATAACAGATAATATATTTTTATATTTTTTTGTGATTTTTCAGATTTTTATGATTTTTTAATTTTGATTAACCCGAAATCGCGAAAAGAAAATTCTACACTATCCCCGGCAACGGCGCCATTTGATTGATGTGATTTAGCGTGCTCGCGCTTTCTAAAAGATAGATCAAAAATATTTGTAACCGCAATCAAGAACGGCGTCGCTTTGCAGCTAGCCGGTGAGTACGGGTCGGTCCACAGGGATGTTGTGAATCTCCTAATCGCTCTAACGAGTTAATTCCGAAGGGTGTTCGGATCAATTATTAAATCTAAAAACCTAATTATTCTAGGGCAATTAACTAGATCTATTCTTGCTAGGGCTAGGTTTAGGGATAGTTTGGAAATGTAATTAAATCTCACCGCTTTCAATACCCGAATGAAGATCTATGAGGAGTTATGGTAATTATCAATAAAGTGGATTAGATCCGTTCGGGAAGGTGTTCCTTCCTCTAGGTTCTTGTCCTTCCTTTAGAGATCCTTACCCTAACCTCCATGGAAAACATCACACCCGGGCCTTTATACTACGGTATCACCGCTACCTCGAGGGATAGAGTGCCGTAGGGAGCGGTATGTGCATGTATGCATGGAGTCCTATTGTAAATATTTGGTGGGTAAGAAAGGGATGAGAGATCTCATCTCTCAAAATCCTTCCTCAAAGCTAAACCCTAAACAAGTTCCTAGGGCATGAAATTAAATCTACCTAGGGCAAGAAATTGAAATCTACACTAGGGCAAGAAATTGAAATCTACTTACAGATGCATCCCTCCAATCATTCATGCAGGTTTGTCAGATCTGAATTTCTGAATGGAAAAGAAACACCGATGCTCTCCAAAAGAT
Source organism: Agapanthus africanus (assembly GCA_030015575.1). NCBI lineage: Eukaryota > Viridiplantae > Streptophyta > Magnoliopsida > Asparagales > Amaryllidaceae > Agapanthus > Agapanthus africanus. The sequence goes on from JASDDO010000010.1 coordinate 370,987,060, forward strand.
TTCTAAATTTTATTCATTAAAGGGAGGCATAAGAAATTACAATGAGTAGAGTTCCTATTTATAGAGAATAGGAAATCCTAGATTACAATTGATTTGCATGTCTACATTTACCAAAATATCCTTAGGAAGACCTAGTCAAAGTAGACTTCAAGCTTTGATAAAATTTTATGTCACTTTCTCTTTAAAAGAAAGTATTGGGCCTTGGATCTTTGGGCTTCCTTATTATTTGGTTCTTTATTAAAATAGCTTCTATGTTTCTTCCAGATCTCCAGTGAATAATTGCGGTGGACTTTTAACCGTTCGCTTTATAATCTTGGACCTTGCATTGCCTTGTATTTTGTGAATTTTATCTTTGATGTAGGCTTGATCAAGAGTCTTCTGTTTGTTGGTCAAAGTCCACTTTTGCATCGTCTTTTCATCGTTTTCACTGTTTTCGCTCCAAGAACCTGTAACCTGTAATATGTAGCAGACATGCATCAAAAGCACCTGTTTTATTTGTAAAAAGAATAAGAATGGGGAATATAATAATGCAATATTATGGTGTGAACAGTTGCCAAGGACACTGATTTCCCTGGGGTTGAAATGATCTTTGGCGGTCTCTCAGGTTTTATATGAGTTACCGTCAAGACCCTGAAGCTAGGAATTTGGCCTTTGCTTCGCTTGCTGTGGTGTGTCCGAATCCTGTTGGAGGAGGGACGTTGTAGTGACATTTCGTCTGTTGTGTAGATACGAACGTTGAAGTGGTGATCATTCCACGCTGGGGTGAGATGATCTCCGATTGTCTTTCGGGCTTTATATGACTTGCCGTTAAGACCGTGAAGCTAGGAATTTAGCCTTTGCTTCATTTGCTGGCACTGCGTCTGCTGTATCGAGACGAATGTCGCGGTTTTCTCTAGGTTGTTGGTGAACCGTCGAGGTTTGGCTTCGCTTTCTGTTGGAGCCTGTTGGGAAGGTATGGTTCCCTCTTCGTTTGTGCCCCTGGATTGTATACGGGGATCGACGTGACCTCTCCTGTAGGGCAAAAAGTTTCATTCTTTCATCATTTTTTAATTATATTTTTTTATTCTTTCCGCGACGCTCTATCATTTCAGCTTTTATATCGCGAAGGTCGCGATTGCCCAATCATTTCGGCTATTTTTCGCGGTGCCCAATCATTTCGGCTATTTATTTTACTTTTACTCGTTGCTTTTTATTGCGAGTTGCCCAATCATTTTGGCTATTTATTTTACTTTTACTCACTGCTTTTTATTGCGAGTTGCCCAATCATTTCGGCTATTTTGTATGCATACATTTTTACTTGCTGCTTTTTATTGCAAGTTGCCCCATCATTTCGGCTATTTTGAATGCATGTGTGGCTTGCTGTCTTTTTCGCCGTAAGCTTGGGATTGGACATTGATTTCGGCATCAGCACCGCTACAACTGGGATGTTGCCAGGAGCGAATCATCATTTGCCTCTGTCGATGTCGAACAAAGGTGGCCTAGCGAACAGGGTTAGGGTCCTGTTGACTAAGGTTTCTGACTTCATGAGCCGTAAGGGTCTCATAAAGGTATTTCTCCCTACAAGTCGTGAGGAACTTGTAGGTGTGTTTTCTCCTTAGCAATCGTGGGGATTCCTAAGTGCATGTTCCTCTGTAAGTCGTAAGGATCTTACAAGAGGGTTTTCTCCTTGTAAGTCGAGAGGACCTACAAGGGTTGTTCACCATATGGACATATCCCCAGTCACGGATGGGACTTGGTTAGGGAAATGTTTATTCGCGCCCGTGGATTGTATACAAGGGTCAGTACTGAGCCACTTGTAGGGAAATATCGAAGGTTGTAGGGGTTGCTTAAGCACATGTTTAGGTTTCTGTAACTTAAGACTTTCAAATCTTATGAGCCGTGAGGATTCCATAAGAGAGTTCTCCTTACGAGTCGTGAGAATCTCGCAAGTGCAATTTCTCCTTAGGAATCGTGATGATCCCTAAGTGTGTTTCTCCCTTGTGAGTCGTAAGGATCTCACTCGGGTGGTTTCTCCTTACAAGATCGAGAGGACCCTGTAAGTGTTTTTTAATGGGGTTGCGCCCTTTCGGGTTTTCACAAACACTCGCCGGTAGCCCTGCTGTTTTTACTCATGGAGCCCTTTCGGGTTTTCATCCGTGCCCATTTTGCTTACGGACATACCGTTTTATTTATTTATTTTTTAAATATTTTTTTCCTTTTTTCTATATAACGAGGTCGCGCCCTTTCGGGTTTTCACAAACACTCGCCGGTAGTCCTGCTGTTTTTACTCACGGAGCCCTTTCGGATTTTTATCCGTGCCCATTTTGCTTATGGACATACCGTTTTTATTTATATATATATATTTTTTATTTTTTGTATCGGCTTGGGGATATTGCAATCCACCGTAGTTTATCGACATCTCGGTCAACAGCTAGTTTTAGGACGTAGTGGTTCGTCATTAGTTTAAGGGCGTTTCGGTCCATCGTTGAAGAAGGCCGGCTACTACTTATAGAATTTGGGCTTAGGAAGATAGCGAGCGGACATAGTCGTCGTCATCTATTATTAACCTAGGCTGTGACTCATTTAAGCGTAGTATTTCTTTAGGAAGCGACCGTTTATTGGCCTGAAAGGTCTTTCATCGTGCGTATCCATGTGTAGATCGGCTTCACCCTGGTAGACCTTGTCTATGATGTACGGGCCTTCATAGTTCGGCTTTAATTTTCCCCGCTTGGCGCGATTGGGGATCATAGGTTTTTTGACCACTAGCATGAGTTCGCCTTGGCAGAATGTCCTCGGCCTGGTCAATCTTTCATATGAGCGCGTCATCTTTGCTTTATAAGCCTCCAGATTTTGTTGCGCTATGAGCCGGGTTTCATCAAGGGCATCAAGCTCCTCAAGCCGAAGGTGAGCATTTTCTTCGTCCGTCAGCTCGTAGTGGACTGCTACTCGTAGAGAGGGTAACTCTATCTCGAGGGGGAGTACCGCTTCTGTACCGAATACCAACGCGTACGGCGTTGTGTTCGTGGCCGTCTTGAACGTAGTTCGATACACCTAGAGAGCTTCTTGCAGTCTCTCGTGCCAGTCCTTCTTATTTCGAGACACCGTCTTCTTCACGATCTTCGTCAAGGTCTTGTTGAAAGCCTCAGCTAGACCGTTAGCTCGGGGATTATAAACTGAGGAATATCTCCAGTCTATGTTGTGTTGTTGCGCGAAGCGGCTGATCTTGTGGCTTCTGTAGGCTGGCCCGTTATCGGAGATGATCCATCGCGGAGTTCCAAACCAATAAATGACGTGCGTCTTGAAGAAATGGAGGATATTCTCTGTCTTCACTTCCTTTAGCGGTACTGCTTCTACCTATTTATAGAAGTAATCAGTTGTTGCTAAAATGAAACGATGTCCTCTGGACGATGCTGGTTCGATGGGGCCGACTATGTCAGTTCCCCACATTTCGAATGGCCAGCTAGCACCGTTGGATGCAGAGGATTTGGGTGCTGATGGATAAAGTCCCCATGAATCTGGCATGAGTGGCATCGCTTCGCATATTCGAGGCAGTCCTGAATCATCGTGGGCCAATAGTAGCCCATCCGTTTAATCTTCAACTTCATCTTCGGGCCTGCTTGGTGAGAACTGCAGAGTCCGTCGTGAACTTCCTGAACGAATCTTTTCACCTCTTCTCGCCTCTTCTCGCCTCTTCAGGTCCCAGGCATCTCAACCACAGAGAACCAAACGACCTCTTGTACAGAGTATCATTGACGAAGGCGAAAGACAGAGCTTGTTTCGTAAGCTGATGTCTTGAGGATGAATCTTCAGGTGTTCGACGGGATTTGAAGTAGTCTATAAAGGCTTCTCTCCAATCCTTAGCCTTTTCCTGGTCTTTTATTTGCATAGTTATTTGCTCAGTCGCTCCCTTTTCTTCGGATGATTCCGGAGATATTTCTGCTGGGGCAAGCACCTGACGGCTTTGTACTACGATTCTTACGTCATCGAGGTTTTCGTCGGCCAGTTCTTTAGCAAGCTTAGCTAGTGCATCCGCTTTGCTATTTTCTGCACGCGGTATGCTTTCCAGCATGTAGGAGGGAATTTAAGTCAGCAGTTGCTGTACTCTCTCGCCATACTTTACCACTTCGGGTTTGCACGTTTGGTAGTCGCCATTTACTTGACTGATGATCAGTTAAGAATCTCCATATATGAGGAGGTTTTCAATTCCCATGTCGATGGCGATCTCGAGGCCTGCTATCAAAGCTTTGTATTCGGCTTCATTGAGAGGGTCCACCTTTGATATGAGACGGACTTTATGCGCCAACGCATAGTGCCTGAGCTTTGTTATCGCGAAGATCAACGCCAGACAGTGTTTTTCGATGGGGAGTAGTTAATTTCTGCCCAAGGAGAACTCGACTTAAGTAATAGAGAGCTCTTTCTTTCCCTTGGTCATTCTCTTGTGCCCATAATGCGCCTAAGGAACCTTCGAGGGCGGTTGTATAAATAATGAGAGGCTTTCCCATGATCGGAGCAGCCAACACTGGCGGATTCTGTACGTATTGCTTGATTTCGTCCAGCGCGCTCTGGCATTTATGATCCCAAACGAAAGGGGTTCCCTTCTTCATCAGGTGACTGTAAGGGCGGCACTTGCCTGAAAGGTTGGCTATAAATCGCCGTATGTACGCGAGCTTCCCTTGGAGAGACCGCAATTGCTTGAGAGTCCTTGGCGGAGGCATTTCCATGATCGTCTTGATCTTCGACGGATCTATCTCGATACATCGGTGTCGGACGATGAATCCTAGGAATTTGCCCGAGGAAACTCCGAATGCGCACTTGAGAGGGTTCATCTTCAGGTTGTATTGCCGAAGGCGTTGAAATACGGTCTTCAGATGCTCTAAATGCTCCTCGTATGATTTGCTCTTAACCACGAGGTCGTCGATATAGCATTCGACGATTTCATGTATAAGGCCATCGAAGATCTTTGTCATGGCCCTTTGATAGGTGGCACCGGCGTTTTTTAGACCGAAGGGCATCACCTTGTAGCAGAATATACCCAAAGGGGTCCGGAATGCGGTGTGCTTCTGGTCTTCGGGATGCATCTTTATCTGATTATATCCTGATGAGCCGTCCATGAAGGAGAAAACCTCGTGAGTGGACGTGTTATCTATCATCAGCTCGGTGATTGGCACTGGGAAATCGTCCTTCGGGCAGGCTTTATTGAGATCCCGAAAGTCCACACAGATGCGCACCGTCCCATTTTTCTTCATCACCGGGACGATGTTGGCGATCCAGTCAGGATATTGAACTTCTTGGATGAAGCCGGAGTCGATCAGCTTCTTGACCTCGGCGTTGATGCCCATCTCAAGCTCGAGTCGCATTCTTCTCGGTGCTTGTTTGATTGGCTTGATGTCCGGGGATATCGTTAGTTTGTGGACAGCAATTTCTGGATCTAGTCCTGGCATTTCGGAATAGTTCCATGCGAAGCAGTCTCTATGCTGCATAAGCACGTCTTTTAACGCAGCCACCCTTTCTTCAGATAGCAGTTTGCTGACGAATGTCGGTTGCGGGTCGTTCGTCGTCCTCAACTCAATTTTCTTGAGGTTATCTGCAGTAGTATGTATTCCATCCTCCAGCTCTTTCGATGCTGGTGGAAATTCTGAGATCACCTCGTCATTGCTGTTTTCGAAGCACCAGGGAAGATCATCCATGTTCTCGGGCTCTTCTTTTGATATTGTTATCATATGACAAGTACGAGCTCGCTTCTAAGACCGATGTGGATCTGGTTCTGCTCTTGTGGATTTGGGTTCATGCTTCTGTGGCGGTGTTACCCTCCAGCTGTCAGATAGAGCGAACTTGCCGAGCTGATACTGATCTTCGATCCAATTCTTGAAGGTGAAGCAATCTTCGAGAGGGTGTCCTATTACTTTGTGATAAGAGCAATAGTTCGGGTGTGAGACTTCGCCTGCTTGTTCGGGGTGCTTAGACTCCGGAAGCGTAATCATTTGATGTCTTATAGCGAGGTCAAGTATCTTATTTGTCTTGTCTCGAGGAAAAGAGTACGCTCGACCCATTTTCTTCATAAGGGATAGATCAGGACCACTCGATTCCCGACTGCGTAGCTTCTTATTCCCGCTTTGTCTTTGCTGAATGCCTTTTTTGCTTTTCGACTTGTTCCTGCCTCTGCGTCGGGCCTTTTTTACAAGAGGTTGACAGGGAGCGGCATTTTCGTCTTTCACAGCCTGTTAGAGAAAGCGTTGCGTCCTGGCTTTCTCGTAGATGGCCATTTCGCGGTTGTGGCCGTCTCGAACTTTTTGACCAGCTTCCCTTATAAGCTTGTCCATTTGTTCTTCGAACGAAAGACTGGGCACTTTTGCATCAGGAACTTTTTCTGGTTCAGGATCAGCGTCCTCCCATTGAGCATCCCCTTCTTCATTGAACTCATGTACGATGTAACAGTCGCGGAGTAGCTCTCGTTTCTTGGACCGAATGTATCCAAGCCCGATTGTTTCCATCCTCCCATTAGGCAACTTGTGCTGAGTTCCGGGAACGTTCCAGACCCTGTTATAGAACTTAGCTTTTCGAGCGGTCTGCTTGAAGGGTATCCCTTGGCGCTTCAATAGCCTTTTCAAGCCTTCCGTATAATATCTAGGCAGACGGATGAGCTGGAGCCTGTCAAGCGTAGGATCCGCACCGTGCCAGATTTCTTTCTCCACTTTGGTTTCTTCAGAGCGGTAGAATAGAATTTCCTTTTCGCCTTCTCGCCTGGGAGGGACATAGAACGTCTGCAACTCCTCTACACTGTAGGTATTGAGCGCATCCAGTTCTTTATGATGTTTAAGTGGAACCATGGCGACTTGCAGACTTTGCTCTTCGTCAGCGGATGTTTGTATTGAGGGCCGAGCAGAGAATATAGCATGGACTTTGTCTTCCGAGTCACTGCCAAAAATCAACGTAGGAGCGGATGGTCCCGGCTTGTTGATTGGGGTGGACCCGAATAAACTATCTCTTCCTCTTCCTCAGTATCACTCCCGAAGACAGGGATGGTGGCGTTAGCTTTGTTCTCCAGCTTGTGACACCTCTCCGTGTCTTCGAAATCCGGCAAGAAGTATTTTGCATCTTCATATTTGCGGACTTCATTCACGGAGAATGAGTTCAGCTCTCCTGTTACGGTATACTTGAGACCATCCTTGAAGTATTTCATACACTGATGTTGTGTAGAAGGGATGGTGTTGTACTCGTGTAACCAGGGTCGGCCGAGCAATGCATTATAGCATGTCTTGGCGTCTATGACGTAGAATTTAATGTCCGTGACGAGTAGTCCAAAGCGTAACGTCAGTATCACAGACCCGAGAGTTCGTGATGATTGAGAATCGAACCCGAGATAGTGATCTTATCCCGAGCGAGGTGCTGGACGCTCATGCAGATTTCTTTCAACACCCGTATATTGAGGAGATTGACGGAAGACCCATTGTCAACCAAGATTTTGCCTATCTTTATATCGTGGCAGTACCCTGAGACATAGAGGGGACGATTGTGTTCGCACGTCCCAAGGTCTTCATCACCGAAAGTGACATCGGCCGTGTGCACTTCTTCCAGCTCGTCCTTCATCTTTTCTTTGGCGAGAAAAGCTTGGAATTGCTCTGGGTCCTGTAGCGCTTTGATCAATGAATCCCTTGCTTCTTTTGATAGTAGAAGAGCGTCAAGAATGCTGAGTTGCGAGGGTAGTTTCCTCAAGTGCGCCAGAACATTGTAGTTCATCTTATTTTTCTTTGGCGGGTCTTTGGCGGTTAGCTCTTCCATGACTTGGTCATCCAGGGAGATATCCTCAGAGACCTTTTCTTTTCCCTTATCTTTTTTATTTGAGGGTCCGAGATTCTTTTCGGGTAGCGTACGATTACGCAGCCGGATATTTTCGCAGGCCTTCGGCTCTTCCTCTTTTCCCGAGGTGGACTCTTTAAAGAGAGGGCTAGGAACCATTTCCTCGTTAGAGTCGCTCCCGAATGTGAGAACTTGTGCTTCCCCGGCGTTAACCATGCGACAATCGCCGGTGTTCTTCTAAGCTCCTCGGTCGTACTTTTCTGCTCCCGACGAGTTTTGCGTTTTTCCCGCTTAAAATGTTGCCGGTGAACAACATACCCTTGCCACCATCTATTGAAAGCTTTGCACTCTTCGGTGGGGTGCGAAATCTTTTGATGATATAAGCAGTAGGAAGGGTGCATTTCTGCTTTGCCGGCAATGTTTCCTTCAGAGGGTGGTAGCTTCATCCCCATCGATATGGCTTTAGCGAACCTTTTCCTCGTCTTGAATTTGATTTTATCTGCGGTGGATGTACTTTGATCCGGCGGGAGTGTCTCAACTATTTCTTCTAGTCGCCGACGTTTAGCCTTTTCAAATATGACCATCTCGCGTTCCCGACCAGCTTTACTTTTCAACAGAGCTTTGTTGAGGAATGCATCAATTGTTTCATCTGATGGCCCCAGAAGTTCCGGTTCAGGATCTGCCCCCAGTTTCTCAGTGCAAGGAGTTTTCTCATCGTCCGTAAACGAGTGAGAGATCACATGACAACTCGCTACGTACTCCTCGGACTCATCCGACGAGCTCTCTCCCTCATCTTCCTCTTGAAAGACGTGGCTGAGGAACTCCTGGAGTGTGATGGGAGTTCGTACCTTTTGATTGTATTCTTCCAGCGCATCGATCTGCTTCTGTAAGTCCGTGCGCTTGTCGCCCGGCTTCACAGGCTTTTTGGACCTTTTCTTCTTCTTCTTTAAAGATTTCGACGGCTGGGTACAAGTGCTTGGGCCACCACCATCGATCTTTAGAGTTGGGCGCGGCTTTAGCATCCCTTCGATGATCTCAGGTTCCAACGGGTTCTTCCACCTGATTGCCGGACATGGCTGGAGATCATTCAGCATCCTCTTGGTTTTGGCTGATAGCACAACCTCCCACGGAGCTTCTTCAACAAGGGAGCACGTTGCCCCCGGCGTACTCACCCTTTTCGGGGTATGAGGTTGCGGTGGGTTCACCTTCCATCTTTCGGACAACGCGAACTTGCCCTGTTGGTATTGGTCTTCAATCCAGTTTTTGAAGACATAGCAATCCTCGATCGGATGACCCAATACTCAGTGATAGGGACAGTAATTGGGATCATTGACTTCGTTTGGCTACAACGGGCGTCTTGAATCCGGCAGATTAATAAGTCTATTGCGCAATGCCAGCTCGAACAGTCTTCTTGTTTTTTCTTAAGGAAACAAGTAAGGACGTCCTAGCCTCTCCTCGAGGGGTATGCGTGGACGCATATTGTTTTGACGGACAACCGGCTTCAAGTTGCTCGGTTGTTGTTGAGCATTGGCGACGACAATCGCTTTTCCTTTCCCCTTCTCATTTCGAGATTCCGGCTTTGGAGGAGACGGTCTATGGCCCATTTGGTCCATCTGGGCTAGCTTGTCAATCAGGGCCTGGAACGTGGTTGGTTTAAAGAACATCATGAACTGTGAAATAGTTGCATGAGGATCTAAGGTGCCCACGAACATGCCCACCGCTGGCGCTTCTTCAACGCGTTGTTCGCATTTTGACCACAAGTTCCACCATCGGATTTCATATTGGACCCAAGTTTCGCCCGGCTTTACTCTTGCATTGATCAGAGCCGTTATTGGAGTACGCTCGCTAGCGCTTGCGAAACGTTGGGTAAATAACAACTCCATTTCAGCAAATGTCTTGATAGAGTCGTTTGGGAGTTCGGAATACCACTCGAACGCCGTCTCCGATAAGCTGCCGACGAACTGGCGAAGTAGCAGTTTATCATCACTGCCTGTGTTGCCACAAAGTGCCCTGAACTGGGCGACATGTTGATGGGGATTTCCTGTCCCCTTGTAGACATGGAACTTTGGGATCATGTAGCCCGGCGGGTATTTCATTTGATCATACCAACTCGGATATGGTCGTCCCGTTTTGACAACTTGACCGGCTGCCTCAGTTGCTTGGTGAACTCGTATTTGCTGAGCTATGTATTCATCTAGGGCAGCTTTAGAAATTGTCTCCTCCTTGGCTGTTGACAGAGCCGGTGGAGGATTTGACGTTTCTCCACTGTCATCTTCAAGGACGATCGGAGGATCTTCAGCAGGAGGATCCTGCTGGATCATCATACCCACCATATCCTGGAACAGAAGGGCCATTCGTTTTATATTGGCTGCTTGTTCCGCATCCTCTTTGTCCTTCTTTTCCAATATTCTCCGAAGGAACTCGGCGTCGGTTTCTTACTCCTGGCGTTGATCCGAGGTCGCTTCGGGGCTTTCTTTTGGCCCAGTGAGCGCGGCCATCGCATTCATCATTTCTTGGAGCTTCTGCTGCTGCTCTTGAGCTTTAGTCACTGATCGCGTAAGCGGTCTATGACCTGTAGATGTACGGCTGTCCTCTTTCCCGGACGTCATGTAGACGGTGTATACCACAATGCCCCCGGACTTAGGGCGTTTGGGCTCACTGCCTTTGACATTTGCCGCAGGCGTGGGGACTTTCTCCGGCCTTCTTCTCTTTTGAGTAGTCGACATGGAGGGGGCCGTTGTAGTGGGCACCCAAGTGGTTGTCGTCCTTTGCGGTTTGACAGGACGGTTCTTTTCTTCTTGAACTTTCACCCTCTTCTGCCGGTGAGAGTGATCTTGAATGATTACTGAGTCCTGAACCCGTTTCCAGACCTTGTAAATTTTAGAGGACAGCCGTTGAGGGGGCTGCTCTGGCTTTGTTTCTGTAACATTCTCCGTGGGTGGAGGAGATCTTTTCAGCACGGCAGTCGGAGAGTTCTTGCATACCCTCCTTAGCTGTTCAAAGCTGTTCCCAGTCGGAACAGCAGCGTTGATTTCCACCGTTAGAGCTGGTGGGGTCAGCCCAGAGGGGGAGCTGCCCCCGGCCTTCCTTACTCGGCACCAGTGGCGACGTCGAGCGTGTCGAGCTGTTGGGGCTGGTTCGGCGATGGGGATGGTTTCGTCTTGCCCCCTGTCTAGATGAGGCGCCGCTGGTGCCAGCCTCTTGAAGACTGATGTCTTTTGAGTAGCGGTATCCAATCTGTCAAAGACAGATCTTCAAGCAGGAACGGGAGCCGGAATAGTCAGTCTTGTAAAGACCGACTCTTTGGCAGGAGAAGCCGCCTTGACGACTTCAGGAGCAGAGATGGCTGTCTTCCTCGGGGTGGCCACTTCAGGGGTCATGGGCTTCTTCGCAGGCCCATTGGAGTTCAGGTTCTGCCTGGTAAAGACCGAGGCTGCCGGCTTGACATTGGACGACCCGTTGAGAGGGGCCGTGGTAGTAGTGAGCCGATCGAAGACCGACTTCTTTTGTGCTTCCGGTACGGGCACTGGAATGGTGAAGCTTCCTGGCGGGAGCATGGTCCCGAAGAATAGACCGGTGGTAGCCCGAGTCACTTGTTCTACCGGCATAGCAAGGATGGAGGCCGCTTGAGGCCCATAGGCTACACCTCCAGGTGAGCGGAGCGTCGATTGCATTTGCATTTGGAGCAGTTTGAGCAGTTGGACGCCATTGCTGTTTGATTTCTGCGCCAAGCAAGAGACCAAATCTTAGTAATCTTGAAACCCGAGGGCAACCATTAACAAACCGCGATTCGTTCGCGAAGACGACACACGAAGTGTGGAGTGGAAAGAGGAAAAAATGTCCTATCGGGCGTGCCAGAATCTGTTCTCCTCCGAAAGACGGCGCGACGTGAAGACGTCTTGCCTGAGATTCGGGGCAGATGCTATTTGGTGCTATCCGTCCACCTCTCCGAAGATGCCAAGTTGATTTATGACACCATATATCGAAGGTTTAAACGGATGCGGCCGATGTAGCAGACTTCGTCAGATTCCCCCTCGTTCGAGGGGTTTTTGATTGTGGGGACGCTCTTCCCTGCAGGCGCAAGCCTCTGCAGTTAATTACGCTACCGCATCGCGGTAACAACTTTCTCCTTCTCCAGAATTTCACTTCGTGTCGTGGGTGTTTGTTTTGTTTGTGGTTGCCCGTGGATTGTATACGGAGACTAATTTATGTCGTCCCCCGTAGGACGTGGATTAGTCCAAATCCGTATTTTCTTAGATTTGGGTTTGGAGTTTTGGTTTGAGGATACGTTAGCCATATTTGAGGCTAAGATCAACTCAAACGTTTGTTAAGAATATGTTAGTCTAATATGAGACTAAGATCAACTTAACGGGATCGTTTGGATCCGACAAAAGAGCATTTGGGAGCTCTATTGTTCCAGTTTAGGGACGTAGTAGTCCATTGCCAGTTTAGGGACATGGTGGTCCATTTCCAGTTTAGGGACATGGTGGTCCATCATTCCCACTTTAGGGACGAGTATTGGTTTAAGGACGCATTAGTGCATGAGTTTAAGGACCCCACAGTCCGTATTGATGTGTGGTTGTCGGGACCCGTCACCTCTCTAACGACGTTGAAGGATTACAACGACAAATATCAGAGGAGTTCGGAGATGTACCCTTGAACCGGATGTCAATTGATTTGAGAGAGCAGTCGTGCTTAGTCAATTTAATTTGAGGACTTATGGCCATAATTGGGTTAAGTCCAGTTGAAAATGTATAACATTTTATTTATCTTTGGCCTATCAGGCCTTTGCTTGGGCTCTGCCATTTTATTAATGCACAGCATTGGGCTTTTAATTAAATGCACAGCATTTGTTTTGGTCTGACAGACCTTTGTTTGGGCTCTGCCCATTTTAAAGAATGCATGGCATTTTTATTAGGCCTGTTAGGCCTTTATAATTGGGCTCTGCCCTTTAATAATGCGCTGCATTTAATATTCTGACAGTGCGCCACGTGGCCTGTCAGGAGCTTTGCGCTGATTGAGGAGCGCAAGGCCCAAGCGCATGCGGAGGTGACACGTGTCATGCTCTGGTGAGCGCGCTGGCCAGCGCGCTGCGCCAGCGCGCTGCTGACACGTGGCGCGCTCTGACGACTTACGCCAATTTAAGAGAGCAGTGCTCTGTTTTAGAAGCGCATAGCGCAATTTGTTCTGCGGCTGACACGTGGCGCTCCCTGGTGGCTTGCGCAAATCCAAAGAGCGCAACAGTGCAAATCTTGAAAGTGCAAGGCACTGTTTAATATTTGGATCAAAGAAAACAAGTTTTTCTTGTTTTCCAGAGAGGTTTTACCTCAAATTTCAAGAACCAGTGGTTCATCAAAAGGCAATGCCTTCATACAGAAGTAAATTACTTCTTTATTATTATTATTATTATTATTATTATTATTATTTTTTATTGAAGATCTTGATCTTGTTCTTAGATCAATGATCTTTTTAGAAGAAATTCTTCTTTTATTCAAAGGTTTTTACCTTTTTTTATCTCTCTGAGTTTCTTCTCAAAGTTTTTTTAAGAGCTCTGTATCTCTCTATCTTGATGTCAATATGTTTTAGACTTGGAGTCTAGGGGCCTTTATATAGTGCCAATTGATTTATTAAATCAGTTAAAGAGATCTTTCTCTGAGTGATTTAGGGATTTTTCCCCACCGTTGGATCTTTGATTCAAGGGCTTCTGTTTTACAGAAGAGAATTTTCTTGTTTTAATAAGATCAGAAAGATCATCTGAAGCGTTGTTTCCTTTATTTTTATTTTAAATAGAGCCTTGCTCTGATTGGGTGTGCTGTCTTGGGCGCAGCGCTGGCGTATCAATTTTTGACGTGGCGCGCTGCGCGCAGCGCAAGGAATCTGAAGCGTTGCTTCAATTTTTGAATTTTTTGAAATTCAAATAGAGCTTTGCTCTGATTGGAGGAAATAGCAGGTAATCGCAAGTATGCACGTACTGCGCTAATCTATCACATGCAAGCTGATAGCAATAAATAGCAATATGTATATGCAACAGTCATGAAAGGTACTCTATCAGGTACTACTAATATATGAAGCAATGCATATCAAATAAATGCGGAGTATGGGATAAAACATGTCATCCTCACGGAATTCTCATCATGGCAGGACCAGTGTCCATCAAGACAATCTAAATCCCAAATTCCTCAAATCGGCCCTCGGATCGGCCCTCATATCGGCCCTCGGATCGGCCCTCATATCGGCCCTCATATCGACCATTAGATCGGCCCTCATATCCTGTAAGTCTCATGAAACCTGAGTGTCTAATATCGACACCCGAAAACATTATGAAAACTAGTGTTTAGCATTGACACATAAAAACTGATCTATCAGGTATCTTCACCACGACTAGCCCTGATAGTTACGTATCATACGATAGCTCAAAACTCGAGTGCCCAGCTTCGACACTCGAAATTCCACGTATCCATACGTACATGACTCCGGTCGGTATCTCCACGATCACCACCGAGTTCAGGTAATGTCACCGCTAAGGTAGTACTCCCCTGCCTCGATCTCATCGCCATCATCTGCGACAATCTTGCTCCGGGGTACCTCCGGGCCCCACCATCTACCCGCACACGGCCCACTCCACTCCTCGCATGGGGTATATATCACAATCTTAGAACCGAGAAATCTCATGGTGGACGCATCGAAATATCATATCAAGAGAAACCGGGTTTTTCAAATAATGTATAATTTCATGAAACTAGCACGGTCCTCAAATCCAGAAAACATTAAGTGATGAACAAGTATAATTGCATAGATCATTATATATGTGTACATATATAACAACGTCCCATACCACTGATATACACACACACATACACACATATATCAGCGTCCTATACCACTGATATATATACTTAGGAGTAAAATATCATATGAAATCCATATCTTAATGCGAAAATCCATGAATATAATATATGCAACATAAAACAGTAATATGAGCATATAAAGGAAAAACCGCTATTTAGCCGCAACAAGTTATTAAATATATCATGCGGTTCCTAATTTCTCCAAAGTTCATACAACATCATATAAATGTGAACATGTAGCTATAGCCAGGTATGCGTAACCATGTCGGTATAGCAAGATATGTGTGTCTACCTATCAATAATAATGTAATACTCTCCATGTATATGTGTAGCTAAAGCAAGCTAGGTATGTGTATATACATGTCAATAATGATACAATATCCTCCAGGTATATGTGTAATCATGTAGGCATAGCAAGGCATATGTGCAAGCATGTAGGTATACATATATGCTATATGTCATATGCACAATAAAAATAAGGATCATGTCTCAAGCCCCTAGCCAATACAATCTCACGTATGTATGAGTGTTGTGCGTGTCATGACAATTATTGATGGTGTGAGTGACATACAATCAGTGCTCGTGCAACATGAGCCGTCAATAATAGTGCGGTGTTCGAAGGGTACAAATCCAAGCACAACGAGAAATAATATGCAATGAAGTTTTATACACAATCTCTATATATGCAATATAAACATGCGGCTAATATCATATCATATCTAGCCCTGACGCATAACGCCATGCGGGCGATTTCCCCATAGATATTAAATCTACTCACTGCTGATCTTGGCTAAGTAAAGCCAACCACTTGCTTTCCCTCCTTCGCAGCGTCCGAAATCTCCGCCTGCGACCCTATAATTTCACAAACACAACACATAAAGTTAAATATCTTGCGCCGACATAAAGACAACGAAACAAAAGAATAACGCCCACAAGAAAAACACACTGTGCACTAACTACACAAAACGCGCACGATATCGGCACAATCCTAGCTAGTAACGCAAAACTACGCAACCACCAAGCCTAGATCCCGATCGTACCGATCGCACATTCACAACACCATATAAAACGTGGAATCTAATATATATAACGTCGCAACGTCAAAAGAAACCCACGCCTAAATTATCCGAAAATCTACTAAGCAACTTTTAATTAATTTAGCCCAAATTTATAAGTTTTACCAAAACTAGTAATCACAAACATCACAATATAGCTTGATTAAACCACTCAAACCCTTACTAGAATTTTAATCTCACTCAAATAGGATTTAGTAAAAGTTTAGTTTGCACTTAAGCTAATTAGACATTTAGGAAAAATACATTTAACAATCTATCAATTAGGTTAAGTTTTGTTTTGTCTAAACAACTCACTTAACCATGCCACTAAACAAAACCCTAACTTGATTAACAAAAACTCTTACTAGAAATTCTAAATATGCAATTACAAGTTTTAATTAAACATCTTATATGCTAGCTTAAAGTATTAACACGATAATTAAAGATTAGGATTAGAATTTTATACGTCCTCAAGATCACAAATTAGCAACAAAACTTATCATTTTAGCCTCCAAAATGATGTCTTTAATGAAGATCCAAGCTTGCTTAGTGATGAAGAATATTGGGTATTGATTTGTTTATGAGTTTGTGGGATTTATTTATGATTTTTGATGATTTTATGAAGCTCAAAGAAGTGGAAATGGGGTGAAATCAAAAAGGGGGCAGCAAGGGGAGGGTTCGGCCATGACAAGGAGAATGAGGGTTTTTTGGAATGGTGTGGAAAAATCTAGTCTAAAATATCAATTAAAGCTCATTAATGCAAATAATATCTAAGCCACCTCATTTTCATTTCCTTAAAATTTTATTTTAATTCCACAAATATCTAGATATTTTGGATGGATGGATTGATACTTAATCAAGTGATCAACTTAGCGTAGATTCACTTTAGTAGTAATTAACCCAAACAAAAATGTAATTACCACTAATTCAGTGCATATTTAACAACTTAAAAAATAATATTTTAATTAAGGAAAATTATTAAAATGCACCAAAATTACAAGTGACTTACAAAAACCGGCAAACTAGCAAATTCCTAGCTAAACTAGATGCAGTGAATTCTATACTACAAAAAGATCGCTTCTAGGTTTTTACGGAAAACACCGACTATTTTACCCTAAAAACGGAAAATCGCCTAAACGATTTCCAAAACATTACAACGCGTCCCGACGATATCTACGAAAAGGAGTTCACCTCGGATAAGCCGGCAGACCACTCTCGACCCGACCCCGTGAGCGGGTCGGACCGAGAGTGGGGGCTAATGATGATGCTCGATATCGGTGACCTCCCAGATCATGCTACGTGGCAGATGACGTGTCCCAAAGCTTGCAAGAAAGGACCTACAGTGGTCGACCAGACCACTTCTATGCCCGTCCTACAAACGACCGCTGGTTCGTCCCCGAGCCCCCTGCATAACTGGCCTCTTCGGCCCTCTCAGCTCACCTCCGGGCTCTAGCAGAACCAAGATAGCTCGGCCTCCCGCTCATCCGCGAGCCTCCCGTCGAGCTTATCTTCCTCGGTCTCATCGACCGACCAACGACACCGATCGCAGGCGCAACCGTCTCACCTTCGCGAATCTCGTTATGCGCGAGATATCCGCCGGCCACGTCCCGCGTTCCACGCCATCACGATCCCCCATTAACGAGCCTGTCTCGCTATTAATGGGAGATCCCGCCCATCACGCGGATGTGACGCCGGGAGCGTAACAGCCGGCGTGATTCTCGCACCTGCCTGCCTGTTGCCACCACTATATAAACCCCTCCTTCAGATGGTTCAAGTAAGTCTTTTTTCACTCACTAAGCCGTTACTCTGTTCGGATCTCTAGTCTAACTTGATCGTCGGAGGGTCCTCGGTGGTACAACCAACCGGGACTTCCTTGCAGGTAGCTCGGCCCCAACAACCTCAAACCCATTGAGATCCACACGTTTCAGGAGCCGGCCTCCAACTCAAATTTCAGCCGTCAATCGCCGCCAACAGCAGATGAACGGAAGGCAACATCTTGACGTGATCCGACATCCGTCAGCTACGTAACCTCTCACCTCTATTTCTGTCTTTTCTTTGTAGATGGACTATCAGTAGAAATTCTTCAAGGAGCAGATGGCTAAAGATCAAAAAGGACACAGAGGAGAAAGAGCGAAGCGATGAGATATTATTGCAGGGATGCTAAGGCGAAGCAATCTGGCATCTCAGGCGAAGCAATCTGATTTGACTTCTGGATCCAACGGAAAACGCAAACTCAGGCAACTCTCTTACTGAAACTTTTGATCTGTACCAGTTCTAAGTCCTGTTAAAGGCTGTTTGGTTTGTTAAATTTAAAGATGCAGTAGATATAGTTGTTATAGCTTTGGACGCTAAATTTTAACAGTAGGAGCTTATTATTAAAGCGAGAAGGTTTAAAGTAGCTTTCTTTATGAGAATACATGGGCTTTTGATATAATGAGGTTCCATCCAAAAGACTTAAGCCTAATTGGTGGGATATCCATCTATATCTTATACCAATGCAATTCTTTTTGGTTTTCTCATGTGGGGCTATTATACCAACACTTATAAAGGGGATCCTTTTGCAGTAGTTAAGGCTACAGCCAAATCGACTGCAGCTTCTACTAGGCTCTTTATACCTAATTTAATCGGCTAGATTGACTATCAAATACTGCAGCTTAATCCTCATTGTAAAAGGTAACTTATAATCTTAAACTTTTTCTGCACTGACCTAATCCAAAGATATTAACCTGAAACAGTAATTTTGATGCCTCAGATGTCTTTACAAATAAGGGTACACATATAGCACCATCAAAACTTTGCGGTTTTCGTTAAATCACCATTGAACTAGAAAATTCAAATTGATATTTCTGATATTTCTCTATTACACTTAACGTCATTATGTTACAGTTTTAATGCCTCCATCTTCATCCTCGTTCCTTGGCCACGAGGGTATTTTGGGGTTTTATATAGTCACATGAGAGACACATGTTAATTTAACAACAGTTGCAAATGGATTGGTAGTTCAATGGGGGTGTAGCGTGCAGTTCAAAGTTTATTGGTGTGTTACGGGAATCGATATAGTTTGATTGTTGGTGTTTTATGTATTTTTACCATAATAATAAATTTGGCAATGAAGTCTATTTTGCTGTATCTGACCTAATCCTGTTGTATAATATTATTGTTGGTGGCATCACATGCAGAAAGGAAGAAATCCAGAGGTACATAGATAGCCAAGTGAAGGGCGTCAAGGGATTTGAAGCAGAAAGAGAGAAGCTGATCCGCGAAGATGAAGAGAAGAGGGCCGAGCTCAAGCGCAAATATCTTGAAGAGGAAGTTGAACTTGAAAAGGCATTTGATACCGCTTTAACTAAATTGATGGATAAGTATGCCCCCACTTCGTTCGAGACTTCGAGCAGCTCTTGATTGACCAGATGATCAACTATAGACAAGTAAAATCTTAATTTCACCGAATTCTGTCCTTATAATATCTAAAGAAAAACGTACAACATTTCCATGCATAACTGACCTTGAAAGTTTATGAAAGTTTGAAACTGGTTTATAATGGATTATGCTCTTATCAGTAATTTCTCTTGAATCGTTTCTTGCATTGTGCATTAACTTAATGTTACTGTTGCTTTGTTAGGATATGCTAATATTTCTCTTCCTGATATGTGCTTATGAATTTTACCAATAAACTTTGAAAAAAATACAAATACCACCATTGGCATGGTATTGAATGCAACTCTTATTCGATAGTGTTTTATGTAATTTTGAGTAAACTTGTGGACATTTAAGCCGCAGTGCAATTTTTTTAAAGATTAACAGTTTTCCAGAAAACAATGAAAAAGGTTCGACGGTGGTTTATCTAATTTACCCAAATTTTTTTATCTGATCACATATCGGTTTAATAATTTATTTGAATTATTTAGATGCAAACATATTGCAGCCTACTCTTGGACATATGAGCAAACTCTGGTATTATGAATAAATATGACGTACAACAAAATTGATTTAGAGCTGAGCCATCTGCTGAATGTTGATCGGGAAACAATCGGAAGGGGGTCCATTGAATGCTCTCTGAGCTAGGATTAAGTTCACGGCCTGTGTCGGGTGAAATGCATCCCAGAAAACATATTGGCCGCGGTTGCTGCAAGGCATACCAAATGGAAGGCATGTGATCTGTCCCTGATTCCTCCCGATCCCGCAGCAGCCACGGTCAACAACTGTGAAACCTGTCAAGTTCAGGCAATGTTAGCAGTTTTATAAGTTATGTTGCTTGTTTGTTAGTTGGTAAAGGATAGAGATAAGTAAAGGAGCCGTGAACTCGTGATTATGATAGCATCGTATGTTTGTTTTGTAATAATGGGTGTCATTTAGGTTTCTTAGAAGAGCATTTCTATTTAGATCCTCATGTGTAGAGTGTTTGTGTGGAGACATATAAACTGCCGATCTCTTGAGTTTCAATGTCTTAGAAAGAATTAGGCATGTCATCGTAAATGCTTTGTATAAGGATCTAGAGAAGACATATGAAGGGCGTTGTCTTGCTCGTAATTATTTCACCTTTTCAGATTTTTGGTAATTTTTTAATCGAGATTACACTAATATACCCTCAACTATCGTATGCTAAACTGTCTTAATTTTATTTCCTGATAACCCCTTAAAACTTTTGTTCGAAGGAAGTTTTTTTCCTGCTACAATAACCTTAAATGCAGCACTTTACAGGAGATTATTGTAGTAAAAACTTCGAGGCGGCTCATTGATTAACGGCAATAGTTAAAAAGGTATTTTCGTAAAATGAATCCGTTTTTCCAATTTTG
Source organism: Agapanthus africanus (assembly GCA_030015575.1). Classification (NCBI taxonomy): domain Eukaryota; kingdom Viridiplantae; phylum Streptophyta; class Magnoliopsida; order Asparagales; family Amaryllidaceae; genus Agapanthus; species Agapanthus africanus. Next base: position 371,007,535 of record JASDDO010000010.1, read on the forward strand.
GATCGCATAATAACTATCTATGGTTAGTTTTCACAAGGAGATCCATAAAATTGCGCTTCTTGCTCTACGATAGAGAATAGTGCTTACAAATAAAGCTTACCGTAAGTACCAGGGTGGTTTAGGATATCGCCGAGTGCACCATAAGAGTTTCCATATGTCAACATGGCCCCGGGATGGTTATTATTAAGTTGCTGGACCAGGGTTCTTAGCCCTTCATTGTAGGGACCGAGCATTTGATTCACTTGATCCACACACCGGCCTGGTGGGGCTTCGCCGCTCGCTCTTTGGTTAGGGATGCATCCCAGTGGGCCTAGTCCCGTTAGGAAGAACTTCCGAAGTCCTACAGTGTATAACGCCTGTAGAAGAAACATGAAGTTCGAGAGGTCAACACATATGTGAGGCCATAGGTTACAACTTACAATAAACTACCATTAGTGTTTTTTCTTGATTTGTATTAGGTAAACTGTCTTCAGCATTGGCTTCAAGGGAGTTTTTTCCCAGTAAAAATATGCCTAAATGTAGCACTTAAAGGGAGTTTAGTGAAATTTGCCTATTTTTAAAGCTGAGGTATATGTTCTGCAAACTCTACTTTGCAATTCTACCTACATGAAAAAAATAAATAAATTTGCTTCTATTGATGTTTGAATTTGGAGATATGTTTAACTCCAAATGGTTGCTTTCTCACTTTCTTGTTTGGTGTGGAGTTTAGATAGCTCCAAGTATCAAAACTTTTCCATCGGAAAGACAAACAAGATAAAGTTACGATATTTGAATGAAGTTTAGATGACTTCAGAATAACTCATTTTGAGGTTCATGTAGTACCAGTAATTGTCTCGTGTAGCTGTTAAGGATTAGGTTGGCGAATTGCTCAGGGGTGTAATTGGACCTAGTAGGGTAAAGAGACGGGACCAAGTAGTTATTGATGTAGTCGTTGCTTCCAATTACAACCACATCGATCTCGCGAGATACTGACTCAAATTGCTCGGCGGCTTCAGAGTTCTCATCTGGTTCAGATTGTTCTGAAAGTTTAGTACTTGTTGGCTTAGACTATACCTTTGTCCCTTGGATATTATTGATAACAAAATTTTAAAAGTAAAAAAAAGGAGTTGAAAGAAAATACAGAGAGAGTTTTAGGGGGCAGGAGAGAGTTGGTACAAGGAATTGTCCTGATTCATCAAGGATGCCTGCAGCTGCTGATGCATAGTTAACTCCACCAAGCAATGCTGATCCATTCATAATTGGATCAAATAGTGTTGCATAACAAACATGTTTTACAAAATATATGTTTGGTTTGGTGTAGTTGCAGCACCGGAACCAGTATCCTTTTTAACTTTTAGATATGCCTCAAGATCCAGCATTATCATGAAGAACTTGAAGATTTGGTGTTATCAGCAAGGCAGACGTCTGAAGTTCATCTCGACAGACGTCTGTCTTCATCTCGTACGCACGATCTTCCCTTATGCAGACGTTTACCCCGTTGAGGTTCAGACATATGCCAAGTATTCTGTTATTTCGATGAGAATACCAGACGTCTGACCTATCCTTGTTCAGACGTTGGGATAGTGCTCTGGAGTTTCGTAACTACAAAGACAGTTTGTAATCTCTTGTGCAGATGCCTGCCGTATGTTTGGACCGGATATTTCCTTTGTTTGGAAATTAGTTATTTGTGGAAATCTTTTGTATGCTATATATATGATAGCTTATTTTAGACCTAAATCTGATGCCTTTTGCTAATTAGAGAGAATCCATTGATAATTGTGAGAGATTTAGGGTTTGAGAGTGATTTGTAATTCTCCATCTATTTGTATTCCGGATATTGTTAATTAATAAAGCTTTGCCTTTGCCTATTTGTTTTATGGTTGGTATTCATATTTCTATCTTTCCCATGGTTTGATTTTTTCCTCGTTATCGATTGTGTGTTTGCTTCGTGATTGTCTCGTATTCGCAACAAACTGATATCAGAACTATTGTTGCGTTGTGGGATTTTTGGTTGAACCATTAGGTCTTTGATTTTGCGATCTAGGTCAACGGTGGGGAGCGACAACTACGTCCTCTTTCCCATTTTCTTAGATCGTGATTTTGAAGTTTTAGGATTCGTTAGTACTCAAGATATTTTGATTTGATCCCACATTATATCTCCGACAATCATGAAGTTCGATATCGAGAATTTCGATGGAAATATAAGTTTTTATTTGTGGCAAGTCCGTATGGTTGCCGTTTTGACTCAAAACAATTTGAAGAAAGCTTGTGAGAAGATAGATGAAAAACCCTTCACGGCTATCCACTTGTGTTTGACAAACGAAGTTCTACAAGAAGTTTTGGTAGAGAAGACGACAACTGATTTGTGGAATAAATTGGAGAAGTTATATTTAAGGAAATCTATCACGAATCGACTTCTATTGAAACAACGTCTCTACACACTTCGCATGTCAGAGGGCTCTCTAATAAAATCTCACGTTAGTGAGTTTGATGCGATTATTACGGATCTGGGTAACATCACATTAAGATTGATGATGGGGATCAAGCTTTTCTCTTGTTGTGCTTGATGCCAACCTCTTATAAACACTTCCGTGACGCCATGGTTTATGGACGAGACACGATCTTAATCAAGGATGTCAAGTAGAATTTTATGAACAAAAAGAAGATCGATAAGGAGTTGACTTCCACCGAATAAGATGGTTCATCATCTGGCTTATTTGTTCGAGGGCGAGCGGAGAAGAGAGATCCAGAAGCAAATAGGAAGAATTCGTGGTCAAAATCCAAGACTAAAAACGTTACCTGCAATTATTGTAAGAAGAAGGGACACTTCAAGGTCGATTGCTTTAAGTTGCAGAACAAGCTAAAGCAGGAAAAAAAATCAAAGGAGTTTTCGGCTGAGGCGAGTATAGCAGAAGGAGAAGGAGATTTTCTTGTGGTCCTTAACAACACACATCGATCTAAGGATGAGTAGATCATGAATTCGGATTGTTTCTACCACATATGTCCTAATAGGGATTTGTTCACCACGTACGAGTCCGTTGATGGTGAAGTGGTTTTGATGGGCAACAATAGCTCGTGCCGAGCTATTGGCAAAGGGAGGATCCAAGTTAAGATATTTAACGGTGTTGTGAGGACATTGGCGGAAGTTAGACACGTACCTGACATGAAGAAGAATCTCATCTCTTTAGGTGCACTCGACGACTAAGGTTATAAGTTTTTCTCTGAAAGTGGAGTTTTGAAGGTAACCAAAGGTGCTCTCGTTGTGATGAGGGGCTTGAAGAAAGGGTCATTGTATTCATTGCAGGGTTCGACAACTTCCGTATTGGCGGATATTTTATCATCCAAATCTATGACTGATTCGGAAACCACCGTATTATGGCACATGAGGCTCGGACATATGAGTGAGAGAGATATGACCGAGTTGTCGAAGCAGGATCTACTTGGTGACAAGAGTATGACGAAGCTGGTGTTTTGTGAATATTGCGTCTTCCGAAAGCAAAAGCGTGTTAGTTTCAGTTTGGAGGTGCACAACACAAAAGGTACTCTTGATTATATCTATTCGGATCATTGGGGACCCTCTTTGGTTGCTTTTAAAAGAAGTGGTGCCAAGTATCTGCTTACTTTCATTGATGATTTTTCGAGAAAGGTTTGGATCTACTTCTTGATGCACAAAAGTGATGTATTTAATATATTCAAGCAATGAAAGACGTTGCTTGAGAAGCAGATATGAAAGCAGATTAAGAGACTGAGGACGGACAATCTGTTACAGTTTTGTGGTGGAGATTTCAACAATTTCTGCAAAAACAAAGGAATAGTTCGGTATTATACCGTTGTCTATACATCACAGCAGAATGGAGTTGCAGAGCGAATGAATCGAACTCTTTTGGAGAAAGCGCGGTGCATGTTGTCCAACGCAGAGTTCAGAAAAGAGTTTTGGGCAGAAGCGGTAAATACGGCGTGTTATATTGTGAACCGGTCATCTCATACATCGCTAGGTTGTAAGACACCGAAGAAGGTATGGTCGGAAAAACACGCTGATCATTCAACACTTAAGGTGTTTGGTTGCCCCACTTATGCATATTACCGTGAAGGCAAATTAGATCCTTGAGCGAAGAAATGTATATTTCTCGGTTATGCTACCGGCGTTAAGGGTTATAGGCTATGGTGTTCGGATCCAAAGTTTCCTAAATTTATGATTAGCAGATATGCAACTTTTGATGAATCTGCTATATTGAAGCCAAACAACAAGAAATCTCCAAAATTGAAGACGATTCGAAGAAGGATGAGTCGAGAGTTGATTTTGAAGTCGGTGAAAACTCAAGTTTGCTGGAGTACTCTCCTTCACCATCGTCTGAAGAAGCTCAAGAGGAGCAGTTCCAAGATGAAGAGTATTTACTTACTCGTGATCGACAGAGAAGGGACATTGAACCACTACAGAGGTATGACTACGATCACCTAGTGGCGAATGCGCTGTCTGTTGCAGAGACAGTTGATAGCAGCGAGCCGACAAACTATAAAGAAACCATCTCATCCGATGAAGCAGCTCGTTGGATAGTCGTTATGAATGAAGAGATTGAGTCTCTTCACAATAACCAAACTTGGAAGCTCGTGAAGTCTAAAGGAGGAAAGAAGATAGTTGGCTGTAAGTGGGTTTTCAAAAAGAAAGAAGATCACTAAAGGACGGTTGATACGAGATATAAGGCGCGGTTGGTACCTAAAGGCTATTCGTAGATGCAGAGAGTTGACTTCACTGAGATATTTTCTCTGGTTGTTAAACAAACCTCTATACGTGTTTTACTCGGTTTGGTAGCTATGCAAGATTTGGAGCTTGAGCAGCTGGATATTTTCACGCTCTGCTTCCCAAGATACGTAAATACGTCACTCGACAGAGCCAACCATGCTACTTATGGTTAAGAATAATCCCTCCATAGTCACATTACGGCTGTCAAGGTGATATCAAGAACAGTAAAATAAAATTTATCTAACACATGTCCATCTGCCGCAGTAAATAAAATTAAGATATGCATATAGCGGAAACGAATCAAGATCCAATAAAATGACAATATCTGAATCACTTCCCTTATGGGATCACATCGATAAAAATAAAACTACGGAAATAAAGAAACTAAGCATCTTTAAACTAAATATCTAGCCCCTCATTGCTCGGCTTGCTTGCTAAAGTACTCCTGATCTGTCTGCGATAATGTTAGAGAAACTTAGCCATGCAAAATCCAGACGTCAGTGTGTCATAATATCAAAATAATAGTAGTAACCAGGATAGGATGCTATAATTAAACATGAATATAATTAATAAACATAGGTATAAAACAGTGAGATACATGTATGCGATGTGTATCCTAAAATCTGTGCTTCTAGGTTATCCATTTTACAAGTCTTTGAAATCAATTTAATGGAATCGTCGATGTAACTCAATAGTATCCCGTGCGTGCCCAGGACCACGGTCAAGATTCTCGGGCTGAATCCAAGACGTGCCGCTAAGCAGTAAAAAGGTAACATGTACAGATGAATGATGTCAGCAGCATCATTCCGGGGCTGGCCGAGCCCGTAAAGACTGATCAGTATCTGGAGTATCGAACCGTTGAGTTACAAGTCAGGTTTCATTATTGATTTCCCCTTACCCCTAAGGTTTTGTGTTTAAGTCAGGTATTGATGATATAAATCTAATGCCAATACAGGATCAAGCAGGTACATGTCTTGTCTATGTATACAACAAGTCATGTCCGTTAGGACAACAAATCAGGATTATTGGCATTAGTAATAATCCAAGTAACAAGTCTGGTAGTGGGTCGTGAATATGTTATGCAATATATTTTAAACAAAATAAACACCAAATGTAAAACTGTAACTAATATCGAAACACAGTAAACATAACTATTGCCAGGATGTATATGTATCTATCTGTAATAACCGTTATACGTCCATTACCATGTATATTACAATCTAGATAACATATTGAATGGATATAATATTATAATAATATCGTGATGTTCCGGCATACAACTGGATAACCCATTATCAGTACGGATATAGACGGATACTATAAAACTGTAACTTGGTACTACTTGCTGAATATTAAAACGTATGTACTATAGTGAAGCATATAAATATCAATATAATCAAAATAACATGTTGCAAGTTTAGAACTTACCTTGAGATGATAAGCACGGCATGACGGTAAACAAAACGACATGCATGATCATAACTAGGTTTCGACTTGTGCTCCAAAAGCTTCTCTAATATCTTAAATCGGACCAGGCGAGAAGACTTCGGCCAAAGATAATCAGCCTTTCTCTTTTTTTTACCTATAGACCGTAGTTGAGAGAACTGACATTAACACATACGAGTCATTTTATACCTGAGGTTGGGTGATGATAATAATTTTATGTACCTACCGCGGGACCTATGCCTGCCACACCTAGAGAGATGAGTAGTGGGACAGAGAAAGAGAGAGACGTATTACACACACACACACACATGGAAAGAGAGAGATAGGGATTGTTTTTATTAATAATTATATATATATATATATATATATATAAACTATTAATATATATTATAGTTATAGGAATATATATATATATATATATATATATATATTGTAGGATTTTACAGATAATACCAGATTGCTCCGAATATTATCTGTATCATTCTAAAAATCTAGTTTTTAAATATAAAAAATATACGTAAGGATTTAAATTATGATGCAAATGTTTATTATTAAAAACATATACCCCCAAATAAAAATTTACGTAAATATACACAGCGATCCAAATACTAGTCTGTCTAACCCTTAGGATACAAACATGATATATGGGCGCAACCACCTGATATGGAGTACTATGACATGCAAGGCTAGATGGGAAAAATATTATTTCATTTTATATTGTATTATAAAAAGATATTTAGAGTCTAAAATATATTATAATGTATATATATTCTAGATTTGTATGGATACACTATACTAGCAAATATTTGATATAATCTCGAACCATGTTGGGTTTCAAACACGCGGGGCGAGTCGGATAATAACCACAGCTACTAATTGCATCACTCGCAACCTAATAGCAACAATAAGAAAGAATTTTACCGTAAGATTTGAAATACCCTAAATATACAGTATAAAAGTACCAGGGTGTTACATTATATCCAACTACAAAAGAATTTCGTTCTCGAAATTCACGGAACAAGAAAAGACAAGAAGACACGGATTTTAAGAAAAGAGGTGTGGAAACTTCTGTCGGATCTCGTCTTCACATTCTCAAGAAGATTCTCCATGCGAACGATTTCCCTATGAAACGAGTACTAGTGGGATAACTTTATTCTTGAGGACTTTTTCTCGTCGATCCACAATCTCCATTGGTCGCTTTTCATACGTTAAATCTTCTATTACTGTCAGTTCCGAATGATTTAGGACGTGCGTCTCATCTCGAACATACTTGCGGAGTTGAGATACATGAAACACGTTATGAACACCCGCCAAAGATGGTGGTAAAGCTAATGGATAAGCTATCTCTCCTACACGCTCGATGATATCGAAAGGCCCTACGAATTGAGGATTAAGCTTGCCTCGACTACCAAATTGGATCACTCTTCTGGTCGGTGATATCTTCAAGAATACAAGATCATCAACTACGAACTCCAGAGGTCTTCTTCCAGTATCAGTCCAACTTTTCTGCCGATCTTGTGTCACCTTCATATGATTTCGGATCACGTTAACTTTCTCCACCGTTTGCACAATAAGATCCGGTCCCAATAATCTTCTTTCTCCAATATCGTCCCAACAGACAGGCGAGCGACACTTACGACCGTATAATACTTCGAATGGAGCCATCTATATAGTCGCCTGAAAACTGTTATTGTATGAAAACTCCACTAAGTGCAAATGATCCTCCTATGAACCCTTGAAGTCTAACATGCATGCTCTCAATATATCTTCAAGAGTTTGGATCGTTCTTTCAGACCGGCCATCTGTCTGAGGATGATAGGCTGTGCTAAACTTCAAGCGAGTTCTCAAACTTTCCTGTAGACTCCTCCAAAGTGTGATAGAAATCGAGTATCACGATCCGAAACGATACTCACGGGTACTCCATCTAAGTCGATGTCGCGCACCCCGCGGGTCCGCGGGGAGGCGGAATACACAAAAAACGATTTTTTTGAGAGACTTCGCAATATCGACCAAACAACCAAGATCTTTCGTAAACCATAACTAGCTAAAACTAACTACAAAGAGATTCAAACTACTCGGTGAGAGATTATTCCTCCTTGTTCAAGTCCTTTGGGTCTTCTCCTCCTTTTCTTAGCTCCAAGATGGCTTGAATCTTCTTCTCCTTTTCTTAGCTCCTAGGTGGCTTGAATGGAACTCGATCATCGGTCTCCTTTTTATTGAAGACGATCCACCCGAGAGTCTTTAGGTCAAGCTTTAATCTCTAGAGTGAAGTAACTAAGATGTCTAGTTTGCTAATCTAGACAACTTAGGAGATGTAGAGAGAGATGATTAGAGTATTTTATCTCAAGAACCATAGAATTCATAACACATGTGGGGGTTAAGGTTTGAGGAAGAAGGAGAGGAGAGAAAATGGAGAGAGAAAGAGCAAATGCAAATTGTAGGGTGTTTTTTGTCACCCCATTGAGTTGGGAATACACGTCGCTTGTCAGGCGTACTACAGATCCTTTGTCTAGGGTAGACCGAGGTTTATTGATTATGGGGACCCGAAACTCCGGCAGCCTCGGACTAAGCTGCCATTAATTACCCCTCACCTTTGGAGCGAAGGAAACTCCGATTGACAGGTCAAACTGGTCTTGCGAACTCAATGTGCAGTGTGCGTATGTGTATCTTGGGTTTTTTTGGATATATCGGGGGACTTGCAGAGTTTATGGGGGTCCCGCCCCGTTAGAAATTTTTTCTAACGGGGAAAGTGTTGTGGAGTGTGTATATATAAAAAAGGGGTGAATAGCGTCCAAAGGACGCGTGGGCGTCGGCGCCTCACGTGCCCGGCATGCGGGCGCTGGTGCCTTACGTGCTTGGCATGCGGGCGCCGTGTACTGGGCGTGCTTGGCAGGCGGGCGCTAGCGCCTCACGTGCTTAGCTCGTGGGCGCTGGGTGCTAGCGGGAAAAAGGGGCTTAGCCCCTATACTAGGGGTTGTACTCCCAATTGACTTTTGGAGTTAAACTCCTAAAAGAAGGACAAAGGAGCTTAGCCGCTGCACTGGGAGTTGTACTCCCAATTGACTTTTGGAGTTAAACTCCTAAAAAGAAAGACTTTTTTCCTGGAGTTAAACTCCCAAGAGATTTTCGAAGATGATGAAAGGGGACCCCTTTCTTCTTTCTTGAGCCCTAAATCTTCTCTTGAGCCTTAGATCTTCCCAAAGTGGGGTTTTTCTTTTTTGGAGATGGGTCTCCTTCCTCCTCCTCTCTGTTGGCTGGATCTTAGAGAAAAAGGGTTGTGACTTAAAAATCACCCCTTTTGGGGATTTGATGGAAGATCCGAGCTCCCCTTCAAGGGTTTTATGGTGAAAAACTGTTTCTTTTTGAAAAAGGAAGAGTTAAATTCTTGATTTAATTCGAAAAAGGGGAAGAAGGTTTAGAACCTTGAGAAAGGAGAAACATGCACAAAACCCCTAGATTTTGAGGGGAATCAATTATCTCCTTAATTTCTTTATCATGTTGCCTTATATAAGCTTACAAATTTACACATAGCCCCTTGGGCTTTACAAAATGGCATTTTGCCCATCCCATGCCTTATGTGCTTATTTCTTTTGCACATGAGCCATGGGCTTTACAAAAATTTGGCTTTATGTCCATTTTTCTCACATTTATTCATAAAAATTATATCAAAATTATTTATTACATAATTTTTATATTGGCATGGGGGGCTGTCCGCGGGGCTCGACTTGGACATGGGCCCACTTGACCTGGGTTTGGGCCCGTTTACTTGGGGTCGACTTTGACTTTGACTTGGTCAACCGGGGTATAATTTTTGACCCCAACAAAGTGCCCCCATTAATAAATGCACACCGCGTATATGAGTTGTGTGCATGAAATTGATGGATCTTGGAGTTGGACTTCGAGGTGGAACATCATTCCGGGGGCGGAGCATCATTCCGGGAGCATAATTCCAGGGATCAGAGCATAATTCCGAAGAGCAGAGCATGATTTTAGGGATCAGAGCATAATTTCGAAGAGCGGAGTATGATTCCAGGGATTGGAGCATAATTCCGAAGAGCGGAGCATAATTCCGGGGAGCGGAGCATAATTCCGGGGACCAGAGCATAATTCCGAAGAGTGGAGCATAATTTCGGGGATCGGAGCATAATTCCGACACGGGACAGGTATATCCTGAGACGAAACTTAGTTCCGGCACAGGGCAAATATTCTGAACGAAGTATAGCTTCGATACAGAGGTTGATTTCGAGTCGAAGCATAATTCCGACATGGAAGGCAGATACTCCGAGGCGAAGCATGATTTCAATATGGGGTACACTCTGAGACGAAGTATGATTCTGACGTAGAGGTCAATTCCCAGGCGAAGCATAATTCCGATGGGAAAAGCAGGTACTCCGAGGCGAAGCATGATTTCGACACGGGGTACACTCTGAGATGAAGCATGATTCCGTCGCAGAGGTTGTTGGTTGACTTGATTCCGAGTAGGAGCATAATTCCGACAGGAAGGTCATTGGTTGACTTGATTCCGAGACGGAGCATAATTCCGATGGGGAGGTCATTGGTTGACTTGATTCTGAGATGGAGCATAATTCCGACAGGGAGGTCATTGGTTGACTTGATTCCGAGTCGAAGCATAATTCCGACGGGGAGGTTATTGCTGCCCTTTTTGCGACTTGGACGGTCGGTGCTTGATTTGACTTGTTGTGGTGTCAGAGATTGGATTTGACTTACTCCGCTTTCTGCGGTGTCGAGATTCGACTTGTTTCCAAGGTAGAGCTTGATTCCGCCAAGGAGGTCGTTGGTTGTCTTGCTGACTTGATATGATTTGGGTTGACATCAGCATTGCTACACTGGAATATGGTACCAGGAGCGAATCATCATTTGCCATGAGAGGATTTAGGGATTTTGGTTTGGTTTGGCATCATCACCGCTACACTGGAATATGATACCATGAGCGAATCATCATCTGCCGTGAGGGGATTTCTCTCGTTCCTAGTTTAACGACTTAGGGGTCATCTGTTCCCAGTTTAATGTCTTAGGGGTCTATTGGGTTGAAAGTTTGGAATTTTAGGATTGGGGTCGGCATCGGCGTTGCTAACACTGAAGCACAGGTGCCAGGAGCAATTCATCATTTGCCTTTTCCTGTTGGGGAGCGATGGCTGAGGAGACATGTTTAGGTCCCTATCACCTAAGACCTTTCAATTTTATGAGCCGTAAGGGTCCGATAAAAGCATTTTCTCTCTACGAGTCGAAAGGATCTCGTATGTGTACTTTCTCCTTAGGAGTCGTGGGGACTCCTAAGTGTGTTTTTCCTTTATGAGTCGTAAGGATCCCACGAAGGTATTTTCTTACGAGTCGAGAGGATCTCGTAAGTTTGTTCTCCTCATGTATCGTGAGGACACATGAGTGGGTCTTCCCAAATGGCATAATTCTAAGGGCGGAGACCAGCCGTGTGACTGATGATTGTGGTGGGGCATTGGTGTGATGAGAATTATTTGAGCCCGTGGATTGTATACGGTAGTCAGTTCGGGGACCAACCGTAGGGCTGGGAGAATTTTGGGACTTTGTTGGCGTTTGCATCGCTGTACTGCAATATGGTACCAGGAGCGACTCATTATTCGCCGTTGGGACATCCAGGGATTTGATATTTTGGTTGGTGTCTGCAGCGTGCACTGGAATATGGTATCAGGAGTGACTTATCATTCGCCATTTGGGGATTTGGATTTTGGTTGGCGTCTACATCGCTGCACTGGAATATGGTACTAGGAGAGACTCATCATTCGCCATTTGGGGATTTGGATTTTGGTTGGCGTCTGCATCGCTGCACTAGAATATGGTAGCAGGAGCGACTCATCATTTGCCGTTTTTTTTACCACGATTGCTCTATCATTTCATCTTTTCTTATCGTGAAGGCCGCGATTGCCCTATCATTTCGGTTATTTATTCGCGGTTGCCCCATCATTTCGGCTGCTTATTTTCATTTTTATTTTACTCGCTGATTTTTATTGCGAGTTGCCCCATCATTTCGGCTTTTTTTTTATTTTCATTTTTTTATTTACACATTTTTACATCCCCAGTTTAACGACTTAGAGGTCGATTGTTCCCAGTTTAATGACGTGGTGGTCGACTGTTTCCAGTTTAACGACATAGTGGTCATCTGTTGGAGCCTGGGCTCGATTCTGTTGGAACCATGGACTCCTTTGGCTTAATTGCATAAGCGGGCTTTCCGTCATCTAGACCGAGCTAGTGTTGGATGGCAACAACCACGTCATTGTCATGGCTATAAGGCGTAGGAGGACTTGTTCCTCTGGGCTCCATCATGTAGACCGTATGGGTTGTGTACCCATCTACCGCTTCTTCATTGGCAATATTGCTCGTTTGGCTCTTAGCTTGTTGCCTTGGTTCGCTCTTTTCAGAGAAAGGAAGATGTCTGAGGAATCAGGTTCCCGAAGGACTTCGGTCTTCGTTTTTATGAAATTGGCGGTCGCAGCTTGACTGTTTGCTAACACGCCTTTAGATAGTTCTATCTCTCCTGCCTTGTATTGCTTTTCGACCCAATCTTTAAAGACAAAGCAGTCCTCAATGACATAACCTATCACTCTGTGATAGGGGCAATATTTGGGGTCGTCGGTCATATTCGCTTCTTGAGGTCTTTTTGATTTTGTCAATTGTAGACCGTTTCTTAAGGCATCCTTGAATATTTTACGGACTTTGTCCCTTCTGAAGGAATAGACTTTATCCAGTTTCTCTTTCAGTAGAGATTCTCCTCCCTCTCCGAACACTGGCTTCCAAGGCCGGTTGGCATTAGGCCCGCTCATCCCTCGCTTATTTCGGTTAGCCGAAGTGTTAAAGATTCAGTATCGTCGGAATTTCCGCCTTTGCGATTATCGTCCTTTCGGTTTCTCTGGGACCTATTATTATTTTGGGAATCAGAGGAGGATTCCTGCCTTGAGCGCTCCAACATCTGAACTTACCTGGTCAGCTCTTGGAATGTTTTGAGACCCGCGGTGCATAGAAATGAGACCATCCGATTGTTGAGATTTTCGACAAGGAGGCTGACAGATTGGTCTTGCTCTATCGGCGGTTCACATTTGACGGAGAGATTGTGCCATCGGGTTATAAAGTCCGTGCTGCTTTCGTTGTTCTTTGGCTTGGTCCTTACGAGGTTGGCAATAGTGATCTTATCGCTGACACTCATGAACCTTTGTCGAAACAGAGACTCCATTTGGACGAAAGTAGTAATGGAGCCATCCGGTATGCTAGTGTACCAGTCGAAAGCGAAATTGGTCAAGCTATTAATGAACTGGCGGAGGAGAAGCGCATCATTGCCCCCGTATTCCTGCATGAGGCTTTAAAGTGGGCGATGTGCTGATTCGCATTTCCCGTCCCATCAAATCTTCCGAATTTAGGGATGATATAACCGCTAGGAAACTCTACCAGATCATACTGAGCAGGATATGGTCTCCCGCTACTGCTAACATCTTCTTGCGTTTCGACTTCGGCTATCAATGTTTTGACTTTGTTGGCAACCAAATCCATGATTTGATCTTGAGTTAGCGGGTTTCTGTCATCGGTAGCCAAGACATTTCCCGAGATAGGATGCGACCAACTTTCATGCGGTCCGCCCACCTTTGGATTTGAGGGAATAGGCGTCGGCTACCTCGGGACACGTTTTCCTGTTCATGAGCAGAGCCCTGCGCTTGATTGGGCGGCCGAGAGGCAACTTGGGCCGTGAGCCGTAAGACGACGTTTGTCAAGTCGTCAATCTTTGAGTAGAGTTTGGACATTTTCTTGCCTTTGTTTCTGAGCTGCTTTCGGAGCTCTTGGAGAAGTTGCTTCTCTGCGGTCTTGGGACGGAAGATTGGCTTCTCTTCACTTTCCGAGCCCGACTCCTCATGAACCGAGGGATCTCTCTGCTTATCAGCCTCACTGGAAGGGTTTTCATTACCTTCCATAGGAGGCTGGTCTTGGGAAGTGGCAGCCACATTCACACCAGATTGGATTTGAGATGTGATGGTTCCATCCTTGCTCTTGCTGCGCGTGTCCACTATGTAGACAGTGTAGACCACATATCCAGCCATCTTTTTATCTTTGGCGACTGATTTTTCAGACCATCGTCGTGGCCCTTCCTCTTCTGGAAAGGACATGCGACTGAAGACGGTTGGTTTGACTGGGTCCTTGGGTGGTGCTGTCCGGATCGCAGCTTTATTGACTCTTGAGGTCATGGCATTCTTCTGGACCAATTTCAGCGGTTCAAAAGAGTTAGCGAGCTTTACAGCCGATTCAGCTGTTGTTGCGGGGTAACCCTGTTCTTGGAACCTCATGAAGTTCAACCTAGCAGAAGCCCTAGCCCTTTTGTTGGCTTTGTATTGTTCATACCAGAATACTGCATTTCATACCGCCCATTCTTACGCTCGTGTGTTTATAGGTAGGTGCTTTTAATCCGTGTTTGTTACATATTTGCAGGATACAGGTTCTCGGTTCCAGAACGGTGAAATTCATGGAAAACACGACAAAATCCGGGTTCCTGCCAACCACTGAGAAAACACGGTCTCCGCTCGTCATCCGTATGTTGCCAGATACCAGTTTAGGAAGACAAAATGTCAAATCAATGTCACCTTCATGCACAAGGCTCAATGGAAACAACAAGTTCCAAGAAATCTACGCGGAGCTCGAGGCAATCATGACAAAAGCATCCACAAAAGTCCACCTTTCCTCAACAGAAATTCTGAAAGAAGTGTGAAAGTATTTTCAGAAAATATATATACCACACTGAAGAGGACAACAAACCAGGGACCCAGACCAAAGCCCACAGCCCAACACCACTAAAGGGCCGCGGATCCGTGGCCAAAGGGGGGTCTTGGCCGCGGATCCGCAGCCATGTGGGGTCCTCACCTTGTCGTCTTTTCGGGATATTTTGGGGACTTCATATAGTGTCAGAATTTGCCTCTAGGGTTTCATTTCCCTGCCTATAAATACAGCAGATCTGAGCCCAACCTTGGTCATTCTTTTGTTCATCTTTCTTTTGTAGTTTTAGTTCTTTTTTCTTCTTCTTCTTCATTCTTGTTCCATGAAAATTGTAGTGAGAGCTTTTTGAGTGGGAGATTAATGAAGATGAGGGTTTTGTATCATTCTCTTTTGTTTCTTCTTCCCCTTGAGATTCTTGCTTTCTCTTGATCATTCAACCTCTTCATTGAGCTTGAATGGTTAAGGGTTAGTTATTGATCTCAAGGGTCGTATTTTCTCACGGGACTAGCACTTCATTTCACATGCGTTCTCTACCCTTCCCTTGATCTTGCAACCTCTTGATTGAGCTTGCAAGTTTAAGGGTTGGCTATTGATCACATGCTTGTCTTGAGTCCTAGTTCCTTGTTCTTTTTACTCGCTTTTTATTACTCGCTTTTTATTACTTGCAATTTATTTCATGCACTTAAATTCCATGCACTTATATTCTTGTAATCTTTTCTTTTCTTTGTTCTTTTCTTTTTGCTCTCTTTTGTTCATTTTGTGAATGAATGTAATTATTATTGTTAAGAAGAAATACGATATTATAAGTTAAAGATTTTCTTTTCTCTTTTCCTTTTCCCGTTATTTTCTATTGAACTCCGCCCAAACCATACGCAAGCGCTCCGTTAGGCACCCTACCCTGACAAGGTAACGGTGATTCCTAACCGCGACCGGTTGCGTTCGGTTTGGCCGGAGGCGAAAGCAAGAGACAAGAACGGAAGGACAAGGGTAAATAAGCCGTATTCCACGAATACCGCGCTTAAATCCCCTAATCCACGTTGTTGCCGATTGCTCTAGCTTCAATTGGTCAAGACTCGGCTCAAAGGTTTCGAGTACGGATTTCTTTAGCTCATAATCTCGTATCTTTTCTTAACAACTTTATACTTGCAAATAAACACATAGGTTAGAATCAAACTCATACAGATTCTTTATTGACTCGTCTAAGACAAGAAGGTAAAATACAACCATCTCCCTGTGGACCGATCCGTGCTCAACCGGCTAGCTGCATAGCGACACCGTCTTGATTGCGGTTAACTTTAATTCTTTCAATCAAATGGCGCCGTTGCCGGGGAGACGGTAGCGTATTTTCTTTCTTGTTATTCGGGTTAATATTCTTTTTGTATATATATAAAATAAAAAAAAAATTCTTTTTTTTTTTTTGATAATTTTTGTGGGCAAGAGTGCAGATTTTTGCGTATTTGCAAACTGCGATTGTGGGGAGCAAAGTGTGCATTCAAGGCAAAGGTGATTACGAAGTACAGTGCCAAAGATCCGGGTAGTTTGACCCGCGCAAGCGAACCTTTCAAGCTTACCGGATTTGATTCAACGGGGGTTTCCTAACCCAAAACTTAACGGTACGTATTTTACTAACACCTTCTTCTCAAATCCGACGCATCCAATATACTATTCTTTGCAAGTTCGCTAGCAAACGCTAAAAATTGACTAACCCGTATTTGTTGCAGTGCCGCGCTTAAACTAAAAAATTTTTTTTTTTTTTGATTCTTTATAGAATTTTTATTGAATTGTGCATTGCATCAATTAATACAGACTTAAGGGCAAGCGAACCCCACAATATACGGTAAAGGATTTCATCACCTTTTCCGTGGCCCACAAATCACGAACTTGAGCATAACGTTTACCCGCACAAATTTTAAAAGAAACTAGACTTTAAGCCTTAAGGACTTCGCGCTCACTAGGAGAAGTTAACTGTGTTTAGAACCTTGCTTAACGGTATATTGTTTACGGGGTGTCTAGGAAAGTGTTAACGGCGAAACCGCCAAAAGAGAAAGGGTTATTTAATTAAGGAACTTCGCGAAAGCGTTGGAAAACCTCCCCTTATCTCTGCACTTACCTGGCCTCGTGATCAGTGTATCTTGAGCCTGTTTCTCGACACAATTTTACTTCGACAATCAAGTTCTGGAGCAGGTCTAGTTGACCTAGGTGAACCCTAGAACGATTAGGTGTGTGGTATTTTTGTGTCGTGATTATTTTTGTCCATATTTTTGTGTGTATACTTCATTCTTTTGTTAATATTTAAAAAAAAAAATTTAAAAAAAAAAATCACATTTTTTTCCCTCCTTTTCTCTACCTTTTTCTCTCTCTTTTCATATCATGGGTACTCCACCTCGCAAAACTCTTGCCGAACTTTGGTACCCACAACCAGACATTACTTCCTACGGTTCTTGTTTTGGTCGAACTTCGAACAATCCATCCATGCCAAAAATTTCTTTGAAAGATCGGATAGACGCGTCTAGGACGAACAACTGGACCCTGCAATCCACTTCGTATCAACCGTTTCAAACATTCACACCTTCTTGCGTTGATACCCCTTTTGAAAATCCAGTTGTAACCCCGAGACCTATGTCTATTGCTGAACGTATTGAACAATCTCGTAGCCGATCTTTCACTCCTTTCACCACTACAAATTCTTGGGATCAACAATTCCATTCACCTTCTTATCCCAATGTTGATCCCACTCCTGTCCAGCCATTCAATTCCTACCAGTCCTACCCAACTTTTACACCTTCCCTAGACATTGCTTCTACACAGCCTTTTGGGAGTTTTCAGTATCCAAACAACTTTGAATCTTTTACTGAAACCCCTTCACAACATATGTATAGTCTTGAGCGAACTTTGGAAGACTTTAGGGTAGCGTCAAGCCAACAGATGATGGATTTGAATGCGTCCATGGCCGCTCTCATACAACCTACTGACCCGATAGCTAGTTTCCAACTAGCTACAACTTTTTCAATGTATGATGAGGCGGCAGGACAGGCTGTGAATTTGAGTGGAGAGAGTGAGATATACCCCCTTCCAAATCAAACCTACCTGTCTCAAACTGAATCCCACAACTCCTGTGTTGAAAGTCTATCAAGTGTCCCAAATGAATTATCAGTTGAAAATAGAATGTTTAATGAGTTGTGCGACTTTGTAGTGTTTGATTTGCCCGATTGTGAAGGGACCTTGCCAAGTGAAACCACACCCAATCCTTTTGACCTCTACACCTCCATCTTAGAACCTTAATTGATTAATATCCATGCTTTGGTTGAGGTGTCAGAGAATTTTGATTTTCACTCGATTAAGGATATTGACGCTGGGAATATTTTGGATGATGAACCCGTAGATTTGGCTGAGTTTGTCTCTTCAAATCATCATCCCGAGTCATTAAGTGTTTTTCCCGAACCCCATATGCGTCTGGACTTTGATGAAATATGCATGGATGAGCTTAACTTTGAGGAAAATTTTGAGGATATTTTTGAGGATGAAACAGTTCTAGATGATGAGTCGGATTTTCCAATTCATCCTGTTCCTTTCACTGACTGTGTACACCCTCCAGAACCCTTAACCGATACCCTTCCTCAACCACTTTCCTCCATCATTTCCATCGTTCCGACCTTGCAAGAACCCGTATCATTTTCACTTCCTGTGTCTGGTTTACCAAGTTCGGCGTACCCATAGTTTCTCACGAATCTTGAGGGATTTGACCCCATTTCTCGACGGGTAAATATATTAGCACAATCGCTTTTTACACATCGCTCATCACAAATTGTGCTAACCTATTTACTCCATTTGCACCCTCAAGTTCGTATTCCACTTCTTTTTCCCTTCCGCCATTCTTCTTCCTCTCATATACCGAGACCGTATCCCGCTTCTTTTCGCATACAGCCTCGCGTATTGTCCATCTCTTTTCTCTACGCCTTCTTCCACCAACCGGTACATTATAGCGATAAAATCTTTGAATGGTTGGTGTTAACTTTTGGCCTGTGTAAGGCCTTGTATAGCTTGATACTGTTCTTTCCCCCCTAATCCTGAACTTCAACGCTTAACAGTGGAAACACTGTTTTACTTAAGTTTGGGGGGGACACCTTTTTTGTATATATTTTTGTTTTCCTTTTTGTTTTGTATATAATTTGTTTTTAGGGAGAGCGCCGACAATTTTGACCCTCTTGGTATATCCTGACAGTGAGGGCACTGTCAAGTTTAAGTTTGGGGGTGTGCTCGGTAAGCTTTCTTCCTTCGCATTCATTTGTATATTTTGCATTTGCATACCTTATTAAAAACCCACAAAAATCGAAAATTTTCCAAAAATATAAAAACTTTGTCGTCAAGTTAGCTAATAGGGTAACTTTGATCTTTATTCCGAAAGATTAGTTGATATGATAGAAATAACTAAATTCTAGACTTAGGAATTGAAAACCCTAAAAATAACCCTCATTCTGTTTAAACTTGGTAAGTATACGTCCTTACAGTTTTTTTTAGAAATAGGTAATCTTGAGTTCAGTTCTTGAGTTAAGTCAAGATGAAGGGAAAGTATTGAAGCTTTACTGGAGGATAAGTCTGAAAAATAGTTTCTTCTTTTGAGTTCAAATTTAGAAAGTATATACCCTACAAACTGCATATACACGCACCTTGAAACTTGGGATAGTAGAGGATACCTAGAAATACTCTTGCCTGAAAGCCTAGTATGAAAGAAAAAACGGTATTTGAAGCTAAACACCAAAAGAGTATGTTGAAAGATATATCCGGTCTTGAAAAAGAAAAAGAAAAAGAAAAAGAAAAAAATAGAATAAAGTCAAGACCTGGAAACAGCTATTTACGCTTTAAGTTCACACATTCAGTAATCGGTCGTTAGTGCCTCAAGAAGCATTAATAGTCGCATGAAAGGTGTGTGAGCAAATCCGTCCATCCTTAATGAAAAGAAGTAGTATTAGGTATTAGGGCAATGGTACTATAGCTTGAATTGAATTCTTAAGTATAGGGGTGCAAATATACACACACGTAGGGATATATAATCGATGTTTGGATAAAAGATAGAGATGAAGAATAAGACTTGTGTTTTCTGTAAAGTTGATAGAAATCCCTGATTTGAGGCCGTACTTTAGAAGGAAAACTCAGGAGAACCAACATCTTTCTAAACTTTTTTGGAACGTATAGGACCTAAGGTTAAATAGATAGGAGGTGTGAAAAATAAGGGTTGGATATTTCTAACTTAGGATGATAGAATTTCTAACATAAATACTAAACTGTAGGAGTAGAATCAACGTTAACTTATGACACTAAATTTGACGGGATTTTGTGGGTGTAATCCGCTGAAAACCCTCAGGAGACAACACTCCTCCTACTAGGGACACCTAGAGGTTTAACGGCTTGTTGCACGCGCTCAGTGCAATCGCGTTCCCTGCGAAAGTGCGGTTAGGATTTTATTTTTGTGAATAATTGGTTTTGCTCGGGACGAGCAAAAGTTAAGTTTGGGGGTATTTGTTCATACCAGCATACTGCATTTCATACCGCCCATTCTTACGCTCGTGTGTTTATAGGTAGGTGCTTTTAATCCGTGTTTGTTACATATTTGCAGGATACAGGTTCTCGGTTCCAGAACGGTGAAATTCATGGAAAACACGACAAAATCCGGGTTCCTGCCAACCACTGAGAAAACACGGTCTCCGCTCGTCATCCGTATGTTGCCAGATACCAGTTTAGGAAGACAAAATGTCAAATCAATGTCACCTTCATGCACAAGGCTCAATGGCAACAATAAGTTCCAAGAAATCTACGCGGAGCTCGAGGCAATCATGACAAAAGCATCCACAAAAGTCCACCTTTCCTCAACAGAAATTCTGGAAGAAGTGTGAAAGTATTTTCAGAAAATATATATACCACACTGAAGAGGACAACGAACCAGGGACCCAGACCAAAGCCCACAGCCCAACACCACTAAAGGGCTGCGGATCCGCGGCCAAAGGGGGGTCTTGGCCGCGGATCCGCAGCCATGTGGGGTCCTCACCTTGTCGTCTTTTCGGGGTATTTTGGGGACTTCATATAGTGTCAGAATTTGCCTCTAGGATTTCATTTCCCTGCCTATAAATACAGCAGATCTGAGCCCAACCTTGGTCATTCTTTTGTTCATCTTTCTTTTGTAGTTTTAGTTCTTTTTTCTTCTTCTTCTTCTTCATTCTTGTTCCATGAAAATTGTAGTGAGAGCTTTTTGAGTGGGAGATTAATGAAGATGAGGGTTTTGTATCATTCTCTTTTGTTTCTTCTTCCCCTTGAGATTCTTGCTTTCTCTTGATCATTCAACCTCTTCATTGAGCTTGAATGGTTAAGGGTTAGTTATTGATCTCAAGGGTCGTATTTTCTCACGGGACTAGCACTTCATTTCACATGCGTTCTCTACCCTTCCCTTGATCTTGCAACCTCTTGATTGAGCTTGCAAGTTTAAAGGTTGGCTATTGATCACATGCTTGTCTTGAGTCCTAGTTCCTTGTTCTTTTTACTCGCTTTTTATTACTCGCTTTTTATTACTTGCAATTTATTTCATGCACTTAAATTCCATGCACTTATATTCTTGTAATCTTTTCTTTTCTTTGTTCTTTTCTTTTTGCTCTCTTTTGTTCATTTTGTGAATGAATGTAATTATTATTGTTAAGAAGAAATATGATATTATAAGTTAAAGATTTTCTTTTCTCTTTTCCTTTTCCCGTTATTTTCCATTGAACTCCGCCCAAACCATACGCAAGCGCTCCGTTAGGCACCCTACCCTGACAAGGTAACGGTGATTCCTAACCGCGACCGGTTGCGTTCGGTTTGGCCGGAGGCGAAAGCAAGAGACAAGAACGGAAGGACAAGGGTAAATAAGCCGTATTCCACGAATACCGCGCTTAAATCCCCTAATCCACGTTGTTGCCGATTGCTATAGCTTCAATTGGTCAAGACTCGGCTCAAAGGTTTCGAGTACGGATTTCTTTAGCTCATAATCTCGTATCTTTTCTTAACAACTTTATACTTGCAAATAAACACATAGGTTAGAATCAAACTCATACAGATTCTTTATTGACTCGTCTAAGACAAGAAGGTAAAATACAACCATCTCCCTGTGGACCGACCCGTGCTCAACCGGCTAGCTGCATAGCGACACCGTCTTGATTGCGGTTAACTTTAATTCTTTCAATCATGTATCTAAACCTTTTCTGTCTTAGCTTCTCGATTTTGAGGGCTTGACGGGCATCTGTAATCCAGGAATCCATCATGAGTCAATTGACGGGAAGATTAGAGAAGATACCCGATTGAGCAGTTGTCAGGGGCACCACTGGAGCTTGCCCGAGACGCCTTGTTGCTTTTTTGGTGTTGATGGCCTTTCCCCCAGCTGGGGCCAAGGAAATTCGTTCAAACACCGACTTGCGTTTGGGTAGTGGTGCCCTCGAGATCACCACATTTGACTTCCTGCCTTTCGAGGCCGGTCTGTTACTGGAGCTTGAGAAGCTGGGATGGCATTAGCTAGCACGAACAGAAAAGAGCCAAATAGTAGCAGCGGCTCCTCCCACCATCTCCCGAGACTGGCCGGGAGGACCGTCCTAGCGTCCATCTTCATTGTGTAGGAGAGGGGAGCCTTGTTGAGAGCTGAGCTTGTCCTTGGAGATATTTTTGAGGCTTGATAGCTTGAAATCTTTCATGAAAGAGCATTATTTTAGTATAAATATCGATATGTATGTTGATTGAGTTCGCATGAACGTTTAACCCGAAATATGGGATGAGAGAAAAGGTCCCACCGGGCGTGCCAGAATCTGTAGGGTGTTTTTTTGTCACCCCATTGAGATGGGAATATGCGTCGCTTGTCAGGCATACTACAGACCCCCTGCTTAGGGTAGGCCGAGGTTTATTGATTATGGGGATCCGAATCTCCGGCAGCCGCGGACTAAGCTGCCGTTAATTACCCCTCGCCTTTGGATCAAAGGAACCTCCGATTGACGGGTCAAACTGGTCATGCGAACTCAATGTGCAACGTGCGTATGTGTGTCTTGGGGGGTTTTAGATATATCAGGGGCCTCGCAGAGTTTATGGGGGTCCTGCTATTCGGATAGCGGGCAGGGGTCAAAAGGGCTAGCAGCCCCCTTAGGGGTGAGGGGCAGCGCCCTGTTAGAAATTTTTTCTAATGGGGAAAGTGTTGTGGAGTGTGTATATATATAAAAAAAGGGTGAATAGCATCCGAAGGACGCGCGGGCGCCAGCGCCTCATGTGCCCGGCACGTGGGCACCGGGTGCCGGCGTCTCACGTGCTTGGCACGCGGATGCTGGGTGCCGGCGCCTCACGTGCTTGGCACACGGGTGCTGGCGTTCTTGGCGCGTGGGCGCCAGCGGGAAAAAGGGGCTTAGCCTCTATACTGGGAGTTGTACTCCTAATTGACTTTTGGAGTTAAACTCCTGAAAGAAGGACAAAGGGGCTTAGCCCCTGCACTGGGAGTTGTACTCCCAATTGACTTTTGGAGTTAAACTCCTAAAAAGAAAGACTTTTTTTCCCGGAGTTAAACTCCCAAAAGATTTTCGAAGATGATGAAAAGGGACCTCTTTCTTTTCCCTTGAGCCCTAGATCTTCTCTTGAGCCTTGGATCTTCCCAAAGTGGGGTTTTTCTTTTTTGGAGATGGGTCTCCTTCTTCCTCCTCTCTGTTGGCTGGATCTTAGAGAAAAGGGGGTGAGACTTAAAAATCATCCATTTTGGGGATTTGATGGAAGATCCGAGCTCCCCTTCAAGGGTTTTATGGTGAAAAACTGTTTCTTTTGGGAAAAAGAAGAGTTAAATTCTTGATTTAATTCGAAAAAGGAGAAGAAGGTTTAGATTCTTGAGGAAGGAGAATGAGACACAGAAACCCTAGATTTTGAGGGGAATCAATTATCTCCTTCATTTCATTATCATGTTGCCTCATATAGGCTTACAAATTTACACATAGCCTCTTGGGCTTTACAAAAGGGAATTTTGCCCATCCCATGCCTTATGTGCTCATTTCTTTTGCACATGAGCCATGAGCTTTACAAAAATTTGGATTTATGCCCATTTTCCTCATATTTATTCATAAAAATTACATCAAAATTATTTATTACATAATTTTCATATTGGCATGGGGGAGGCTGGTCTCGGGGATCGACTTGGGCATGGGCCCACTTGACCTGGGCTTGGGCCCGTTTACTTGGGGTTGACTTTGACTTGGTCAACCGGGGCATAATTTTTGACCCCAACACAAATGAGCTAGGTTATGAGAAGCGAATGAAGAATGGCTAAGTCAAATAATCAAGCATGCATTATTTCCAATATAAAATAAGCAACCATGCTTGAATAGTGAAGTCAAATGCAATAAACAAATGACTTAGCCATGCTTCAACCATACCACAAATATCTCCATTTTCCACCTCATTAATCTATTTGCAAAATAGATAAATCCAAATAATAAGATGTCCCTTTCTAGAAGCATGTCTTATGAAATTACAAGAATGCCCTCACCGTATATACATACCCGTATTCGTACTGTAAAAAATGCGAATACAATGAGATAATAATAATTCAATAATATAATACTAGAATCCGGCTTAAACCAAAGCCCACTAGTATTACCCGTCCGAAGAACATCCGTGTAGGCAGTATATGTATATGATCGGAACCCTGCAGTAAAATCATACGGCCTCTACATCGTTTCGCCTGAACCAGGGAAACCTTCTGTGTGGGACTCTAAAGACTTGACAGTACGCTGGCAGTGGGTTTAACCACAAGTCCGTCAGTGGCACTAGCTGTACGTAACTGTTACTTAGGTACATGTCGAAAAGAAGGCCGATGAGCGAACTTATCCGAACCCCTACTGAGCCTGTCCGTGACAATCTCCGTACAGTCCGGTCTGTTCGTCTGAGAGTATCGCATGCAAGGTCTAGGAGGGTGGAAAATGTCAGGCCCTTAATAACCAGACAAGTCATGTCGGTGTGGCTCAAGACCATCCGAGAATCTACTGGTCCAACTACCGGTAATTCTCAATCCGCCATAGCCAGGGACTTATGGTGTTGACCAATCGATCACAGCGCGACATCGACTCCCTATACCGGGAGAGACGAATCCCCAATAGTCGCTCACTGCCTCCATGTGGCTCGGGATTGTACCCAACTAAAACCTGTTTGCACGACTCAGTAGAGCTGTGGTAGGTAGTAATTAAAGCACAGTGGGAACTCACACGAGACAAATGACGACCTCAGGTCGACAGACTATCAGAAATCATGTCACCAGAGAACTGCTATCTGACGCTAGGTATAATACCATCTATCCAGTCCTCGGCTAGTCCATCCGGTGTACTCACCCCCAGTGAGCACCTGCATACAATCTTAGGTGCATCTCACCAATGGCTGCGGGACCAATCCATCGCCCCTCGTCAGGGTCTAGATATGTATACACTAGTCTACTCTGGAGTATCGATGCCCAGTCTCGATACTCCCATGACTAGGGACACTTAAAGGATGTGCTTATCTACTACCCAGCTCCCATAAGTATGATTGCCATCACAACGCTGGTAGTCAAGCAAGGATCCTACGGGATTTATCAATATGTATACAAGATATGAAATACTAAGTAAAAAACATCACATGTTAAGATAAAGACAAACCAGATAGCATACTATCATATCGAGTAAGATTGTCCTGTACATACATATACCTAGCATCCTATACAATGAAGGCCTCTAGGGCATACATATCCAACAATCTCCCACTTGCACTAAGGCTTGTAATTGGTGTATTAAGTACCCAACGTCTGCACTAGAGCCAGTTGCTGGCGTACCGTATACCTAACATCTCGAACAGTCTCTCAAACTGGACTTGAGGGATGGTCTTAGTGAATGGATCTGCCGTGTTGTCCTTTGTATCTACTCTCCGCACCTCGATCTCCTGGTAATCCACGATCTCCCTGATCAGGTGATACCGCCTCAAGATATGTCGGGATTTTTGATAGGACCATGGTTTCTTTGCCAAAGCCATGGCTCCTTTGTTATCGCAATACAATGGTATTAGATTAGCAATGGATGGAACCACCTGAAGTTCAGAAACAAACTTCCTCATCCAGACTGCCTCTTTTGCGGCATCACCAGCAGCGATGTACTCAGCCTCCATCGTCGAGTCTGCTACGGTGTCCTGTTTGGAACTCTTGCAACAGACCGCCTCTCCATTGAGGGTAAACATATAACCCGAGACAGATTTAGAGTCATCCTTGTCGCTTTGGAAGCCAGAGTCGGTAAAACCCTCAATCTAGAGGTCCCCATTACCGTACACCAGGAATATCTCCTTAGTCCTTCTCAGGTACTTAAGAATGTTCTTTACTGCTATCCAATATTTCTCACCTGGGTTGGACTGATACCTGCTTACCACGCTAAGTGAGTATGCTACATCTGGTCTGGTATATAACATTGCATACATTATCGACCCTACCACCGAAGCGTAGGGTACTATGCTCATGCGAGCCCTCTCCTCATCAGTCTTAGAAGACATCTTTTTGGAGAGGGTAATTCCGTGACAAGATGGTAAATTACCGCGCTTAGAATCTTCCATACTAAACCTCTTTAGTACGGTGTCAATGTACCTCGACTGTGAAAGTCCCAAAATTCTTTTAGATCTGTCACGATAGATCTTAATCCTCAGAATGTACGAGGGATCATCCAGGTCTTTCATAGAGAACTTCTGTGACAAGAACAGCTTGGACGATTGTAGCATATGAATGTCATTTCCTATCAGAAGAATGTCATCCACGTATAAAACGAGGAATACCATAGTTTTCCCTACAATCTTTTTATAAATACAAGGTTCATCTACATTTTTGATAAAGTCAAATTCCTTGACCGTCTCATCAAAGCAGATGTTCCAACTCCACGATACCTGCTTTAATCCATAAATGGATTTGAGCAACTTGCACACCTTTTCGCTGCTCCTACTGTCTATGAAACCTTCTGGTTGATCCATGTAAACACACTCTTCTAAACTTCCATTTAGAAAAGCGGTTTTAACATCCATCTGCCAGATGTCATAGTCATGGAAGACAGCAATGGCAAGTAGGATCTAAATGGATTTAAGCATAGCCACTGGTGAAATTTTTTCGTCATAGTCCAATCCTGGTCTTTGACGAAAACCTTTAGCAACAAGTCTAGCTTTGTTGGTTTCTACCTGACCATCTACACCAATCTTCTTTTTGAAGATCTATTTGCATCCTACGGGTTTTACCCCAGTAGGAGCAAAATCCAAAGTCCATACTTGGTTTGTGTACATGGATTCCATTTCGGATCGCATAGCATCCAGCCACTTCACCGAGTCTTTACTCGTGATGGCTTACTGAAAACTA
This sequence comes from Agapanthus africanus, assembly GCA_030015575.1. Lineage (NCBI taxonomy): Eukaryota > Viridiplantae > Streptophyta > Magnoliopsida > Asparagales > Amaryllidaceae > Agapanthus > Agapanthus africanus. The sequence goes on from JASDDO010000010.1 coordinate 371,034,837, forward strand.
GTCGGCTCATCATCGTTGATGATGCAATCCTCTCGATCCCCGTCTATGAGAAAACCGTAGTATCTCTCGGGCGGATGAGACTGCCTGCTAGATCTATGGAGTGGCATAGGTACGTCTGGTTCCATTGAAATATCAGGTTCTACTAAGTTTTCTGTAATAGTTTGTGGTTTTGGAATTTCTTCCAGCTCTATTGCGCTCCCACTTATTTCCTTTTCAAGAAATTGAGTTTCCATGAAGCGAGAATGATGAGAAATAAAGACCTTTTGTTCCTCAGCATAATAGAAATAATACCCCCTAGAATTCTTGAGGTATCCCACAAACTTACACAATACTGAACGTGCCTCGAGCTTGTCTGGATGAACCTTTTTGACAAAGGCAGGACAATCCCATATCTTTAGATACTTAAGGCAGGGTTTCTTCCCACTCCACATTTCATATGGAGTGGTAGGCACAGACTTAGTTGGAACCTTATTCAATAGGTATGCAACAATTTCTAGTGCATAACCCCAGAAGGAGGGCGGCAACTCAGCATTGCTCATCATGGAACGCACCATATCAAGTAAGGTGCGATTCCGTTTTTCTGATACACTGTTGTGTTGTGGTGTGTATGGAGGAGTAAGTTGAGAGAGAATTCCATTCTCTTTTAGATATTTCAGGAACTTGGCACTTAACTATTCACCACCCGATCGGATCGGAGCATATTGATACTTTTACCTGTTTGCTTTTCCGCTTCATTCTTATACTCTTGGAATTTCTCAAAGGTCTTGGATTTATGTTTCATTAAGAATACATGTCCATACCTTGAGAAATCATCTGTGAAAATAATGAAGTAGGAATAGCCACTTCTTGCATGTGTAGACATTGGCCCACACACGTCGCTGTGCATGAGTCCCAGGAGCTCAGCAGCTCTTTCTCCGTGTCCAGTGAACGGAGTTTTTGTCATTTTTCCTCTGATATATGATTGACAAGTTGCATATGATTGATACTCAAATGGATCTAAGTATCTTTCTTTATGTAACTTAGTCAGTCGTGTTTCATTGATATGACCAAGTCTATAATGCCATAAGAAAACTTGGTTTGATTCTGAAGCCTTTCTTTTTAGTGTGTTTTGGATGTTGAAACCTTGATGTTGATTGAGAATGTATATTCTGTTATTTAGTGTACCCGAACCAACCATTTCATGATTTAGGTGAATGTTTATGACATTGCTTACAAGTGCAAAATTATATCCTTCATTTGATAACAAAGATATAGAAATAATATTACACACCATACTGGGTACACAAAAGAAGTTACGCAATAAAAAAATATGTCCACTCACCAATCCTAGCATCCATACTGGCTCCGTTGCCAACCCTGAGGGTCATATCACTTTTCCTCAAAACTCTATGGCTTCTCAGCGCCTGCAATGAATTACAGATGCAAAATCCTGATCCGGTATCCAATACCCAGGAAGTAAAGTTTATAGAGAAACGGTTTTCAATCACGAACACCCCTGAAACCGAAGCCACAACTTACTTCGTGTCCTAATTTCTGGCCTTTAGGGCCCTGTAGTCCTTCTTCAAATGTCTCTTTTTCCGACAATAGAAGCATTCTTCCTTTGTGGCTACTCCCTATCTTTTCCTTTCCCTTTCCCTGCACCTTCTGCACACCTCCCCTCAGTTTGGTGGGGGCTTTATTCTTCTTCCCCTTGGCCTTAGCTTTGGATTTAGCAGAAGAAGATTCCCCAATAAATAGAGTGGGTATTTCATTGGTTTTCTTCAAGGTGCCCTCTGTCATCCTCAACATGTTGAGGAGCTCAGGAAGTGAAACTTCCATACTTTGCATATTGAAATTCAATATGAACCGGGCATAGGTGGAGGGAAGGGACTGTAGAATCAAGTCGATGTACAACTCGTTCTCCAACATAGTTCCGAGGTCCGCGAGCTTTTCTATGAGAGAAATTATCTTTAGGATGTGGTCCCCAACAGATGATCCGATAGCCAACCTCGCTTGAAACAATTTCTTCAAGGTCTCATATCTTGCAATACGAGATTGCTCTACATATAAATCTTTGGTATGGAGGAAGATGGAAGCAATGTCCATCTTCTCATGCCGCCTCTGATGTTCATTATCCATGGAGGCCAGCACGAGGTACTTGACTTTCACGCAATCAAGATCCCAGGTCTTACGGACCTCAATGTCCGCGACCGAGGATTCTGGACTGGCAATAGGGGGAGCTTTCGCCGTGAGGACGTATGCGACCTTATTATTTATAAGGGCTATATGGACATTCCTAAGCCAGTCTGTATAGTTTGGCCCAACGAGTTTATTTTTATCTAATATTAGCTTAAGTCCCGTCATGGTCACTGCAATTAGGAGAGAGAAAAGAAACACTCAGCATATGCTCTTGCAAGTTTAGATTGGTTATTAGTTTATCTAAACAGGATGGCTCTTACTGTTTCCTCGAATTCCTATTTAAACCCTAAAAGAAGAATTAGTCAGGATTAATCGCACCTCACAATTCTTGCTTAACCTTTCGGCCAGGCTAGTGTCAGTACTTCGAGGGAGGTTTTCCAACGCTTTCATGAAGTTCCTTAATTACATAACCTCTTTTCCCTGGAGGCGTAGCCTTGCTAACACCGTTCTAGGCACCTACTTGGTTTATAATATTGATTGTTAAGTGAAAATTCTCCCGAAGAGTAGCGGATACTCACAGTAGGATCATGACCCAACTATCATTGTGTGATAATTTTGAAGGAAGCCTACCAAAAACACCACACTCCAGAAGGTATGCAGCACTAGCAACTTTCCTTTATGTTTGAAACTCCCGATGTGATTTTTGCCCCGAGCGCTTATAACCTTGAAGAAGGTCAAAATATCATGAGTCGCAAGTCAAATTCAACCCATCATTATCCAGATTAATCTAGACCCATTCGTACAAGCTCTTGACGAAGGCCAAAACAGCTGTACGCCTGTCCTAAATTAATGCATCTATCTATGCTACAGATAAGCACTCACTAGCTACCAAACACTATGCCTTGGCGAAGGTCAAAACACATAGCATGAATACTAGTAGATACCTATCTGAAATGACGGAGGGCTACGGCTGGTTTTGGCGAAAACCGTTAACGTAATGAACTTGATATAGTCGAAGGAACTGGATAGCTTTTGAAAAGGAGTGGTTTAAGCTTCGCTTTTAAAAATGCTTTTTGAAGAAAACCGAGTGGTTTCGTAATTGTTTCAACGACATCAGATTTTAGGTTTATTTGCTTTGCTTTGCATTAATCAATATTAATGCGGTCCCATCAATTAATCTTATCATTGCAGAAAAGAAATGAAAATAGAACATACGCTTATGCCAGCCGCATTCGCCACGGGGCCCGTCATGCACCGTTAGGTTACTTAACTAACGGCAGAGCGGGGGCTGGACTAGCGCGGGTGCAAAACGTAAGCAACGTTTATATATATATATATATATATATATATATATATATATATATATATATATATATATATATATATATATATATATATAGCCATTCGTCTCACGCAATAATAAGCATTCCAGATTACAAAAACACAGATGAATATATTGGATATAGTAGAATTTTCGTGTTTTGTTTTAGCCTATAACGAAACACGGATTCTACGGTCGTGATGAATAGCTAAACCCCACCCTAGACCCCTACGGGTGCGGCAAACTACCCTCCAAATTCCTGAAGTGAAGCAACCTCCCTCAATAAAATGAGTAGGCCACTCGGCACTTTAAGAACCCGGTAGTTTGTGCACCCCACCTTGGGTCTATCCTAGGTGCAAGAAAAACTAAATGAAATAATACAACGGTGGCTACAACCTCAACCCGGATGCACCTCGCAAAAATAATATTACATCAATTTACAAATATACATAAATGGAAGAAAAGAAAACACTCTTCTCACATCCCCCGGCTATTCATTCACGACGATCCAATACTCTATATACACAAACCATCATCAAAATACAGATGTGTGCAACCCCCACTAATCGACATATAGCAATTAGCAGACGTTTACCAACACATATACAAACACAGAAAAACCTAGATTAGCCAAGTAACTTAGAATTTCGATTGAAAATATTTTCCGTGTCTACCCCATGTACAAACAAACACACAAACAAGTCTGGGTAGAAACCAAATATGCCATAAATCATATTTCCATGATTAAGAACTCCAAAAAAAATACGAGCGAATTGGCCATGACTCGGCCGTGGATCCGCGGCTAAACTATGTGTTTGGCCGTGGTTCTACGATCGTCTTGGTGGATTACTAGCTCAGATTTTTTTCTTGTTCTTACAAAAGCCTGCATGTATTTTTAAGGCCATTGAAATAATTTTTTGAACAATTTTGAAAAACGACAGCAAGCTTGACATGAAATTTGATTTTGGGTATTTTTCCGTCGATCGAAATTCTCACTACTTGCTAACTAGCTAGTTAAGGTTTAAGTGGCTTTGATACCAGTGTAAGTCAATGTCGCACACCCCGTGGGTTCGCGGGGAGGCGGAATACACAAAAATCGATTTTTTCTTTTGAGAGACTTCGCAACATCGACCAAACAACCAAGATCTTTCATAAACCATAACTAGCTAAAACTAACTACAAAGAGGTTCTAACTACTCGGTGAGAGATTATACCTTCTTTTTCAAATCCTTCGGGTCTTCTTCTCCTCTTCTTAGCTCCTAGATAGCTTGAATCTTCTTCTCCTCTTCTTGGCTCCTAGGTGGATTGAATGGAACTCGGTTGTTGGCCTCCTTTTTGTCGAAAATGATCCACCCGAGAGTCTTTAGGTCAAGCTTCAACCTCTAAAGTAAGGTAACTAAGATATTTAGTTTGCTAATCTAGACAACTTAGGAGATGTAGAGAGAGATGATTAGAGTATTTTATCTCAAGAACCATAGGATTCACAACACATGTGAGGGTTAGGGTTTGAGGAAGAAGGAAAGGAGAGAAAATGGAGAGAGAAAGAGCAAATGCAAATGAGCTAGGTTATAAGAGGCAAATGAAGAATGGCTAGGTCAAATAATCAAGCATGCATTATTTTCAATAGAAAATAAGCAACCATGCTTGAATAGTGAAGTCAAATGCAATAAAAAATTGACTTAGCCATGCTTCAAACATGCCACAAATATCTCCATTTTCCACCTCATTAATCTATTTGCAAAATAGATAAATCCAAATAATGAGGTGTCCCCTTCTAGAAGCATGTCTTGTGAAATTACAAGAATGCCCTTACCGTATATACATACCCGTATTCGTACTGTAAAAAATACGAATACAATGTGATAATAATAATCCAATAATATAATACTAGAATTCGTCTTAAACCAAAGCCCACTAGTATTATCCGTCCGAACAACACTCGTGTAGCCAGTACACATATATGATAGGAACCCTGCCGTAAAACCATACGGTCTCTACATCGTTTCCCTTGAACCAGGAAAACCCTCTGTGTGGGACTCTAAAGACTCGACAGTATGCTGGCAGTGGGTTTAACCACAAGTCTATCAGTGGCAATAGCTGTACGTAACGGCTACCAGGTACATGTCGAAAAGAAGGCCGACGAGCGAACTCATCCGAACCCCTACTGAGCCTGTCCGTGACAATCTCCATGCAGTCCGGTCTGTTCGTCTGAGAGTATCGCATGCAAGGTCTAGGGGGTGGAAAACGTCAGACCTCTAATAACCAGACAATTCGTGTCGGTGTGGCTCAAGACCATCCGAGAATCTACTGGTCCAACTACCAGTAATTCTCAATCTGCCATGGCCAGGGACTTATGGTGTTGACTAACCGATCACAGCGCGACATCGACTCCCTATACCGGGAGAGACGAATCCCCAACAGTCGCTCACTGCCTCCATGTGGCTCGGGACTGTACCCAACTAAAACCTGTTTGCATGACTTAGTAGAGCCGTGGTAGGGTAGTAATCAAAGCACAGTGGGAACTAACACGAGACAAATGACGACCTCAGCTTGACAGACTATCTACACTCATGTCACCAGAGAACTGCTATCTGACGCTAAGTATAATACCATCTATCCAGTCCTCGATGAGTCCGTCCCGTGTACTCACCCCCAGTGAGCACCTGTATACAATCTTAGGTGCACCTCACTAATGGCTACGAGACCAATCCATCGCCCCTCGTCAGGGTCTAGATATGTATACACTAGTCTACTTTAGAATATCGATGCCCAGTCTTGATACTCCCACGACTAGGGATGTTTCTCCCAATGAGAGCAAAGCTCTATTCAAAATTTGAAATTTGAAATGAGGCAGCGCCTTATGAGAGCGCTCGCGCCAAGAGCGCTAGCACTAAGAGTCAAAGACTCTGAGGCAGCGCCTCACGTGCAAAGCACGAGAGCGCTAGCGCCAAGAGTCAAAGACTCTGACGCAGCACCTCACGTGCAAGGCACGAGAGCGCCAACGCTAGAACTAAATGTTCTCCACCCTTGGATCAAAGATCCAACAAAGATGATAAATCATAATATTACCAGAATAAAATTTTGTTGAGGGAATACTCCTCAAATCTTTCCAAACAAGAAAGACTGTGCTCTATGAATTAGAACACCGTTGGATCAAAGATCCCATGGTGATTAAACATCACAAAGATACAGAATAAGTTCTGTATGGGAAAATATTTTTCCAATCATGCTAAAAACAAGAAAAATGTCTTCTGTAAAACAGAAGCTCTTGGATCAAAGATCCAATGGTGGGATAAATTCCCAAATCAATTAGAGATCTCTCAATGAGAGATTTCCTTAACAGATTCAACAAATCAGCCTCCCCTATATAAAGGACAAAGGACCCAAGACTCCGAGTCTTACAGAGAAGAACCTCCCCATAATTTTCAAGAAACATCAAAGACGAGAGCAATTTCTTCTCAAGGTAAATAGCAAGAAGAGAGATCATGGCATCTCCTCCATATTCGAGAGTTTAACCCTCACATTAGAAGAACTTAGTTCTTTTGCAGATCACAGATCTATAAGACAGTCTTTCACAAAAACAAAGAGATTATAGCATCTCATCAAAAAAATAGAGAAGAACTTAGTTCTTAGATCCATGAGACGAAGTCTCTCATAAATAAAAACGAAAGAGATCATAGCATCTCCTCATAAAAGAAGAACTCAGTTCTTAGATCCATGAGACAAAGTCTCTTATAAACCGAGAATTTAATTCTCAGAGCACAGAATTGATCAGAGCTGCCAAAGAAGTGCCTTAGCGCTCCAAGTCTGGCGCTCAGCGCCAAGCGCCCCACGTGCTCCTCACGTGGACGCTATTTTATAAGAAGTGCCTTAGTGCTCCAAGTCTGGCGCTCCAAGTGCTCCTCACGTGGGCGCTATTTTATAAGAAGTTCCTTAGCGCTCCAAGTCCAGCGCTCCGCACCCAGCGCCTTAACGTTCCACGCGCTATTTTATAGGAAGCGCCTTAGCGCTCCAAGTCTGGCTCTCAGCGCCAAGCGCTCCACGTGCTACTCACGTGGGCGCTAAGGAATTACAAAGCGCTCTGTAAATAAGGCCCCAGCGCCATGAAAAGTGTTCAACACTCAATAAAAGACAAAAAGAAAAAGGGGTGTCAGAACCCAAATCAATGCTCAGCATTATTGGATAGAAAGGGGCTGAGCCCAAACAAATGTTCAACATTTTATTCAAAATGAGTGGACTGATTCCAAACAAGTGTTCAAACACTTTATTCAGAACCGAGTGGACTGAGCCCAAGTTGGCCACAAGTCCCTAATTGAAATTAACCGTGCCCATGTGCTCACAATCTTTTTAATTAGTCTTAGTCCCAAACTTGACTACAGATCTCCCAACCAACATTGGTTCAAGGGTACATCTTTTCATAAATCGAGAAAGAGTAGCCGCTTCGGGCTCTGTGGTCGCCGTCATCTCACCTGCCATCTCATCGCCAGGACTTGGCCTTGCAGGATATGGTATATAAGAATTTGAAGATCAAGTTCTAATAAAAGACTCAGTGTTACGTTACCTTACGGCAGCTTTTCGGTTGCCTCCCGAACCGCGCGCGCAACCTGTCTATAGGCGGTAGACAGGGCGGTTGGAGCACCCTCTGAAAGAATAGCGATAGAGGGAGTGGTGCTTGAGCCTGCACCTACAGCCAAGGCGGCATCACGTTCTTTCGCTGCACGCCTTCTGCACTTCCTTTCGGCCTGGGCCGTGAGAGCTGACCTCCTCAGGACTTCCGACAAGGGTATACCGTCGTCTGAACCAAGCTATGCCTCCAGCGTCGTTACGACATCCATCATCGGATGCTTTAGCGAGACCCCTTGCGGTGACTTGGGTATAGCTGTGGCTGCGGTAGACGACTCTAACGATGCCGCTGCATCACCACTCGTGATTGGCGCTACACTTGGGATAACCCGAGTCGAGGTAGTCCCTGAAACAGGAGGGAAGGAAGAGTCAGAGCACGAGTAAAGAAAGGAATAAAAGCATAGTGAACAGAATTTTACCAAGGCCCAAAGAAGTGCGGAGCCTCTCTTCCTCTTCGAATGTCTTGAGGGAAGCCGCGAGAGCCTCTTCGGCGGATATACCTGTTGAGGAAGAAAACGTCAGTGAAAGTATAATAATAAGGAAGGAATGAACGGGAAAAATAAAACTGAAGTCTACCTTACTGTGTGATAGTGATCAGTGTTGCTTCATCGCGAGCCAGTCGCTCGGAAGCCATAAGGGCAGCTTGAAGATCAGTATTATACACAGGCATGATAAATAAACCCTCATTGGTGCCATACCCACTTAAGCCTTTGCTGTAGGGAGCATGGGGCTCCTGGCCGAGTACAACATCAGCAGAAAATAGCTACTTCTTCTTTTTCTGCGAGAAAGCACCGGCAGCCGTTGACAGGAGTTTGCGCTTGGCAGGCAACTTTGGGCGATGAGTCACGATCTCCGTACCCACGCCAGACTCGGGTGATGCTGCAGCCGCCGCTTCTACAGGCACACGAGGTAGAGGCTTATCAGGAAAAGCGCGCGGGACCACAACCGCAACATCTTCTCTTAAGGAAGGACGAACGATGGTCCGTCGCTTCAAGGGAACGGCTGGATTACCAGCTGAGACATCACCCCTGCGATCAAGCAATAATCGCTTTTCTTCCCTGATAACAGCACCCATCGCGTGCTAGTACCACGCCACGTATACATTCAAGACTTTTGGAACGCAGCTCAGCTCGCTGATAAAGAAGTTAGACCCGGTGTTTAGCTGCATGAAATGGTGCAGCGCACTACGGATACCTTCCTCTGTGGCAACCGGCTCAGCTAGGAAGGCCTCAAGCGGGACACCCTGATTGTAGCTTGATTGTTGAGCGAAACGGTGCGGGTTGTAGCTCATGAACAATGCTGAATCGTTCTGCCTAAACACTAAAAAGCCCGGCCTGATTGAATATAAGTGAAGAATCTCCCGAGCTTTCAAGGTAGAATCCCCGTCTTTGAAGGTGTCCCGCAACGGCTGCATCGTCTTAATGGATTCCTTGCCGATAGTTAAAACCTTATCGACGAAGGTCCTGCCATCCCCGACAGTACGTGGGAGAAGAACCAAGCCTCTCGCCTCTCGCCGAGTCGGTTCCAAAGCGGAAGCGTCAACTAGCCGCATAACCCGAGGAAAGTTATAACTTTCATAGAAACGGGGCCGCTTGTGGACTCCAAAAGCGCCGAGCACATGCAGCTCGAACCACGAAGTGAAATAGTGCAGCGGGAAATTTACGGACTGCACCCCCGGTTGAGTGGTGTCTGCCGCCAAGCTAAGGCCATGATACAGGTGAGCCAGCTCGGGGACCACGATGGCCACTCGCATCCCAACAACCATTCAGCGAGCCGGGTAGAAGACGGATGGCCTCATATGGCGAGGGCGCATTGGGAGCACAAACCAACTTAACCAAAGGCCGAGGAGCCCTAAAAAGAACGCCTCTTCGTCAATGTCTAAAGCGGCAAGCTCTGCAAAGGGGACGACCGGGGTATCCGGGAGAAAGAAATTCCTTCGATCGGCCTCCGCTGTTGGCTGGCTGTCCAAGCTGTAAGTCCACGTTGCCCACCCCGGTACTTACGGGGAGGCGGAAAACATAATAAAAAACGAATTTTTATGACTTAGGCAACATGGACCAAGCTTGTGAGGATCTTTGCTAAACTAAAACTTGCTAACCCTAACTACAAAGTAGCTAAGTGATGGAAAGGTTATACCTTTGGTCTTTAGTCCTTCTCTCCTTGCTCGTCGGAATGGTAGAAGGGCCTCACCTTGCTAGTCTTCTTCCGTCAAAGAAAGATCCACTTGAAAGCCACCACCTTTAGCTTCAACTCCAAGCTAGGAGTAACTAGAGTGCAAGAAATGCTAAGACTTGAACCCTAGAAGTGAGTAGAGAAGATCAAGTGAAGGTTTTTCTCAAGCTTTTTGTTTCTCAACACATGAGAGGGAGAGAGCTTGAGGGAGAGGATGAGCAAGAGAGAGAAAAGATATGATAGAATGATAAATTAGTGAGCCATTCTCACTAATATGTGTGAGTTATTTTAATTGTATAATTAGCTTGAAAATTGTCATGGTAAATCATGAGGTGACCATTATCATTTCATTATTAATGCTAATTGCAAGAATCAAAGAGCATCTTCCAAATGAAATGATCATGGTCAAATTGTCAACTTGGTCAACAAGTCAACAAAGTCAAAGTGTCAACAACAACAACCATGCACAATAATTAAGCTAATTATCAATTAACAATAATACACACAAAAACAATAGGGTTAATAAAATGACAAAAGTCATTAACCCTAAACAAGGTCCTCTCCCTCAATCTCAAGCAACTGTGCATACGCACCCGCATCCGTGATCCGAGGAACACGAACACAATGAGAAAAACCAATCTCAAATCATATACTAGGATCCGGCTTAAACCAAAGCCCGCTAGTATAAACTGTCCGGACAGCAACCGTGCACAAGTGCGCGGATGCGAACGAACCCTGTCGCAAAACCATGCGACCTCTACTCGTTTTGCCTAAAGGCGAATAGCTCTCTGTGTGGGACTCTAAAGACTCGACACTACGCTGGCAGTGGGTTTAACCACAGACCGCAAGCGGCACTAGCTGTACGTAACGGTCCCCAGGTAGATGTCGATAAGAAGACTGACGAGGTGAACCCCATCTGCACTCCTACTGAGCCTGTATGTGACAATCTCCGTACAGTCCGGTCTGTTCGTCTGATACATCGCATGGCGGGCCTAGGGGGGCGGTGAACGTCAGTCCCCTAATAGCGGTACAAGTCGTGTCGGAGTGTAGCCCAGAACACCCTGAGATAACACTGGAAACCTACCAGTATATCTCGCTTGCCCTGGCCAGGGACTACTCGTGTAATGGCTCTCCTGGACACAGCGCGATGTCAACCCCCAATACCGGGAGAGACGAATCCTGTCTAACCGTCACTGCCTCCAAGTGCTTCGGGACTGCACCCAAAAACTACCTGTTTGCACGACTCCTCTGAGCCGTGGTAGGGTAGTAATCAAAGTGCAGTGGGAACACACTCGAGGCGAAGTGACAGTGTCAAGTCAGCGGACTAAGCTGTACTCATGTCACCTGGGAACTGATAACTGACGATAGGTATATTACCAACCAACAGTTCCCGACGAGTCCTGTCCAGTGTACTCGTAACCTAACGAGCACCCGCATACTATCCCAAGTACGACGTACTAACGGCTGTGGGACAGACCGTCTCCCACACTGGGATGAGAAGCGCATACGCTAGTCTACTCCGGAGTATCGATGCCCTGTCTCGATAGTCCAACGACCAGGGACCAGTATAAGGATGTGCTTATAGATTACCCAGCTCCCACGAGTGCGAGCGCCATCACAACGCTGGTAATCAAGCAAAGATCCTAAGGGCTCTACTAATATGTATACCTGCAATATGCTAAAAGAAACACATGCACATATTAAAGCAGAGACAAACCAAGTAGCATACTACCATTTCGAGCAAGATTGTATATACAACTGTGAATATCCCAAGCTTCCATTAAGTAATATACAAACTAGTATGATACAGTAATGGCCTCTAGGGCATATACACTAACAATCTCCCACTTGCACTAAGGCCATGTACTGGCGTATCGAAGACCTATCATCTCGATCAGCCGCTCGAACTGAGTCTGGGGCAAGGCCTTGGTGAATGGATCTGCTGTGTTATCCTCTGATGCAACTCTCCGGACCTCGATCTCCTGGCGATCTACGATCTCCCTGATCAGGTGATACCGCCTTAAGATGTGTCTGGATTTCTGATGGGACCTGGGTTCCTTCGCTAAAGCTATAGCCCCGTTGTTGTCGCAATACAGAGGTATTGGGTCAACAATGGACGGAACCACCTGAAGTTCTTTCAAGAACTTCCTTATCCAGACAGCTTCTTTTGCGGCATCAGATGCAGCGATGTATTCCGCTTCCATAGTCGAGTCAGCAACGGTTTCCTGTTTGGAGCTCTTCCAACACACCGCCCCTCCATTGAGGGTAAAGACAAAACCCGACATGGACTTGGAATCATCCTTGTCACTCTGGAAGCTGGAGTCAGCAAAGGCCTCAATCTGCAGGTCTTTTCCGCCATACACCAAGAACATCTCCTTAGTCCTTCTCAGGTACTTGAGAATGTTCTTTACTGCTATCCAATGTTTCTCCCCTGGGTTTGACTGATACCTGCTTACCACACTCAGTGCATAAGCCACATCCGGTCTGGTACACAACATCGCATACATTATAGAGCCTACCGCAGAAGCGTAGGGTATAATAGACATGCGATCCCTCTCCAAATCAGTCTTGGGAGACATCTCTTTGGAGAGAGTGATCCCGTGACAAGCCGGTAGATTACCGCGCTTGGAATCTTCCATACTGAATCTCTTCAGTATGGTGTCGATGTACCTGGACTGCGAGAGTCCTAATATCCTCTTGGATCTGTCACGGTAGATCCGGATACCCAGAATGTAAGAGGCATCACCCAGGTCTTTCATGGAGAACCTGTGTGACAAGAACCCCTTGACAGATTGTAGCATAGGAATGTCATTTCCTATTAAGAGAATGTCATCCACGTATAAAACGAGGAATACTACAGTTCTCGCTACAAATCTACAATAGATGCATGGTTCATCTGGATTTTTGATAAAGCCAAATTCTTTGACTGTCTCATCAAAACAGATGTTCCAACTCCGCGATGCCTGCTTGAGTCCATAAATGGACTTGAGCAACTTGCACACCTTTCCGCTGCTCCCACTCTGAATGAAACCCTCTGGCTGATCCATATAGACACACTCCTCTAAATGACCATTTAGAAAAGCTGTCTTTACGTCCATCTGCCAGATCTCATAATCGTGGAAAGCAGCGATGGCAAGAAGGATCCGAATGGATTTCAGCATAGCTACTGGAGAAAAGGTTTCGTCATAGTCCAAACCAGGTCGCTGACGAAAACCCTTTGCTACCAGTCTAGCTTTATAGGTCTCAACCTGTCCATCTACACCAATCTTCCTTTTGAAGATCCACTTGCATCCTACGGGTTTTACCCCGTCTGGAGCAATGTCCAACGTCCATACTTTGTTGGTGTACATGGACTCCATCTCGGTCCGCATTGCATCCAGCCATTTTACCGAGTCGACGCTCTGAATGGCTTGCTGGAAGCTAGTAGGCTCATCACAATCTAGGATGCAGTCCTCTCTATCCCCGTCAATGAGAAAACCGTAGTACCTCTCGGGCGGATGAGACTGCCTACTACTCCTGCGGAGTGGCATAGGAATGTCCTGTTCTTTCGAACCTTCTGGTTCCTCTAAGCTTTCAGTAATAGTTTGTGGTTCTGGAATTTCTTCCAGTTCTATTGCGCTCCCACTTATTTCTTTTTCTAAAAACTGATGTTCCAGAAAATGGGCATTACGAGAAACAAGGACTTTTTGTTCCTCTGCGTAATAGAAAAGATACCCCCTGGAGTTCTTTGGGTATCCCACAAACTTGCACAGTACTGAGCGTGCCTCGAGCTTGTCCGTATGCTGCTTTTTGACATAAGCTGGACATCCCCAAATCTTCAAGTATTGAAGATAGGGTTTCTTCCCACTCCATAACTCATATGGTGTGGTAGGCACAGTCTTAGTGGGAACACGGTTCAAAAGATATGCCGCTGTTTCTAGCGCATACCCCCAGAACGATCGCGGTAACTCAGCGTTACTCATCATGGACCGTACCATATCCAATAGGGTCCGGTTCCGTCTCTCCGATACACCGTTATGTTGCGGAGTGTATGGAGGAGTAAGCTGAGAGAGAATTCCATTCTCTTTTAAATAATTCAGGAATTCGGCACTTAAGTATTCTCCTCCTCGATCCGATCTTAGGATCTTGATACTTTTGCCGGTCTGGTTTTCTACTTCATTCTTATATTCCTGGAACTTATCAAAAGCTTCGGATTTATGCTTCATTAAGAAGATGTGTCCGAATCTTGAGAAATCATCCGTAAAAGTTATGAAGTAAGAAAAACCGCTTCGCGCATGTGTAGACATTGGACCGCACACGTCACTGTGTACGAGTCCCAAGAGCTCGCTCGCTCTTTCTCCGTGTCCAGAAAACGGAGCCTTTGTCATCTTTCCTTTGAGACAGGATTGACAAGTTGCATACGATTGATATTCGAACGGATCCAAATATCCTTCAGTATGTAACTTAGTCAATCTTCTCTCATTGATGTGACCCAGTCTACAATGCCATAAGAAAGTTTTATTAATTTCTGGAGACTTTCTTTTGTGTGTATTCTGGATATTGAAAACCTGCGGTTGGTTTAAAACGTAAATACCGTTGTTTAATGTACCTGACCCAATCAAAACTTGATTAAGGTGAATGTTCACTACATTACTTACAAATGCAAATTCATAACCTTCTTTAGATAATAAAGATACATATATGATATTACAGGTTGCATTTGGTACATAATAACAACTACGCAAAACCAAAAAGTGTCCATCAGATAATCCCAGGTGATAGTCCCCCACGGCCTCTGCATCCATGCTAGCACCGTTCGCAACTCTGAGGGTCATGTCACCTGTCTTCAAAACTCTACGCTTTCTCAACGCCTGCAAAGAATTACAGATATGAGATCCTGATCCGGTATCCAATACCCAGGATGCAGAGTTTATTGATAGACAGTTTTCAATAACATACACACCTGAAGCTGAAGCTGCAACCTGCTTCAATTCCTGTGTTCTGGCCTTCCAGGCCCTGCAATCACTCTTCCAGTGTCCTTTCTTATGACAAAAGAAGCATTCCTCCTTATCCACAAGCTTCCCCGCTACCTTTGTTGCTTTACCCTTTCCCTTCGTATCCACTTTACCGACACCGCCTCTTGGTTTGGCGGGGGCTTTCTTCTTCTTGCCCTTGGCTTTCGCCCTGGACCTAGAAGAGGAAGATCCTCCTACAAACAAAGTGGATGTCTCCCTACCTTTCTGTAGGGTGCCCTCTGCGCTCCTCAGCATGTTGAGGAGCTCTGAAAGTTCAACCTCTTTTTCTTGTAGGTTGAAGTTCAGTATGAACTGGGCGTAAGTGGAAGGAAGGGACTGGAGAACTATATCCGTATATAGCTCACTCTCCAATGTGATCCCTAGGTCAGCGAGCTCCTCAATGTAGCCGATCATCTTTAGCACATGCTCGGCTACTGATGATCCGACGGCCATTCTTGTCGAAAATAACTTTTTCGAAGCTTCGTATCTCGCGATACGTGATTGCTCTCCATACAGTTCTTTTGTATGGAGCAATATGGATTCCATGTCCATATTCTCATGCCTCCTCTGATGTTCGTTGTCCATCGAGGCAAGCAGGAGGCACTTGGCCTTCGCGCTATCAATCTCCCAAGTCTTGCGGATTTCCTTATCCGCGATACTGGAAGTTGGACCAGGGACAGGGGGAGCTTTGGTGGTAAGAAGATACCCCAGCTTGTCATAGGTGATTGCAATCTTGACATTCCTGAGCCAATCTTTGTAGTTTGGCCCTGTCAATTTATTTTTATCTAACAGTAACTTAAGTCCGGTCATGTTGAATGGTCGCTGCAATTAGGAGAGAGAAAAGAAACACTTTAGCATGATGCTCTTGCAAGTTTAGAGTGGTTTTTAGTTTGTCTAAACTGGATGGCTCCCACTGTTTCTCGAATCCCTTCTCAAACCGTAAAGAAAAGGATTAGCCGGGATCATTCTCACCGTACAATACTTGCTTAACCGTTCAGCCAGGCCAGTGTCGGTACTTCGAGGGAGGTTTTCCAACGCTTTCGCGAAGTTCCTTAATTAAGTAACCTCTTTTCCCTGTGGGCGTAGCCCCGCTAACACCTTTCTAGGCACCTACTAGGTTTATAGCATTGATCGTTAAGTGAGAGTTTTCTCGGGGAGTAGCATATACTCACAGTAGGATCGGGATCCAAATATCATCGCGTGACGAAACTGAAGGAATCCTACCAGAATCACCACACTCCAAATGGTATGCAAATCTAGCAAGTTTCAGTACTTATGAAACTCCCGATGTGGATTTTTGCCCCATGCTCTTATGACCTTGGCGTGAGGTCAAAATGTCATAAGTCACATGTCAAGTTCTTCCCATCATTATCCTGGTTAATTTGAACCCACCCGTACCTACCCTTGACGTAGGCCAAAATGGCAGTACGACTGTCTCAAATCAACGCATTCTATCTATGCAACGGATAAATATCCGGCAGCTACCAATCACTATGCCTTGGCGTGAGGTCAAAATACATAGCTTGAATACTACCGAATATTTAACCGAAATGATGGAGGGCTACGGATGGTTTTGGCGAAACCGTGAACGTAGTGAACTTGATATAATCGATGGAACGAGATAGCTTTTAAAAGGAGTGGTTCAAGCTCCGCGTTTAAAAGTTCAGTTTTGAAAAGAACCGAGTGGTTTTCAAAGTGTTCCAATCGACTTTTACTTGGTTTATTTCTTGCATTAGTTCTTTTAATGCGTCCCATCATTTAATCCTACCATTGCAGAAAACAACCAAAATATGACGTACGCTTATGCCATTCGCATTCGCCACGGGGCCCCGTCATCACCCGTTAGGTTACTTAACTAACGACAGAGCGGGGGCTGGGCTAGCGCGGCTGTAAAACATAAGCAACGCCTAAATAGTTATTTATATATATATATACAGCAATGATAGACATTACAGATCACAGATGAATACATTGGATATACTAGGAATCCGCAATGCGTTCGAGCCTGCAACGCAAAGCGGATTACACGGTCGCGGTGAATAGCCAATACCCCACCCAAGACCCCTACGGGTGCGGCAAACTACCCGCCAAGCACCCGAAGCGAAGCAACCTCCCTCACCACCGTGAGTAGGCCACTCGGCACTTCGAGTACCCGGTAGTTTGTGCACCCCCTCCATGGGTCTATCCTAGGAGCAAAAACAGTAAAAAGAATTATACAATGACGGCAACAACCCCGACCCGGTTGTGCGGCCATACAAAGAATATTATTACATCAATTTACATGTTACAAATGAATGAAAGAAAAACAACGCTCATCTCACATCCAACCCCGGCCATTCACCCGCGACAATCCAATCCATTCATATCCACAAACCAACAACAACAATCACAGATCATGTATAACCCCGACTAATCGTCTTATAGCGATTAGCCGACGTTCAATACATGCAAGCATTACAGATATAACCGATGTAGTTAAAGCGTAGTGAAGTTCCGAAAAAATACGGATTTATAGGCCCACAAAAGCAAATTTTAGTTCTGGAAAATCTGGGCATATAATATATATCTTAAAAATCCCAAAAACAATACAGAAAGTCACTGCACGAAAAACGATGCAGTGACGTCATCAAACCGCGGCGCTTCCGCGGCACGAGCCTACCTCGTGCGGCGGAAGCACGGCGGTTTGGATGATTCTCTGTCTCGTTTTTCTTGTGTGTTTTTAAAAAACCCTGAGATGAATTTACAAATATAAAGTTTTCTATTTTGAGCAGAAAAAATTTCAACAGAAAACAGGGTTTTTCAAAGTTCGGTTTTTGGATTTTTCGGTTTCGAAACTTCGTTACACTTCACTACCTAGCTAGTTTGAGTTTAGTTAGGCTCTGATACCACTGTAAGTCCACGTTGCCCACCCCGGTACTTACGGGGAGGCGGAAAACATAATAAAAAACGAATTTTTATGACTTAGGCAACATGGACCAAGCTTGTGAGGATCTTTGCTAAACTAAAACTTGCTAACCCTAACTACAAAGTAGCTAAGTGATGGAAAGGTTATACCTTTGGTCTTTAGTCCTTCTCTCCTTGCTCGTCGGAATGGTAGAAGGGCCTCACCTTGCTAGTCTTCTTCCGTCAAAGAAAGATCCACTTGAAAGCCACCACCTTTAGCTTCAACTCCAAGCTAGGAGTAACTAGAGTGCAAGAAATGCTAAGACTTGAACCCTAGAAGTGAGTAGAGAAGATCAAGTGAAGGTTTTTCTCAAGCTTTTTGTTTCTCAACACATGAGAGGGAGAGAGCTTGAGGGAGAGGATGAGCAAGAGAGAGAAAAGATATGATAGAATGATAAATTAGTGAGCCATTCTCACTAATATGTGTGAGTTATTTTAATTGTATAATTAGCTTGAAAATTGTCATGGTAAATCATGAGGTGACCATTATCATTTCATTATTAATGCTAATTGCAAGAATCAAAGAGCATCTTCCAAATGAAATGATCATGGTCAAATTGTCAACTTGGTCAACAAGTCAACAAAGTCAAAGTGTCAACAACAACAACCATGCACAATAATTAAGCTAATTATCAATTAACAATAATACACACAAAAACAATAGGGTTAATAAAATGACAAAAGTCATTAACCCTAAACAAGGTCCTCTCCCTCAATCTCAAGCAACTGTGCATACGCACCCGCATCCGTGATCCGAGGAACACGAACACAATGAGAAAAACCAATCTCAAATCATATACTAGGATCCGGCTTAAACCAAAGCCCGCTAGTATAAACTGTCCGGACAGCAACCGTGCACAAGTGCGCGGATGCGAACGAACCCTGTCGCAAAACCATGCGACCTCTACTCGTTTTGCCTAAAGGCGAATAGCTCTCTGTGTGGGACTCTAAAGACTCGACACTACGCTGGCAGTGGGTTTAACCACAGACCGCAAGCGGCACTAGCTGTACGTAACGGTCCCCAGGTAGATGTCGATAAGAAGACTGACGAGGTGAACCCCATCTGCACTCCTACTGAGCCTGTATGTGACAATCTCCGTACAGTCCGGTCTGTTCGTCTGATACATCGCATGGCGGGCCTAGGGGGGCGGTGAACGTCAGTCCCCTAATAGCGGTACAAGTCGTGTCGGAGTGTAGCCCAGAACACCCTGAGATAACACTGGAAACCTACCAGTATATCTCGCTTGCCCTGGCCAGGGACTACTCGTGTAATGGCTCTCCTGGACACAGCGCGATGTCAACCCCCAATACCGGGAGAGACGAATCCTGTCTAACCGTCACTGCCTCCAAGTGCTTCGGGACTGCACCCAAAAACTACCTGTTTGCACGACTCCTCTGAGCCGTGGTAGGGTAGTAATCAAAGTGCAGTGGGAACACACTCGAGGCGAAGTGACAGTGTCAAGTCAGCGGACTAAGCTGTACTCATGTCACCTGGGAACTGATAACTGACGATAGGTATATTACCAACCAACAGTTCCCGACGAGTCCTGTCCAGTGTACTCGTAACCTAACGAGCACCCGCATACTATCCCAAGTACGACGTACTAACGGCTGTGGGACAGACCGTCTCCCACACTGGGATGAGAAGCGCATACGCTAGTCTACTCCGGAGTATCGATGCCCTGTCTCGATAGTCCAACGACCAGGGACCAGTATAAGGATGTGCTTATAGATTACCCAGCTCCCACGAGTGCGAGCGCCATCACAACGCTGGTAATCAAGCAAAGATCCTAAGGGCTCTACTAATATGTATACCTGCAATATGCTAAAAGAAACACATGCACATATTAAAGCAGAGACAAACCAAGTAGCATACTACCATTTCGAGCAAGATTGTATATACAACTGTGAATATCCCAAGCTTCCATTAAGTAATATACAAACTAGTATGATACAGTAATGGCCTCTAGGGCATATACACTAACAATAGCCAAAACCAAACGGTTCGTCAAGCTTGGTGAATCTCGCAGCTTGTTTTGATAAGACTTCCGGGCGAAGAAAGCGAGCAATGAAATCCGCGAAGTTAACCCCATTTCCTTCGGATTCGAGAAACAGAATTTCGTAAATTTTCAACACCTTAATCAGACTTGGAGATTGATGCTGAATGACATTCTCCGGGGTAAGGCCCATCACCACCGACTTGGCGGCAAAGATGTACTCGTTAGGAGGAAGTAGCTCCTCGTAATGTTCTTCCCTGACAGGTAAGCCGGAGATCTCCGCGAACTCCTCCAAAGAGATGGAAACTTCTCGATCTGATAGAAGGAAGGTGTGAGTCGGTACATTCCATTGTTCCAAGAAAGCTTTAACCCACCATACAGGGGGTGTAGAATACTGGAAAAGAGAAGCGTAAACTGCGGGGTACAACCCAAGCTTTAGCAGCAGTGATTTTTTGGCCGACAAAATGTATCGAGCCCATTGCAAGTACCCGGCTGGCTTGCGAGGAGTCAAGCCTATCATGTACGGCTGTCCCTAAGGGCGCAACTCGCCTTGACATATACGCTGCCACAGAATATCCAAAGCCATTGGCGGCTGTATGGGTATCACGACCATAGAGGGCTGAAGGCAACCCTCCGAAGTCCAGTTGACCTCCTCTGCGGCATTGTTCACTGGGGGTGATTCGGCGTAGTGGATCGCCGCATTGGGCTCCGAAGGCACCGCCCAAGAGAAGCTGCGTCGACCCCGGATGATTTGATTGTACCACGACCCCCATAAATGAAGAGACTTTCGCTCTGGGTCGTAATCTTTGATCAGCGCGAAGACTTCCCTATCCACGGGCGCGTCAGGGAATGCGCTTTCCGGACGAACAAATGGGAAAGATGTGTCAAAAGACATAGTACCTGCGCGAAAAAGAACAAGAGTTAGCTGTCAAGGCTATAGTTCAAATTCTGACACTTAGTACTTTAAATTTTGTACCGCACTGCAATGCAGTGGAAAGGGACCAGAGGGGACCCATACAATCAATATGACGGCTTATCATTGATGAGACAGTCACTCATTAAATAGGAAATCCTAAAAGTATTCTCATTTAATGAGAGGCCCCTCGGGCCGAGGAGTTAAACTCCCTCGAGAGCAACGCTCTCCAAACATGAGTGATATCTGTCAACTCTAATCATGAGAGAAATAAAATTCCTTAAAAATTTTAAGAGCTATGCTCTGGGAAGACGATGGAATCATCCATCAAAACCCTAAAAAAGAAAAGCTTTTACAGAGTAAAAACTCCAAGATCTTCAAGATCTGTGAACAAACTTTAAGAGTTCTTCATGGAAAATGAACAGTGTTCCAGTTCATGGGTTAAAATCACCCTAAAAAGATTATATCTTGAAGATCTATGATTTAAAGATGAGCACGGCTCTGTTAATAGGTATAACCCTAAAATATTTTAAGATCTACGATCTGAGAAGAGCAAAGTTCTATTAATAAGTTCAATCCTTACCAAATTTGGGCAGGGTTTTGACTCTATGGAATTTCTAAAGGCAGAGAGCTTAGCTCTGAAGGAGAATTAAATTATCAAGAACAAGAAAACAAGAAGATGAACAAGAAGTCATCTCAGGGGCCAAAGGCCCTATTTTAGGCACTGGAAATCGATTCAACTTCTAAGTTGATCCAACGGTGGAAAAGTTACCACCGCTGCACTCACGTGTAAGCCACGAGAGCGCAACGGTGGGGGGGGGGGGAATTTGTTTCCCCCAATCAGAGAGAAAAGCTTTATTTAAAATTTGAAATGAGACAGCGCCTCATGAGAGCACTTGCGGCAAGAGTCAAAGAATCTGAGGCAGCGCCTCACGTGCAAAGCACGAGAGCGCCAGCGCCAGCGCCAAGAGTCAAAGACTCTGAGGCAGCGCCTCACATGCAAAGCACGATAGCGCTAGCGCTAGCGCCAAGAGTCAAAGACTCTGAGGCAGCGCCTCACGTGCAAGGCACGAGAGCGCCAGCGCTAAAACTAAATGTTCTCCACCCTTGGATCAAAGATCCAATAAAGATGATGAATCATCAAATTACCAGAATAAAATTCTGTTGAGGGAATACTCTTCAAATCTTTCCAAACAAGAAAGATTGTGCTCTGTGAATCAGAGCACCGTTGGATCAAAGATCCCATGGTGATCAAACATTACCAACATACAGAATATGTTCTGTATGGGAAAATATTTTTCCAATCTTGCTAAAAACAAGGAAAATGTCTTCTGTAAAGTAGAAGCCCTTGGATCAAAGATCCAATGGTGGGATACATTCCCAAATCAATTAGAGATCTCTCAATGAGAGATTTCCTTAACTGATTCAACAAATCAGCCTCCCCTATATAAAGGACCCAAGACTCCAAGTCTTACAGAGAAGAACCTCCCCATAAGTTTCAAGAAACTTCAAAGACGAGAGCAATTTCTTCTCTAGGTAAATAGCAAGAAGAGAGATCATGGCATCTCCTCCATATTTGAGAGTTTAATTCTCACATTAGAAGAACTTAGTTTGTAGGGTGTTTTTCGTCACCCCAGTGAGATGGGAATACGCGAGCGCTTGTCAGGCGTACTACAGATTCTCCCTGCCTAGGATAGGCCGGGGTTTAATGATTGTGGGGATCCGAATCTCCGGCAGCCGCGGACTAAGCTGCCGTTAATTACCCATCGCCTTTGGGGCGAGGGAACCTCCGATTAACGGGTTAAACTGGTCATGCGAACTCAATGTGCAGTGTGCGTGTGTTTTGAAAGGGGGTTTTGGATATATCGGGAGCCACGCAGAGTTTTTACGGGGGTCCCGCTACCCGGATAGCGGGCTGGGGGTCAAGGGGGCTAGCAGCCCCCTTGCGGGGTTCGGGGCAGTGCCCCGGCCCGAAATTTTTTTGGAGGGGGAGAATGTGGCGGAGTATGTATATGTGTGAATTTGTATACATATGTATATATATACATGTGTATATAAATAAAGGGGAAAAGGCATCCAAAGGATGCGTGGGGCAGCACCTTGGGCGCTGTGCGCTCAGGCGCAAGCGCGCCACGTGTCGGCACGTGGGCGCTTTTGCGCATGAGCGCTGCGCGCAGGTGCGCAAGCGCGCCACGTGTCGGCACGTGGGCGCTTTGCGCATGAGCGCTGCGCGCAGGTGCGCAAGCGCGCGCGCGCGCCACGTGTCGGCACGCGGGCGCTTTGCGCAATGCGCGTTGCGCGCAGGTGCGCAAGCGCGCGCGCGCCACGTGTCGGCACGCGGGCGCTTTGCGCAATGCGCGTTGCGCGCAGGTGCGCAAGCGCGCGCGCCACGTGTCGGCACGCGGACGCTTTGTGCACTTGCGCAAGCGCGCAGGTGCGCAAGCGCGCGCGGGCCACGTGTCGGCACGCGGGCGCTTTGCGCACTTGCGCAAGCGCGCAGGTGCGCAAGCACGCGCGCCACGTGTCGGCACGCGGGCGCTTTGCGCACTTGCGCTGCGCGCTGCTAAAACAAATTTCTCAGAAGAGAAATCAGAGAGGAGTTGGACTCCTGAGTGTGGTTTTTTTTTTTTTGTGTTTAGTGAATGATGTTCTTCTTCCTCCTGTTGCTTGCTGGATCTTGAAGATCAAGAGATGTGAAATCTCAAAATCTCTTCTTTTTCAGATCTAATGATAGATCCAAGTTCCCCTGTGTGGGTTTTGTGGTGAAAAACTAATTTGTTTTGAAAAAGGAAGAGTAAAACTCTTGATTTAATTCAAGAGAAAGAAGAAGGTTTTGGAACCTTGAAGAAGAAAGAAAGATCTCAGATCTGAAGAAAATTTTGAGAGAGAGAAAAAGTTCTTAGATATTTTCATTATCTTTGCCTTTATAGGCCATACATTTTACACATAGCCCCTTGGGCTTCACAAAATGGCATTTTGCCTATCCCATGGTTCATGTGCCATTTTTTCTTTTTTGCACATAAGCCATGGGCTTACAAAATATTGGCTTTATGCCCATTTTGTTTACATTCATGCATAAAAAATTACATAAAAATTATTCATGACATGATTTATATTTTAGCATGGGGAGGGTCGGCCGCTTCATGTTTCGGACTCGACCCGGGCATGGGCCCACTTGACCCGGGCTTGGGCCCACCTGGGTTGGGGTTGACCTTGACTTTGACTCGGTCAACCGGGGTGTAAATTTTTACCCCAACAAAGTGCCCCCCATCAATAAATGCACACCGCACATTTGAGTTGTGTGCATGAAATTGATGGATCTTGAAGCTGAACTTCGAGGTGGAACATCATTCCAGAGGCGAAGCATCATCCCGGGGAGCATGATTCCCGGGGATCGGAGCATCATTTCGACGAGCGGAGCATGATTCCAGGGTTCGGAGCATCATTCCGAAGCGCGGAGCATAATTCCAGGGTATCGGAGCATCATTCCGAAGGGCGGAGCATGATTCCAGATTTCGGAGCATCTTTCCGAAGAGCGGAGCATAATTCCAGGGCATCGGAGCATCATTCCGAAGGGCGGAGCATAATTCCAGGGTCGGAGCATCATTCCGATTTGCGAAGCATGATTTCAGGGATCGGAGCATCATTCCGAAGCGCGGAGCATAATTCCAGGGTCGGAGCATCATTCCGATTTGCGGAGCATAATTCCGGGATCGGAGCATCATTCCGAAGCGCGGAGTATAATTCCAGGATTCAGAGCATCATTCCGAAGGGTGGATCATAATTCCAGGATTCGGAGCATCATTCCGAAGAGCGGAGCATGATTCCAGGGTATCGGAGCATCATTCCGAAGGGCGGAGCATGATTCCAGATTTCGGAGCATCTTTCCGAAGAGCGGCAGGCATTCTGACCGAAGCATGATTTCGATGCAGAGGTAAATTCCTAGGCGAAGTATAATTCCGACAAGGAAGGCAAATATTCCGAAGGGAAGCATTGATTTCGACACGGGATATATTCTGAGACGGAGCATGATTCCGGCACAGAACTTGTTGGCTAACTTGATTCCGAGACGAAGCATGATTTTGACAGGGAGGGCAGGTACATCGAGGCGAAGCATCATTTCGACACGGGGTGCTTTCTGAGACGAAGCATAATTCCGACGCAGAGCTGGTTGGTTGATTTGATTCCGAGGCGGGTACACCGAGGCGAAGCATCATTTCGACACGGAGTGCATTCTGAGACGAAGCATAATTCCGATGCAGAGCTTGCTGGTTGATTTGATTCCGAGGCGGAGCATAATTCCGGCAGGGAAGGTAGATATCCCGAGGCGAAGCATGATTTCGACACGGGGTAAATTCTGGGACAGAGCATGATTCCGCCGTAGAGGTTGTTGGTTTGATCTGATTTGGTTTGACATCAGCATTGCTACACTTGAATATGGTACCAGGAGAGAATCATCATTTGTCATGAGAGGATTTGGGAATTGGGGTTTTTGTTTGGCATCTGCATTGCTGCACTGGAATAATGCCAGGAGCAACTCATCATGTGCCCCGAGAGGATTTGGATTTGACTTGTTTTTTTGTTTGAGAATTGGTGGCTTACGAGACAGGTTTAGATCCCTGTCACCTAAGGCTTTTCAATTTTATGGGCCGTGAGGGTCCCATAAAAGCATTTTCTCCCTACGAGTTGAAAGGATCTCGTAGGTGTATTTTCTCCTTAGGAGTCGTGGGGACTCCTAAGTGTATTGCTCCTTTGTGAGTCGTAAAGATCTCACGCGGGAATTTTCTCCTCACAAAGTCGAGAGGACTTTGCGAGTGCATTTCATTTCTTCTTTTCTTTTTTTTTTTACGAGTTTGCGCCCTTTCGGGTTTTCACAAACTCGCCGGCAGTCCTGCTGTTTTTACTCACGGAGCCCTTTCGGGTTTTCATCCGTGCCCATTTTGCTTGTGGACATACCGTTCTTTTTTGTTTTCCCTTTTTTTTTCTTTTTTTTTTCTTTTTTTTTTTTTTTTTTTTTGGAATCTTCCCTGCCGGTGGGACTTTGAATGTGGTCTCGCCGGTAGGACTTGGGAGAGATTGGGATCATTTTACGCCCGTGGATTGTATACGGTTTTGCAGGATGTATGATCCAGACCGTAGGGCCGGAAACATTTCAGGACTTTGGTGGCGTCTGCATCGCTGCACTGGAATATGGTACCAGGAGCGACTCATCATTCGCCGTTGGTATGAGATTTGGAATTTGGTTGGCGTCTGCATCGCTACACTGGAATATGGTACCAGGAGCGACTCATCATTCGCCGTTGGGGATTGGGATTTGGAATTTGGTTGGCGTCTGCATCGCTGCACTGGAATATGGTACCAGGAGCGACTCATCATTCGCCACTTGGGGATTGGGGAGCGATGGCTTAGGAGACAGGTTTGGATCCCTATCACCTAAGACTTTTCAATTTTACGGGCCGTGAGGGTCCCATAAAAGCATTTTCTCCCTACGGGTCGTAAGGATCCCGCAGGTGTATTTTCTCCTTAAGAGTCGTGAGGACTCCTAAGTGTGTTTTTCCTTGGTGAGTCGTAAGGATCTCACGAAGGTTTGTTCTCCTCATGCATCGTGAGGACACATGAGTGGGTCTTCTCAATGGAGCATAATTCCACAGGCGGAGACCAGCCGCGTAACTGGTGGTTGCGGTGGGGCATGGGTATGTTGAGAATTATTTGAGCCCGTGGATTGTATACGGCAGTCGATTTGGGGACTAGCCGTAGGGCTGAAAGAATTTTGGGAAATTGGATTTTTGTTTGGCGTCTGCATCGCTGCACTGGAATATGGTACCAGGAGCGACTCATCATTCGCCGCTTTTTTTGTTTTTGCTGTTTTTTTTTGCTTGCTTTTTTTTTGTTTTACCGCGATTGCTCCATCATTTCAGCTTTTCTTATCGCGAAGGTCACGATTGCCCTATCATTTCGGCTATTTATTCGCGGTTGCCCCATCATTTCGGCTTTTCTTTATTTTCCTTTTATTTACACATTTTTTTATTTACATATTTCTTTTTACATTCCCAGTTTAACGACTTAGAGGTCGACTGTTCCCAGTTTAATGACGTGGTGGTCGATTGTTTTCAGAGAAAGGCAGATGCCTGAGAGAATCGGTTTCACGAAGAACTTCGGTCTCCGTTTGTATGAAATTGGCGGTTGCAGCTTGACTGTTTGTTAGCACGCCTTTGGACAGTTCTATCTCTCCTGCCTTGTATTGCTTTTCGACCCAATCTTTGAAGACGAAGCAGTCCTCAATGGCATGGCCTATCACTCTGTGATAGGGGCAGTATTTGGGGTCGTCGGTCCTATTCGCTTCCTGCGGTCTTTTTGACTCTGGCAGTTGTAGACCGTTCTTCAGGGTGTCTTTGAATATTTTACGGATTTTGTCCCTTCTGAAGGAATAGACCTTATCCAGCTTCTCTTTCAGTGGAGATTCTCCCCCCTCTCCGAACATTGGCTTCCGAGGCTGGTTGGCGCTAGGCCCGCTCATCCTTTGCTTATTTCGGTTAGCCGAAGTGTTAAGAGATTCAGTATCGTCAGAACCTCCGCCTTTGCGATTTTCGTCCTTTCGGTTTCTCCAGGACCTATTGTTATTTTGGGAGTCAGAGGAGGACTCCTGCTTTGAGCGTTCCAACATCTGGACTTTTCTGGTCAGCTCTTGGAATGTTTTGAGACCCACGGTGCATAAAAACGGGGCCATCCAATTGTTGAGATTTCCGACGAGGAGACTGACAGATTGGTCCTGCTCTATCGGCGGTTCGCATTTGACGGAGAGATTGCGCCATCGGGTTATAAAATCCATGCTGCTTTCGTCGTTCTTGGGCTTGGTCCTTACGAGCTCGGCAATGGTGATCTTATCGCTGACGCTCATGAACCTTTGTCGAAACAAAGATTCTATTTGGACGAAAGTAGTAACGGAGCCATCTGGTATGCTCGCGTACCAGTCGAAAGCAACATCGGTCAAGCTATTAACGAACTGGCGGAGGAGAAGCGCATCATTGCCCCCAGTATTCCCGCATGAGGCTTTGAAGTGGGCGATATGCTGATTCACATTTCCCGTCCCATCGAATCTTCCGAATTTAGGGATGACATAGCCGCTAGGAAATTCTACCAGATCATACTGAGCAGGATATGGTCTCCCACTACTGCTGACATCTTTTTGCGCTTCGGCTTCGGCCACCAATGTTTTGACTTTGCTGGCAACCAAATCCATGATTTGATCTTGAGTTAGCGGGCTACTGTCATCGGTAGCCAAGACATTTCCTGAGATAGGATGCGATTGACTTTCATGCGGTCCGCCCACCTTTGGATTTGAGGGAACGGGCGTCGGCTGTTTCGAGACACCATTTCCTGGTTCATGAGAGCCCTGCGCCTGATTGGGCGGTTGAGAGGCAAGTTGGGCCGTGAGCTGCATCACGACATTCGTCAAGTCATCGATTTTGGAGTAGAGTTTGGCCATCTCCTTGTCTTTGCTTCTGAGCTGTTTTCGGAGCTCTTGGAGAAGTTGCTGCTCTGTGGTCTTAGGACGGAAAGTTGGCTCATCTTCGCTTTCCGAGCCTGACTCCTCATGAATTGAGGGCTCTCTCTGCCTATCAGCCTCTTCGAGAGGGTTTTCATCATCCAGCGGAGACGGCTGTTCTTGGGAAGTGGCAACCACATTAAAGCCAGATTGGATTTGAGATGTGGTAGCCCCGTCCTTGCTCTTGCTGCGCGTGCCCACCACGTAGACAGTGTGGATAACACATTCAGCCATCCCTTCATCTTTGGCGGGGTAACCCTGTTCTTCGAACCTCATGAGGTTTAGCCTGGCAGTAGCCCTAGCCCTTTTGTTGGCTCTATATCTGAGCCTTTTCTCCCTCAGCTTCTCAATTTTGAAGGCTTGGCGGGCATCTGCTACCGGGGAAGCCATTGTGAGTTGATCAGAGGGGAGCTTAGAGAAGACACCCGATCGAGCAGTGGTCAAGGGCACCGCTGGAGCTTGCTCAGGACGCGTTGTAGCTTTATTGGTGTTGATGGCCTTGCCCCCAGCTGGGGCCAAGGAAAGCCGTTCAGACACCGACTTGCGTTTGGGTTGGGGCGCCCTTGAGATCACTACATTTGGTCTCCTGCCTTTCGAGACCGGTTTGCCTGCCACCGGGTCTTGAGGAGCTGGGATGGCACCAACAGGCATGAACATAATAGAGCCGAATGGTAGCAGCGGCTTTTCCCATTGTCGCCTGAGACTGGCCGGGAGGACCGTCCTGGAGTCTATCTTCATTGTATAGGAGACGGGAGCTGAGTTCATCATCGAAGACATCGTCGGAAGGTGATTGCTTGAAAATCTGCATGAAAAAGCATTATTTTTAGTATAAATACAGGTATGTATATTAATTGAGTTCGCATGAACGCTTAACCCGAAATATGGGAGGAGAGATTGGTCCCACCGGGCGTGCCAGAATCTGTAGGGTGTTTTTCGTCACCCCAGTGAGATGGGAATACGCGAGCGCTTGTCAGGCGTACTACAGATTCCCCCTGCCTAGGGTAGGCCGGGGTTTAATGATTGTGGGGATCCGAATCTCCGGCAGCCGCGGACTAAGCTGCCGTTAATTACCCATCGCCTTTGGGGCGAGGGAACCTCCGATTAACGGGTTAAACTGGTCATGCGAACTCAATGTGCAGTGTGCGTGTGTTTTGAAAGGGGGTTTTGGATATATCGGGAGCCACGCAGAGTTTTTACGGGGGTCCCGCTACCCGGATAGCGGGCTGGGGGTCAAGGGGGCTAGCAGCCCCCTTGCGGGGTTCGGGGCAGCGCCCCGGCCCGAAAATTTTTTGGAGGGGGAGAATGTGGCGGAGTATGTATATGTGTAAATTTGTATACATATGTATATATATACATGTGTATATAAATAAAGGGGAAAAGGCATCCAAAGGATGCGTGGGGCAGCACCTTGGGCGCTGTGCGCTCAGGCGCAAGCGCGCCACGTGTCGGCACGTGGGCGCTTTTGCGCATGAGCGCTGCGCGCAGGTGCGCAAGCGCGCCACGTGTCGGCACGTGGGCGCTTTGCGCATGAGCGCTGCGCGCAGGTGCGCAAGCGCGCGCGCGCCACGTTTCGGCACGCGGGCGCTTTGCGCAATGCGCGTTGCACGCAGGTGCGCAAGCGCGCGCGCGCCACGTGTCGGCACGCGGGCGCTTTGCGCAATGCGCGTTGCGCGCAGGTGCGCAAGCGCGCGCGCCACGTGTCGGCACGCGGACGCTTTGCGCACTTGCGCAAGCGCGCAGATGCGCAAGCGCGCGCGCCACGTGTCGGCACGCGGGCGCTTTGCGCACTTGCGCAGGTGCGCAAGCGCGCGCGCCACGTGTCGGCACGCGGGCGCTTTGCGCACTTGCGCTGCGCGCTGCTAAAACAAATTTCTCAGAAGAGAAATCAGAGAGGAGTTGGACTCCTGAGTGTGGTTTTTTTTTTTTTTGTGTTTAGTGAATGATGTTCTTCTTCCTCCTGTTGCTTGCTGGATCTTGAAGATCAAGAGATGTGAAATCTCAAAATCTCTTCTTTTTCAGATCTAATGATAGATCCAAGTTCCCCTGTGTGGGTTTTGTGGTGAAAAACTAATTTGTTTTGAAAAAGGAAGAGTAAAACTCTTGATTTAATTCAAGAGAAAGAAGAAGGTTTTGGAACCTTGAAGAAGAAAGAAAGATCTCAGATCTGAAGAAAATTTTGAGAGAGAGAAAAAGTTCTTAGATATTTTCATTATCTTTGCCTTTATAGGCCATACATTTTACACATAGCCCCTTGGGCTTCACAAAATGGCATTTTGCCTATCCCATGGTTCATGTGCCATTTTTTCTTTTTTGCACATAAGCCATGGGCTTACAAAATATTGGCTTTATGCCCATTTTGTTTACATTCATGCATAAAAAATTACATAAAAATTATTCATGACATGATTTATATTTTAGCATGGGGAGGGTCGGCCGCTTCATGTTTCGGACTCGACCCGGGCATGGGCCCACTTGACCCGGGCTTGGGCCCACCTGGCTTGGGGTTGACCTTGACTTTGACTCGGTCAACCGGGGTGTAAATTTTTACCCCAACATAGTTCTTTTTTCAGATCACAGATCTATAAGACAAAGTCTTTCACAAAAACAAAGAGATTATAGCATCTCATCAAAAAAAAAGAGAACTTAGTTTTTAGATCCATGAGACGAAGTGTCTCATAAATAAAAATGAAAGAGATCATAGCATCTCCTCATAAAAGAATGACTCAGTTCTTAGATCCATGAGACAAAGTCTCTTATAAACCGAGAATTTAATTCTCAAAGCACAGAACTGATCAGAGCTGCCAAAGAAGTGCCTTAGCGCTCCAATTTAAAAAAAAGTGCCTTAGCGCTCCAAGTCTGGCGCTCAGCGCCAAGCGCCCCACGTGCTCCTCACGTAGGCGCTATTTTATAAGAAGTGCCTTAGCGTTCCTAGTCTGGCGCTCAGCGCCAAATGCTCCACGTGCTCCTCACGTAGGCGCTATTTTATAACAAGCGCCTTAACACTCCAAGTCTGGCGCTCACCGCCTAGCGTTCAACGCGCTATTTTATAAGAAGTGCCTTAGCGCTCCAAGTCTATCTTTCAGTGCCAAACGCTCCACGTGCTCTTCACGTGGGTGCTAAGGAATTACAAAGCGCTATGTAAATAAGGCCCCAACGCCATGAAAAGTGTTCAACACTCAATAAAAGACAAAAGAAAAAGGGGTATCAGAACCCAAATCAATGCTCAGCATTATTGGATAAAAAGGGGCTGAGCCCAAACAAATGTTCAACATTTTATTCAAAATGAGTGGACTGAGTCCAAACAAGTGTTCAAACACTTTATTCAGAACCGAGTGGACTGAGCCCAAGTTGGCCACAAGTCCTTAATTCAAATTAACCGAGCCCATTTGCTCACAATCTTTTTAATTGGTCTTAGTCCCAAACTTGACTACAGATCTCCCAACCAACATTGATTCAAGGGTACATTTCTTTATACCTCTGATATGTGTCGTTGTAATTCTTCAACGTCTTCAGAGAGGTGGCGGGTCCCGATAACCAGAAACTCTATAGACTTTGTTGTCTTTAAACATGGACTATGAGGTCCTTAAACTCATGGACTACGATGTCCTTAAACACAATGGACTGCAACGCCCCTAAACTAAACTCTATAGACTATGATGTCTTTAAACTCTATGGACTATGAGGTCCTTAAACTCATGGACTACGATGTCCTTAAACCCAATGGACCGCAACGTCCATAAACTAAACTCTATAGACTATGATGTCTTTAAACTCTATGGACTATGAGGTCCTTAAACTTATGGACTACGATGTCCTTAAACCCAATGGACCGTAACGTCCCTAAACTTAAATGATAGAGCCCAAATGCTCTTTCGTTGGATCTAAATGATCCTCAAGCCTTGCTAAGTAGATCTTAGTCTAAAATTGGACTAACGTATCCTTAACAAACAATTAAGTTGATCTTAATCTCAAACGAGGTTAACGATCCTTAAATCCACCGAATCCAAATCTAAGAAAATACGGATTTGGACTAATCCACGCCCTATGGGAGACAACATAAATTAGTCTCCGTATACAATCCACGGGCAACCAAAAGCAAAACAAACACCCACGACATGAAGTGAACATCTGGAGAAGGAGAAAGTGGTTACCGTGGTGCGGTAGCGTAATTAACTGCAGGGGCTTGCGCCTGCAGGGAAGAGCGTCCCCACAATAAAAAACCCCTCGCAAGCGAGGGGGAAGCTGAAGAATTCTGCTACAACGGCCACATCCGTCCAAACCTCCGATACACGGTGCCATAAATCAACTTGGCATCTTCGGAGAGGTGGATGGATAAAACCAAATAGCATCTGCCCCCAAAATTCAGGCCAGACGTCCCAACGTCCCGGTCGCGTCTTTCGGCGGAGAACAGATTCTGGCACGCCCGGTAGGACCTTTTCCTCTTTCCACTCCACATTTCGTGTGTCGTGTTCGCGAATGAATCACGGTTTAATGTGGTTGCCCCTGGATTCGAGGTACTAAGATTTAGTATCTTGCTCCCGTGCAGAGAAAATGGCTTCCAACTGCACCAACTGCAACAACAACTCCCGCTCCGCCCCGTCTGGAGGAGTAATATACGGGTCCCAAGCGGCCTCCATTTTCGCAATGCCGGTGGTCAGGTGACAAAAGCCACCACTGGGTTGTTCTTCGGGACCATGCTCCCGCCAATAAGCTTTAACGCTCCAGTGCTATCGCAGCAGACTCCAAAGAAGTCGGTCTTTGATCGGCTCACCACTACCATGGCCCCTCTCGACGGGTCGTCCAAGTCCAACGCCTCAGTCTTTAACAGACTAGGCCAAAGCTCAAGTGGGCCCGTGAAGAAGCCTGTAATGCCTGAACGAGTTATCCCGAAGCGGATAGCCATTCCAACTCTAATACACGAGGTCGTCAAAGGGTTTCTCCTGCTAAGGGGTCGGTCTTCGCAAGACTGGCCGTTCCAACTCCTACCTCGGGTGAGGTCATTACAAGTGCTTCTCCTGCCTAAAGGTCAGTCTTCGACAGGTTGGACGTTTCTTCTCAGCGGACGTCAGTCTTTGATAGGCTGGCACCAACAACAACCCTTCACCAGAACAGGGGGCATGATGAAGCCATCCCCGTAACTGAGCCGGTCCCATTTGCAAGACATGCTCGACGTCGCCACTGGCATCGAGTGAGGAAAGCCGGGGGCAGTTCCCCTTCTGGATTGACTCCGCTAGCTCCGATGGTGGAAATTGATGCTGCTGTTCCAATTGGGAACATTTTTGAGCCGCTCAGGAGGGTGCGCAAGAACTCTCCAACGGCCGTGTTGAAAAGGTCTCTTCCACCTATGGAAAATGTTATGAAGGCGAAGCCAGAACAACCTCCTCAGCGGCTGTCCTCCACAATCCATAGGATATGGCGAAGGGTCCAAGACTCCGTGATTGATCAAGACTACTCCTTCCGACCGAAAAAATGAAGGTTCGGCAAAAGAAGGACCATCCCACCGTACTATAGAAGGTATCGTCTACATGGGTGCCCGCTGCAACGGCTCCTTCAACTTTGATCGCCCATGAAAAGAGAAAGCCGGAGAAGATCCCTGCGTCTGCAACGAATCTCAAGGGCACTGAATCCAAACGCCCCAAGTCTGGGGGCATGGTAGTGCACACCATCTACATGGCTTCCGGAAAAGAGGATAGCCATATCTCCACGGGTCATCGACCACTCACCCGATCTGTGACAAAGGCTCAGGAGTAACAACAGCAAAAGCTCCAGGAGATGTTGACAAAGATGGCTGCACTCACTGGGCCGAAAGAAAGCCCGGAGATGTCGTCGGAGCAACGCCAGGAACAGGAAACCGACGCCGAGTTCCGCCGAAGAATGCTTGAGAAGAAAAACAAAGAGGCCGCGGAACAAGGGGCCAACATGAAACAAATGGCGCTCCTATTCCAAGATATGGTCAGGATGATGATACAGCCGCATCCTCCAGCTGAAGACCCTCCAATAATCCTCGAAGACGATAGAGGGGAGACATCAAACCCTCTTCCGGCTCTATCAGCAGCCAAGGAAGAGAACATCTCTAAAGCCGCCCTTGACGACTATATAGCTCAACAAATATGAGCTCACCAGGCGAGCGAAGCCGCTGGCCAAATCGTCAAGACTGGACGACCCTTTCCGGGTTGGTACGATCAAATAAAGTACCCACCAGGATATACGATCCCTAAATTCCATGTGTATAAGGGGAAGGGCAATCCACACCAGCACGTTGCTCAATTCTGGGATCTGTGCAGTAATACTGGGGGTGACGACAAACTGCTGCTTCGCCAGTTTGTTGGCAGCTTGTCGGAGACAACATTCGAATGGTACTCCGAGCTCCCGAATGACTCTGTCAAGACATTTGCAGAAATTGAGCTACTATTTACACAAAGATTCGCAAGCGCACCCCGATCACCGCACTAATTAACGCTAGAGTGAAGCCGGAAGAAACCTGGGTTCAATACGCCATCCGGTGGCGGAACCTGTAGTCGAAATGTGAACATCGCATAGAGGAAGCTCCTGCCGTTGGCATGTTCGTGGGGACCCTTGACCCTCAGGCAATCATTTCCCAATTCATGATGTTTTTCAAGCCGACCACCTTCCAGGCTTTGATTGACAAACTGGCCCAAATGGACCATAGACCATCCTCCTCAAAAACGGATCCTCGGAATGAAAAGGGGAAAGGGAAAGGGACCTTCATCGCCAACTTTCAGCAACAACCGAGTAGCCCGAGGCCGGTTGCTCCCCAAAATGATAAACAACGATCACTCAGAGAAAAGATGAGACGACCTTACTCGTTCCCTCGGGATAAGACGAAAGGATTATTCGAGATAGCGTTGCGCAACAGGCTCATCACTCTGCCAGACCAAGACGCCCAACGCAATCAGGCGACGTTAACAGCCCCAATTACTGTCCTTACCACCGAATATTGGGTCACCCAATCGAAGATTGTTACATCTTCAAAAGTTGGATCGAAGACCAGTACCAACATGGCAAGTTCGCGCTGTCTGAAAACTGGAGGGTGAACCCGCCACAACTGCACGCTCCTAAAAAGGTGGACACACCGGGGGCATCATGCTCGCTTATAGAGGAAGCACCATGGGAGGTGGCCCTTTCAGCTAAGACCAAAAGAATGCTGAAGTACCTTCAAGCATGGCCGGCGATTAGGTGGAAGAGCCCGCTGGAGCCTGAGATTATTGAGGGAATGCTGAAGCCGCGCCCAATGTTGAAAGCTGGTGATGGTGGACAGAACCTTCGGGCCAACCCTCCGAAGTCTTTAAAGAAGAAGAAGAAGAAGGCCAAGAAGCCCGTCCAACCCGACGACAACTGTACAGGTTTGCAGAAATATATCGATGCACTAGAAGAATATAACCAGAAGGCACGGACCCCAATTACATTGGCCGAATTCTTCAACCATGTTCTTGAGAATGAAGACGATAACGCTGATGAAGGAGACGATTCTTCAGAAGAGCCCGAGGATTATGTGGCGAGCTGCCACATGATCTCTCGCTCGTCAATAGATGGTGAAGAAGCTACTGATGCAGAGAGACTGAGGGCAGAACCGGAACCAAAATCCCTGGAGCCATCGGACGAATTGATTGACAGGCTGCTAAGCGAAGCTCTTCAGAAGAGCAAAGCTGACCGAGAGCATAAAACAACCACATACGAAAAGGCCAAGCGTCGGCGCCAAGCTGAAGAAGGTCCAGTAATGAGAAGCCATGAAATACCCCAACCGAGTCAAAGTGCCCTTGTTACCGGCAAAAGCAGGCTTAAGACGAGGAAACGATTCACTAAGGCCCTGCCAATGGGAATGAAGTTGCCCCTTTCAAAGAAAGCACTTTAGAAAGTACGTGCCCCGATGAACTGGATGCACATTCAAACTACTGCTTATACTATCGGAGGATCACACACCCTACCGAAGAGAGTAACGCCTTCAAGAACTGGTGGCAAGGATATGTTGCCCACCGACAACACGTCAAGCGACTGAAGCGCAAGGCTCGTCGGGAACAGAGAAATACGACAGAGGAGCGCAAAAGAACTGCCGACAACTGTCACATGGTTAATGCCAAGAGGTCTCAAGTTCTCACCTTCGGGAGCGATTCTGACGAAGAAATAGCCCTCAGCCCTCTCTTCAAGGAATCCACCTCAGGAAAAGAGGAGGAGATAAAGAACCGTGAGAATATTCAGCCGCGTAACCGTATGTTGCCTGAAAAGAATCTCGGGCCTTCAAACAAAGGTTCGAACAGAAAAGACAAGGGGAAGGAAAAAGTCCCTGAGGATATCGCCCTCGATGATCTAGTTGTTGAAGAGCTGACAGCCAAGGACCCGCCTAAGAAAAGCAAAGTGGATTACAATGTCCTAGCGCACCCGAGGAAGATACCCTCACAGCTAAGCATTTTGGATGCCCTCTTTCTGTCTAAAGAAGCACGGGAGTCCTTAGTCAAGGCGTTACAAGAACCTGATCAGTTCCAGGCCTTCATCGCAGAGAAGAAAATGCAGGATGAGCTGGCAGAAGTCCACACGGCTTACATTACATTCAACGACGAGGATCTTCTCCTTGGTACGTGCGACCACAACCGCCCTTTATATGTCACTGGATACTGCCATGACATCAAAATAAGGAAAATACTTGTTGACAACGGGTCCTCTGTCAACCTTCTCAATGTGCAGGTATTAAAAGAGATCTGCATGAGCGTTCAGCACCTCACTCGGGATAAAATCACCATCTCCGGGTTTGACTCCCAGTCATCACGGACGCTCGGGTCTGTGATTCTGACGTTACGCTTTGGGCTGCTCGTCACTGATATCAAATTTTATGTCATTGATGCCAAGACCTGCTACAACGCTTTACTCGGCAGGCCTTGGTTACACGAGTACAACATCATCCCTTCTACACAACACCAGTGTATGAAGTATTTCAAAGACGGCCTCGAGTACACCGTTACGGGAGAGCTAAACCCAGTCTCTGTGAACGAAGTTCGAAAATACGAAGACGCCAAGTACTTCCTGCCAGATTTTGAAGACATGGAGAAGTGTCATAAGCCAGAGCTTAAACAGAAGCCCGTCACTCCCATTCCTATCATTGGAAGCGATACCGAGGAGGATGAAGAAATAGTCTACTCGGGACAGCCTCAGAAGCGGGATGATAAACCCAGACCATCCGCTCTAATCTTGGTCTTTGGCAGCGACTCCAAAGATGAAACCAATGCCGTATTCTCCGTCCGCCCGTCGATGCAAACCTTCGTTGGAGCAGACCAGAGTTTACAAATCACGATGGCTCCGCCTCGGCATTACAAAGAGCTCGATGTGCTCGATATATACAGCATACAAGAGCTACAAACTTTCTACGTGCCTCCAAGACGAAGGGATGAAAAGGCAATCCTCTTTTATCGATCTATGGAGACCAAGGTCGAGAGAGAAGTTTGGCGTGGTGCCGGACCCGCGCTTGACAGGCTCCAACCAATCCGTATGCTCAGATACTATGCAGAGTGATTGAAAAGGTTATTGAGGTGCCAAGGCGTACCCTTTAAGCAAACCGCATGACATGCTCACTTCTACAACAGGATCTGGAGCGTCCCCGGAACTCAGCGAAAGTTTCCCAACAGAAAAATGGAAATGATCGGGCTCAGATATGTCCAGTCCAAGAAACGGGAGCAGTTCCATGGCTGCTATGTCATAAAGGACCTTGATGAAGGAGAGGATGCTCTTTTAAAAGACTCTAACCCTGAGTCAGAACGCGGTCCTGTTATAAAAATGCCCAGTCCGTCATTTGAAGAACAGATGGACAAGCTAATAAGGGAAGCGAGTCAAAAGGTTCGGAACGACTACAGCCGCGAAATGGCCATTTACGAGAAAGCCAAGACGCAACGCCTCCTTCAGCAGGCTACGGAGGACGACAATGCCCTTCACCGTCAGCCTGCTATGCATTCCCAAGACAAGAAAAAGGCCCGACGTAGAGGCGAAAACAAGTCAAAGAACGGAAAAAACGTTCGACGGCGGCAAAACAGATCCAAAAGGCCACGTGATCAAGAAAAGGTCAGCCGGAATCCGTCTCTAACGAAAAAGATGGATCGAGCATATTCTTTCCCTCGAGAAAAGACAAGGAGAATCTTTGACCTTGTCGTGAAATATCAAATGATGACACTCCCGGAGTCTCGGCACCCCGATCAAGTAAGTGAGGTTCATCACCCAGACTATTGCTCCTATCACCGAGCGATAGGACATCCTCTTGAAAACTGCTTCACCTTCAAAAACTGGGTCGAGGACCAATATCAACTCGGCAGATTTGCTCTATCCAACAGCTGGAAGGCAGCCCCACCAAAAAAGCATGTGTCAAAAGCAACGTATATGGTGAGAGTATAACCAGATCAACATCGGTCTTGGAAACGTTCTCGTACCTGTCACGTAATAGCGCTGTCGGAAGAAGGAGTGCACGAGGATATGTATGACCTCTCCTGGTGCTTCGAAAACGAGGATGAAGAGGAGTTGATCTCAGAATTTCCACCGGCGCCAAAAAGAGTTGGAAGATGGAATACATACCACTGCAGAAAACCTAAAGAAAATCGACTTGGGGACGGAAAACGACCCACGGCCTACGTTTGTCAGTGAGTTGCTGTCCGAAGAACAGGTGGCTATGCTAAGGGACGTGGTCACGCAATATAAAGATTGCTTCGCATAGAACTATTCTGAGATGCTGGGGCTAGATCCAGAAATAGCTGTCCATAAATTGGCGATAACTCCGGACGTCAAGCCAGTCAAGCAAGCACCAAGAAGAATGAGGCTCGAACTTGAAATGAGCATCAACGCCGAAGTCAGGAAGCTAATCGACTCCGATTTCATATAAGAAGTTCGGTACCCTGACTGGATCGCTAACATTGTCCCAGTGATGAAGAAAAATGGGACGGTGCGCATCTGCGTAGACTTTTGGGACTTCAACAAAGCTTGTCCGAAAGATGACTTCCCAGTACCTGTCATCGAGCTGATGATAGATAACACGTCCACTCACGAAGTCTTCTCCTTCATGGACGGGTCATCAGGGTACAATCAAATAAAGATTCATCCTGAAGACCAGAAGCATACCGTTTTCCGGACTCCTCTGGGCATATTTTGCTACAAAGTGATGCCTTTCGGTCTGAAGAACGCTGGCGCTACCTATCAGAGGGCCATGACGAAGATTTTCGATGACCTCATACATGAAATCGTCGAATGCTATATTGACGACCTCGTGGTGAAAATCAAATCATATGAGGAGCATTGGGAGCATCTGAAGATAGTGTTCCAGCGTTTTCGGAAATACAACCTGAAGATAAACCCTCTCAAATGCGCGTTCGGAGTTTCCTCGGGCAAATTCCTGGGATTCATCGTACGACAACGGGGCATCGAAATAGACCCGTCAAAGATCAAGGCGATTATGGAAATGCCTTCACCAAGAACTCTCAAGAAACTGCGGTCTCTCTAAGGAAAGCTTGCGTATATCCGGCGGTTCATAGCTAACCACTCCGACAAATGCCGCCCCTACAGTCACTTGATGAAGAAGGGAAACCCCGTTCGTTTGGGATCGCAAATTCCAAAGCGCACTGAACGAAATCAAGCAATACCTACAGAATCCGCCGGTACTGACCGCTCCAACCAAGGGAAAGCCCCTCATCATGTATATAACCGCCCTTGAAGGTTCTTTAGACGTGCTATGGGCACCGGAGAATGATCAAGGGAAAGAGACAGCCCTCTACTATTTGAGCCGAGTTCTCCTGGGGGCAGAAAATAACTACTCCCCCATCGAAAAACATTGTCTGGCGTTAATCTTTGCGATAATGAAGCTCAGACACTATGCGTTGAGGTCCATCTCATATCAAAAGTGGATCCTCTCAAATATTTGATTTCAAGAGCCATACTAACGGGATGGCTCGCTAAATGAGCCCTACTCTTAATGGAATTCTCGATAACATACCGACTGCTCAAGGCAGTGAAAGGCCAGGCCATCGCTGATTTCTTTGTTGAGCACCCGATACCTGCCGATTCACCTCTAAATTGCGAATTGCCAGACGAGCACGCGTTTGACACGATCGACGGGGAGAAAGGGGGGAGTGATACCTGATGGGAACTCTATTTCGACGGAGCATCTTCCATGAAGAAGCGACAACACAACACCCCTATAATCAAATCGGGGGTATGCCTTATCTTCGTGACTCCGCAAATAGGGATAATGCGCTTTGCCTTTTCCTTAACAGAGCCGAGGACAAACAATGAAGCAGATTATAAAGCTTTGATAGAAGGTCTTGAGATCGCTGTCGACATGGGAATCGAAAATCTCCTCATATATGGAGACTCCCAGCTGGTCGTTAGTCAAGTAAACGGCAACTATCAAACGTGCAAACCAGAGTTGGTAAAATGCGGCGAGAAAGTGCAACAACTGCTGACTCAAATCCCTTCCTACATTCTGGAAAGCATACAGTGAGCGGAGAATAGCAAGGCGAATGCATTAGCCAAACTCGCTAAAGAACTGGCTGACGAAAACCTCGATGACGTGAGGATCGTTGCACAAAGCCGTCGGGTTCTTGCACCAGCGGAAATATCTCCTGAGTCGCCTGAAGAAAAGGAAGTGACCCAGCAAACAGCCTTCCAAATAGAAGACCAGGAAAAGCCCAAGGATTGGAGAGAAGTCTTTATTGACTACTTCAAATCCCGTCGAACACATGAAACGAGCTCTGTCTTTTCCTTCGTCAACGATACTCTATATAAGAGATCGTTCGACTCTCTATGGCTGAGATGCCTGGGACCGGAAGATGTAAGGAGAGTCGTCCAAGAAACTCATAACGGACTCTGCAGTTCTCATCAAGCCGGGCCAAAGATGAAGCTGAAGATCAAAAGGATGGGCTACTATTGGCCCACGATGATTCAGGATTGTCTCGAATATACAAAGCAGTGCCACTCGTGCCAAATTCATGGAGACTTCATCCACCAGCATCCAAACTCGTTACACCCAATGGTGGCTAGCTGGCCGTTCGAAATGTGGGGAACTGACATAATTGGGCCCATCGAACTAGCGTCATCCAGAGGACATTGGTTCATATTGGCGACAACCAATTACTTCTCCAAGTGGGCAGAAGCAGTACCGCTAAGAGAAGTGAAGATGGAGAATATTCTCCATTTCTTCAAGAAACACGTCATCTATCGTTTCGGCACTCCGCGATGGATTATCTCTGATAACGGGCCGGCCTACAGAAGTCACAAAATCAGCCACTTCGCACAGCAGCATAATATATACTGGAGATACTCTTCGGTCTACAATTCCCGAGCTAACGGTTTAGCTGAGGCTTTCAAGAAAATCTTGACGAAGATCATAAAGAAGACGGTGTCTAAAAACAAAAAGGACTGGCACGAGAGACTGCATGAAGCTCTCTGGGCTTATCGGACCACGTTCAAGACGACCACAAATACAACGCCATTTGCGTTGGTATTCGGCACGGAAGCAGTACTCCCCTTAGAGATAGAGCTACCCTCTTTACGAGTGGCGGTTTATTATGAACTAACAGATGAAGAGAATGCCCAGCTTCGGCTTGAGGAGCTCGACACCCTCGATGAAACTCGTCTCATGGCGCAGCAAAACTTAGAGGCTTACAAAGAAAAGATGACACGCTCATACGAAAGATTAACTAGGCCGAGAACATTTCGCCAAGGCGAACTTGTGCTAGTGGTCAATAGACCTATGATCCCCAATCGTGCCAAACGGGGGAAATTCGAGCCGAACTATGAGGGCCCGCAGATCATAGACAAAGTTTACCATGGCGGGGCTTACTTGCTCATGGATATGCATGGCGAAAGACCTTTCAGGCCAATAAACGGCCGGTTCCTGAAAAAATACTATGCGTGACGAGTCATGGCCTAGGTCAACAATAGATGACGACGCCTATGTCCGCTCGCTATCTTCCCAAGCCCCAACTCTATAAGTAGTATCCAGCGAATCCGTTGTCTCCAAAACGGCAGCGATGGATCAAAACGTCACTAAAACTAACAATGGACCGTAATGTCCTAAAACTAGCTGTGGACCGCAATGTCCTAAAACTAGCGACGGACCGAAACGTCTCTAAAACTACTACAAACCGTAGCATCCTTGGGCTGACAACAAAAAAACAAAAAAAAACGGTACGTCCATAAGCAAAATAGGCACAGATGAAAACCCGAAAGGGCTCCGTGAGTAAAAACAGCAGGGCTACCGGCGAGTTTGTGAGAACCCGAAAGGGCGCAGACTCATTTAAAAAAAAAACTCATGCACGCTTGCAAGGTCCTCTCGACCTTGTAAGGAGAAAATTCCCGCGTGAGATCCTTACGACTCACAAGGGAGCAACACACTAAGGGATCCCTGAGGAGAAATTACACTTACGAGATCCTCACGACTCGTAAGGAGAACCCTCTTTATGAGACCCTTACGGCTTATGAAGTCAAAAGCCTTAGTCGACAGGATCCTGACCCTGTTTGCTAAGCCACCTTTGTTCAAATCGACAGAGGCAAATGATGATTCACTCCTGGCAACGTTCCAGTAGTAGCGATGCTGATGCCTAAATCGGTAACAAATTCCAAGTCCTTTCACGGCAAATGATGATTCGCTCATGGCAATATTCCAGTCGCAGCGAGGCTGATGCTAAGATTGGTATTAGATCCCAAGTTTCATACTCGCAACAAAATCAGCGAGCCAAAAATACAAAAAAATATATATCCGAAATGATTGGGCAACTCGCAATAAAAAGCAGCGAGTAAAAAGAAAAAATAGCCGAAATGATTGGGCACCGCGAAAAATAGCCGAAATGATTGGGCATAAAAAGCTGAAATGATAGAGCATCGCGGAAAGAAATAAAACAAAAATGAAAGAATGAAACTTTTGCCCTGCAGGTAAGTCCATACTGACCCCTGTATACAATCCATGAGCATAAATGAAAAGGGAACCACGTGTCCCAACAAACTCTGTCAAAAGGAGAGTCAGATCCCACCGGCAACATCTGCATCCCAGGAGATCAGCAACGACGTTCACCCTCGTTCCAGCAGAATACAAACACAGCACCACCAATCAGAGCTACGACACAATCCCTAGTTCTAAGACTCCGCGATTCACAGACAACCTAGAGTCAAAACCTCGTCTCGGAAATACGTCATTCAATGACCCCGTCTCGGAAATACGTCAGCAAATGACTCTGTCGCGGAAATAAGTCAGCTAATGACCCCGTCGCGGAAATACGTCAGCAAATGACCCCGTCGCGGAAATACGTCATCCAATGACCCCCTCTCGGAAATACGTCATCCAATGACCCCCTCTCGGAAATACGTCAGCAAATGACCCCGTCGCGGAAATACGTCATCCAATGACCCCGTCTCGGAAACACGTCAGCCAATGACCCCGTCGCGGAAATACGTCAGCCAATGACCCCGTCGCGGAAATACGTCAGCAAATGACCCCTTCGCGGAAATACGTCATCCAATGACCTCGTCTCGGAAATACGTCATCTAATGACCCCGTCTCGGAAATACGTCAGCAAATGACCTCCGTCTCAGAAACACGTCGGCAAATGACCTCCGTCTCAGAAACACGTCATCAAATGACCCCGTCACGGAAACACGTCAAACAAATGACCTCCGTCTCGGAAACAAGTCGGCCAACGACCTCCTCGTCGGAGCAGTGCTTCGACTTGGAAACAAGTCAACCCACCGAACCACTTACGAGTCCTCTCGACTTGTAAGCGAGAAAATTATCTTGTGAGATCCTTACGACTCTCAAGAAAAAATGCACTTAGGAATCCTCACGATTCCTAAGGAGAAAATACACCTACGAGATCCTCTCGACTCGTAGGGAAAAGTCTTTATGAGACCTTCACGGCTCATAAAGTTGAAAAGTCTTAGGCGGCAGAGCTGAACCTGTTTCCTAAGCCATCGCTACCCCACAAAAAGTTCAAAATGAACCGTTGTTTATCATCTACAGGCCACACTTGCTAAAGTAACATACCAACAACA
This sequence comes from Agapanthus africanus, assembly GCA_030015575.1. Classification (NCBI taxonomy): domain Eukaryota; kingdom Viridiplantae; phylum Streptophyta; class Magnoliopsida; order Asparagales; family Amaryllidaceae; genus Agapanthus; species Agapanthus africanus. The sequence goes on from JASDDO010000010.1 coordinate 371,079,493, forward strand.
CAGCAAAGAAAAGAAAGCGATAGTACAAGATAAAAAATGTGTCTTTTATTCATAAATTCAATTGAATACAAGATGAATGAATACATGTTATTCATAGACTACAAATTTTCGGTCGATACAATGATGGCTACTGAGAAGGAGGCGTTTTTAATAAATCAGCAAGCCGCTCGCGCACTCCTCTCAACTCCTTTTCATGATCAGCCGCCGCGGCCAACTTCGCTTCAATTCGAGCCCGTTGCTGCAAACAAGATGAAAGCTTCTCATCGTTTTCCTGTTGAGCAGTTTCACAACTCTGCGTAACCCGCATGGTGGAGTCGAGCTTCTGCCTTAGTACCAGCCCGTCAGAAATACATCGCTGAAGATGGTCAAAGGCAGCCTTCAGCTGCGCAGCATTCGCTTTGACCTGAGCACACAGTTGGACAGAATTAATGGAAGCCGCCTCTTGTTCAAAATGGCGAAGGAAGGGCGCACTCTGCTCAACCCATGCAGCTCGCTGGGAGTTCAAAGCCGATACTTCCAGAGCGGGACGCTTGAGCTCAACCTCATACAGGCAAGCCTCGATCTTCCTGCAGTAATTAACCCAAGACTCGACGACGTCTTCATCATGAAAGTTCACGAGCGTCGCTAGCATGGGATTAACCTCAGCAGCAAAGTCTGCAGCGGATGTGAGGGCCTCGGCGTCAAGATCCTCGACGAACTCGCTCAACATTCGCAGGCTCGTCGTAGCACCCCTGGAAGATGGACGTCTAGAAAAGGGTCCTGCCGGGATTAAGATGTGAGACTCAAAGGGAGCTGGAGTCGGTGTGATCGCTGCAAAACAAATTATGGTTAGATGTCAACTCGGGAGGTAAGGAAAATACACGAGTAATAAAGTCTACTATACCGGCTGTGGCAGGTGGCAAAACTGGGAGTACTGGAGGCACGGCTATCCTCTCATCCCTTCCTCCGATCCGTGACACTGCGATCGATACAAGGAAGACTTAGTAGCGATACGGCTGTCCATAAAAGAAAAAAAGAGACAACAGCTGAAGGATATACTAACCAAAACCAGTGGGCGGAGTAACTTTCGACTGGAAGGAGAAATGCGGGTTCAGCACCTGATACAGATGATCAAAAAGGACTCCTGCAAAGTTGTGACAATATACTGTCAGTACAAGGAGGATGATACCCACAATGAGATCGATAAATCGCAAACCTATACCTTCCAGCATTTCGGAGGACATAGGAGAAGGTGATGGAACAACAACCGTTATGACGGCGACCGGAGGCGCTTCAGATGGCACGATCTCAGCATTCACTGCACCTACAAACAAAATATCGTCAGAATAAGCTGAAAGAGATTGTGAAATAAAAGAACAGTGACTCAGGACTTACCTGACAGGTCACCAACCAAAGCCACGACGGAAGCATCACCGGGCATAGTGGCTTCTTTGCTTTTCCCCAGAGGAGTAGTTTCTGCGCCCGTGGCTTCATCCCCTGATTCGATGAGGGCCGTCATGACACTCGCGATGCCCGCCGATAGCAGGGAACCACAAGGAGAAAGAGCGGCAGTTTGGGCAGTCCCAGACTCCCGAGAAAGAGTAGCCGCTTCGAGCTCTGTGGTCGCCGTCATCTCACCTGCCATCTCATCGCCAGGACTTAGCCCTGCAGGATATGGTATATAAGAATTTGAAGATCAAGTTCTAATAAAAGACTCAGCGTTACGTTACCTCCAGGCAGCTTTTCGGTTGCCTCCCGAACCGCGCGCGCAACCCGTCTATGGGCGGTAGACAGGGCGGCTGGAGCACCCTCTGAAAGAATAGCGACAGGAGGAGTGGTGCTTGAGCCTGCACCTACAGTCAAGGCGGCATCACGTTCTTTCGCTGCAAGCCTCTTGCGCTTCCTTTCGGCCTGGGCCGTGAGAGCTGACCTCCTCAGGACTTCCGACAAGGGTATACCGTCGTCTGAACCAAGCTCTGCCTTCAGCGCCATTACGACGTCCATCATCGGATGCTTTAGCGAGACCCCTTGCGGTGACTTGGGGATAGCCGTGGCTGCGGTAGCCGGCTTTAACGATGCCGCTGCGTCACCACTCACGATTGGCGCTACACTTGGGATAACCCGAGTCGAGGTAGTCCCTGAAACAGGAGGGAAGGAAGAGTCAGAGCACGAGTAAAGAAAGGAATAAAAGCATAGTGAACAGAATTTTACCAAGGCCCAGAGAAGTGCGGAGCCTCTCTTCCTCTTCGAATGTCTTGAGGGAAGCCGCGAGAGCCTCTTCGGCGGATATACCTATTGAGGAAGAAAACGTCAGTGAAAGCATAATAATAAGGAAGGAATGAACGGGAAAAATACAACTGAAGTCTACCTTACTGTGCGATAGTGATCAGTGCTGCTTCATCGCAAGCCAGTCGCTCGGAAGCCACAAGGGCAGCTTGAAGATCAGTATCATACACAGGCACGATAAATAAACCCTCATTGGTGCCATACTCACTTAAGCCTTTGCTGTAGGGAGTATGGGGCTCTTGGCCGAGTACAACGTCAGCAGAAAAGAGCGACTTCTTCTTTTTCTGCGAGCGAGCACCGGCAGCCGCTGACAGGAGTTTGCGCTTGGCAGGCAACTTTGGGCGATGAGTCACGATCTCCGTACCCATGATAGACTCGGGAGACGCTGCAGCCGCCGCTTCTATAGGCACACGAGGTAGAGGTTTATCAGAAAAAGCGCGCGGGACCACAACCGCATCATCTTCTGTTAGGGAAGGACGAACGATGGTCCGTCGCTTCAAGGGAACGACTGGATTACCAGCTGAGACATCCCCCCTGTGATCAAGCAATAATCGTTTTTCTTCCCTGATAATAGCACCCATCGCGTGCTGGTACCACGCCACGTATACATTCAAGACTTTCTGAACGCAGCCCGGCTCGCTGATAAAGAAGTTAGACCCGGTGTTTAGCCGCATGAAATGGTGCAGCGCACTACAGATACCTTCCTCTGTGGCAACCGGCTCAGCTAGGAAGGCCTCAAGAGGGACACCCTGATTGTAGCTTGATTGTTGAGCAAAACGGTGCGGGTTGTATCTCATGAACAATGCTGAATCGTTCTGTCTAAACACTAAAAAGCCCGGCCTGATTGAATATAAGTGAAGAATCTCCCGAGCTTTCAAGATAGAAGCCCCATCTTTGAAGGTGTCCCGCAGCGGCTGTACCGTCTTAGTGGATTCCTTGCCGATAGTTAAAACCTTATCGACGAAGGTCATGCCATCCCCGACAGTACGCGGGCGAAGAACCAAGCCCCGATCCTCTCGCTGAGTCGGTTCCAAAGCGGAAGCATCAACTAGCCGCATAACCCAAGGAAAGTTATAACTTTCGTAGAAACGGGGCCGCTTGTGGACTCTAAAAGCGCCGAGCACATGCAGCTCGAGCCACGAAGTGAAATAGTGCAGCGGGAAATTTACGGACTGCACCCCCGGTTGAGTGGTGTCTGCCGCCAAGCTAAGGCCATGATACAAGTGAGCCAGCCCGGCGATCCCGATGGCCACTCGCATCCCAACAACTATTCGGTGAGCCGGGTAGAAGACGGATGGCCTCATATGGCGAGGGTGCATTGGGAGCACAAACCAACTTAACCATAGGCCGAGGAACCCCAAAAAGAATGCCTTTTCTTCAATGTCTGAAGCGGCTAGCTCTGCAAAGGGGACGACCGGGGTATCCGGGAGAAAGAAATTCCTTTGATCAGCCTCCGCTGTTGGCTGGCTGTCCAAGCCAAAACCAAACGGGTCGTCAAGCTTGGCAAATTTCGCAGCTTGTTTTGATAAGACTTCCGGGCGAAGAAAGCGAGCAATGAAATCCGCAAAGTTAACCACGTGTCCTCCGGATTCAAGAAACAGACTTTCATAAATTTTCAACACCTTAATCAGACTTGAGGATTGATGCTGAATGACATTCTCCGGGGTAAGGCCCATCACCACCGACTTGGAGGCAAAGATGTACTCGTCAGGAGGAAGTAGCTCCTCATAATGTTCTCCGCCGGAGATCTCCGCGAACTCCTCCAAAGATATGGAAACTTCCCGATCTGATAGAAGAAAGGTGTGAGTTGGTACATTCCATTGTTCCAAGAAAGGTTTGACCTACCATACATGGGGCCTGGAATACTGGAAAAGAGAAGCGTAAACTGCGGGGTACAACCCAAGCTTTAGCAGCAGTGATTTCTTGGCCGAAAAAATGTATCGAGCCCACTGCAAGTACCCGGCTGGCTGGAGAGGAGTCAAGCCTATCATGTACGGCTGTCCCCAAGGGTGTGACTCGCCTTGACATATACGCCGCCACGGAATATCCAAAGCCATTGGCGGCTGTATGGGTATCGCGGCCATAGAGGGCTGAAGGCAACCCTCCGAAGTCCAGTTGACCTCCTCCACGGCATAGTTCACTAGGGGTGAGTCGGCGTAGTGGATTGCCACAATGGGCTCCGAAGGCACCGCACAAGAGAAGCTGCGTCAACCCCGGATGATTTAATTGTACCACGACCCCCATAAATGAAGAGACTTTCGCTCCGGGTCGTAATCTTTGATCAGCGCGAAGACTTCCCTATCCACGGGCGCGTCAGGGAATGCGCTTTCTGGACGAACAAATGTGAAAGAAGTGTTAAAAGACATAGTACCTGTGCGAAAAAAAACAAGAGTTAGCTGTCAAGGTTATAGTTCAAATTCTGACACTTGGTACTTTAAATTTTGTACCGCACTGCAATGCAGTGGAAAGGGACCAGAGGGGACCCACAAAATCAATATGATGGCTCATCATTGATGAGGCAGTCACTCATTAAATAGGAAATCCTAAAAGGATTCTCATTTAATGAGAGGCCCCTCAGGCCAAGGAGTTAAACTCCCTCGAGAGCAACGCTCTGCAAACAGGAGTGACATCTGTCAACTTTAATCATGAGAGGAATAAAATTCCTTAAAAATTTTAAGAGCTATGCTCTGTGAAGATGATGGAATCATCCATAAAACCCCTAAAAAAGCAAAGCTTTTACAGAGTAAAAACTCCAAGATCTTCAAGATCTGTGAACAAACTCTAAGAGTTCTTCATGGAAGATGAACAGTGTTCCAGCTCATGGGTTAAAATCACCCTAAAAAGATTATATCTTGAAGATCTATGATTTAAAGATGAGCACGACTCTGTTAATAGGTAGAACCCTAAAATATTTTAAGATCTACGATCTGAGAAGAGCAAAGCTCTATTAATAAGTTCAATCCTTACCAAATTTGGGTAGAGTTTTGACTCTAAGGAATTTCTAAAGGCAGAGAGCTTAGCTCTAAAGGAGAATTAAATTCTCAAGAATAAGAAAACAAGAAGATGAACAAGCAGTCATCTCAAAGTCCAAAGGCCCTATTTTAGGCGCTGGAAGTCGATTCAACTTCCAAGTTGATCCAACGGTAGAAAAGTTACTACCGCTGCACTCACGTGTAAGACACGAGAGCGCAACGGTGGGGGGGGGAATTTGTTTCCCCCAATCAGAGAGCAAAGCTTTATTTAAAATTTAAAATTTGAAATGAGGCAGCGCTTCATGAGAGTGCTCGCGCCAAGAGCGCCAGCGGAAAGAGTCAAAGACTCTGAGGCAGCGCGGCGCCTCACGTGCAAAGCACGAGAGCGCTAGCGCCTCACGTGCAAAGCACGAGAGCGCTAGCGCTAAGAGTCAAAGACTCTGAGGCAGCGCCTCACGTGCAAGGCACGAGAGCTCCAGCGCTAAAACTAAATGTTCTCCACCCTTGGATCAAAGATCCAACAAAGATGATATATCATCAAATTACCAGAATAAAATTCTGTTAAGGGAATACTCCTTAAATCTTTCTAAACAAGAATGATTGTGCTTTATGAATCAGAGTATTGTTGGATCAAAGATCCTAAGGTGATTAAACATTACCAAGATACAGAATAAGTTCTGTATGGGAAAATATTTTCCTAATCTTGCTAAAAACAAGAAAAATGTCTTCTGTAAAATAGAAGCCCTTGGATCAAAGATCCAATGGTGGGATAAATTCCCAAATCAATTTGAGATCTCTCAATGAGATATTTCCTTAACTGATTCAACAAATCAGCCTCCCCTATATAAAGGACCCAAGACTCCAAGTCTTACAGAGAAGAACCTCCCCATAAGTTTCAAGAAACTTCAAAGACGAGAGCAATTTCTTCTCTAGGTAAATAGCAAGAAGAGAGATCATGGCATCTCCTCCATATTTGAGAGTTTAATTCTCACATCAGAAGAACTTAGTTCTTTTTCAGATCACAGATTTATAAGACAAAGTCTTTCACAAAAACAAATAGATTACAGCATCTCATCAAAAAAAAGAGAAGAACTTAGTTTTTAGATCCATGAGACGAAGTCTCTCATAAATAAAAACGAAAGAGATCATAGCATCTCCTCATAAAAGAATGACTCAGTTCTTAGATCCATGAGACAAAGTCTCTTATAAATCGAGAATTCAATTTTCAGAGCACAGAACTGATCAGAGCTGCCAAAGAAGTGCCTTAGCGCTCCAATTTAAAAGAAGTGCCTTAGCGCTCCAATTTAAAAGAAGTGCCTTAGCGCTCCAAGTCTGGCGCTCTGCGCCAAGCGCCCCACGTGCTCCTCACGTGGGCGCTATTTTATAAGAAGTGCATTAGCGCTCCAAGTCTGGCGCTCAGCGCCAAGCGCTCCACGTGCTCCTCACGTGGGCGCTATTTTATAAGAAGTGTCTTAGCGCTCCGCGCCCGGCGCTCCACGCGCTATTTTATAAGAAGCGCCTTAGCACTCCAAGTCTGGCGCTCACCGCCTAGTGTTCCACACGCTATTTTAAAAGAAGCGTTTTAGCGCTCCAAGTCTGGCTCTCAGCGCCAAGCGCTCCACGTGCTCCTCACGTGGGCGCTAAGGAATTACAAAGCACTCTGTAAATAAGGCCCCAGCGCCATGAAAAGTGTTCAACACTCAATAAAAGACAAAAAGAAAAAGGGATGTCAGAACCCAAATCAATGCTCAGCATTATTGGATAATAAGGGGCTGAGCCCGAACAAATGTTCAACATTTTATTCAAAATGAGTGGACTGAGTCCAAACAAGTGTTCAAACACTTTATTCAGAACCGAGTGGACTGAGCCCAAGTTGGCCACAAGTCCCTAATTCCAATTAACCGAGCCCATGTGCTCACAATCTTTTTAATTGGTCTTAGTCCCAAACTTGACTACAGATCTCCCAACCAACATTGATTCAAGGGTACATTTCTTTATACCTCTGATATGTGTCGTTGTAATTCTTCAACGTCTTCAGAGAGGTGGAGGGTCCCGATAACCAGAAACTCTACAGACTTTGTTGTCTTTAAACATGGACTATGAGGTCCTTAAACTCATGGACTACGATGTCCTTAAACACAATGGACTGCAACGCCCCTAAACTAAACTCTATAGACTATGATGTCTTTAAACTCTATTGACTATGAGGTCCTTAAACTCATGGACTACAATGTCCTTAAACCCAATGGACCGCAACGTCCATAAACTAAACTCTATAGACTATGATGTCTTTAAACTCTATGGACTATGAGGTCCTTAAACTCATGGATTACGATGTCCTTAAACCCAATGGACCGTAACGTCCCTAAACTTAAATGATAGAGCCCAAATGCTCTTTCGTTGGATCTAAATGATCCTCAAGCCTTGCTAAGTAGATCTTAGTCTAAAATTGGACTAACGTATCCTTAACAAACAATTAAGTTGATCTTAATCTCAAACGAGGTTAACAATCCTTAAATCCACCGAACCTAAATCTAAGAAAATACGGATTTGGACTAATCCACGCCCTATGGGCGACAACATAAATTAGTCTCCGTATACAATCCACGGGCAACCAAAAGCAAAACAAACACCCACGACATGAAGTGAACATCTGGAGAAGGAGAAAGTGGTTACCGTGGTGCGGTAGCGTAATTAACTGCAGGGGATTGCGCCTGCAGGGAAGAGCGTCCCCACAATCAAAAACCCCTCGCAAGCGAGGGGGAATCTGACGAAGTCTGCTACAACAGCCGCATCCGTCCAAACCTCCGATTCATGGTGCCATAAATCAACTTGGCATCTTCGGAGAGGTGGATGGATAAAACCAAATAGTATCTGCCCCCAAAATTCAGGCCAGACGTCCCAACGTCCCGGTCGCGTCTTTCGGCGGAGAACAAGGGACACTTAAGGATGTGCTTATCGACTACCCAGCTCCCACAAGAATGATTGCCATCACAACGCTGGTAGTCAAGTAAGGATCCTATAGGCTTTATCAACATATATACAAGATATGAAATACTAAGTAAAACACATCACATGTTAAGATAAAGACAAACCATATAGTATACTATCATATCGAGCAAGATTGTTCTGTACATACATATCCCTAGCATCATATACAATGAAGGCCTCTAGGGCATACATATCCACCACTCCATGCAATCTCACAATCTCCTACATGTACCGCTCTGTCAAAGCTTCCGTCGACTGACCAACTCAAAACGGTATAAAATGAGCTGCCTTGGTCAATCGATCGACAATCACCCAAACTGCATTATTGCCCTTTGGACTTCGTGGTAACGCTGTCATGATATCCATGATTATATGTTCCTAGTTCCATTGAGGAATCGGAAGTGGTTGCAACAAACCAGCTACCGTTTGATATTCAGCCTTGACTTACTAACACACCAAGCATTTTGATACGTAGTGAGCAATCTCCCTTTTCATGCCTTCCCATCAGAAATGCTGTCGCAGATCTCTGTACATCTTTATGCCTCCTGAGTGTAATGAATACGCAGAACTATGATCCTCCTTCATGACTTCTTCATGAACATCTTCCTTGGGCACACATAAACGGCTCCTATATCGTAACGAACCATCTTCATGACTTAACAAATCTATTCGAAGTCCCGCTTCTACTTGTTCTCGAAACTTTTGCAATCTTGGATCATGCGATTGTGCTGCTTAATGTTATCGATCAAGGATGACTGTAACTGCAACTACATCAACTGCCCCGAAGAATTTGGTGGTACAATCTCCAATTTGAATTTCTGAAGATCAGCTATAATCTCCTTCCGTGCAGTCAACATCCTTATTGCTGGCAACCGACTTAGAGCATCTGACACTACATTAACTTTTCCTGGATGGTATTTTAGATCAAGATCATAGTCAGCCATCAGCTCTAAACCATCTACGCTGCCTCATGTTGAGCGCTTTCTGTGTGAACACATACTTTAGGCTTTTGTGATCGGTAAATACTTCTACCCTTTCGCCCAATAAGTAGTGTCTCCAAATCTTCAGAGCGAAAATCACTGCCGCTAGCTCCAAATCATGAGTTGGGTAGTTCTTCTCATGACTTTTCAATTGTCTCGACGCATAAACTATGACCTTCCCATGCTGCATTAGGAAGCCTTTTCCAGATGCGTCGCTGTGAATAACTAACCCTCCGGAACCATCCGGAACTGTCAGAATAGAAGCAGTGGTCAATTTTTGCTTCAGCGCTTCAAAAGATGATGCACATTTCTCGGTCCATACGAACGATACCTCATTTCATGTTAGCTTGGTCAACGGTTCTGCTATTCGAACGAAGTTCTCCACAAACCTTCTATAGTATCCGGCAAGCCCAAGAAAACTTCTGATCTTCTCCATGTTCTTTGGAATTGGCCAATCATGAACAACTGCAATCTTTTCGGGGTCAACGGCAATTCCATCTCCCGATACAACATGACCAAGAACTTCACTTCTTCGAGCCAAAACTCGCACTTTTCTTGTCTCAACGTTTGCAGTGCGACCCTCAAGCGTTCTGCATACTCTTCTTTGCTCTTCGAATAGACCAGAATATCATCAATAAACACTACTACGAACTGGTCCAGGTACGGTGAAAAGATTCGGTTCATCAAGTCCATAAATATTTTCAGTGCGTTAGTAACTCCAAATGGCATCACTAAGTATTCGTAATGCCCATATCGAGTTCGGAAAACCGTCTTGCAAATTTTTTCTGATTTCACCCGAACTTGATGATACCCAAATCGCAAATCCAATTTCGAGAATACCCTCGTACCACTGAGTTGATCGAATAATCCGTCGATGTGAGAGATTGGGTACTTATTCTTAATAGTCACCCAATTAAATTCTCGATAGTCAATGCACATCCTTCAGGTGCCACTCTTCTTCTTGACTAGAAGAACCAGAGCACCCCATGGTGAACTACTGCTACGAATCCAACCCTTCTTCAGTAATTCGGCAACTTGTTTCTTTACCTCTTCCAGTTCCACCGGTGACATCGGATAGGAGCCTTCGAATTGGCGCTGCTATAGGAATAAGATCAATCATAAACTCCACATCTCGTTTAGGCGGTAAACTCGAGATGTTCGTGAACACATCCATGAAATCCAGAACTGCTATCAGCGCCTCATCTGCAACTTGTTTATGAACTTCTCCCTTCAGTAAACGGTTCCTTTCATCATGAATTTGCAAGTTTGTTCTAAGACTTATGGGTTATTAGCCTACCACTCTTCCGCTGCGCTACTCTGAGGCAGGTCAGTCAAAACTTCTTCAATCAACCATCTGATCGGCCTTGAAGCAGTCTGTACCAGCCCCCGCTGGGGTTAATCTTAAACTACTGCAATCATCATATGTTCTCCTGTGTTTCTCCTTATTCTTTGAAATGCAGACGGACTGGTCACTACGGGACAAGGGGAAAGATGAAGGATATATCGTGGTCGTTGGTTTCAAGTTCGTGATAAGATATAAACTTGTAAGTAATGACGCCGAGAGGAAATAAGGTAATACATCGACCATAAGTCAAGAAAATGAATCAAAATAGGACTCCAAGTTACCTAAATATAGTACCACATTGTAACCATGACGCGATACATAGTTACAATCACATAACTCCATTCAAGTCGCCCAAATCCTACCATCAGAATCGAAGGAATAATAAGGGAGAAACAATAAGGAATCAGGAGGATTCCAAGTTGAGATGCAAAGTCATTTCCATATCGTTAAGATACAAGAGTTAAGGGAAAGATAAGATTCAAGAATTTAAATGACAAGACAATAATATGGCAGGATATGTTCCTAATTCCGGGTTTCCTGATTAGTGTATTGGGTTCAATACCCAACTACAAAAATAACCAAACCCGACTAACCCTAAATCTTATGGCTTTGATACCAAACAAACCTTGTCACGCCCCGCTTCCTAAGATACGTAAATATGGCATGTGGCAGAGCCAACCATGCTACCTATGGTTAGGAATAATCTCTCCATAGTCACATTACGGCTGTCAAAGTGATATCAAGAACAGTAAAATAAAATCTAGCTAACACATGTCTATCTGCCACAGTAAATAAAATCAAGAAATGCATATACCGGAAACGAATCAAGATCCAATAAAATGACAATATCTGAATCACGTCTCTTATGGAATCACATCGATAAAAATAAAACTACGGAAATAAAGAAACTAAGAATCTCTAAACTAAACATCTAGTCCCTCATTGCTCGGCTTGCTTGCTAAACTACTCCTGATCTGCCTGCGATAATGTCAGAGGAACTGGGCCATGCAAAACCCAGACGTCAGTGCATCATAATATAAAAATAATAGTAGTAACCAGGATATGATGCTATAATTAAACATGAATATAATTAATAAACACATGTATAAAACAATGAGATACATGTATGTGATGTGTATCCTAAAGTCTATGCTCCTAGGTTATCTATTTTACAAGTCTTTGAAATCAATTTAATGGAATCATCGATGTAACTCAATAGTATCCTGTGCGTGCCCGGGACCACGGTCAAGATTCTCGGGCTGAATCCGAGACGTGCCGCTAAGCAGTAAACAGATAACATGTACAGATGAATGATGTCAGCATCATCATTCCGGGGCTGGCCGAGCCCGTAAAGACTGATCAGTATCTAGAGTATCGAATTGTTGAGTTATAAGTCAGGTTTCATTATTGATTTCCCCTTACCCCTAAGGTTTTGAGTTCAAGTCAGGTATTGATGATATAAATCTAATGCCAATACAGGATCAAGCAGGTACATGTCTTGTTTATGTACAACAAATCACGTCCGTCAGGAAAACAAGTCAGGATTGTCAACATTAGTAATAATCCAAGTAATAAGTCTGGTAGTGGATCGTGAACATGTCATGCAATATATTTTAACCAAAATAAACACCAAATGTAAAACTGTAACCAATATCGAAACACGGTAAACATAACTATTGCCAGGATGCATATGTATCTATCTGTAATAACCGTTATACGTCCATTACCATGTATATTGCAATTTAGATAACATATTGAACCGATATAGTATTATAATAATATCACGATGTTCCGGCATTCAACTGGATAACCCAATATCAGTACAGATACAGACAGATACTATAAAACTATAACTTGGTACTACTTACTGAATATTAAAACGTATGTACTATAGTCAAGCATATAAATATCGATATAATCAAAATAGTATGTTTCAAGTGTAGAACCTGCCTCGAGATGATAAGCACGGCACGGTGGTAAACAAAACGACGTGTATGAACACAACTAGGGTTCGACTTGTGCTCCAAGAGCCTCTCTAATATCCTAAATCGGACCAGGCAAGAAGACTTCGGCCAAAGATAATCAGCCTCTTTCTCTTTTTTAACCTATAGTCTGGGGTTGAGAGATATGACATTAACACATACGAGTCATTTTATACCTGAGGTTGGGCGATGATAATCATTTTATGTACATACCGCGGGACCCATGCCTACCACACCTAGAGAGATGAGTAGCGAGACAGTTTATATATATATATATATATTAATATAATTATTAATAAATACACTCCCTATCTATCTAGTTCCCTATATATATATATATATTGTAGGAATTTACAGATAATACCAGATTGCTCCGATATTATCCGCATCCTTCTAAAAATCTAGTTTTTAAATATAAAGAAAATACGTAAGGATTTAAACAATGATGCAAATGTCTATAATTAAAAATATATACCCCCAAATAAAAATCTATGTAAATATATGTAGCGATCTAAATACTAGTCTGTCTAACCCTTAGGATATGAATATGATATATAGGCGCAACCACCTGATATGGGATATTTTGACATGCAAGGCTAGATGGGAAAAATATTATTTGGTTTTATATTATATTATAAAAAGATATTTAGAGTCTAAAATATATTATATATTTATATATATTCTAGATTTGCATGGATACACTGTACTAGTAAATATTTAATGTAATCTTGAACCATGTTGGATTTAAAACATGCGGGCCAGGTCGGATAATAACTACAGCTACTAATTTCCTCACTCGCAACCCAATAGCAACAATAAGAAAGAATTTTACCGTAAGATTTGAAATACCCCAAATATACATTATAAATGTACTAGGGTGTTACAGATATGAAGACCACATTTTTGCACGGTAATTTGGTAGAGAAAATTTACATGCAACAGCCCAAAGGTTTCGAAGTCGAAGGAAAAGAAGACCACGTTTTCTTGCTTGAGAAGTCTCTCTACGGTTTGAAGCAGTCACCGAGACGTTGGTATAATAAATTCGACTCTTTCATGAAAGAAATAGGGTTTACGAGAAGTATGGGCGACAATTGTGTATATTCGAAGAAACTCGCCGATAGTTCTTTCATATATTTGCTACTCTATGTTGATGATATGGTGATAGCAGCAAAATATATGGTTGATATTATGAATTTGAAGGAACATTTGAAAGGTAAGTTTGAGACCAAGGATTTGTGAGCGGCCAAGAAAATACTTGGTATGGAGATCAGGCATGATCGCAAAGGAGGAAAGCTATACTTGTCCCAACAGTGATATGTTGAGAAAGTTTTGGAGCATTTCGGCATGGCAGCCGCTAAATCTGTAAGTACTCCGTTGGCAACTCATTTTAAACTTTCAGCTCATTCATCACCGTAAACAAAGGATGAGATTAGATATATATCGAATGTTCTATATGCGAGTGCGGTGGGTAGCGTTATGTATTCCATGATTTGTACACGACCCGACATTTCACATGTTAGTGTTTTAGTCGCTATATGGCATCTCCAGGAAAAAGCCATTGCAGGCGGTGGAATGGATATTACGATATTTTCTAGGTACGTCTGACGTGGGGTTGGTGTTTGGATGGAACGACAATTTAGTTGGATTCAGCCACTCTGATTATGTGGGTGATCTTGACAGACGCAGATCGATCACCGGTTATATATTCTTCTTGGGAGGATGTTCCATTAGTTGGCGTGCTTCTTTGCAGCCTACGGTAGCGTTGTCTACGACGGAGGCAGGGTATATGACCATTTTTGCGGTCGTTAAGAAGACGATGTGTTGAAGGATCTATTTTCAGAACTTGGTATTCAAAAGGACACCATAATGAAAGTTGTCCTAGAGGGGGTGAATATGACAAGGTTACTGATATGCTCAAATTAAAAAACTACAAACTACACTTGCCAATCAAACACAATTGTAAACCTTAAGCAAAGGATATACCAAGATAAGAGGCTAAGCAATCTACAATTGTGAACTCATGAACATATAGCAAGCAATAGATATAGAAATCAAGTAAGTAAAGAGTATATAGAGCAAAAAGTGTTAAGCATGCAATTTCTATCTAAGCAATTGAAATCTAAAGCAAGAGAAAAAATAGCAAATGCAAACACGAGTCGTTTAGAGAGGTATGAGAGATCCCCTAGTTCTCTTTCTTTAGACGTATGTGCCCATTCCATTAAAACACGTCTCTACCGAGACAATACGTTGCTCGACATACAAGCAACACTTCTCTCTACAAGTCTTGCACTCCTTTCTTATCAAGGCACTCTTGCACTCAAGAATCCTCATACAAAGAAAGAAATACAATTCTCACTATTCTCTCTTACAAAGGCACCCTTGCACTCAAGGATCCTCATATAAAGACAAGAAGAGGGTTTACAATAAAACAAAATACTCTCAAAGGAGTTTCACTCAAACTTCACAACTAATACTCAATGAGTATGGATTAATCAAATTAAGCTTTTTGATGTTTTTGAGTGTGTGATAGAAAGGATAATCAAAATCAAGATTTTTCTCTCACATGAGATGAGAAAAAGGCTTTGAAATGTTTCAGAATAATTTTGCAAGTCTTGGCTGTTCAAAACCCAAAGCAAATCTCAATAAATACCGCTCAAGAAAAACTAGCCGTTACAAGTCAAATCAATCAAAAAGAGCTATTATCAGACGTCTGAAGTTCAACCAGACAGACGTCTAAAGAAGGATTAGCAACGGTTATAAAATAGCTTCAGACATTTGTTTGAATAAGTTTTAGATATTTGCCGATAGTTTTTGAAAGAAGGCAAGAAAGCACAGAAAGCAACCAGACGTCTGAAGAGAGAGACACTAACGTCTGAATAAGAAATGTTTCCAAATAATTTTGAGTTTCAGACGTTTGTCTTAAATAGCTTCAGACATTTGTCGTGGTTTTCAAAATATGTCCAATGAAAGTACAGAGAATAAAAAGACTTTTGAAGAATAAGTGACACATGTCTGGAGAAGAAAAGATTTTCAAAGTATTTAACCTTCATACGTTTGTGCTAAATAAGTTCAGACGTTTGTTCCCAATTTGTTTTAATACCATTGAAACACAGAGAACAACCAGACGTCTGAAGAAGTTTTGACAGACGTTTGTTCTGTAAAAAGTTTTAAGCCAATGAAAATACAGAGAACAAACAGACGTCTCAAGAAGCGTTGGCAGACGTTTGTTCTGTCAAAAGTTTTAAACAATGAAAGCCCAGAGAACAACCAGATGTTTGTTCTGGTAAGATTCAGACGTTTATTATGAGGTAAGAAACTAATATTGTAAAACTTGTGCAAATTTTGGAAAACAGGACCGACGTCTAAAGCACAATGTTACACACGTCTGAAGAAGGATTTTATAGACAAAGTTGAACTTGGTTATGAAATTTTTTTTAAACGAAAACCAACGTAAGTTTTTCACCAAGAGTTTCACAAATAATACGAAGAGTGTGTGCAAGAGCTTAATGTGATGTTTTCTATAGTCACAAGTACTTACATTGATTTCTTATGTCGATATCATTTTTTTGCCAAATCTTGAATCTTCCGATATCTCGACACGAGCTCTTGAATTCTTTTGAACTTGGATTTTTGACTCCTTAGCTTCTTGAGCTTGAATATGATCATTGAGAAGCTCTAATCCATTATCCTCCAAACTTTAATAGATTTTCCATTTAGCTCAATTTCCTCCATCCTCCATCTAACGCTTGTCATGATCTATTCCTGCAAATCCAATCTCACACGAATAAGCTCATATACAATGTTATATAAAATACACAATAAAGAATAAACACATGTATAAAGATATCTATTAATATTTATAACATCATCAAAACTAAACAATTGGATTATGAAACCCTTAAGTCATCAATATCCCTTTTTTGATGATGTCAAAATATTAATAGATGATATCAATATATTGAAAATCAAACGTTTTGAATAATCTTCAATTATTGATAAAAAAAGACCAATATACTAAAGTCAATCGTTTGAATAAGTTCAATATATTGATACAAACCTATTACTCTTCCCATTTTCGACATAATAAAAAAAGGTGTCCTGAGAAGTAAAACGTTTGAATTACTCTCTCTAGACACATGCATACACCAAAAGTAAGTTAAACGTTTGAAGAACTCCTCCTAAATATATGCATAAGAGACTAATAGGAGTTGATATGAGCAAGAGCTAAAGTTAAATGTTTGAATAATTTTGAAAAACAAGTATATGGCTCATATTAACAAGTATGTATAAAGGATAAGCAAAAGTAAGCGATACATACAACATAACCATATGCAATAAATATTCAAGTTCTAATATCATATGGTTGAAAAGATGAGATAGAAGAATATGCAAAATAGGGTTTTCTCTTTTTTGATATCGTCAAACCCATGAGGGCCCTAAACATTACTCCGCTAGATTCTAGGATATGTTATAAACAACAAATCCATAATTGGGTTCTCATAATGAGAGTTGCGGAAGCCATTTTGGTAAGATGATACTTAGTAAAATATATGCCAAATAAAAATATACCTTTGGTATTCTTATGCACATTCCAAGTTGTGCACACCACCCTTGAATCTTGTATGTGGCCCATAAGATTTCTGTACTCATACACTTTATGAAAGAAAATAAACCATTAAATGTAAAAGTATGAGAGATATGATCACAATTGAGCACTAGTCAAAATGGATGTAAACTTGCACACAAATTCCTTCAACATACACCAATAATCTTAAAGAGCACACTTTTGTGCAAGCAAGTCAATGACAAATAAGTATAAGTAAGAGTTAACTTAGTTTTGAGCAAAAACACGGCATATATAAAAGTAACTCATGTCAAGAGAGCAAATTGGAACTAATATTCATAAAGATAAAACCATACAAGGAAAAACTAAGTAGTTCCATACACTACCCACAAAATCATCGGTTCATAATCAATATTTTTCTAGAACCGGCATCACTTAAAATCAAGAGGAAGCTAAAAACAAAACACTAATCAAAACAAAAGAAAAACCATATCCATTTTTCCATCCAAACACAGAACAAAAAACTAAAGCAAAAAGAAACAGAAACAAAGGTCTCATCTTTCATCTCCTCATTACGTCTCATCATCATCATCGCTTTCCATGGTATCCCAACTGACATTACCATCATTGCCACCATTGCCATCCTTGGAACTCTTGCCTTTTGTAACAACCTAGTTCATTTATACCAATTCCAGTTCCTGTATTTTATTATCTGTGGTATTTTATTGATTTATCGTATTTTGGGTGCGAATGGTATTATACATTTTACATTGTATTCGACCCGACCCGCTTGCTTGAAACTTGTTTGATTCATATTTATGAATCACCCTGACTTGTTATGTAGACTTGTGCATTTTCAACTTTATCGCATACTGGCATTTTACCTGGTATGGCATCTTTTACCATATAACATTTTAAGTCACGTAAAATATTTTAAAAATACATTTCATAGCCTGCATGATACCCCTAACCCCGTGGTAGCATCCACGCATCTTGTTCTCGTCCCGTTCAGTGAAACGGACGTGTTTGGATGGCTACGCGCACGTACGTGCATCCGTTCTTGGGGGTATGCTTTTTCGTTACCTGAGCATTCATTTTGAATTTTGAAAGTCGCATATATTTTTCATATTTTAAATCTAAATTTTAGACCCGACCCGGGCGTGTTTTGGAGTAAATTTGTATTTGCCAAAATCTCAAAACGTACTAATATTATATTAATATTTTATTCTAACTATAAATATAAGTTTATTTTTTATACGATTCTTTAAACCAAAATATATTTCTATATATTTTTTTAAAACCAATCCAAATCTTCTGCTCTCTCTCTCTCTCCCTGCACACATATATATGTATAATTAATCTTTTATTTTATTTTATTCAAAAAAAAACCCATACTCACGTACTCTCTCTCTCTTCCTTCTCATCTTCTCCTTTCTTTCTTCGTCACCGCCTCGCGTGAACCCTAACCCACGCTTACCCTCGCCATCACCGTCGCCGTCGCCACCCTCACCTTCATCCTCTCACCACCTTTGCCCTCGTCATCATCACCTCTCTCCATCACAACCCCCGACGAACACGACGACCCAAGAAACCGACGCTGCAAACCCTCACCAGTGCCTTCGCCGCCGGAGCTCCGACCTCATCATCGCCGTCGACCTCCACACCCTCGTCACCGCCTCCATCTCCTCCTCTCCTTCCTCCTTTCCCTGCAAGAACCCTAGCTTTTCCCTCGCATGAAACCCTAGCAGCCCCGACCTCGCCTGCACACACCGCCTCACCGCCGGCGACCACATCGTCGTCACCTCACCTCACCACCACCTCTCTCATCTCCTCCCCCTGCAGGCCTACGACCCCTGCACTGAACCCCAAGAACCCAGGAAACCCCACTGCACACCCACTGCCTCGCCGGCAAACCCCATCGCCGGTGACCCACTACCTCGTCTTCACCCCTCGCCTCTACCTCCTCTGTCCTCAGAAGCCAAAGCCAAACCACAACCCCTTTTTCTCCTTCTTCCTCTTCTTTCTTATTCTTTTCTTCTCCTTCTCTTTCTTGATCCGTATTTCCCGACGATCGCCGGAGCCCCGACCCCGTCGCCTCCGCGACTTGTTGTCACCATCTCTTTCCTTTCCTCTGTCCCAAACCCCAGAGCACCAAATCCCAGCTTCTTCTTCTTCTTTTTCTTCTTTTCTCCTTCGTCTTCTTTTCGTGATTTCTTGGATTCACGTGTTTCCGATCACCGCTGGAGCCGTGCTCGCCGCCGCTGATCTGGGAGATCCAGTGGACGTTCCTTACCTACGCGGTTACATTCTTGCATTGCCTGGTTCTGTCCTGTATTTTGTGCGCACAAAGTGTTTGACGTAATGCCCCAATGGAGATTTTCCGTCGTTTTCTCCCGCGTGCCGTGCTTCTGTGGATCCCCGAGGCAAGTTTATCTTGCTACATGCTACATTACATTTTATGCATCTATTTTAATGAATATAATATTTGAATTTCAAACTGTGCATCCAAAGTACTTGTTTCACAGTGTTACAATGACCGTATGCATCCATTCTTATCATTTCATATCTAACATATGCAAACATATCTTGTCACATATCATACTATAGTATACCGCATCAAATTGAATATAACCATTCACGTTGTTTAATTGAACATCGTGCATTAACTAGTTTATCATTTAAAGGTTATATGATATCCATCCGCATCCATATCGAATAGAATACATATAGCTGCATTCACGGATATCATTAATAACCCAATATTGTTGTTTTAATACCCCATGTTTAATAAAGTGTAATCTAATTAGTTTTAAAACTATTAAACGTAACCCTAATCGATAGTGTGCATCCATGTCGTTGTCTTTCTATCTACGTGCATACCATTCATGCTAGTTCATTTCTTTAGTACTCGATACTTGTTTTTGTGTACCCACACTTACTATAGTTTGATTATGAGCACCCACGTGACAATTGTGCACCCCCTGACATGACTTGATACATTACTACTTGATACGACTGGATACCGTGAACTTCTTGACATGATTGGATTTGTATACACTACCTGACTTGACCTGATGTACCACAGCTTGACCTGTTACCTGATCTTGATACTAATGCCGACAATCTTGACTGTTGTCCCTACAGACATTTCCTGTTGTCTATCCAAACAAACCTGTACCTGCTTGATCCTGTGTTGGCATTAGCTCCATATTTATTAATACCTGACTTGAACATATAACTTGGGGGTATGGGGAAATCAATGATGAAACCTGACTTGTAACTCGACAGTTCGATACCTTTACTGATCAGTCTTACGGGCTAAGCCAGCCCCGGGGTGATGCTGTTGACATCACTTGTCATTACCTACTACCCTTTACTGCCTTGCGGCACGTCTCGGATTCAGCCCGAGAGTCTTAGACCGTGATCCCGGGCACGCACGGGATACTATTGAGTTACATCGATGATTCATCAAATTGATTTCAAAGACTTGAGAGTAGTTAACACAGTAGACCAGTTTAGATTACTCACTGCACACTACCCTTCACTGTCCTTATTTATATTGTTGTTTTATCTGTTTTACCGTTCATGCTCATACCTGCATGTCTTGCTACCCCTGTTTATATTATTGCTTGATATTATGACGCACTGACGTCTGGGTTTTGCATGTCCCAGATCCTCTACCTTTGTCGCAGGCTGATCAGGAGTACTTCCGCCGTTAGGCCGAGCAGTAAGGATCCAGTTGGTATCCAGTTTTACTTTCCAGGTGTTTTGTTTATTGGATCTTTTTCTTCCGCATATTATATTATTTCTTGACTCATTTACTCTGGCTCATGGACATGTACTAGATAGTTTAGTTTACTTTCCTGTTCTTGATATCTCTACAGCCGTAATGTGACTGTGGAGGGATGTTTCCTATCCACAGGTAGTATGGTTGGCTCTGTCACGTGCCTATCTTAGTGTACTCTGGGAAGCGGGGCGTGACACCTTTTGAACTCTCTCTTTTGCCGCTTTGGAAATTTTCAAACCTAGTATTGAAGTTCTCAAATTGCTCTCTCAAATATGTTATTATATACTCGTGGGATTCGCGGGTCTCTCTTCTCATATCATCCATGTTCTCGGCCAATGTTTCTTGATGAGCCCTCACATACCTCACTTCTCGATTTAAAGCATCAAAATGATCATAGATGCCGGTGAAGTTGGGATCGTATTGCGGTTGATCCATACCTCTTTTCGCAGCTGCTTCTCCTTCCACTTTTTCTTCAGCTATACCCTATTTGTCGTACGCTCGGCCGCGGTTATCATTAGATTGATGGTTCTCACATCTAACGAGGCATCCATAGATCCCAATTGTTGATCTTCCAACGATACTTTGAAGTGCTTGAAGATACAGATGAAGATCATACCATATGGTAAAGTTTTGGTGGGGCCGAAGTTTGCGGTTGAAGCGATAACTTCCAAGATGAGATTTGGGAGATTCACTTTGACCTTATGCATGACAAGAAATGTCACTAACTTGTGGCACCCCCTAAAAGCGCTTCGATCACTAGGTTTGTAAAGAAGAACTTTCCCAAGTGTGTTGCCTACGACTTTTGCCTCGAATTTCATAGTGGTAGTGGAGTAGTCATGGAAGGGAACGATCAAGGAAATTTGAAGCACTCACCGCATTCCATCCATCGGTGCAATAGGGAAAAATCTCAAGAGTGTAGGGATGGACAATAGCACCATTAGCCGGAACACCGAGGAGTTTGCTAAGTAAACCCTCATCCACAACCATTTCTTTCCGAGAATGAACGAATTAATCACAGGTCCATTGGTCCTTGAAATGGTGAGGTTGGCGAAAAAATATCTCACAAGATTTGGGTAAAACGCCTCATCAATCACAACATAGTTATTCCATCCTTGAAAATTAAATAACTTGAGATGATATTGACTATAATTAGAGAGATGAATTCCAGAACCCGAGATTACTTTTTGAGCTCTATTTCTATGGAATAATACTTCACCGGATGCACCGAGAAAGAGGCGTTGATCAAAACTTGCACTTTGGGACGATCCTTCTCCCTTATGTCTCTTCTTTCCAATATCTCCTTGGGTAGCATGCTTGGAAGCCATTGATGTAGGGTAAGGCTTTGAGAGAGGGAGAGAGGTGAAACTAGGGTTTTGATTGGAGAGGGAAATTTTCGATTTTGATGGGAAACTCCTTGAGGAATCGGTGGTGGAGGGCTAGGATTCTTGGTTAGGGTTTTTAGAGAGGAGGCGCGGATGTGAGAAAGAATGAAAGAGAGAGAAAATCTTTTAAAAAAAACATATATATAAACCCATACAACCCTAGGTTAGACGTTTGTCTAAGTCATGTTCAGACGTTTGTCGAAAACAGACGTCTGAACAAGACTTGATCAAACATCTGAACTAGTTTAAATCGGTCCAGAAAATTAGTTTTTGAAGAAAGTTTTGTTTTCGAAATTGATTAAAAAAGACGCTAATGTTCTAGAAAAACTTATAAAAAATCATAAAAGGAATTGAACATAGGTAAAGGAGAAAATAAGAGTGGAGGAGATAATAAAGAAACAAACAAATATCTTGAAAGCCCAAACAAGAGAGTTATTCCGGTGTTTATGAACCAAAACAAGAGATACAAAAAAAATATGTAAAGAGAATTCATTGATGAAAAAGAGACAAGCAATGATAGGCAATTGAAATGTAAACACATGATTGTTACCCCACAAAATGATGAGCCAAGCAAGTTTCTCCTTTTGTTGTGCTCTTGCTCATCCCCGCATCGATTTTCTAAGTCAAAGTTTTGTCCACACCTACAAAATAAGGTATGAAAGCGGATTTTGGTATCCAAGTCTTGTTGGATCCAATAAAGTTAGTTCTTGGAACTTACATCATATTCGTGTTGGATAAATTAATTCCTTTTAAGGGACACGAATAGAAAAAGTGATCAAAATCACCACAATAGTGACATGAGTGAGTTTGTGCGTGCAATGGGTTAGATGTGTCACTAAATTCATGAGATGAAGTAGAGTTATGATGTGTGTGTTTTTCAAAAGTTTTTCTTGTGCTAAAAAGATATAGATATGCATGTGTATGAGTATATGATTTAGCATGAGAAGTGTTCTTGGTAACACGGGTAGAGGGGTTTTTGAGAGTACGACCTTTTGAAATCAATACGCTTTTTATTCAAACATTCTTCTTGCATGCTAAGTTTTAAATCAACAATATCCTTTTGTTTTGAAGTCTTAGCATGAACCTCACTTAAAACCAAATTATTTTCTTTGAAAGAAACATTTTTTAAGATCAATTTTTCATTTTCTTGCTTGAGAGAAGAAACATTAAAAGCAAGGGAATCACACAAATCAACTTCTTGATTAAAATTCAAGATCATGTCATCAGTTTCCTTTTTCAACAACTCATGTGATAAAACCAAATCTTCATTTTCCTTTTTCAAAGCATCGATGATATCGTTTTGTGAAGCAAGCTTTGAAATCAATTCCTTGTTTCCAAAACCAAATTTTCAAGAGATGCAACATGAGAATCATGAGTGCTAGATAAAGCATTATATTTAGCAATGAAATGAACATTCAAGAATTCCGAGGTTTCACAACATAAAGTCAATTCAGAAAACTTCATTCTCAAGAATTCTATTTTTAGATGCAACCAACTCATACCTATCATGAAGATTTTGGAATGCATAAAATAACTGATCATGAGTAGGTTTGCGGAAATCATAAGATGAGATACTTACAACCTCATGATCATCATTTTCTTTTACCGGCTCTACAGAGTTTGATGAACTTGTTTGATGTGATGTTGATTGAGCTTCATCCAAGATCGCAATGGGTGTCGTTCTCTCGGTATTCTCTTCATTATTGCAAATGGCTTGCTCTCCACAAATGTTCTCCAAGAAGCACCATAAATCATGAACTGTCTTGCACAAAGAGGCTTTGTTAAGAGCATCAATATATAAAGCACAATGCATATATTTAAGAGCTTTAATGTTCGAAACAAAGAAATCTTTTTCACGTGTACTCCATATGGATTTGCTTGTAGTAGGTATAGAGTACTCATGATCAACAACTAACCATATATTCCTACCAAATGACATAAGAAAGCATTGCATTTTTAGTTTCCAAATATCGAATCTCTTGCCATCGAAATGAGGAGAATCAAACAAAGAGTCGCTTTCGATAAAAGAGCAAATTTGTGAAGAAGAAGCCATTAGGATCACTCAAGAATGTAAAACCTATAAAAGTATCAGAACCATGCTCTGATACCAATTGAAAGTTGTCCTAGGGGGTGAATAGGCCAAGGTTACCGATATGCTCAAATTAAAAAAACTACAAACTACACTTGCCAATCAAACACAATTTCAAAACTTAAGCAAAGGATATCAATAAGGATAAGCGGCTAAGCAATCTACAATTGTAAACTCATGAACATATAGCAAGCTATAGATATAGCAATCAAGTAAGTAAAGAGCATATAGAGCAAAAAGTGTTAAGCATGCAATTTCTATTTAAGCAATTGAAATCTAAAGCAAGAGAAAGAAATAGCAAATGCAAACACGAGTCGTTTAGAGAGGTTCGAAAGATCCTCTAGCATTCTTTCTTTAGGCGCACGAGTCTATTCCACTAAAACACGTCTCCACCGAGACAACACGTTGCTCGACACACGAGCAACACTTCTATCTATAGTCTTGCACTCCTTTCTTACCGATGCACTCTTGCACTCAAGAATCCTCACACAAAAAATGAAATACAATTCTCACTATTCTCTCTTACAAATGCACCCTTGCATTCAAGGATTCTCACATAAAGACAAGAAGAGGATTTACAACAAAGCACAATACTCTCAAAGGAGTTTCACTTAAAGCTTCAAAACTAATACTCAATGAGTATGGATTAATCAAATTAAGCGCTTTGATGTTTTTGAGCGTGTGAGAGAAAAGATAATCAAAATCAAGATTTCTCTCTCACAAGAGATGAGAAAAAGGCTTTGAAATATTTCAGAATAATATCGCAAGTCTTGGCTGTTCAAAACCTAAAGAAAATCTCAATAAATACCACTCAAGAAAAATTAGCCATTACAAGTCAAATCAGTCAAAAAGAGCCATTATCAGACATCTGAGGTTCATTCAGATAGATTTCTGAAGAAGGATCTGTTGGATATAGTGCCATCAAGACAATTATTGTGATCGCAAGTAGGCGATTATGATAATTGAGGGAGGTCCTATACAGGTATAATAGTCTTACTCGAGATGATAGTATGCTATCTTGTTTGTCATCATCATTGATGAAGCCCGTAGGATTGTTGCTTGACAACCAGCATTATGATGGTGATTATATGTGTGTGAGCTGGGTTGTCCATAAGCACATCCTTAAATGTCCCTAGTCGTGGGAGTATCGAGACAGGGCATCGATATTCCAGAGTACACTAGTGTATACGTTTCTAGACCCCGACGAGGGGCGGTGGCCGGTCTCACAAGCCATTGGTGTTGTGTTACCTAAGATAGTATACAGGTATTCACTGGAGGTGAGTACACTGGACGGACTCACCGAGAACTTCTAGATGGTATTATATTTATCGTCAGATGGAAGTTCTTAAGTGGCATGAGTCCAGGTTAGTCACTTGACCTGAAGTCGTCATTTGTCGTGTGAGTTCCTACTGTACTTTGATTACTACCCTACTACGGCTCAAAGGAGTCGTGCAAACATATTTTAGTTGGGTACAGTCCCGAGCCACATGGAGGCAATGGTTGATTGTCAGGGATTCGTCTCTCCTGGTATTAGGAGTCGATGTCGCGCTGTGTTCAGTTGGCTATCACCAGAAATCCGTGACCACGGTGGATGGGATTTATTGATAGTTGATCAGTAGTATCTCTGTTGGTGATAAGCTTGACTCAGACATGACTTATCGGGTTAGTAAGGGTCTGACGTTATCCACCCCTAGACCCGATATGCGATACTCTTTGATGAAGAGATCGGACTGTACGGAGATTGCCACATTCAGGCTCAGTAGGGTAAGGACGTACTTGATTGTCGACCCCCCTTTCGACAAGTACCTGGGTAGCCGTTACATACAGCTAGTGCCGCTGACGTGCTTGTGGTTAAACCTAATGTCAGTGTATTGTCGAGTCTTTAAAGTCCCGCACAGAGGTTTTCCCCAGTTCAGGCGATAGATGTAGGAGCCGTACGTTGGTACGTGCAGGGGTCCAATTAAATACGTGTACGGGATACACAGACTTTAATCAGGCGGTTGATAATACTAGCCGGCTTAGGGTTAAGCCGGATTATTAAACCGGGTTTTGATTTAATAATATATATATGCATTTTGATACATATATTTTATTATTATTGTTCACTATTCATTTTCTCTCTTTGGTGCTATCCGTATTTTTATACGGATACGCATATATGTAGCGATACATATATCGGGTGAAGTATTCCGTATTTATACGGGAATGCTTCTAAAAGAAAGACACCTCATATTTATTTTTCTATTTAGAAAAATAAAAGGAAATGAGGTGTAAAGTGAGGAGACAAGAAGCATGGTTATGAATATGTAGGAAAGCATGGCTTGGGTTTTTATATTGATAAAATGATTTAGATGCATTATTGCACCATGGTTAGATTTTATAGTAGTCATTCTTTTCAACATGAGAGATGGAATTTTCATTACACACTTGAAGATTCTTTTCCTCACTTGCTTGATGAGCTTAATGCTTCATGGTTGCAAGTGTTAGCAACCATCATCCTCACCTCTTCTCCTTCTTCTTTCTCTTGCTCACTTGAGCTTGAGAAAAAGAGAATTTTTTAGTGAAATATTCCTACATCATCGACCATCCACACCTAGCAAGTTTGGACCATCGGTTAGAGCTCTTCCGGTTACTTTCGGGTGGATCGTTTTCGGCGAGAGTGGTCGATTTTCAAGCCCGTTCTCGGCGTCTACGAGTTTGGAGGGGTCTTCCACAATTGTGTGGACATATGACAAAGGTTGTAGTTTCTCAACCCTTGCATTTCTAATTAGCTAGTTTAGGTTTTTGGATCGTATCTTAGGTTTTACGGGTGTTTGGTGCTCGTGTAAATTTTTGTTTTCGCTTCCGCCTCGGCCGCAGCCTCCGCGGCGCGGGCACTGAACCCCAATATGGTATCAGAGCGACTCCATAAACCTTAACTAGCTAGTTTGCATTGGTTTAGAGTTTCGATCGACGGAATTTTCCGATTCGCATTTCCATTTCGTCGCTTGCTGTTCGAATTTTAAAGTTGTTCCAAAAATTGTTTAGATTGTCTTAAAATTATGTACAGGCAATAATAGAGGCCAGAAAAAAATTTGGACACATGAGCCTAAAACTCGACCGCGGAACCGCCACCTTAATTTCCATTTGGTCACGGTTCCACGGTCAAATTTTGGCCGTTGTGCCCCAAATTTTTTCTGGTGCTTTAGGTTATGAAAATGTGATTTTTGGAATATTTGGTTTTGGCCTAGATTTGTTTGAGTACTGGTTTGTACTTAGGGCCAATGCGGAAAGTTTTAATCGATCAAAATTTTGAATTCGTGGTTTTCAATGCAGTTGTTAGTTTCCGCGATCGTGAATATCATAGCACGGTATAATCCGACTGGTTGCTATATGGACAATCAGATGGGTTTACGAACATGATATTTGCGTTGATGTTCTGTATTGCACTGATATTATGGATGGATTGTCGTGATGGATAGCCTTGTGAGCAATGCTAGATGTACAGTTCAAATTCATTTGTATATTCATTATTGCGGGGCGAGCGTCCGACATGTGGCCTGCCATTTCTGCCAGTTTGTATATTCTTTTATTGGGGCACGACCGGGTTGAGGTTGATATCACCGTTGTATATATATTTTCTTTTTTGTACTAGGATTACCCCACGGAGGAGTGCTCGAATAGCTGGGTTCTAGAGAGCAACGGGCCCGCATCTCATGGCGTTGATACTGGGGGGCCTTACTCTAGAATTGGCGGGCTATTCATCGCACTCGTAGGGGGTATAGGTTGACCCATATAGGGGTGCTCAAGTTACCGGATTCGGTGAAGTGCTGGATGGCCCATCCGCTTTGTTGATTGGGGTTGTCTCACTTCCGGGATTGGTGGGTAACTTGCCGCACTCGTAGGGGTCTAGGTTCTTCATTGCAATGGCTATCCACACGATCGGGAAACGTCTTGTCTCATTTATGGCTCAAATGAAACGCGGGGATCCTAGATTATCTGCTATTCTATATTGTTGTTCGCATGCTTGTGATGATTTTCATATGCCTGTGATGACTATTATCTGCCTGCAATGTTGATATATATTATATATAATATTTAGTAGATGCTTCTATATGTTTTGCATCCGCGCTAGTCCTGCCCCCACTCTGCCGTTAGTTAAGTAACTTAACAGTGCATGACGGGGCCCCGTGGTGAATGCGGATGGCATATAAATAGCATGTTATTTTGGTTTTTTATTTTGTGGCTTGGAAACTTAAAATGATGGGAACGCATTATCTGAATAATGCAAGGAAAATAAACCTAAATGATGTTGTTGGAACCAATTTTAAAACTACTCATTTTTCTTCAAAACTCATAATCATATTCTTTTGCTTTGCATAGAGGTATTCGGTTAGGAATATCCCGCACTTCATTCTATAAGGAAAGAGCCTTGATCCCTTCACCTAGAGTTCGCTCTTAAGAAAAGTTTATGTTACTAGTTTTAAAAATCGGAGCTTAAGCCACTCCATTTCAATGCCACTCGAGTTCCTTCAACAATATCAAGTTCATTACGTTAAAGGTTTTTCGCCAAAAACTAGCCGTAGCCTTCCGTCATTTCAGACAGGTAGCGCATAGTATTCATGCTATGTTTGTCGGCCTTTGTCAAGGCATAGTGTATGGTAGCTATGTGTTACTTTTCTGCAGCATAGAGATGCATTAATCTATGACAGTCGTACAGCCTTGTCGACCTTCGTCAAGGGAGAGTACGGGTGGGTTTAGATTAATTAGGACAATGACGAGCAGAACTTGACTTGCGACTTATAATTTTTTGGCCTTCGTCAAGGCCATAAGACGCTTGGGGTAAAAACCATATCGGGAGTTTCAAACATATGGGAAACTTGCTAGGCATGCACATGCCTTCTGGAGTATGGTGACTTGAATGGATTCCGTCAGCTTATCACATGATGATAGTTGGGTCTCGATTCCCACCTATGAGTATGTATTACTCATCGGGAGATTTTTCACTTCATAATTAGCCGAACTATTAGGTGTCTAGAAAGTGTTAACCTTTGCAGAACATAGTTATTAATTGGGTCCGTGCAAAAACACGGGGGACCTCCCACGGAGTACCAACACTGGCCTGGTTGAATGGTTAGCGAACTTGTAAAGTGTAAATGATCCCGACTAGTTCTCTTTTTAGGGTTTGAAGGAGAATTCGAAGAAACAGTGGGAGCCATCCTGATTAGATAAAGTGAAAACCAATTTAATTTTGATAGAGTGCATGCTGAGTATTTCTTTTCTCTCTCTGTGGTACAGCGACCCATGACTTACCTTAAAAACTCATGAATCAAGTTAACCAAACCTTCTTACATCCTTTGGCTTTGGCTTATCTTGATTCGCGACAAACTCGCATATATCCTGCCACTCCTAATTTACCCTTTGCATTTCTTCAGAACACTTTGTATCACTACGATGGTCCATATCGCTTGGAACGGCCATCATATAGTTACATACGAACTCGAAAAAGTTACTTCAGTCGAGAATGATCACAGGTTCTGGAGAAATTGAATAGGAATTATTCGGTTTTCTCTTCCCTTTACCTTCTTTCAGCTTGTGAAAGCTCCTTGTATTAGGAGAGTACACCTATTACGCTTATTGGATAGTCTTATTCTAAACCTTAGGCTGATGACGAAAGAAAGGGAATGAAGAAAATCAATTAGCCTAAGTGCGGTGTACAAAAAATAATATATAGAGACATATAAAGGGATTGAAGTGAGGGAAAAGAAAATTGCAACTATTGTCATGAATCTGAATAATGGAAAAGGATTACTAAGAATACCTGACCACCTCCTATGAAATATTTTCATATTTCAGAATTTCTGTGTACTTGTAAAAGAGAACTGTTTTCCCAATTGATTCTAACTCCAGAGTATGTATTTACCGGATTTTGATCTCACATTTGTACGGTATTACAGATGTTGTGTAGGAGTAGAATATTGGGAAATGGGTGATTTGATCCTCAATATCGGAATTCGTTGCAATTGGTGATATTGGATTAAATTTTCTGGCTTTGCTTAACGGCAAAATGTTTGGTTTCGAATAACCGTTGTTGTGCACCAAATTTTAAAATGAAATATTTGTACTTTTGCTTTATAAAGTGAGGTATACATTTTGAAAATTGTGTTCTAAACACTTACCTTTATCAGTTCAGGATAAGGTAAGGTGCATTAAATAACGGTGTAAGACATTCTCGACCAAAATACAGTTTTCAATTTACAAAACACAGAATTTGAGTTAATATACTCTTGGGAATTATACATGAAAATGTGTGTTGTCCAGTGTCCTTCGGGACAAGGGGTTGGTACTCTTACTTTATTCAGGTTTACCTATGAGTTGTCTGGTTTTAGACACGCATTTATTGTAATGCAAGGTCCAAAGATTTTGAGAAGTTTATAAGTATAATAATAAATTAGAGAACCATACGTTGGAAGTATCAGGATTCTTCGAGGTGATCGAAGATGTAGATACTTATGCTAAGTATTCTATCATAGTATTGAGAACTTGATTCTCTTACAGGTTGCTCATCCGTGAGTTCGCTTCTTGATGAGTAATACTGTATGTGATATGCAATGGAAACAGTTGCATGACATTTGAATCTGGTTCCATCTAAATTAGTGCCTTGATTTTATTTGGACATAGAATGGTTAAATATCTTGAGGATGTTAAGATATGGAGTTATCCGGTTTCTGTTTAAAAGCAGAATTCCGACAAACTCAAGGCACGCTTCGGTAATGGCGGTTTGTGGATTATCCCAAGCATTCGCTAGGATTTTGTTTTTCGACCATTTTCAAGATCAATAGTTACACTGTTCTTGACTCGCCACCTTTTTATGAAAGGAATCTTTTTGCGAAAGAAATTAGTTAGAGTATGGTAGAATTGGAAGTGATTCCAGAACCACAAACGGTTACCGAAAATTTAATAGAACCTAAGGATTCAATTGGACTTGACAAACTATTAGCCACTCCGCAGATTTTAGTAGGTGACCTCAGACGCTCGAGAGATACTTCGATTTTTCTCGTAGACGGTGACATGGAGGTCAGCATCATGGTGATGATGGCCCTACTAGTTATCAGCAAGTCATAGGAAGTGGTAACTTCCAGATGACCATATACTTCATATCCAAGATGGACTCCACAAACTTCAGCAAATCATGGATTTTACATTTTGCTGGGTGCTCCTGAAGGGGTAAAACCCATTAGGAGTAAGTAGATCTTTCGAGATCTGTACAGGTGGAAAGATACTAACCTAATAAGGTTAGACATGGTGTAAAGAGTTTTCATCAAATACCCGTTGTGGATTGTGATGAGACTTTTACTTCAATATCTATGCTGAAGCTCATACGGATATGGCTTGGCATTGCTAATCCCCCTACTTGTTATTAGCAGGTCATAAGAAGTGGTAACTTCCAGGTGACCAGATATATCATATCCAAGATGGACTTTACGCACTTCAGCAAGTCATGGATTTTGGACTTTGCTGTGTGCTCCTGAAGGGGTAAAACCCATTAGGAGCAAGTAGATCTTTCGAGATCTGTGCAGGTGGAAAGATACTAACCTAATAAGGCTAGACTTGTTGTAAACAGTTTTCATCAAATACCCATTGTGGATTGTGATGTGACTTTTACTTAGTGTCTATACTGAAGTCTATATAGATATGACTTGGCGCTGATGCTATTCTTGGCTATGATATCTGGCAGATGGATGACTATAATGTCATTCCAAATGGGAATTTAGAAGTGCATGTGTATATGACTCTGCCAGAGGGTTATCGTATCCAGTGGGAGCAGCAGAAGGTGTGCAAGTTGCTTTTGTCTATTCGTAGACTGAAGAATGGATAGCGGAGACAGATTATCTGTTTTGATATAACAGTCAAGATGATTGACTTCATCAAAATAAAATATGGACCTTGTAATAAGGATATAGGGAGTATTGTCTGGGATTTGGATGACATACTCCAGATAGGAAGTGTTCCTATACTACAATCGGTCAAACTTTGGTTGTCACATAGTGTTTTCTCTATATTGGATATGGATAATATATCAGGAATTCTGGTGACTAGATCCATATTTGGGAAGTTTCCCAAATCATGTACTTAGACAACATTCTAAAAGTATTTTAGAATGGACGACTCCTGGCGTGGTAGTGTGCCCGCAGGTGATGGAGAAGAGATGTCTTCTAGACTGATGAGTAGAGAGACAGGAATGAATGAAATATCATTTGCTTAGGCAATTGAGTCAATCATGCAATGTCTTGTACAAAACCAGATGGATAATATATCAGGGATTCTGGTTTTAGATCTAGATTTGGGAAGTTTCCCAATCAGGTACTTGGACAACATTCTAAAAGTATTTTAGAATGGACGACTCCTGGCATGGTGGTGTGCCCGCAGGTGATGGAGTCACCCTCTCCTAAAAGGATGTTTTCTAGTCTGGTGAGGAGAGGGACTGGCATGAATGACATATCATTTGCTTAGGCAATTGAATCAATCATGCAATGACTTGTACAATACCAGATATTGCTTTTGCACTAGTTGGAATAAGCATATATTAATTCAATCATCGAGAAACAAAGGGAAGCAGTAAAGAAAATAAGTGGATGTTCTTGGTATAAGATAATGGCAGCCTCATCTGGGAGGCAGTTATCAGTTCAGGCTTCCAAGGTGACCTAGTTGACAAAGATGCTGTCAGAGTTTTTGATTTTAGCCTCTTCTGAGGATCGGTATGTTGGATAGTGTTCCAATAGGGATACTGAGGTAATCATGGTGCAGGATACTGGTTATAACTCAATAGAGGATACAGCCCAAGAAGTTTGTTGGATAGAGTTGTTCATTTATGAACTTGGTCCCATCAAGTATCCAGAAAAATTCTTGAGACGGGGTATCGCTCAGTTTGGGAGATTGTTCATCTCCACAAAGTTAAGATATAGAGAGATGAAGTTGGAGTATTGTAGCGGATCCACTCACTGAGGTTACTTCTCGAACAAATTAAGTTTCACAAACATAGTTTGTGAAACTTATTAGTAGAAAAGTTGGGTATTCGGTAGCACACGAGCTGTGGGTACGCGATACCGCAATAATTGGCTTTAAGTGCAAGTGAAAGATTGTTGGATATAATGGCCTCAAGGCAATTATTGTGATCACAAGTAGGCGATTATGATAGTTGAGGGAGGACCTATACAAGTATAACAGTCTTGCTCGAGATGATAGTATACTATCTGGTTTTTCTTCATCATTGATGAAGCCCGTAAGATTGTTGCTTGGCAACCAGTATTATGATGGCGATCATATATGTGGGAACTAGGTTGTCTATAAGCATATCCTTAAATTTCTCTAGTCGTAGGAGTATCGAGACTGAGCATCGATATTCCGGAGTAGACTTGTGTATACGTTTCTAAACCTCAACGTGGGGCGGTGGCCGGTCTTACAAGCCATTGGTGTTGTGTCACCTAAAATAGTATACAGGTGCTCACTGGAGGTGAGTACACTGGATGGACTCGCCGAGAACTTCTAGATGGTATTATATCTATTGTCAGATGGAAGTTCTTAGGTGACATGAGTACATGTTAGTCCTTTGACCTGAAGTCGTCATTTGTCTCGTATGAGTTCCCACTGTACTTTGATTACTGCCCTACCACATCTCAAAGGAGTCGTGCAAACAAGTTTTAGTTCGGTACAATACCGAGCCATATGGAGGCAGTGGTCGACTGTCAGGGATTCGTCTATCCTGATATTAGGAGTCGATGTCGCGCTGTGTTCAGTTGGCTATCACAAAAAATCCGTGGCCACGGTGGATGAGATTTACTGATAGTTGATCAGTAGAATCTCTGTTGGTGATGAGCTTGACTCAGACATGACTTATCGGGTTAGTAGGGGTTTGACGTTATCCACACCCTAGACCCGATATGCGATACTCTTTGACGAAGAGATCAGACTGTACGGAGATTTTCATATTCAGGCTTAGTAGGGTAAGGACGTACTTGATTGTCGACCCCCTTTCGACAAGTACCTGGGTAGCCGTTACGTACAGTTAGTGCCGCTGACGTGTTTGTGTTTAAGCCACTGCCAACGTATTTTCGAGTCTTTAGAGTCCCACACAGAGGGTTTTCCCAGTTCAGGCGATAGATGTAGGAGCCGTACTTTGGTACGTGCAAGGGTCCGATTAAATACGTGTACGGGATACACGGACTTTAATCAGGCGGTTGATAATGCTAGCCGGCTTAGAATTAAACCAGATTATTAAATCGGGTTTTGATTTAATAATAGATATGTATTTTGATATATATATTTTAGTATTATTGTTCATTATTCATTTTCTCTCTTTGGTGCTATCCGTATTTTTATACGGATACCTGTATATGTAGCGATACATATACCGGGTGAAGTATTCCGTATTTATACGGAAATGCTTCTAGAAGAAGGACACCTCATATTTATTTTTCTATTTAGAAAAATAAAAGGAAATTGGGTGTAAAGTGAGGAGACAAGAAGCTTGGTTATGAATATGTAGGAAAGCATGGCTTAGGTTTTTATATTGATAAAATGATTTGGATGCATTATTGCACCATGGTTAGATTTTATAGTAGCCATTCTTTTCAACATGAGAGATGGAATTTTCATTACACACTTGAAGATTCTTTTCCTCGCTTGCATGTTGAGCTTCATGCTTCATGGTTGCAAGTGTTAGCAACCATCATCCTCACCTCTTCTCCTCCTTCTTCCTCTTGCTCACTTGAGCTTGAGAAAAAGAGAATTTTTTTAGTGAAATATTCCTACATCATCGACCATCCACACCTATCAAGTTTGGATCATTGGTTAGAGCTCTTCCCGTTTCGGGTGGATCGTCTTCGGCGAGAGTGGTCGATATTCAAGACCGTTTCCGGCGTCTACGAGTTTGGAGGGGTCTTCCACAATTGGGTGGATACGCGACAAAGGTTGTGGTTTCTGAACCCTTGCATTTCTAGTTAGCTACTTTAGGTTTTTGGATCGTATCTTAGGTTTTATGGGTGTTTGGTGCTCTTGTAAATTTTTGTTTTCGCTTCCGTCTCGGCCGCGGCCTCCGCGGCGTAGGCACTGAACCCCAACAGGATCAACAATGGCTATAAAATAGCTTCAGACATTTGTTTGGATAAGTTTTAGACGTTTGTCGATAGTTTTTGATAGAAGACAAGAAACACAGAAATCAACCAGACGTCTGAAGAGAGAGACTCTAACGCCTGAAAAAGAAATATTTCCAAATAATTTTGAGCTTCAGACGTTTGTCTTAAATAGCTTCAAACGTTTGCCTTGGTTTTCAAAATATGACCAATGAAAGTACAGAGAACAAATAGACATTTGAAGAACAAGTGATACACGTCAGGAGAAGAAAAGATTTTCAAAGTATTTAACCTTCGGACGTTTGTACTAAATAAGTTCAGACGTTTGTTCCTACAAAAAAATTTAACGCCATAAAAACACAGAGAACAACCAGACGTCTAAAGAAGATTTGACAGACGTTTGTTATGTAAAAAGTTTTAAACCAATGAAAATACAGAGAACAAACAAATGTCTCAAGAAGCGTTGGTAGACATTTGTTCTGTCAAAAGTTTTAAACAATGAAAGCCCAGAGAACAACCGGACATTTGTTTTGAAGTAAGAAATTGATATTGTAAAACTTGTGCATGTTTTGAAAAACAGGATCGACGTCTGAAGCACAATGTTACACTACACGTTTGAAGAAGGATTTTTCAGACAAATTTGAATTTGGTTTTGAAAAAGATTTTAAACGAAAACCAACGCAAGTTTTCACTAAGAGTTTCACAAATAATACGAAGAGTGTGTGCAAGAGTTTAATGTGATGTTTTCCATAGTCATGAGTACTCACATTGATTTCCTATGTCGATATCGTTGTTTTTCCAAATCTTGAATTTTCCGATATCTCGACACGAGCTCTTGAATCTTCGATTTCTTGAATTTTTTGAATTCTTTTGAACCTAGACTTTTGGCTCCTTACCTTCTTGAGCTCGAATGTGATCATTGAGAAGCATTAGTCCATTATTCTTCAAGCTCTAATAAATTTGCCGTTTTAGCTCAATTTCCTCCATTCTCCATCTAAAACTTGTCCTAATCTATTCCTGCAAATCCAATCTCACACGAACAAGTTCATATACAGTGTTATATAAAATATGCAAAATAAATAAACACATGTATAAAGATATCTATCAATATTCATAACATCATCAAAACTAAACAATTGGATTATGTAAATCCATAAGTCATCACATGTTGGAAAAATTTGACTGAATTATTACTGATCTTGAAAGCAATGATGATGTGAATTTGGATTCAAACGATGAGCATGGAAGATATTATTTCTTTGGGACGCGTTTAATGAAATCTGGATCCTTTGTACTAGTTTTATCGGCCGTGCATCACCATATCAAAGCCAACTATTCCCTGTGTTCCTATTAATAAACCGGTGTAGGGAACTCGACATCGTGTTTGTTGGCAAGGATCAAATAAATTTGGTCCGCCAATTATTACTGAGAGTTGCCATACATGCTACCTGGTTGGTGATTGGTTACCATCTACCCACAAAAGCAGAACTTTAGTAGTTGCACTTTTGTATCTAATCACTGACATGTTAACTAAGTGGAATCCATGCTGTGGGGTATGAAATCAATTTTTTCTTATACATACTGATAGCTATTGGAGTCGGATTGCGTAAGAGCAAAATTGCGTTTTTTTTTACGGTATTGATAGGGATTTGAGTCGGAAGTAATAGTAAAATTTATGTTTTTTTCTTCCTTTTCTGTCCATTGCTTTAAAATGAAAACTTTATAATTAAACTTCTAGTAGTTTTGTTAAATTATCTTTTTATAAGTCAAGGGGCATTTACCTATGTTTATTAAAAAAAGAAAAAAACTCCATAATAAATACATTAATTCCAATTGATATCTTCCTTAGCTCAATAGTGTAAACAGAAATTTCTTTAGGATGAAACATGCATGATGATTGCTATTGAAACATAACAATGAAGAAAAGAGATTTCAATTGATAAACATCGGTATCTAGCTATGTAAACAGATGCAATGTTGATAGTGGATATGAGTGTTATCATATCCATATTCATTAGTATTGACGGATGCCAATGCAGCTACAAATAGTTATCATGAAAGCAAATTACTATCTATATTTACCAAAAGTCGGATCCAAATATGATCATAAAAGAATATTGAAAAATTATATTCAAATATTATTATTTTTGTCTATTATACAGTAAAACCTCTATACAGTAATATCCTTGGGACCGGGGAAAAATATTACTATAGGGGGGTTATTCTTAAGTAGAGTTTTATATATAAAAGAAATCATGGCGGCAATAAGGCAAGAAGCGCAAGGTGATAATCCGGAAGACGATAGTGTGGAAATAGAAAAG
Organism: Agapanthus africanus; assembly: GCA_030015575.1. Classification (NCBI taxonomy): domain Eukaryota; kingdom Viridiplantae; phylum Streptophyta; class Magnoliopsida; order Asparagales; family Amaryllidaceae; genus Agapanthus; species Agapanthus africanus. Next base: position 371,117,282 of record JASDDO010000010.1, read on the forward strand.
GTGTCATGTCGAGAAGCTTCAAACATGTTGGATAAGTTAGAAATGTTTTGGATTCAACAAGAAGGTGATTGTGGTGACGAGTTACTACGAACTCGCAAGTTAAAGGATATGGTAGTAACTCAAAAAATTAAGTCATTGTCCCAAACAACTTTGAATAAGTACTTTATGTCATCTTAAGTTCAATTGTGTAGTTAAGTAATTTATGTCATCTTAAGTTCAATTGTAATAGCCAAGTAATTTTATGTATTTTTTATATATATAAAAAATTATTTAAAATTTAATGCCAATTTATTACTATATAGAGGTAAATTAGTACAGGCGGGACTTGGAAAAAGTATGGAATATCACACTGTGGAGGTTATTCTTATTTATAACTGGTCCCGAGTCGGGACCGGGACTTTTTATCACTATAGGGAGGTTATTCCTATATAGAGTATTCCTATACGGAGGTTTTACTGTACTTACATTTAAAAGTTGGACACGGATTCAGAATGGATACCATATCTATATTAGATGGCTATTGGTAGATGCGAATACAAAAAGTCATCAAAATGAAAATTACTATCTGTATTTAAGAAAATCAGACACAAATACGGATTCATCTCGGATTATTCGTCCGTCTACAGTCCTACCAATAGTCCTTTTTCATGCGATATGAATACCAATCATCATGAAACAAGCTAAACACATTCCTTTATTGGAAACATCAAGATAGTGTGTATTGTTTTAGAAATATATTTGTAGTTTCCAACGGCTATTATGTGTTCAATGTGCTATGTTTCTTTTCACCATACTGATAGCTAGGTCTAGTGATCAATCAATTCTTCAGCGTGTGCCCTAATAAGATAGATGATATCTAATCAACTCAACTCAAACTCATCTTTCTATTCTAGGTCAAAGCTAGCAGCTCCACCATTGTGGTCACCATCACTCCTTTCCTTATCAAATAATCTCTTCTTTGCTAGTCATTTGAATTGAAAGATGTGGATGGTAATTGACAAATGTGGCTGAATCTTATGATCCTTGAGTAAGAGCCATTCAACAATGGAGGATGCATCAAAACTTTGATAAGCATGCATCTTAACTTTTTGATTGAAAAGATATTGGTATAGAGAAAGTAGTGAAGGTCTTTTCTTGTCGCAACTAGTGGAACAAGGTGGGCCATACTTGGATTGATCGATAGCTATGTAACACAGACACTTCTATAACGCTGTTGCACATGTGTCGGCCATTTTGTGAAACATTTTCGACATGTATAATTTTCCCCCCAAACGCAACCTTATTTTTTTGTCAAATATGTTATCATACACAGCTTGTCAAATCTAGATTTAGCTGAGAATAGAATTTTAGTGCATGTTTTCATTGCAAGATATGAACATTTAAACAATATCATATAATTCATAGGATTTCTTTCCTACGGCTAGCATTTTGAAGGATATATATGGTCTATTTTTATGATAGTGCTTCAGCATAGTGTCTCCATGAGAAATAAGAGCATCAATATTTGTCTTGCAATCCATGAACAAATTTGGTTCCCTAGATAACATCCCTTCATTCTTTAATGCTCACAAAATCTCTAAGATTTCAGTATAATTTTATCTATTAGTGTTTTGCTTAGGTAATATTGGCTCCTAAGTTCTAGCACATTCTTGGTGAAGTGGACTTCATCATGTACACACATAGAAAGTGATAGGGATTATAACCAAAAAAAAAGTGATAGGGAAAAGATACCAAAGCAATGAATAGAAAGAATATGAAATGCTATTTCTTCTTCTTACTTTCACCAACATCAATTTCGCAATTCCTAGAGCTCAAAATTTCCCTTGCCTTCATTCTTTGAAATTCCTTTTGTTAGCCAAATTAATTAAGCTATTTCTCTTCATGTTGGTGCCTTTGAGATTTTGTAATTACATGCAAGTCTCTAATAATTTATACACAACAACAACAACAACAACATCTACTGAGCCTTTCATCCCAAGCACATGGGGTAGGCTACATGAACCAACATGAGAATCACGCCGGGTCGAACACATGAATCCTTTTCCTCCACTCACTCCAATTGAACAATGTTAGGATTTTTAGGTCCCAAACAATTCATAAATCAAACACAGAGAATTTTTTTTCCAACTTCTCTTCTTTTTTCAACTTCAAAGCGAATTAAAAAACTTCTCTTCCTACAAAAACTTCTCTTCAACTCTTCTTTTTCTTCTCTACATAAAATAGCATAATCAATCTATATTTATAGGTCTAAAAATCCTAAATCTATTCCTACTAAAATACCTAATTTAACTAATTTGGACCTTATCAAATCTCCCAAAAATAATCTCTAAACAATTCTTCAAATATCTTCCAAATAAATCTTCATCAAAACAGCCCAGAATTCGGCCTGAGATGGTTTGAGCCGGCTCAAGAAGATTATGAGCCGGCTCATACAAATAGAGAACAAATGAAGATTCCAAACGACTTGTGAACCGGCTTAATATTGTCATAAGCCGTCACACACACACACGATGTCACGCTTTACCCCAAATACAGAGAGTATTGTCCGCTCTGACCGAATCCGCACGGTTTTGTCCTTCGGGGCGAACCGGACCCGGCCAGGGGCCACTTCCCAGGAGGTCACCCATCCTAGAACTTCCCTGGCTCGAGCACGCTTAACTACGGAGTTCTCCATTGTTCTACAGTGGGTCTCACGGACTCAAGAGGTGGCCCCCACGGATTCAAGAGGTGGCCCCTGCCCACTTAACATGACACTTGGCGTGGCACTTTGCTCCGTGAGCAAGAACCGATTCCCGACATTCTCCCCACCTTTGAACAATGGTTCGTCCTCGAACCACAGACCTACTATTGAGAAACCAGCTATGATACCATTCTGTCACTCCCCACCTCCAATACAGAGAGTATTGTCCGCTCTGATCGAAGCCGCATGGTTTTGTCTTTCGGGGCAAACCGGACCCGGCCAGGGGCCACTTCCCAGGAGGTCACCCATCCCAGAACTTTCCTGGCTCGAGCACGCTTAACTACGGAGTTCTCAAGCTCCTGTAGTGCCGGTTCACTTAAAAGGTACCTCTGTATTGAAGAGTGGTATCATTCCATTTATAGTACAGATCTTCTCTCTTTCGGAATGTATTCCGAAAATTCCCCATTGTTCTACAGTGGGTCCCACGGACTCAAGAGGTGGCCCCTATAGATTCAAGAGGTGTCCCCCGCCCACTTAACATGACACTTGGCATGGCACTTTGTTCCGTGTGGCACTTTGCTTCGTGAGCAAGAACCGGGTTCCGACACACGAGGTCTAGAATACAAGTCAAACTTAACAAATCTCCACCTTGGCTTGTATTCAACGAGCTATTTTCTATCTTCTCTTCACATCACAACGTCCACCTATGACATCTGCTGAGCTTTGCACAAAGTTTCACCTGGACTCAAGTTTCCTCCACCTTACTCCAAGGTTGTTCTTCCATGTACAGGCTTCTCCACAACTTGATATATGTCGCTTGAGGTTTTAAATCCTTTTATCACGAAACAATTCTTCTGGCCTATCTTCATCACTCCACTTTGAGCAATAATTGTGTAACCTTTCGTATCCAATCTCGTCCAATTTTCATCAGACATCTTCTTTAGTTTGGAGCTAATCCCATAAAAAGACGCATCTAAATCTTTGAGGCACAATATGTCTTTCGTTCTCGACTTCCATATCGATCAATTTGTGCTATTCAAACACACCATCTTTGTTGCGATTTAAGTTGTCTCTATTTTCGTCGTTTTACTCTCAACCAAGTTTTGATACCAATTTATAAGGATTTTTAGTCCCAAACAATTCAGAAATAAAACATAACGAAAAAATCTTCCAACTTTTCTTCTTTATTCAACTTCAATACGAATTACAAAAACTCTCTTCTTACAAAAACTTCTCTTCAATTCTTCTTCTCTACATAAAATACCCTAATCAATTTATATTTATAGGCCTAGAAACTCTAAACCTATTCCTACCAGAATACCTAATTTAACTAATTAAATCTCATCAAATCTCTCAAAAATAATCTCTAAACAAATCTTCAAATATCTTCTAAATAAATCTCCACAACGAATCTTTACCAAAACAGTCCAGAATTCGGCCCGAGATGGTTCGAGCCGGCTAAAGAAGATCGTGAGCCGGCTCATACAAATAGAGAACAAATGAAGATTCCAAACGACTTGTGAGCCGGCTCAATATGTCCCGAGCCGTTTCTCACACACGGGGTCGAGAATACAAGTCAAACTCAACAAATAAAATACATTCATTTAGGGCTTTTGGCATCCATATCATTTTGTATTGCCTCCATCCACATTTTCTTCGGTCTCTCTTTCGTCCTTTTGACTTAGCCTAAATAGAGAATATCCATTCGTTGAATCGGTACATCCGTAGATCTACATCGCACATGACCAAACCATCTTAGACGGTTTTCTCGCATCTTCTCCTCTAGAACGTGACAAAGTATTACGTTAGGTGTCACAAGCCTCCCACAACTCTCAGCCTTTCTCTAATTATTTACATGGTAAATTTTATTTAGTTTATATAACTACAAGCTATAATTATTTTTTAACTTAATTGATTATTGCAATTCAATATCTTGTTACAATTAGGGCCGACTCATTTGCCAAGGATTACTCAAAAAATCGAGAATTGTTTTAGGGGGTACAAGATATATATAGTTCACAAATATGAAAAGTGCTGGAATTGCCATTTTATTGTTTTCTTGCAGGGAATGAGAATCTCAACTTTTGGGAATTCATATCAGCCTTTTGATAATTGATATCGGAATTTGGCAATTCAAATTTCGAGGTTTTTCGAGTGGAATTGCTTATTCCCAAATACATATAGAATATAAGAGGTTAACTTATTGAATAATAGGTTTAGGTTACCACTTTTCTTCTCCTCTTCAACCGTTGTTGCTGAAGGATATCATATGCGAATAACAGCGGAAGCGATGCATACGATCTTCATGAAATTCATCTCCATGAATAATAAAAGATGTATATTTGAAAGTCAAGATCTTTGTCGGCAAAATAAAATTATCTTAAAGCCAGCACAATTGCAGAAGCCTCCAATTAAGTTCACCACCATACGTAGAAGACAAAACAAAAACCCTTGGCCGATAGGAACCCTTTCAAAATTTAAGAGAAGAATTTAAAATAATTCTTAATTATTATCTCTTTTTACTTTATGGTTTACTATATCCATCCTTTTATAAGGTTGTGGTATATTACCTTTCCCCTATTTTACTGATATGTGACTAAATTCCCTACCATAATAATACAACATATTGTGTTATATTATTTCTTCTCTTATTTTTTTATTTGCTCTTTTACCTTAAGGCTTTGTAGTGGAATCAACTGGGTCTCACATCGAGAACCAATTGTCAATCTCAACTAATTCACAATTAATCCATTGACAATTTTAATTTAACAATTAAACTCCTATCACGGCAATTGTTTATAAAAGTTTTTCCTAATGTGAGATAATAATTAACAATAATTTACATGCAATCTCTTCTGACATGAAGTGATAGAGATTTTAGTAGTCTCTCAAATTTAACTGCAAGTGCATACTTAATTCATTATAGTACCTACAGATCGTACCACAGGGAGGCATGTGAACTTTAATTAACTTAAAATGAAATAAAATAAAACATTTGGTTTATTTAATTAAACTAATTAAAAAAATAAAGGAAATCAAATTGCAAGATTTAAAGAAAATTCAAATATAAAAGAAAGGTCTAGGGTTTTGAATTAGCTTTACTAATCATGGTGTTTTATATGATTTCTATTCTTTTCTATTTTTCCTTATTTAAATTTATTATCAATCAATTTAACTAAAAATATAGAGAATACATTCATCATAATAACATATCAATTAATCAAGAAAGCATAAATTATATAATCATTGAAATTCCCTATCAATTAACGAAATCAAATAGCAATAAATTCAAATAACAAGTTCTAATTAATATAGAAATAGTTAGATCTACCCTTATACTTAATAAATACAAAGGTTGCAATTTATGATTTATCTTGTTTTGTCTGTATAGCCTAATCTATCATAAATTAAGATTAAATATGAATAATAAAGATACGATCTTACCTTCCTTAATTAATTCTCATGGTCGTTAATCATTCATTAAACTAACTAGTTTGTAGGTGATATTACCTTTTCCTAAATAAATCTTATGGTTGTCAATCATTCATTGATCTACTTAGTTTTTCAGCATAATATCAAAAATAACTTAACTTTATTATAAATATCCATAATGAAGCACATAGAAAAAAATAGAACTAGTAAATCATACACCAATCATAGAAAGAATAATTCAAAAACCCTATACAGAGAATTAGCTATTCATAATAGAAGAGAAAGAATAATCAAATAAAGAAAACTTCATATTAAAAATAACTTTGATCTCTCCCAAAAACTAAAACAAATAACCCATGGAGAGATGAAACCCTAAAGAGACTATACAGCAGTATATATAAGCTATTGGAAATTTCCAAGAGCAGTTTACAGAATATTTTCGAAGATACAAAAATCCCTCAAAATTTGGAGATCTAATTCGATCAAATTTCGGCCCAAATTAGGAAAATTTCGGCCCTAGCCGAAATCTTGAAGGTTCTGGCTCCCAAATTTGGACAGTGGCTCAATCTCGACTTTGTGAATCTTGTTCCACGCTTAATTTTCGGTAATTTTCATCATTGACTCCGTTTTAGCTTAAAATAGTCTACATCCAACGCACATAATACGTCTTTTGTGTACTTTTTGCCCTATAGCCTTTTAATGTGCATTATTTCACAAAACAAACCAATATGCAAAATAAAGATAAATATAGCTATACAGATATTCTTTAAAATGCACCAATCAAATACCCTCCATACTTATCTTTTGCTAGTTCTCGAGCAAAATCTAGAGTTTAAAAAACTAAAGACTAAAAACCTAATAAAAATAAAATCTAACTACTATCTAACTACTATGTAACTACTTTGCTCTTTTTCGCAGGCGTAGTGAATGCACTTAGCACGTTCAACAATCCGTTAAACTTTCAGGCGTTCCTAGTGGGAAGAGTGTTGTCTCCTGCGGGTTTTCAGCGGATACTACTTACAAAATCTCAAAAAGGAAAATAAAAATAAAATGAAAGAAAAATAAAAATAAAGAAAGTGAAAAACTATAACCAAAGAAAAGAAAAGTTTTGAATTTTACTAGTTTTTCTGCTTTCAAGAATTTTCATCTTAACAATATCGTTTCAACTCCAGAAATTCTATCCTCACTTAATAGAACTTAATCCCATTCTTCATTCGTATCTGTTTACCCCAATCAGAGCAAAGCTCTGTTCAAATTCCGAGGCGGGAGATGAAGCAACGCTTCATCTTCCCCCAATCAGAGCAAAGCTCTGCTTTGAAAATTTAAGCTTTAATAACTGAAGCAACGCTTCAGATTCTTTGTGCTGGGCGCAACGCGCCACGTGTCAGGCGCAGACGCGTCAGCGCAACGCCCAAGAAGGCGCGCCCAATCAGAGCAGAGCTCTATTTGTCTGAAGCAACGCTTCAGTTGCGCTGCACTCTGCGCTGCGCGACACGTGTCAGCGCAGATGCGCCAGCGCAGTTGCGCTGCGCTCTGCGCTGCGCGACACGTGTCAGCGCAGATGCGCCAGCGCAGTTGCGCTGCGCTCTGCGCTGCGCGACACGTGTCAGCGCAGATGCGCCAGCGCAGTTGCGCTGCGCTGTGCGCTGCGCGACACGTGTCACGCGCTGGGTCATCTGCGCCAAACTGAATCAAGATTTTAAGAAATCTTTTCTGTTCTTGTTAAAACAAGAAGATTTTCTTCTGCAAAGCAGAAGCCCTTGGATCAAAGATCCAACGGTGGGGAAAATTCCCAAATCACTCAGAGAATGATCTCTTTAACAAATTTAACTAATTTGTGAGCACTATAAAAAGGACCCTAAGCCTCAATTCAAAGGCATCAACATTTTTCTTGAAAACTCAAGAACTTTAAACAGAGAGAACTCTGAGAAGATTTCAAGAAAAAGGTAAAAGAACCTTCATGAATTAGAAGAAATTCCTTCTAATAGATCATTGGTCTAAAAACAAGATCTTTACATAATAAACAGTGCTTTGCACTTCTTGTGAACCTCCGGTTCTTTAAAAACAATAAAAATAAAAAAATAATAGTGCTTTGCACTTTTATGAACCTCTGGTTTTTCAAACAAAGAAAATTTTATTATTCTTTGATCTAATTTAGATCAAGAAATTAAACAGTGCTTTGCACTACCCTTCTTGAATCTAAAAGATTCTTAGTGCTTTGCACTTCCAGACTGAACCGTTGCGCTCTTAAGAGAGCGCCACGTGTCGGCTATAGAACCACTTGCGCTAAGCGCCCTTAAGATAGAGCTTTGCTCTCTGGAATTGGCGCAACTCGCTGAGAGCGCGCCACGTGTCAGCAGTGCAACAGCGCAGCGCACTGCACTAGTGCGCTTGCGCTCACCAGAGCATGACACGTGTCATCATCATATGAGCTTGCGCTCATTACTCGGTGCAAAGCGCCAGACAAATGCACTGCCTTGGTTACAAAAGGGGCCAAGCCCAATTAAAGAAGGCCTAACAGGTCTAATAAAATGCAATGCATTGTTTTGAAAAAAAGGGGCAGAGCCCAAACTAAAATAGATGCTCGGCATCATAAATAAAGGGACAGAGCCCAAATCAAAAGCCTAGCAGGCCAGAATAGAATGCAGTACATTATTAAATATGGGCAAAGCCCTAGCACAGGCCTAATAGGCCGAAGATCAAGAAAAATGTTGAATATTCTCAACTGGACCTAACCCAATTTTGGCTGTAAGTCCTCAAATTAAATTGACTGAGAAAAATTGCTCTCCTAAATCAATTTATCTCCGGTTTGAGGGTACATCTCTGAACTCCTCTGACATCTATCGTTGTAATCCTTCAACGACGTCAGAGAGGCGACGGGTCCCAACGATCACACATGAATATGGACTGCGGGGTCCTTAAACTCGTGGACCGAAACGTCCCTAAACTAATATTGGACCGAGACGTCCCTAAACTAATATTGGACCGAGACGTCCTTAAAACTAATATTGGACCGAGACGTCCTTAAAACTAATATCGGACCGAAACGTCCCTAAACTAATATCGGACCGAAACGTCCCTAAACTAATATCGGACTGAAACGTCCCAAAACTAATATCGGACCGAAACGTCCCAAAACTAATATCGGACCACCACGTCCCTAAACTGGCGATCGACCACCACGTCCCCAAACTGGCGATGGACCACCACGTCCTCAAAACTGGAATGCGGACCACCACGTCCCTAAACTGGCGATGGACCACCACGTCCCTAAACTGGCGATGGACCACCACGTACCTAAACTGGCGAACGGACCACTATGTCCCTAAACTGGAACAATAGAGCCTCCGAACGCTCTTTTGCCGGATCTAAACGGTCCCGTTTAAATTGATCTTAGCCCCAAATACGGCTAACGTATCCTTAAACATCCAAATGGATTATAAAACTCCCAATCAACTCTAGTTCGAAGGTACATCTCCGAGCTCCTCTGACATCTGTCGTTGTAATCCTTCAACGACGTCAGAGAGGTGACGAGTCCCGATGGCCATACATTAAATTAATCACTACGTTAAGTTGATCTTAGTCTAAAACAGGACTAACGTATCCTTAACGAACGTTTAAGTCGATCTTAGCCGCAACGCGACTAATGCATCCTTAAACTAAAAACACCAAACCTAAATCTAAGTAAATGCGAATTTGGACTAATCCATGTCCTACGGGCGACGGCATTACTCAGTCTCCGTATACAATCCACGGGCAACCACAAACAAAACAAACACACACGACACGAAGTGAAATTCTGGAGAAGGAGAAAGTTGTTACCGCGATGCGGTAGAGTAATTAACTGCAGGGGCTTGCGCATGCAGGGAAGAGCGTCCCCACAATCAAACACCCCTCACCCTGAGGGGGAATCTGACGAAGTCTGCTACATCGGCCGCATCTGTCTAAACCTCCGATACACGGTGCCATAAATCAACTTGGCATCTTCGGAGAGATAGACGGATAAAATCAAATAGCATCTGTCCCGAACCTCAGGCCCAGACGCAAAGTCCAGGCCGCCGTTCGGAGGGGAACAGATTCTGGTACGCCCGGTGGGACCTTTTCCTCTTTCCACTCCACACTTCGTGTGTCGTGTTTTTCCGCGATCAAATAATCGCGGTGTGTATGTTTGTGATTGCCCTTAGGGGAGTGGATACTGAAGTCGGCATTTCGTCTTTTCCGAGAATGGCGTTTGCTTTTACTCACCCCAACTCAGGCTCTATCACATCTGGTGGAGTCAAGTATGGGCCACTTGCAGCCTCAAATCTCTGCAATCCGGCTCTTTAAGAAATCAACGGGCTTCTATCTGGATCGGTGCTCCCACCTCCTACCCTCGATGCCTCGACGCCGATGGAGGAAGCCCAGAGAAAGTCTGTCTTCCGCAGGCTGGTTCCCCAAGCTGCAGCTTTGCTAACGCAGGGGGCAGGATATTTAAGCTCTCAAAGGAAATAGGGGGCAGGCTCAGCAAAATCCTGAAGCTAATCAAATCCCGGCCGTAAGAAACGGTCGACGTCGATATCAGCGTCATACAAAATGAGCTGGGGGCAGTTCTCCGTATGGTCCTGTTTCAACCCCAGTGGTGAATGTTGTTGTTCCAACTGGGAACAGCTTCAAATTGATTGTGAAGGTTCAGAAAAAATTCTCTTACCGCAATATTGAAGAAGTCTCCGTAGCCCATGGAGATCCCACGAGAGCAGAAACCAGTTCGCTCCCTGAGACAACTTTCCTCATCTATATATAAGGAGTGGAAGCAGGTGAAGGGGACTCACCCTAAGATGGATCCTGATACAGCGGCTCCTCCTAAAACCAAAGTGGCTTTTCACAAAAAAAAGGAAGCCCAATAAAGCTCAAGTGCCCGAAGCAAACTCCAGAGGCCAAAAACTCCAAACATCCCAAGCCTGGGGGCATGGTAGTTCACATAGTCTATGTGGTGAATTCCAAAGACGAAGTTCGAGCTTCTACTAGTCACCGACCTCAAACTCGGTCCTTAACAAAAGTTCAACTGCAACGTGAAAAGCTGCAGGAGATGCTCGCTCAGGCGGCACCACTCTCTAATCCGTCGTCTAAAGCAAATCTCGAAGAAACACCTGGAGAAAGAAATCTGGCATGGCTCCGATTCTACACTTGACAGGCTTCAGCCCATCCGTCTGTCCAGATACTACATAGAAGGCTTAAAAGGCTGTTAAGGCACCAAGGCGTACCTCTTAAGGAAACTACTCGAAAAGCCAAACTCTATGACAGGGTTTGGAACGTTCCCGGAACTCAGCGCAAGTTGCCTAACGGAAGAATGGAAACAATCGGGCTTAAATATGTTCGGTCCAAGAAACGGGGGCTACTCCGCAACTGCTACGTCGTGCATAATTTCGATGAAGAAGCAGATGCTCAATGGGAAGATGCTAATCCTGAACCAGTCAAAGTTCCTGATACAAAAGTGCCCAGTCCGTCGTTCGAAGAACAAATGGACATGCTTGTAAGGGAAGCTGGTCAAAAAGCCCGAGATGATCACAGCCGCGAGACAACCATCTATGAGAAAGCCAAGACGCGACGCCTTCTTCAACAAGCCGTGAAGGATGAAAATGCCGCTCCTTGTCAACCTGCTACAAAAAAGGTTCGACGCGAAATCAAAAACAAGTCGAAAGGCAAAAAAGGCGCTCAAAAATCACAAAGCAGAGCTAAGAAGCCACGCATCCGAGAGTCGAGCGTTATTGACCTAGCCCTCATGAAGAAAATGGGTCGAGCATACTCATTCCCTCGGAACAAAACAAGGAAAATACTTGATCTTGCTCTAAGACATCAAATGCTTACACTGCCAGAGTCTAAACACCCTGAGCAAGCAGGCGAAGTCTCCAACTCAAATTATTGCTCTTACCATCGAATAGCAGGGCATCCGCTTGAAGATTGCTTCACCTTTAAGAATTGGGTTGAGGACCAATATCAGCTTGGCAAATTCGCGTTGTCTGACAATTGGAGGGTAGCGCCGCCACAAAAGCACGAACCCGAAAACACAAGAACAGAACCAACCCCGCATTGGGATTGGCAGAAAATTCGCACTTGTCACGTGATAACAATATTAAAAGAAGAATCCGAGGACATGAACAGCCTTCCCTGGTGATTCGAAAACAGCAATGATGAGGTGATCTCAGAATTTCCCCCAGCTCCGAAAGAACTGGAGGATGGAATACATACAACAGCAGATAACCTCAAGAAAATTGAGTTGGGGACGGTAAACGATCTGCGACCGACATTTGTCAGCGAGCTGCTGTCTGAAGAGAAGGTGGCTGCTTTAAAGGACGTCCTCGTACAGCATAAAGATTGCTTCGCATGGAACTATTCCGAAATGCCGGGACTAGATCCAGAAATTGCTGTGCACAAATTGGCGATATCCCCGGACGTCAAGCCAGTCAAACAGGCGCCGAGAAGAATGCGGCTCGAGCTTGAAATGAGCATCAACGCCGAAGTCAAAAAGCTGATAGACTCTGGCTTCATCCAGGAAGTTCAATACCCTGAATGGATCGCCACATCGTCCCGGTGATGAAGAAAAATGGGACAGTGCGCATATGCGTGGACTTCCGGGATCTTAATAAAGCTTGCCCGAAGGATGATTTCCCAGTGCCAGTCACCGAACTAATGATAGACAATACGTCCACACATGAGATTTTCTCCTTCATGGACGGCTCGTCGGGGTATAACCAGATAAAGATGCATCCCGAAGACCAGAAGCATACCGCTTTCAGGACTCCTCTGGGTATATTCTGCTACAAGGTGATGCCCTTCGGTTTAAAGAATGCCGTTGCCACTTATCAAAGGGCCATGACAAAGATCTTCGATGACCTTATACACGAAATCATTGAATGCTATATCGACGATCTCGTGGTTAAAAGCAAATCATACGAGGAACATCTCGAGCATCTGAAGACTGTATTTCAACGCCTTCGGCAATACAACTTGAAGATGAATCCTCTTAAATGTGCGTTCGGGGTTTCCTCGGGCAAATTCCTGGGATTCGTTGTTCGACACCGAGGTATTGAAATAGATCCGTCAAAGATTAAAGCGATCATGGAAATGCCTCCGCCGAGGACTCTCAAACAGCTGCGGTCTCTCCAAGGGAAACTCGCATACATACGGCGATTTATAGCCAACCTTTCAGGAAAGTGCCGTCCTTACAGTCACCTGATGAAGAAGGGAACCCCATTCGTTTGGGATCAAAAATGCCAAGGCGCACTGGACGAGATCAAGCAATACCGCAGAACCCGCCGGTGTTGGCTGCTCCGGTTAAAGGGAAGCCTCTCATTCTTTATACAACCGCCCTCGAAGGTTCTTTAGGCGCATTATGGGCACAAGAGAACGATCAAGGGAAAGAAAGAGCACTCTACTACTTAAGTCGAGTTCTGCTGGGGGCAGAAAGCAACTACTCTCCCATTGAAAAACACTGCCTGGCGTTGATCTTCGCAATAACAAAGCTTAGACATTACGCATTAGCGCACGAAGTCCATCTCATTTCAAAGGTGGACCCTCTCAAATATCTAATGTCAAAAGCCATACTGACGGGACGACTCGCTAAATGGGCCCTGCTCTTGATGGAATTTTCGATAACGTATCGACCCCTCAAGGCAGTGAAGGGTCAGGCCATAGCCGACTTCCTTGCTGAGCACCCGATACCTGCCGATTCTCCCCTGAATTGCGATTTGCCAGACAACCATGCGTTTGACGCAATCGACGGTGGTGATACCCGTTGGGAGCTTTATTTCGATGGAGCATCTTCCATGAAAAAGCACAAACAAAGTACGTCAATGATCAAATCGGGAGTAGGCCTTATCTTTGTGACCCCACAAGGAGGAATAATGCGCTTCGCCTTCTCCTTAACAGAGCCGAGAACGAATAATGAAGCTGAATATGAAGCTTTGATAGCAGGCCTCGAGATCGCCATTGACATGGGAATTGAAGACCTCCTCATATATGGGGACTCCCAGCTAGTCGTCAGTCAAGTGAACGGCGATTACCAGACATGCAAACCGGAATTGGTAAAATACGGTGAAAAAGTGCAACAACTGCTAACCCAAATTCCCTCCTATACTTTGGAGAGCATACCGCGCGTGGAAAACAGCAAAGCGGACGCACTAGCCAAACTTGCTAAAGAACTGGCTGACGAGAACCTCGATGACGTTAGAATCGTGGTACAAAGCCGTCGAGTGCTTGCCCCAGCAGAAGTATCTCCGGAATCATCCGAAAAAAAAGGAGCGAACGAGGAGACAACCCTGCAAATAAAAGATTGGGAAAATACCGAGGATTGGAGAGAAGTCTTCATAGATTACTTCAAGTTCCACCGAATGCCTGAAGAAGCGTCCATAAGACATCAGCTCGTAAAACGAGCTCTGTCTTTCGCCTTCGTCAACGATACTCTATACAAGAGGTCATTCGATTCTCTGTGGCTGAGATGCTTAGGACCTGACGAAGCGAGAAAGGTCGTCCAAGAAGTTCACGACGGACTCTGCGGTTTCCACCAAGCAGGCCCTAAGATGAAGTTGAAGATAAAACGGATGAGCTATTATTGGCCCACCATGATGCAAGACTGCCTCGAATATGCGAAGCAATGTCACTCATGCCAAATTTATGGGGATTTCATCCATCAGCATCCCAATCCACTACATCCAACGGTGGCTAGCTGGCCATTCGAAATATGGGGAACTGACATAGTCGGCCCCATCGAACCAGCATCGTCCAAGGGACATCGTTTCATCTTGGCGACGACTGATTACTTCTCCAAATGGGCAGAGGCAGTACCGTTGAGGGAAGTGAAGACGGAGAACATCCTCCATTTCTTCAAAACGCATGTCATGTATCGATTTGGAACTCCGCGACGGATCATCTCCGATAACGGGCCAGCCTACAGAAGCCACAAGATCAGTCGCTTTGCGCAACAGCATAATATAGACTGGAGATATTCCTCGGTTTATAATCCGCGAGCTAACGGTCTAGCTGAGGCCTTCAACAAGACCTTGACGAAGATTATAAAGAAAACGGTGTCCCGAAACAAGAGGGACTGGCATGAGAGGTTGCAAGAGGCTCTTTGGGCGTATCGAACTGCGTTCAAGACGGCCACGAACACTACACCCTATGCGTTAGTATTCGGCACGGAAGCAGTACTACCCCTTGAAATAGAATTACCCTCTTTACGAGTGGCAGTCCACTACGAGCTGACAGACGAAGAAAATGCTCACCTTCGGTTTGAAGAGCTTGACGCCCTTGATGAAATCCGGCTTCTAGCACAGCAAAATCTGGAATCTTATAAAGCAAAGATGACGCGCTCATACGAAAGATTGACCCGACCGAGGACATTCCGTCAAGGCGAACTCGTGCTAGTGGTCAAAAGGCCTATGATCCCCAATCGCGCCAAGCGGGGAAAATTTGAGCCAAACTATGAAGGCCCGTACATCATAGATAAAGTCTACCAAGGTGGAGCCTATCTACTCATCGACATGCACGGCGAAAGGCCTTTCAGACCAATAAACGGTCGCTTCCTAAAGAAATATTACGCTTAATGAGCCACAGCCTAGGTCAATGATTGATGACGACGACTATGTCCGCTCGCTATCTTCCTAAGCTCGAACTTTATAAGCAGTAGCTGGCCTTCTCTGTGACGGACCGAAATGTCCTTAAACTAATAGCAGACCGAAACGTCTTTAAACTAATACCGCAGCATCCTTGGGCTGACGAGATGAATAAAAATAAATAAAAAAATATATAATAAATAAAAACGGTATGTCTATAAGCAAAAAGGGCACGGATGAAAACCCGAAAGGGCTCCGTGAGTAAAAACAGCAGGGCTACCGGCGAGTGTTCGTGAAAACCCGAAAGGGCGCGACCTCGTAAAAAAAAGAGAAAAAAAGAAGAAAAAATAAAAAGAATAAAAAAAACGGTATGTCCATAAGCAAAATGGGCGCGGATGAAAACCCGAAAGGGCTCCGTGAGTAAAAACAGCAGGGCTACCGGCGAGTGTTTGTGAAAACCTGAAAGGGCGCAACCTCGTTAAGGACACTTATAGGGTCCTCTCGACCTTGTAAGGGAAACCACCTGCGTGAGATCCTTACGACTCACAAAGGAGCAACACACTTAGGGATCCCCACGATTCCTAAGGAGAAAATACACTTGCGAGATCCTCACGACTCGTAAGGAGAACTCTCTTATGGGACCCCCACGGCTCATAAGATTTGAAAGTCTTAAGTTACAGAGACCTAAACCTGTGCTTAAGCAACCCCCACAACTTCCGATATTGCCCTACAAGTGACTCAGCATTGACCCTTGTATACAATCCACGGGCGCGAATAAACATTTCCCTAACTAAGGTCCATCCGTGGCTGGGGATATGTTCGCATAACCCTTGTAAATCCCCTCGATTCACAAAGAGAAAATCCTCCTGTGAGATCCTTACGACTTACAGAGGAACAAAACACTTAGGAACCCTCACGATTCCTAAGGAGAAAATACACCTATAAGATCCTCACGACTTGTAGGGAGAAATAGCTTTGTGGGACCCTTACGGCTCATGAAGTCAAAAGCCTTAGTCGACAGGACCTTAACCCTGGTCGCTAAGCCTCCTTTGTTCGACAACGACAGAGGCAAATGATGATTCGCTCCTGGCAATATCCCAGTTGTAGCGGTGCTGATGCCGAAATCGGTGTCCAATTTCAGGTTTACAGCGAAAAACAGTAGGCCGCACATGCATACGAAATAGCCGAAATGATGGGGCAACTTGCAATAAAAAGCAGCAGGTAAAATGTATGCATGCAAAATAGCCGAAATGATTGGGCAACCCGTAATAAAAAGCGACGGGTAAAAATAAAACAAAATAGCCGAAATGATTGGGCAACCCGTAATAAAAAGCGACGGGTAAAAATAAAACAAATAGCCGAAATGATTGGGCACCGCGAAAAATAGCCGAAATGATTGGGCAGTCGCGACCTTCGCGATATAAAAGCTGAAATGATAGAGCATCGCGGAAATAAAATAAAATAAAAAGAAGAAATGATAAAACTTTGGCCATACAGTTAAGATCACATCGATTCCTGTACACAATCCAAGGGCGTAAACAAAGTGGGAAACAAATAATCCCAGCAAACTCCTCGACTCACGGATACAAACACTCCTTGACGAGAGCTTCCTGATCCGCGTCGACCCGCAGAGCCACCAGAGCCCCCGTGGGAACCCTCGACTCGTTTCAAACCCCAAGGAAACAAATAATCCTTGGCGCTTGGGAAACAAATAATCCCTAGCAAATTCCTCGACTCACGGATACAAACACTCCTTGACGAGAGCTTCCTGATCCGCGTCGACCCGCAGAGCCACCAGAGCCCCCGTGGGAACCCTCGACTCGTTTCAAACCCCAAGGAAACAAATAATCCTTGGTGCTTGGGAAACAAATAATCCCTAGCAAATTCCTCGACTCACGGATACAAACACTCCTTGACGAGAGCTTCCTGATCCGCGTCGACCCGCAGAGCCACCAGAGCCCCCGTGGGAACCCTCGACTCGTTTCAAACCCCAAGGAAACAAATAATCCTTGGCGCTTGGGAAACAAATAATCCCTAGCAAATTCCTCGACTCACGGATACAAACACTCCTTGACGAGAGCTTCCTGATCCGCGTCGACCCGCAGAGCCACCAGAGCCCCCGTGGGAACCCTCGACTCGTTTCAAACCCTAAGGAAACAAATAATCCTTGGCGCTTAGGAAACAAATAATCCCTAGCAAATTCCTCGACTCACGGATACAAACACTCCTTGACGAGAGCTTCCTGATCCGCGTCGACCCGCAGAGCCACCAGAGCCCCCGTGGGAACCCTCGACTCGTTTCAACCCCAAGGAAACAAATAATCCTTGGCACTTGGGAAACAAATAATCCCTAGTAAATTCCTCGACTCACGGATACAAACACTCCTTGACGAGAGCTTCCTGATCCGCGTCGACCCGCAGAGCCACCAGAGCCCCCGTGGGAACCCTCGACTCGTTTCAAACCCCAAGGAAACAAATAATCCTTGGCGCTTGGGAAACAAATAATCCCTAGCAAATTCCTCGACTCACGGATACAAACACTCCTTGACGAGAGCTTCCTGATCCGCGTCGACCCGCAGAGCCACCAGAGCCCCCGTGGGAACCCTCGACTCGTTTCAAACCCCAAGGAAACAAATAATCCTTGGCACTTGGGAAACAAATAATCCCTACCAAATTCTTCGACTCACGGATACAAACACTCCTTGACGAGAGCTTCCTGATCCGCGTCGACCCGCAGAGCCACCAGAGCCTCCGTGGGAATCCTCGACTCGTTTCAAACCCCAAGGAAACAAATAATCCTTGGCGCTTGGGAAACAAATAATCCCTAGCAAACTCCTCGACTCACGGATACAAACACTCCTTGACGAGAGCCTCCTGATTCGCGTCGGCTCGCAGAGAAACCATTGTCTCCGCGGGAAACTCCCGATTCGTCTCAACTTGCAAATGAAGCCTCAGGCAGCAGGAACTAAAAAACTTGCTTCCTGAACAATGGGACCCTGCAAGTCAATCCAAAATGGTCTCTTGCATACTATTCACGGGTCTCATTCTCCAAAGTCAAATTTCGACAAGGAGGGAAACAACCACTCGTGGATCCTCTCGACCCGTAAAAGGGAAAAACTCTCTTGTAGGATCCTTACGACTTATAAGAGAAAACCACACTTAGGAATCCTCACGATTCCTAAGGAGAAAACCCACCTATGAGATCCTCTCGATCCGTAGGGAGAAAATTTGCTATGAGACCCTCACGGCTTATGGAGTTGAAAAGTCTTAGGCAGCAGATCTGAACCTGCGGCCTAAGCCATCGCTGATTCTTAGGAAAGTCGAGATGCGTGCCCTACTATCCGTCAACCATGTTTATTAAGATAGCATGCCGATAATAAGAGAAAGAAGAAAGCTACAGAAAGAATATCTGGTTTACATTTGATCTGGCATGCGTGACGCGTTCATTCAGGACAAAAGATATATAATAAAGACAAGCTGGGATAAAAAAAAACTTCATTAATATTGCCCAAAATTCTTACAATCATAAAAAAAAGCAATGAAAGAAAAGTATTATTACAAGGGAATAACCTCAGATCCGGGGCACGGATTGAGGAATTCAAAAGTAAGGCCATCCAGAGTTCTTCTGGCCTTTCTAATTATTCTTATGCGCAGCCTCTCGCGCTCCTCTGTGTCGATATCGTCGGCAAGCCCTTCCGGCCTTCGATAAGCAGCAACTATCGTCGTCTGCTGAAAGATTTGATGTAGGATGTCAATGAGACCGTCCCGCCGTTTCTTCGAGATCAGCCCCGTCAGGTACACTGAATGCACCTTGTCTTTAGCATCATCCAACGCATTGAGCGGTAGGGCCTCATGAAGACCCGGAAGTGCTCTCCATATTGCTCCCAGCACAACCTTTAAGAGAGCCGAACGACGAGGAAGCAGCCAACCACAACTCGCGTTGAGGCGACCCATGACCTCCGTACACTGGGCGTCCGTAAACTCCTGGTTTTGTTGACGACCCTGTGCACGGATATCGTCATAGGTGATGAACTCGTGCAAACTGTATAGATGCACCGCCATTATGCCTAGAGGAAATACCACAGGAAGATTAGTGATAGAAGAAAAATAATATACATAGAGAGCTAGATTCCTAGAGGGCAAAGCTCTGTTCAAGGATTAAAACCCATGAGCAAAAGCTCTGATAGTGAAACCCCAATGGGGATCTCTTTAGATCAAAAGATCTGTGAGAGCAAAGCTCTTTGATTGAGATTAATTTAAGATCATTTGATTTACATTAATTTCACCTAAAGTTTCTAACTTTGAAATTGAGCAAAGCTCTACTAGTGAAACCCCAATGGGGATCTCTTTAGATCAAAAGATTTATAAGAGCAAAGCTCTGCTGTTTAAAGATTAATTAAAATTAATTTAATCTAAGATTCAATTTTACCTAAAAGTTTTTTCTAAAAACTTTGGAAAGAAGAGCAAAGCTCTGAAGTTTTTTGAAAATAAAATCGGAAAGATGATAAGCATCTGTGGGGGACCAAAGGTCCTATTTATAGGCACCAAGTGCCTCTTCGACTTCCAAAAGTCGTCACGGCGGTTGGAATTTCGCCACCGTTGCGCTCACGTTTGGGGCCACGTAAGCGCAACGGTGCGGGGGGCATTTGTTTACCCCAATCAGAGCAAAGCTCTGTTCAAATTCCAAGGCGGGAGATGAAGCAACGCTTCATCTTCCCCCAATTAGAGCAAAGCTCTGCTTTGAAAATTTAAGCTTTAATAACTGAAGCAACGCTTCAGATTCTTTGTGCTGGGCGCAACGCGCCACGTGTCAGGCGCAGACGCGTCAGCGCAACGCCCAAGAAGGCGCGCCCAATCAGAGCAGAGCTCTATTTGTCTGAAGCAACGCTTCAGTTGCGCTGCGCTCTGCTCTGCGCTGCGCGACACGTGTCAGCGCAGATGCGCCAGTGCAGTTGCGCTGCGCTCTGCGCTGCGCGACACGTGTCAGCGCAGATGCGCCAGCGCAGTTGCGCTGCGCTATGCGCTGCGCGACACGTGTCAGCGCAGTTGCGCTGCGCTGTGCGCTGCGCGACACGTGTCACGCGCTGGGGCATCTGCGCCAAACTGAATCAAGATTTTAAGAAATCTTTTCTGTTCTTGTTAAAACAAGAAGATTTTCTTCTGCAAAGCAGAAGCCCTTGGATCAAAGATCCAACGGTGGGGAAAATTCCCCAAATCACTCAGAGAATGATCTCTTTAACAAATTTAACTAATTTGTGAGCACTATAAAAAGGACCCTAAGCCTCAATTCAAAGGCATCAACATTTTTCTTGAAAACTCAAGAACTTTAAACAGAGAGAACTCTGAGAAGATTTCAAGAAAAAGGTAAAAGAACCTTCATGAATTAGAAGAAATTCCTTCTAATAGATCATTGTCTAAAAACAAGATCTTTACATAATAAACAGTGCTTTGCACTTCTTGTGAACCTCCGGTTCTTTAAAAACAATAAAAATAAAAAAATAATAGTGCTTTGCACTTTTATGAACCTCTGGTTCTTCAAACAAAGAAAATTTTATTTTTCTTTGATCTAATTTAGATCAAGAAATTAAACAGTGCTTTGCACTTCCCTTCTTGAATCTAAAAGATTCTTAGTGCTTTGCACTTCCAAACTGCGCCGTTGCGCTCTTAAGAGAGCGCCACGTGTCGGCTATAGAACCACTTGCGCTAAGCGCCCTTAAGATAGAGCTTTGCTCTCTGGAATTGGCGCAACTCGCTGAGAGCGCGCCACGTGTCAGCAGCGCAACAGCGCAGCGCACTGCGCTAGTGCGCTTGCGCTCACCAGAGCATGACACGTGTCATCACCATATGAGCTTGCGCTCATTACTCGGCGCAAAGCGCCAGACAAATGCACTGCCTTGGTTACAAAAGGGGCCAAGCCCAATTAAAGAAGGCCTAACAGGTCTAATAAAATGCAATGCATTGTTTTGAAAAAAAGGGGCAGAGCCCAAACTAAAATAGATGCTCTGCATCATAAATAAAGGGACAGAGCCCAAATCAAAAGCCTAGCATGCCAGAATAGAATGCAGTGCATTATTAAATATGGGCAAAGCCCTAGCGCATGCCTAATAGGCCGAAGATCAAGAAAAATGTTGAATATTCTCAACTGGACATAACCCAATTTTGGCTGTAAGTCCTCAAATTAAATTGACTGAGCAAAATTGCTCTCCCAAATCAATTTATCTCCGGTTTGAGGGTACATCTCTGAACTCCTCTGACATCTATCGTTGTAATCCTTCAACGACGTCAGAGAGGCGACGGGTCCCAACGATCACACATGAATATGGACTGCGGGGTCCTTAAACTCGTGGACCGAAACGTCCCTAAACTAATATTGGACCGAGACGTCCCTAAACTAATATTGGACCGAGACGTCCTTAAAACTAATATTGGACCGAGACGTCCTTAAAACTAATATTGGACCGAGATGTCCTTAAAACTAATATCGGACCGAAACGTCCCTAAACTAATATCGGACCGAAACGTCCCTAAACTAATATCGGACCGAAACGTCCCAAAACTAATATCGGACCACCACGTCCCTAAACTGGCGATCGACCACCACGTCCCTAAACTGGCGATGGACCACCACGTCCTCAAAACTGGAATGCGGACCACCACGTCCCTAAACTGGCGATGGGCCACCACGTCCCTAAACTGGCGAACGGACCACTATGTCCCTAAACTGGAACAATAGAGCCTCCGAACGCTCTTTTGCCGGATCTAAACGGCCCCGTTTAAGTTGATCTTAGCCCCAAATACGGCTAACGTATCCTTAAACATCCAAATGGATTATAAAACTCCCAATCAACTCTGGTTCGAAGGTACATCTCCGAGCTCCTCTGACATCTGTCGTTGTAATCCTTCAACGACGTCAGAGGGGTGACGAGTCCCGATGGCCATACATTAAATTAATCACTACGTTAAGTTGATCTTAGTCTAAACCAGAACTAACGTATCCTTAACGAACGTTTAAGTCGATCTTAGCCGCAACGCGACTAATGCATCCTTAAACTAAAAACACCAAACCCAAATCTAAGTAAATGCGGATTTGGACTAATCCACGTCCTACGGGCAACGGCATTACTCAGTCTCCGTATACAATCCACGGGCAACCACAAACAAAACAAACACACACGACACGAAGTGAAATTCTGGAGAAGGAGAAAGTTGTTACCGCGATGCGGTAGCGTAATTAACTGCAGGGGCTTGCGCCTGCAGGGAAGAGCGTCCCCACAATCAAAAACCCCTCACCCTGAGGGGGAATCTGACGAAGTCTGCTACATCGGCCGCATCCGTCTAAACCTCCGATACACGGTGCCATAAATCAACTTGGCATCTTCGGAGAGATAGATGGATAAAACCAAATAGCATCTGCCCTGAACCTCAGGCCCAGACGCGAAGTCCAGGCCGCCGTTCGGAGGGGAACAGTATCTTTCCTTCAAATATCGATCATATACCCCTACGTGTGTGTAACATATCTTTACACTTGAGAATTCAATTCAATCTATAGTATTAATGCCTTGTACCCTCGTATTTTATTTTATAACTATACACACACACACACACACTCGCATCATTTTTTAATGTGACCGCTAATGCTTCAGGAGATACTAACAAACTGATTACTCAATATGTGAGTTTAATTATGCCTAGCCTTACAGCCGCCTAGGAATTTCAGCAGTGACTTCCAAACCAGTTGGTCTAAGGTACAAGATGATGAAGCACCCTTATGACTGAAGTTTTACTTGCCCTAAGCAATCACAAAACTGAACATACTATATTTATAATCTTTTTTCCATTTTTAATCACTTTTTGACGTGAGCATCCAATGCTTCTTGAGGCACGAATTCCCAGCTACTTAGTGAAGAAAAATATATTTTTTAATCTTTTTTTACTTAGATATTTAGGCTAAGATATTTCTAGGTATTTTCTACTATCTCAAGCTTCAAGATTCGTATTTGTGCAATTTTTAGGGTGTATAATATCTAAATTTGAATTCAAGACAAGGAATTATTTTTCAGATTTTAGTTCTATGCTCAGATTCAATAATTTTCCTTTATATCACTCACTCTTTGGATTTTAAATTCAAGATTACCTATTACTAGTATGACTCCAAAAACTTTTTTTCTTAGAAAAGAAAAAAAAACTAAAAATAAACCTAAAAAATGAAAAAAAAATACTTTTGAAAACCACCCACACTTATTTCTGATATTGTCCTCAATGTCGACCCCTCACCCATCTTTCTAGTTCTACTATTAATTTAGTGAAGAACGGTCACTATAATGTTCCATTGTTAAACAAATAATCAAAATAATGTAGTGAAATTAATTTAGAAAGTGATAAAACAATAAGATTGATAAAAAAATCAAATAAGAACAAACTTACATAGCCCAAAAAATCTTGAAGATTCTTCTCTCATCAAGCTGCTAACTGGCGGTGGTCGGCCGCTGATATGCAATCTGGTATTGGATTGTTACTTCCTGCTTTAAACTGCATGCCCTGCAACTTATTTCTTGTTTTTATGTTAGGTTTTTGGAGTCAAACTAAAATGTTTAAATAAGTGGGAATGAATAAGATGATTGTTTTTTTTATTTAAAAAAACCTAAAATAAAAAATAAATAAAAGAAGAAAAAGAAAAGGAAAAGAATTTAAATTTACTTAACGCTTTGGCTAATTCAAAAGTTAATATTAACCACTCAAAATTTTTGTCTTTAATCATGCAAGATTAGTAAAACAAATTATAGTAGTGAGTATCAATAAACACCATAAACTTGATATGCATAATACTAATATGGTGTTTATATGTGGGTGAACAAAATTGTGATCCATACTTTGCCGAATAAACTAGTGCAATAATAATTGATTTTAGTCTAAAAGAATTATGTAACTGCGCTATCTTGTTGATGTATTGGCTAAATGGATCAAAGTTTTCAATATGAACATGCGTGATATAAATAAAAGATCCAGTTATATGAGTTAAAGGCACAATTTCTTCTTTCTCTTCAATAGGATTGGCTTCAATGATGAATGTAAGTATTTGAGATTTAGGTTCAACTGTTAAAGGCTCATCTAAAATTATAAGTTCATCTTTAAAATGTTCCTCAAAACTTAGCTCTAAATAACAAATGTCAGCAACAATTTCTTCACTTTCGCCTAAGATCATGAGTTCCTTTTTAAAAAAATTCTCAAAACTACTTTTTTCAAAATAGCCTTCTTCAAAATTAACCACTTTCTTCTTATACACTTCTTCTTTTTCGTCACATACCTCTTCTCTCCAATCTATATCCTCCTCCACAATTTGACTTGAGTTCGCTATTGTGGGTTCTTCACAAATATCTTTCTCAAATATTTTACTCAAGTCACATCCTACAAGAGCACAAGGATCTTCCTAAAAAAATTTCTCATATCCGTCAGGCGATTCAAACGTCTCAATCTTGAATATATCATCATTCTCATATAAATTAGTCGTTGGAAGCCAAATTGGAATTTCAAATTTTTGAGGGTAGGTGTCAAACTGACTTGAAGTAAACTCATACTCACCTTTCCTATGCACCAAAAAATCAAACCCATCTAAATCACAAGATTTAAACATGTATTCACAAATCGAGCATTCTTCATATCGCACAATTTTCTTTGACGTAAATTCACACCCGCACATAGAACACTTATGACTTAAACGTTTCTCGGTTATACATTTCAAACCACGGTTACTCTCAAACACTTTCTCAATTGGTTGATTATGATGTTCTAAGGGGTTGGGAACAATCGGGTTTGTGTGGGTTTGCATTGTGATGGTCTCTTGCTCTTTCTCATTAGCTATTGTAGCAGCTATCTGGCCAATAAACATTTCAATAGTAGCCATTTTTTGCTTTAGTGGCGTAATTTCATTTTGCAGAAATGTGGTCAGTTGCGTTTCAACATTATCAAGTCTCGTATCCTCATCATTATCAATGTTTAATGATGGTGTGAAAGTTTGGTACGGCTGATAAGAATTTGATTGGATATGGTCGTAAGGAGGGCCAACATCATAGTATGTGTATGATGGAGATTGTTGGTCTATGTAATTGGAAGGAGTGAATGTTTTGTCGGTTTGAATTGTATGAGATAGAGGACCTACATTATAGTAAGGATTTGGTTGGAATTGTTGACCTAAATTATAATCAGGAGGTTCAGAATACATGTCTTGATTCCAACAATACTTTTGTTGGTATCTCCAATCACCAAATCCAACAATAAATGGACACTCTTCATAAGCATGAGGGGGATCTTGACAATTAAGGCAAAAAGATTGAAAAGACCATTTACAAGACACCTGGTAATTAACTGTTAATGCCTTAAGCTTTCGCTAAATATCATATAACTCTTCACGTAACCAATCTTCATTGTCGGCAATGGATGTGTCAGGTGAATTATAACCGCTCCTATGTCTATTAGCTCTAATGTAAGATTCAAGTGTAGGTTTAACGGGATAACATGATTCATATAAAGTTGGTTTAGCATGTTCTTCACCCATATTAAATATATATTTTTTATTTAAATTATTGAAATTAAAAAGTGCGGAAAAAGGAAATACTGGAAATTAAAACTAAAACTAGGAAAGAAAAACTAAAACATGGAACTAGAAAAAATCTTATAGCCTATAGCCTAGACTTAAGATTCGTTTGTGGGCGAGCCATAACTAAAATCTTGGACCAAAGCCTTTGGAATCACGATTCGCTGCAGACTGGAAGGTTGAAGGGCTGTGGGTTTGCTTTGTTTCACTAGAACTCATGGCACTTCATCGAAAACATGTACTGGTTCTGAACAGAGGAAGTAATTCTGAACAGTAACAAAAAAATCTGGACTGGAAATTCAGTTAAATTTCGGCAAAAAAAAAATTTCGGCCGAAATTTGATTGAATCTGGCCGTGGAATTTTTCTGGTAACGTCCGCAAGCTCCAAATCTCCTAAGACTGCTTCTGGTTTGCTGAAACAAAATAAAAATTTATAGAATAAAATAAAATAAAGATAAAGAAAATTAACTCGAATTAAAATTAACTAGAATTACTACCGGTCTCCCCGCCAACGGCGCCAAAAACTTGATGGAGATTTTAGTAGCCTCTCAAATTTAACCGTAAGTGAACAATTAATTTATTATAGTACTTACGGATCGTACCACATGGAGGCATGTGAACTTTAATTAACTTAAAATGAATTAAATTGAAAAATTTGGTTTATTTAATTAAACTAATTAAAAGGAAAATAAAGAAAATTAAATTGCAATATTTAAAATAAATTTTAAATATAAAAGAAAGGCCTAAGGTTTTGAATTACCTTTACTAATTATGGCGTTTTATATGATTTCTATTCTTTTCTAGTTTTCATTATTTAAATTTATTATCTATCAATTTAAATAAAAGTATAGAGAATACATTCATCACAATAATATATTAATCAATCAAGAAAGTATAAATTATATGATCATTGTGATTCCCTATTAATTAACAAAATCAAATAGCAATAAATCCAAATAACAAGTTCTAATTAATATAACAATAGTTAGATCTACCCTTATACTTAATAAATACAAAGGTTGTCAATTTATAGTTTATCTTGTTTTGTTGGCATAGCCTAATCTACCATAAATTAACTAGATTGAATATGAATAATAAAGATACGATCTTACCTTCCCTAGTTAATTCTCATAGTCGTTAATTATTCATTAAACTAATTAGTTTGTAAGTGATATTATTTTTTCCTAAATAAATCTTATGCTTGTCAATCATTCATTGATCAACTTAGTTTTTCTGCATAATATCAAAAAGAACTTAACTTTATTATAAACATCCATCATGAAGCACATAAAAAAGAATAGAACTAGTAAATCATATGCCAATGATAAAAAGAATAATTCAAAAACCCTTAATAGAGAATTATCTATTCATTATATAAGAGAAAGAATAATCAAATAAATCAAACTTCGTATTAAAAATAACTTTGATCTCTCTCAAAAACTAAAATAAATAACCTATGGAGAGATGAAACCATTAAGAGACTATACAGCAATATATATAGGCTATTGGCAATTTCCAAGAGCAGTTTATAGAATATTTTCGAAGATACAAAAATCCCTCAAAATCTGGAGATTTAATTCCACCAAATTTTGGCCCAATTTAAGAAAATTTTGGCCCTGGACGAAATCTTGAAGGTTCTGGGTCCCAAATTTGGACAGTGGCTCAATCTCGACTTTGTGAATCTTGTTCCAAGCTTGATTTTTGGTAATTTTCACTCTTGACCCTGTTTTATCTTAAAGTAGTCCACATCCAACAAACGTAATACGCCTTTTGTGTACTTTTTTTCCTTTAGCCCTATAATCTGCATCATTTCACAAAACATACCCGGAGTAGCATTAAATATGCAAAATAAAGATAAATATGGTTATATAAATATGCATTAAAATGTATCAATCAAATACCTCCATACTTATCTTTTGCTAGTTCTCGAGCAAAATCATGAGTTAAAAAAAATTAAAGACTAAAAACCTAATAAAAATAAAATCTAACTACTATGTAACTATTTTTCTCCTTTTCACAGGTGTAGCGATTGCACTTAGCATGTTCAACAAGCCGTTGAATCTCTTGACGTCCCTAGTATGAAGAGTGTTGTCTCTTAAGGGTTTTCAGCGGATATTACCTACAATATCCCAAAAAGGAAAATTAAAATAAAATGAAATAAAAATAAAAATAAAGAAAGTGAAAAACTATAACCAAAGAAAAGAAAAAAAAGAAAGAAAAGAAAAGAAAAAGTTTATAATTTTACTAGTTTTTCAGCTTTCAAGAATTTTCATCCTAATTGTATCATTTCAACCCCAGAAATTCTATCCTCACTTAATAGAACTTAATACTTCATTCTTATTTTTCCTTCAAATATCGATCATATACCCCTATGTGTGTATAACATATCTCCACACTTGAGAATTCAATTCAAGCTATAGTATCAATGCCTTATAGCTTCGTATTTTATTTTATAACTATATAGATGGATATACTCACAATATCTTATAATGCGACTGCTAATGCTTCACGAGACACGAACCAACCGATTACTCAATATGTGAATTTAATTATGCATAGCCTTGCAACTACCTAGGAATTTCAGTAGTGACTCTCATACCAGTTAGTTTAAGGCACTAAGTGATGAAGCACCCCAAAGATTGAAGTTTTACTTGCCTTAAGCAATCAAAAAACCAAACTTATTATGTTTATACTCTTTTTCCCCACTTTTTAATCACTTTTTGACGTGAGCATCCAATGCTTCCTGAGGTCCAAATTCCTATCTACTTAGTGAAGAAAAAGATATTTTTTAAAATCTTTTTTACTTAGTATTTTAGGCTAAGATATTTCTAGGTATTCTCTACTATCTCAAGCTTCAATATTCGTGTTTGTGAAATTTGTAGGGTGTATAATATCTAAATTTAAATTCAAGATAAGGAATTATTTTTTAGATTTTAGTTCTATCCTCAAATTCAATAATTTTCCTTTATATCACTCAACCTTTGGATTTCAAATTCAAGATTACCTATTACTAGTTTGATTCCAAAAACTTTTTTTTCTTAGAAAAGAAAATAACCTAAAAATAAACTTAAAAAATGAAAAAAACAATACTTTGAAAACCACCCCATACTTATTTCTGACATTGTCCTCAATGTCGAACCCTCACTCATCTTTCTAGTCCTACTCTTAATTTAGTGAAGAGCAATCACTGCAATATTCCATTGCTAAACAAATAATTAAAATAATGTAGTGAAATTAATTTAGAAAGTGATAAACCAATAAGGTTGATAAAAAAATCAAACAAGAACAAACGTACAGAGCCCAAAAATTTTAGAATATTCTTTCCTAATCAAGCTGCTAACTGGCGGTGGCCGGCCGTTGATATGCGATCTGATATTGGATTTTTACTTCCTGCTTTAAACTGCATTCTCTGCAACTAATTTCTTGTATTTATGTTAGGTTTTTGTAGTCAAACAAAAATGTTTAAATAAATGGGAAAGAATAAGATGATTGTTTTTTTATTTAAAAAAGCCTAAAATAAAAAATAAATAAATGAAGAAAAAGAAAAAGAAAAGAATTTAAATTTACTTAACGCTTTGGCCAATCCAAAGGTTACTATTAATCTCTCAAAATTTTTGTCTTGAGTAGTAAAACAAATTATACCAGTAAGTATCAATAAACACCCTAAACATGATATGCATAATACTAATACTGTATTTATATATGGGTGAACAAAATTATGATCCACACTTCGCCGAATAAACTAGTGCCGTAATAAATGATTTTAGTCTAAAAGAATTATGCAATTGCGCTACCCTGTCAATCTATTGGCTAAATGGATCAAAGTCTTCAATATGAACTTGCGGGGTATAAATAAAAGATCCAGTTATGTATGAGTTAAAGGCACTTCTTCTTCTTGTTCTTCAATAGGATTGGCTTCAATGATGAATGGAAGTATTTGAGTTTTATGTTCAACTGTTAAAGGCTCATCTAAAATCATAAGTTCCTTTTTAAAATGTTCCTTAAAACTTGGCTCTAAATAACAAATGTCGTCAACAGTTTCTTCACTTTCGTCCAAGATCATGAGTTCATCTTTAAAATTTTTCTCAAAACCATCTTTTACAAAATAGCCTTCTTCAAAATTAACCAATTCCTTCTTATACATTTCTTCTTTTTCGTCACATCCCTCTTCTCTCCAATTTATATCCTCCTCCTTAATTTGACTTGAGTTCGCTATTGTGGGATCTTCACAAATATCTTCCTCAAATATTTTACTCAAGTCACATCCGTCAAGAGCACAAGGATCTTCCCTAAAAATTTTCTCATAACCGTCAGGTAATTTAAACGTCTCAACCTCGAACATATCATCATTCTCATATAAATTAGTCATTGGAGGCCAAATTGGAATTTCAAATTTCTGAGGGTAGGTGTCAAATTGACTTGAAGTAAACTCATGCCCACCTTCCCTATGCACTAAAAATCAGACTCATCTAAGTACAAGATTCAAACGTGTATTCACAAATCGGGCACTCTTCATATCACACAATTTTGTTTGACGTAAATTCTCACCTGCACATAGGATACTTATGACTTAAACGTTCCTCAGTTATACATTTCAAACCATGGTTACTCTCAAACAATTCCTCATTAGGTTGATTATGATGTTCTAAGGTGTTAGGAACAATCGGGTTTGTGTGGGTTTGTATTTGGATGGTATCTTGCTCTTTATCATTAGCTATTGTAGCAGTTATCTAGCTAGTAAACATTTCAATAATAGCCATTGTTTGCTTTAGTGGCGTAATTTCATTTTGCAGAAATTTGGCCAACTGCTTTTTAACATTATCAAGTCTCGTATCCTCATCATTATCAACGTCTAATGAAGGTGTGAAAGTTTGGTACGGTTGATAAGAATTTGATTGGATATGGTTATAAAAAGGGCCAACATCGTAGTGTATGTATGATGGTGTTGGTCTATGTAATTAGAAAGAGTGAATGTTGTGTCGGTTTGAATTAGTTGAGATCGAGGACCTAGATTATAGCAAGAGTTTGGTTAGAATTATTGGCCTAAATTGTAGTTAGGAG
This sequence comes from Agapanthus africanus, assembly GCA_030015575.1. Classification (NCBI taxonomy): domain Eukaryota; kingdom Viridiplantae; phylum Streptophyta; class Magnoliopsida; order Asparagales; family Amaryllidaceae; genus Agapanthus; species Agapanthus africanus. The sequence goes on from JASDDO010000010.1 coordinate 371,148,632, forward strand.
CTTCAGAATATATGTCTTGATTCCAACAATAATTTTTTTGGTTTCTCCAATCACCAAATCCAACAATAAATGGACACTCTTCATAAGCATGAGAGGAATCTTGACAATTAGGGCAAAAAGATTGAAAAGGCGGATTACTAGAAAACTGGTAATTAACTGTGAATGCCTCAACCTTTTGCCTAATATCATTTAACTCTTCACGTAATCAATCTTCATTGTCGGCTATGGATGTGTCAGGTGAATTATAACCGCTCTTATGTCTATTAGCTCTAATATAAGATTCAAGTGTTGGTTTAACTATATAACATGATTCATATAAAGTTGGTTTAGCATGTTCTTCACCCATATTAAATATATTTTTTAAATTTAAATTATGGAAATTTAAAAGTGTGGAAAAAGAAAATACTGGAAATTGAAACTTAAACTAGGAAAAAAGAACTAAAACAGGAAATTTAAAAAAATCTTACAACCTACAGCCTAGACCTAAGATTCGTCTGGGAATGAGCCATAGCTTAAATCCTGGACCAGAGCCTTTGGAAGCACGATCGTTGCAGACCAAAAGGTTGAAGTTCTGTGGGTTTGCTTCGTTTCACTGGCACTCATGACACTTCATCGAAAACAGGTACTGGTTCTGAACAGAGGAGGTAATTTTAAACAGTAACAAAAAATTATGTACTGGAAATTCGGTTAAATTCCGGCCAAAAAATGTTTTCGGCCGAAATTTGGTTCATTCATGTTGTGGAATTTTTCTGGTAACCTCTGCAAGCTCCAAATCTCTCGAGACTGCTCCTGGTTTCCAAAAACAAAACAAAAATTTTCTGAATAAAATAAAATAAAAATAAATAAAATTAACTTGAATTAAAATTAACTAGAATTACTACCGGCCTCCCCGCCAACGGTGCCAAAAACTTGATGGAGATTTTAGTAGTCACTCAAATTTAACCGTAAGTGCACAATTAATTTATTATAGTACATACGGATCGTACCACAGGGAAGCATGTGAACTTTAATTAACTTAAAATGAATTAAAATAAAAGATTTGGTTTGTTTAATTAAACTAATTAAAAAGTAAAAACAGGAAATTACATTGCAAGATTTAAAAGAAAATTCAAATATAAAAGAAAGGCCTAAGGTTTTGAATCACCTTTACCAATCATGGTGTTTTATATGATTTCTATTCTTTTTTAGTTTTCCTTATTTAAATTTATTATCTATCAATTTAAATAAAAGTATAAAGAATACATTCATCACAATAACATATAAATCAATCATGAAAGTATAAATTATATGATCATTGCGATTCCTTATCAATTAACAAAATCAAATAGCAATAAATTCAAATAACAAGTTCTAATTAATATAGCAATAGTTAGATCTACCCTTATACTTAATAAACACAAAGGTTTTCAATCTATGATTTATCTTGTTTTGTCGACATAGCCTAATCTATCATAAATTAACTAGATTGAATATGAATAATTAAGATACGATCTTACCTTCCCTAGTTAATTCTCATGGTCGTTAATCATTCATTAAACTAATTAGTTTGTAGGTGATATTATCTTTTCCTAAATAAATCTTATGGATGTCAATCATTCATTGATTTACTTAGTTTTTCAGGATAAAATCAAAAAATACTTAACTTTATTATAAACATCCATTATGAAGCACATAGAAAAGAATAGAACTAATAAATCATACACCAATCATAGAAAAAATAATTCAAAATCCTTAGATAGAGAATTAGCTATTCATAATAGATGAGAAAGAATAATCAATAAAGCAAACTTCATATTAAAAATAACTTTGATCTTTCCCAAAAACTAAAACAAATAATCCATGAAAAGATGAAACCCTAAAGAGACTATACAATAGTATATATAGGCTATTGGCAATTTCCAAGAGCAGTTTATAGAATATTTTCGAAGACACAAAAAATCGCTCAAAATCTCGAGATCTAATTCCACGAAATTTCGGCCCAAATTAGGAAAATTTCGGCCCTGGCCGAAATCTTGAAGGTCCTGGCTCCCAAATTTGGACAGTGGCTCAATATCGACTTTATGAATCTTGTTCCACGCTTGATTTTTAGTAATTTTCACCCTTGGCTCTGTTTTAGCTTAAATTAGTCCACATCCAACGCATGTAATACGCCTTTTATGTATTTTTTTCCTTTTAGCCCTATAATCTGCATTATTTCACAGAACATACCTGATGTAGCATTAAATAGGCAAAATAAAGATAAATATATCTATATAAATATGCATTAAAATGCACCAATTAAATACCCCCATACTTATCTTTTGCTAGTGGTCGAGCAAAATCTAGAGTTTCAAAAACTAAAGACAAACCCAAATAAAAATAAAATCTAACTATTATCTAACTACTTTGCTCCTTTTCATAGGCATAGCGATTGCACTTAGCACGTTCAATAAGTCGTTAAACTTTTAAGTTTCCCTAATAGGAGAATTGTTGTCTCTTGTGGGTTATCAGTGGATGATACCCACAAAATCCCAAAAAGGAAAATAAAAATAAAATGTACGAAAAATAAAAATAAAGAAAGTGAAAACTATAACCAAAGAAAAGAAATGAAAGAAAAGAAAAAGAAATGTTTTGAATTTTACTAGTTTTTCAGTTTTTAAGAACTTTCATCCTAATAGTATTGTTTCAACTCTAGAAATTCTATCCTCACTCAATAAAACTTAATCCTATTCTTCATTCTTATTTTTCCTTCAAACATCGATCATATATTCCTACGTGTGTAACATATCTCTACACTTAAGAATTCAATTCAAGCAATAGTATCAATACCTTATACCCTCGTATTTTATTTTATAACCATATAGATGGATATACTCACAACATCTTCCAATGCGACCGCTGATGCTTCATGAGACACCAACCAACTGATTATTCAATGCGTGTGTTTAATTATTTCCAGCCTTGCAACTACTTAGGACTTTCAGCAGCGACTCCCAAACCAGTTAGTCTAAGCCATTGGGTGATGAAGCACTCCTGAGATTGAAGTTTTACTTGCCCTAAGAAATCACACTACCAAACTTATTATGTTTATACTCTTTTTTCCCACTTTTTAATCACTTTTTGACGTGAGCATCCAATGCTTCCTGAGGCCCAAACTCCCATCTACTTAGTGAAGAAAAAGATATTTTTTTAAATCTTTTTTTACTTAGTATTTTAGGCTAAGATATTTCTAGGTATCCTTTACTATCTCAAACTTCAAGATTCGTGTTTGTGCAATTTGTAGGGTGTATAATATCTAAATTTGAATTCAAGACAAGGAATTATTTTTCAGATTTCATTTCTATTCTCAGATTGAATAATTTTCGTTTATATCACTCAACCTTTGGATTTAAATTCAAGATTATCTATTACTAGTTCCAAAAACTTTTTTTTCTTTAGAAAAGAAAAAAAACTAAAAATAAAGATAAAAATGAAAAAACAGTACTTTGAAAAATTTAACAACAACAAACTTACAGAGCCCAAAAAGTTTAGAAGATTCTTCCTTCATCAAGCTGCTAACTGGCGGTGGTCGACCGCTGATATGTGATCTGATATTGGATTTTTACTTCTTGCTTTAAACTTCATGCCCTGCAACTTATTTCTTGTTTTTATGTTAGGTTTTTGGAGTCAAACAAAAATATTTAAATAAGTGGGAAGGAATAAGATGATTTTCTTTTTTATTTAAAAAGCCTAAAATAAAAAATAATAAAAGAAGAAAAAGAACAGAATTTAAATTTACTTAATGATTTGGCTAATCCAAAGGTTAATATTAACCGCTTAATTTTTTTGACTTTAATCATGAAAGAGTAGTAAAATAAATTATAATAGTAAGCATCGATAAACACCTTAAACTTGATATGCATAATATTAATATGGTGTTTATATATGTGTGAACAAAATTGTGATCCACACTTCGCCAAATAAACTTGTGCAGTAATAAATGATTTTAGTCTAAAAGAATAATGCAACTGCGCTACCTTGTCAATGTATTGGCTAAATGGATCAAAGTCTTCAATATGAATATGCGGGGTATAAATAAAAGATCCAGTTATATAAGTTAAAGGCACAACTTTTTCTTGCTCTTCAATAAGTTTGGTTTCAATGATGAATGGAAGTATTTGAGATTTAGGTTCAACTGTTAAAGGCTCATCTAAAATCATAAGTTCATCTTTAAAATGTTCCAAAAAAATTTGCTCTAAATAACAAATGTCATCAACCGTTTTTTCACTTTCGCCCAAATTTATGAGTTCCTCTTTAAAAATTTCCTCAAAACTACATTTTTCAAAATAGCCTTCTTCAAAATTAACCACTTCCTTCTTATACACTTCTTTTTTTCGTCACATCCCTCTTCTCTCCAATCTATATCGTCCTCCTCAATTTGACTTGAGTCCGCTATTGTGGGTTCTTCACATATATCTTACTCAAACATTTTACTTAAGTCACATCAGTCAAGAGCATAAGAATCTTCCTCAAAAATTTTCTCATAACCTTCAGGAAATTCAAATGTCTCAACCTCGAACATATCATCATTCTCATATAAATTAGTCGTTGGAGACAAAATTGGAATTTTAAATTTCTGAGGGTAGGTGTCAAACTGATTTGAAGTAAACTCATGCCCACCTTTCCTATGCACCAAAAACCAGATTTATCTAAGCCACAAGATTCAAATGTGTATTCACAAATCGGCACTCTTCATGTTGCAAAATTTTCTTTGACATAAATTCACACCCGCACATAGGACACTTATGACTTAAACGTTCCTCGGTTATACATTCAAAACAACAGTAACTCTTAAACATTTCCTCAATAGGTTGCATATGATGTTCTAAGGTGTTTGGAACAAGCGGGTTTGTGTGGGTTTTCATTGCGATGGTCTCTTGCTCTTTCTCATTAGCTATTATAGCAGCTATCTGGCCAATAAACATTTTAATAGTAGCCATTGTTTGCTTTAGTGGTGTAATTTCATTTTGCTGAAATGTGGGCTTTTCAACATTATCAAGTCTCGTATCCTATCATTGTCAACTTCTAATGAAGGTGTGAAATTTTGGTACGGTTGATAAGAATTTGATTGAATTTGGTCGTAAAGAGGGTCAACATCGTAGTATGGGTATGATGGAGATTGTTGGTCTATGTAATTGGAAGGAGTGAATATTGTGTCGGTTTGAATTGGATGAGATGTAGGACCTACATTATAGTAAGGGTTTGGTTGAAATTGTTGGCCTAAATTGCAGTTAGGAGATTTAGAATACATGTCTTGATTCCAACAATTATTTTATTGGTTTCTCCGATCATCAAATCCAACAATAAATGGACACTCTTCATAAGCATGAGAGGGATCTTGAAAATTAGGGCCAAAAGATTGAAAAGGAGGATTACTAGGAACATGGTAATTAACTGTTAATGCCTCAACCTTTTGCCTAATTTCATTTAACTCTTCATGTAACCAATCTTCATTGTCGGCTATGGATGTGTCAGATGAATTATAACCACTCCTATGTCTATTAGCTCTAATGCAAGATTCGGGTGTTGGTTTAACTGGATAACATGATTCATATAAAGTGGGTTTAGCATGTTCTTCATCCATTTTAAATATATATTTTTAAATTTAAATTTAAATTATGGAAATTTAAAAGTGTGGAAAAAGAAAATACTGGAAACTAAAACTAGGAAAGAAAAATTAAATCTGGAAACTAGAAAAAATCTTACAGCCTACAGCCTAGCCTTAAGATTTGTCTGTGGGTGAGCCATAGCTAAAATCCTAGGCCAGAGCCTTTGGAAGCACGATTCGTTGCAGACCAGAAGGTTGAAGTTTTGTGGGTTTTCTTTTTTTTCGCTGGCACTCGTGACACTTCAATGAAAACAGGTACTGGTTCTGAACAGAGGAGGTAATCCTGAACAGCAACAAAAAAATTTGGACAGGAAATTCGGTTAAATTCTGGCAAAAAAAAAATTTTCGGCCGAAATTTGGTTGATTCTGGCCGTGGAATTTTTCTGGTAACCTCTGCAAGTTCCAAATCTCCCGAGACTACTCATAATTTCCTGAAACAAAAAAAATTGTAGAATAAAATAAAATAAAGATAAAGAAAATTAACTCAAATTAAAATTAACTCGAATTACTACTGGCTTTCATGGCAACGGCGCCAAAAACTTGATAGAGATTTTAGTAGTCTCTCAAATTTAACCGCAAGTGCATAGTTAATTCATTATAGTACTTACGAATCGTACCACAGGAAGGTATGTGAATTTTAATTAGCTTAAAACGAATTAAAATAAAAGATTTGGTTTATTTAATTAAACTAATTAAAAATAAAATAAAGGAAATTAAATTGCGAGATTTAAAAGAAAATTCAAATATAAAAGAAAGGCCTAGGGTTTTGAATTATGTTTACTAATCATGGTGTTTTATATGATTTTTATTTTCTTCTAGGTTTCATTATTTAAATTATATTATCTATCAATTTAAATAAAAGCACAGAGAATACATTCATCACAATAACATATCAATCAATCAAAATAGTATAAATTATATCATCATTGCAATTCTCTATCTATTATGAAAATCAAATAGAAATAAATTCAAATAACAAGTTTTAATTAATATAGTAATAGTTAGATCTACGCTTATACTTAATAAAGACAAAGATTGTCAATCTATGGTTTATCTTGTTTTGTCGGCATAACTTAATCAACCATAAATTAACTAGATTGAATATGAATAATAAAGATATGATCTTTCCTTTCCTAGTTAATTCTCATGTCGTTAATCAATCATTAAACTAACTAGTTTGCAAGTGATATTACATTTTCCTAAATAAATCTTACAGTTGTCAATCATTCATTGATCTACTTAGTTTTTTTTAGCATAATATCAAAAAGAACTTAATTTTATTATAAACATCCATCATGAAATACATAGAAAAGAATAGAACTAGTAAATCATACACCAATCATAGAAAGAATAATTCAAAAACCCTTGATAGAGAATTAACTAATCATAATAGAATAGAAAGAATAATCAAATAAAGAAAATTTAATATTAAAAATAACTTTGATCTCTCCCAAAAACTAAAACAAATAACCCAAGGAGAGATGAAACCCTAAAGAGACTATACAATAGTATATATAGGCCATTGGCAATTTCCAAGAGCAGAATATTTTCGAAGATAAAAAAATCTCTTAAAGTCTGGAGATCTAATTCCATCAAATTTCGGCCCAAATTAGGAAAATTTTGGCCCTGGCCGAAATCTTGAAGGTTCTGGCTCCCAAATTTGGCTCAATCTCGACTTTTTGAATCTTATTCCACGCTTGATTTTTGGTAATTTTCACCCTTGGCTCTGTTTTAGCTTAAAGTATTACACATCCAACGCACGTAATACACCTTTTATGTATTTTTTGCCCTTTAGCCTTATAATCTGCATTATTTCACAAAACATACCGGAGTTGTATTAAATAGGCAAAATAAAGATAAATATGGCTATATAAATATGCATTAAAATACGCCAATCAAATACCCCCATACTTATCTTTTGCGAGTGCTCGAGAAAAATCCAGAGTTTCAAAAACAAAAGACTAAAACCGTAATAAAAATAAAATCTAACTAATATCTAACCACTATGTAACTATTTTGCTCCTTTTCGCAGGCGTAGTGATTGGACTTAGCACGTTCAACAAGCCGTTAAGGCGTCCCTAATAGAAAGAGTGTTTTCTCCCGAGAGTTTTCAGCGGATACTACCCACAAAATCCTAAAAAGGAAAATAAAAATAAAATGAAAGAAAAATAAAATAAAGAAAGTGAAAAACTATAACCAAAGAAAAGAAAAGAAAGAAAAGAAAAAGAAAAGCTTGGAATTTTACTAGTTTTTCAGATTTCAAGAATTTTCATTCTTTTAGTATCGTTTCAACACCAGAAATTATATCCTCACTCAATAGAACTTAATCATATTATTCATTCTTATATTTTCTTCAAATATCGATCATATACCCCTACGTGTGTATAACATATCTCTACACTCGAGAATTCATTTCATGCTATAGTATCAATGCCTTATACCCTTGTATTTTATTTTATAACTATATAGATGGATATACTCACAACATTTTAATGCAACCACTAATACTTCATGAGAAACTAACCGACTGATTACTCAATGTGTGAGTTTAATTATGCCTAGCTTTGCAACTAGCTAGGACTTTCAGCAGTGACTCCCAAACCAGTTGGTCTAAGACATAAGGTGATGAAGCACCCCTAAGACTAAAGTTTTACTTGCCCTGAGCAATCACAAAATCAAACTTATTATATTTATACTATTTTCCCTCTTTTTAATCATTTTTCGACGTGAGCATCCAATGCTTCTTGATGAATGATTTCCTAGCTATTTTGTGAAGAAAAAGATATTTTTTAATCTTTTTACTTAGATATTTAGGTAAAGATATTTTTAGGTATCCTTCACTATCTCAAACTTTAAGATTCGTATTTGTGCAATTTGTAGGATGTATAATATCTAAATTTGAATTCAAGACAAGGAATTATTTTTCAGATTTTATTTCTATTCTTAGATTCAATAATTTTCCTTTATATCATTCAACCTTTGGATTTCAAAATCAAGATTACCTATTACTTGTTTGATTCAAAAAACTTTTTTTTTCTTAGAAAAGAAAAACAAAATAAAAATAAACCTAAAATATGAAAAAAAAACTATACTTTGAAAACCACCCCACACATATTTCTGATATTGTTCTCAATACCGACCCTTCACACATCTTTCTAGTCTTACTCTTAATTTAGTGAAGAACGGTCACTACAATATTTCATTGCTAAACAAATAATTAAAATAATTTAGTTAGAAAGTGATAAACCAATAAGATTGATAAAAAAAATTAAACAAGAACAAACTTACAGAGCCCAAAAAATTTAGAAGATTCTTCCCTCATCAAGCCGCTAACCGGCATTGGCCAGCCGCTGATATGCGATCTGATATTGGATTTTTACTTTCTGCTTTAAACTGCATGCTCTGCAAATTATTTCTTGTTTTTATGTTTTAGGTTTTTGGAGTCAAACAAAAATGTTTAAATAAGTGAGAAGGAATAAGATGATTGTTTTTAAAAAAAACTAAAGTAAAAAATAAATAAAAGAAGAAAAAGAAAAAGAAAAAGAAAAGAATTTATATTTACATAACACTTTGGCTAATTCAAATATTAATATTAACCACTTAAAATTTTTGTCGTTAATTATTCAAGAGTAATAAATCAAATTATAGCGTAAGTATCAATAAACCCCTTAAATTTGATATGCATAATATTAATATGGTGTTTATATGTGGGTGAACAAAATTGTGATCCAAACTTCACCGAATAAAATAATGCAGTAATAAATGCTGTTAGTCTAAAAGAATTATGTAATTGCGCTGCTGTTGGGGTCAAAAAATACATCCCATAGTCGAAATCAATAAGTCAAAGTCAAGCCCCGAAAAGTAGGCCCGGGCCCAAGCCCGAATCCAAGTCTAGTACTGTTGGGGTCAAAAATAACACCCCACAGTCGAAATCAACAAGTCAAAGTCAAGGCCCGAAAAGTGGGCCCGGGCCCAAACCCGAATTCAAGTCTAGTAGGCCCAAGCCTGAATCCAAGTCCAATCAAGTAGGCCGATGCCCAAGTCGAGCCCAAGCATGAAGAGGTCAGCCCTCAATGCTAAAAGAATAATTGTTAAAGCAATAAATATGCTTAAATGTAATTTCTATGAATTAAAGTAATAAAAATGGGCAAAATACCCAAATTATGTAAAAGCCCTAGGTTTATGTGCAAAAGAAAGAAAGCACATGGTATGAGAAATACACATGTGCCATTTTGAAAAGCCCAAGGGGGCATATGTAAAATGTAAAGCCTATATAAGGCATCATGATGAATGATAACAAACAACAAGATTCTTCCCATATCAATTTAGGGTTTTGTGCCTCCTCCTTCTTCATGCTTTCAAACCATCTTCTTTCTCCTTTTGAATTAAATCAAGAGTTTAACTCTTCTTCTCCCAAAAAAGAGTAGTTTTTCACCATAAAACCCTTGAGTGGGAGTTCAAATCTCCCATCAAATCTCTAAAAGGATAGATTTTGAATCTCACCATCATTTTTTCCAAGATCTAAGAAAAAAAGAGAAGGAAAGAGAAGACCCATCTCCAAAAGTTTCATTTTTGGGAGGATCCAAAGCTCAAAAGAAAAGAAAGGGGTCCCCTTTCATCATCCAAGATCCAAAATTTAGATATTTTCAAGAGACCTTTTTCTTTGGTTTTCGTCTCAAAATCTTTGGGAGTTTAACTCTATTAAAAATCTTTGGGAGTTCAACTCCATATTTTAAAATCTTTTGGAGTTTAACTCCATAAATAAAATTATTTGGGAGTTTAACTCCAATAAAAATTAAAGGAGTTCAACTCCAAATCCGAGAGTTTATCCCTCTCGGTCCACGCAACTCGAGCCTACGCCCGCGTGTACGCCAGCTTGCTGCGCACGTGCCCCGTACGTGCGAGCGCGTACGTGCCTCGCGCCAGCCTGCTGTGCGTGTGCGTGCCCACCTCCACACTTGTTTTTTTCTTTTTAAAAAAATATGTTTATTGAAATATGATTTTAAAGTCTTTTTTTCGTAAATATTCATAAATAAAAAAAATAAAATGTGCATGCCTTCTCGCATTGTTTTTCTTTTCAAAAATACGCACATATCGCATACCATACATTGAGTTCGCATAATATGTTTGACCTGTTAATCGAAGGTTCTCTCCTTTCAAAAGTGATGGGTAATTAACGGCAGCTTAGTCCGCAGCTGCTAGAGATTTGGATCCCCACAATCATTAAACCCCAGCCTACACCAGGCAAGGGGGAATCTATACACGCCTGATAAGCGCGCGCATTCCTATCTCAATAGGGTGATGAAAAACACTCTACAGCTACCTTGTCAATGTATTTTCTAAATGGATCAAAGTCTTCAATATGAACATGGGGGGTATAAATAAAAGATCCAGTTATATGAGTTAAAGGCACAACTTCTTCTTGCTTTTCAATAAGATTGGCTTCAACGATGAATGAAAGTATTTGAGGTTTAGGTTTAACTGTTAAAGGCTCATCTAAAATCATAAGTTCATCTTTAAAAAGTTCCTCAAAACTTAGCTCTAAATAACAAATGTCATCAACAGTTTATTCACTTTCGCCCAAGATCATGAGTCCATCTTTAAAAATTTTCTCAAAACTACATTTTTCAAAATATCCTTCTTCAAAATTAACTATTTCCTTCTTATACACTTCTTCTTTTTTGTCACATCTCTCTTCTCTTCAATCTATATCCTTCTCCTCAATTTGACTTGAGTCCGCTATTGTGGGTTCTTCACAAATATCTTTCTCAAACATTTTACTCAAGTCAAATCCGTCAAGAGCACAAGGATCTTCCTCAAAAAATTTCTCATAACCGTCAGGTAATTCAATCATCTCAAACTCGAACATATCATCATTCTCATATAAATTAGTCGTTGGAGGCCAAATTGGAATTTCAAATTTCTGAGGGTAGGTGTCAAACTGACTTGAAGTAAACTCATGCTCACCTTTCCTATGCACCAAAAAATCGGACTCATCTAAACCATAAGATTCAAACGTGTATTCATAAATCGGCACTATTCATATCGTACAATTTTCTTTGACGTAAATTCGCTTGCGCTTCACCTCCACACTTGTTTTTTTTAAAAATTTTAATTTAAAAAAAATATGTTTATTGAAATCTTATTTTAAAGTCCTTTTTCGTAAATATTCATAAATAAAAAAATTAAATGAGCACGTCTTTTCGCATTGTTTTTATTTTTAAAAATACATACATATCGCATACCGCACATTGAGTTCGCATAATATATTTGACCTGTTAATCAAAGATTCTCTCGCTCTGAAAGCGAGGGGTAATTACGGCAGCTTAGTCCGTGGCTGCCGGAGATTTGGATCCCACAATCATTAAACTCCAGCCTACACCAGGCAAGGGGGATCTGTACACGCTTGATAAGCACGTGCATTCCTATCTCAATAGGGTAATGAAAAACACTCTACAGATTCTGGCACACCCGGTAGGACCTCTCTCTCCTCCCATGTTTCGAGTTAAGTATTCTTGTGAGCTCAATTAATATATATTGATTGTTTGTACTGATATCATGTTCCTTTGCGCAGATTAACAACTTTCAATCTCAATTTTCGGACATAACAAAGATATCTCAAAGGACAAGCTTAGCTCTCAACACAACTCTCATCTCCTACACGATGAAGATGGATGCCAGGACGGTCCTCCCGGCCAGTCTCGGGTGACAGTAGGAGAAGCCGCTACTACCATTTGGTTCTATTCTATTTGTGCCAGCTAAAGCCATCCCGGCTCCTCAGGCCCCAGTAACAGATAAGCTGGCCTTTAAGGCAAGATGCCAAATACAGTGATCTCGAGGGCACCACGGCATAAGCACAAGTCGGTGTTTGAACGAATTTCCTTAGCTCTAACTGGGGGCAAGGCCGTTGGAATGAAAAAAGTCGCCAGTCGTCGCGGGCAAGCTCAGACGATGCCTTCGACGAGTGCACAACCGGATGTCTTTTCAAGGCTCTCTACCAGCCGACCCACGACAGCTTCCTGAGGAGCCGAAGTCTGCCAAGAGCCGAATGTGCAAGCGGATATCTTTCCGAGGCTCTCTATCAGCTAACCCACGACGGCTTCTCGAAGAGCATACGCCCGGCAGGCACTCAAAACAGAAAAGCTGAGACAAAAGCGACTCAGGAATAGAGCCAACAAAAGGGTGCGGGCTCCAGTCAAGCTGGATTTTGTGAGGTTCTAGGAGCCAAGTTATCCCGCAAAAGCGACCGACTCGGCCATAAAAATCCGCAACTCTTTTGAACCTCTGAGGTGGGTTAAGAGAAATTCTATGACTGTGAAGATAAAAAAGACGACAATTCATACAGTACTGTGAAGGGACGTGTCCAAACCTCAACATAGAAAACCTGACACCGTCTCTTCAAGTGTTTACCGGGCACTTCGTGCAGCGTGCAAGCAGCGGGGCAAGGCCAGAAAAGAAAAGCCAGCGCCACTCAATAACCTGATCAGGCCAACCGTCTTCAGTCGATTGTCCTTTTCTGAAGCGGAAGGGCTACGACAGCGGTCCACAAAACCAGCCGCCAGTAGTAAATATTTGGCCAAATATGTTATGCACATGGTTTACATGGAGGGTAAGCGCCTAAGTGACAACCTTCGCAGCAAAATCAAGGATGGGGCCACCACATCCCAAACCCAATCTGGCTTGAATGTGGCCGCCCCTTCCCAAGATCAGCCTCTTCCGCAGGATGATGAAAACCCTCTCGATGAAGACGATAGGCAAAATGATATCTCAGTCCATGTGAAATCAAGCTCGGACAGTGAAGAAAAGCCGACTTTCCGCCCCTGAACCGCAGAACAGGAGCTCCTCCAAGAGCTCCGAAAACAGCTTCGAAGCAAAGATAAGGAGATGGCCATGCTGTACTCCAAAATTGACGACTTGACGAAGGTAGTGATGCAGCTCACGACTCAAGTTGCTCAGGCGCCCTCCAATCATGCGCAAGTCTCTACTCATGAGCCAGGCGATATCGACCCGAAGCGACCAATGCATGTCCTTTCAGGTCCAAATATGGGTGAGCTACACGAAAGCCGACCGTATTCCGCTTCTAGGGACGTCTTGGACTTAGATGGTTCCATTCCGCTAACACAAGATCAGATAATGGATTTGGTCACCAGCAAAGTCAAAACATTGGTGGCCTAAGCCGACGCCTAGAAAGACATTGGCAGCAGTGGGAGGCCATACCCCGTGCATTACGATCTGATTGATTTTCCCATCGGCTATATCATTCTTAAATTCGGAAGATTCGACAGGACGGAAAATGCAAATCAACACGTTGCCCACTTTAAAATGTCACGTGGAAACACAGGGGGTAACGATGCGCTTCTTTTTTGTCAATTTGTCAACAGCCTGAACGGTGTCGCTTTCGTTTGGTACGCGAGCATACTAGACGGTTCTGTCACTATTTTTGCCCAAATGGAGTTTCTATTTCAGCAAAGATTCATGAGTGTCAGCGAAAAAACCTCCATTGCTGATCTTGTGAGGACCAAGCCGGGGAAGAATGAAAGCAATACGGACTTCATTGCCCGATGGCACAATATCACCATCAAGTGCGAGCCGCCGTTAGAACAGGACCAATCCATTAGCCTCCTCATTAGGAACCTTAGCAATTGAATGGTCCCATTTCTATGCACCGCGGACTTCAAAACGTTCCAGGAGCTGACCAAAAAGGTTTAGATGTTGGAACGTTCAAAGTAAGAGTCTATCCTAGACTCTCAAAATGACAAGCCTTGGAAGAGCCGAAAGGATGACCAACGTAAAGGTAGGAGCTCTAACAATACCAACGCCTTCAATGCGTCTGACAATGAAGACAAGCGAAAGGCGGGCGGACAAAAAAACCGACCGGTCTCAAAAGCCAGTACTAGAAGGAGAAGGACCGGCTCTGGAAGAGAGGAAAAGCAAATTCTATTCCTTTAGAAAGGACAAGGTCCGAAAGATATTCAAGGACTCCTTGAGAAATGGTGTACAACTGCCGAACCCAAAGAGACTGCACGAAGCAAGCATGACTGAAAACCCTCTGTATTGCCCATACTACAGAATGTTTGGTCACGTCATCGAGAATTGTATTCAAAGATTGGGTCGAGAAACAGTACAAGGTAGGAGAAATCTCATTGTCTCCTGGCATGTTGACAAACGATCAAGCCGCAACCGCCAACTTCATACAGACAAAAACTGAAGTCTTTTGGAGGCATACCACTGAACCGTCTACCCTAAGAAATGAGGACAATATGTCATAACCTCCGTAGAATGTATACATATCCAAGAAGATGGAGAAGATTGTTAAACTGCTTCAGAAAGAGCCCATAGTTGAGTGGGAGGGGCAAAAAGAGCCCACTGTCCCGTCCACCAATCCAAGACGAATGAGCTCGAAGTCTAAGAAGCTCAGAAAGAAGAAAAAGAAAGACATGTCCTGACGCAAAGAAGAGTCTGCGAGAAGAATGGCCATTCAAAAATACGTCGATTCCCTCGAAGACTATATACAAAATGAAGAACCCTTATTCAACTGAAGGAGTTTTTCCCTATAGATGCCGCGGAAATTTTGGAAGAATTGGAAGAGGATGCCGATGATGGAGTCCCTATTGTGACTTTCTACGCTATCCATCTTGGTAGCGACTCTGAGGAGGAGCTCTGTTTTCCCGAAGAGGACGATGAGCTCGCCATAAAAGCCAACCAAATCCAGCTCAGAAGCGGCAAGGATCTAACGCCAAAATAAGGCAATGCCCCAAAAGAGAAGGAAAAATAAGTGGCTAATGAAGAATACGACAGAGATCCGACTCACGGAGACTCGAGCTCTTCCTCGATAGACTATAACGTCTTGGCTCACTTCCGGAAGCTTTTGTCCATCTTAAGCATCTATGATGCTCCGGTTCTATCCAAGGAGCTTAGGGACGTCTTCATTCATGCTTTACAAAACCTCGAGTGGTACCAGGCTCGCTTCACAGAGATCAATATGAAAGAAGCACAGTACACTCTGCACACAGCTGCGGTCGTATTTAAAGATAAAGACCTGCTACTAGGGACAGCTGAGCATAACCAGCCGCTTTACGTGACAAAGTACAATAACGGAGATCAGATTAATCGCACATTGATTGATCCGGGGTCCTCAGTAAACATCATGAACTTGCGGACTCTAAAGAGTTTATTAATGGACTTCCGACACCCGTCAAAGGAGATGATTGTCATCCAGGGCTTCAATCAAAACTGCCAGTAAATTCTGGGATCCATAACTTTGCCAATCAGGTTTGGGGACCTGCAAACCAAAGCTAAGATATACATGATCGACACCGATACGTCCTATAAAGTTCTCCTGGTACGACCGTGGATTCATGATTATGGCATCGTTCCGTTAACACTCTATCAATGCATGAAGTATACCAAAAATGGTGAAGAAAGACGCATTGATGGATCTGTACATCCGTTTTGTGTACATGAAGTTCGATATGATGATTCTCGGTACTTTATGAAACTCCAAAATGCTGAGCCGCAGTCGACTAAAGACAATAGGGCCCAGAGTCTTAAAAGAAAACCTGAGGCGCAGTCAACTAAAAATAAGAAGGCCTAGAGTCTCAAAAGCCAATCTGAGCCGGTTGTCACCTTTAGAAGTAAAAATCCCTAAGTGCGCCCACATTTCGGCAGTGACACTAATGAGTCTGACGCTGGAAGTCCATCCTTCCGTAAAACACATCTTCATTTCATTAGCGACACGGACGATTATGATGTTGAGGGCTCATCCGGCAGCAAAGTTCACCCTCATCTCGACAGCGATATCAAAGAGTCAGAGGAGGACCCGTCTTGCAACAGTTGTACAGGTCGAACTCTTATGCAAAAGAAAAACTAAGAGAGACCTTCGAAATCATAGAGGGGTCTCTAGCCATCACCAGGGTTCCAGAACAGATGTTCAAAGAGCCCGGCGTGTTATCAGTATGCACCATAGACTAGCTGACAACCTTCTAAGTCCCCGGAAGAAACAACGGAAAGAAGGGAATCCTGTTTTATAGGTCGAACTCTTTCATGCACCCGGACGATTTGTCTGCAACGTGCCTTACCTATGGGAGAGGCATAAGAACCATCTTAAACCCCAGATATTATGCGTCCGAGATGCTGGAATACTTTAAAAGGTGCGGATCTCGGTTGTACCAAACAGTTTCCGAAGCAAAGTTTTATGGGAGGCTATGGAACCCGCCTCAGGTCTGATCGCTCATCGAGGGGCGAATCCCAGATAGACAGGGCCTAGGGTTTATGCAACCTGACGCCAAATCATGTTACATGATCTGTGTTGGTGAATCCAGCGGAGAGTCGAATGATGACGACGAGCTAGCCGATCCAGAAGAAGCCCTTCAAAAGCTTGAAGATGGCGGACATGCAACATTCGACGAGCTAACCAAGATTGATTTGGGGATGCCCGATTATCCAAGGACGACTTACATCAGCTCACTCTTGTCATAGAAAATGAAAGAGCAGATTAATCGCCCTGCTGTGCGAGTTCTTCGACTGCTTCGCATGGACGTACAATGAAATGCCTGTCCTCTCCCCAAAGTGGCCGTGCAAAAGCTGGCTATTTCTCCTGATGCCAAGCGAGTCAAGAAAGCTCCTCGAAGAATGAGAAGAGAGTTAGAGGAAAATGTCATCGAGGAAACCAAGAAACTCATCGATGCTGGCTTCATCAGAGAAAATAAATACGCGAACTGGATCGCATGCATCGTCCCTGTAAAGAAGAAAAATGGGCAGATCCGGGTTTGTGTCGATTTCAGGGACCTTAACAATGCATGCCCTAAAGACGATTTCCTGCTCCCGGTCATGAAAATGATGGTCGACGATACTTCAAATTATGAGCTGTTCACTTTCATGGATGCTTTGTCTGGATACAATCAGATAAAAATATCGCCCGAGGATGAGAAGCACACAACATTTCAAACCCCGATCGGAATATACTGTTACAAGATGATGTTGTTCGGACTGAAGAATGTGGGTGCCACATATCAAAGAACGATGACAAAGATCTTTGATGACATAATCCACAAAGCCGTCGAATGCTATGTCGATGACTTGGTCGTCAAGACTAAAGCCAAAGCCAATCACATCCAAGATCTCCGAACTGTCTTCACCAGATTGAGAGAGTACAATTTGAAGATGAATGCTCTAAAGCGCACTTTCGGCGTATCACTGGGGAAATTATTAGGCTTCATAGTCCGGCACCGAGGGATCGAGATTGACCCATCGAAGATAAAAGCAATCGTAGAGATGCCTCATCCAAAGAATCTGACGCAACTAAGATCTTTCCAAGGTTGGCTCGCATACATAAGAAAGTTCATCTCAAACCTGTCAGGACGATGTCGACCTTTTTCAAAGCTCATGAAGGGAGCTCCTTTTGTCTGGGATGCCGAATGTCAAGAAGTATTCGAAAGTATCAAGCAGTACTTGTTGCACCCTCCCGTGCTCTCTGCCCCCACTCCAAATAAACCACTGATCCTCTACAGCCGTGCTGGATGAATCACTTGGCGCCCTCCTCACCCAAAACAATGAGGAGAGAAAGGAAAATGCTCTCTACTATCTCAGCCGAACATTAGTTGGGACGGAGCATAAATACTCCTTGATCGAAAAGCAATGTTTAGACTTGATATTTTCCGTAAAGAAGTTGAGGCACTATCTTCTTGCTCACCGGGTTATGCTGATTTCCAAGATCGACCCGCTGAAATATTTGATGACTAAGACGGATCTAATCGGTAGAATGGCCAGATGGGTTGTCATGCTGCTTGAGTTTGACATAGTTTATACTCCTCAGAAAGCAGTAAAAGGGCAAGCGCTCTCCGACTTCCTCGCTTCTCATCCCATACTTGAAGGGTCACCGCTAAATTGCGAGTTACCCGATGAACAAGTGCTGCACCTCGAAGATAACGAGCTATGATGGGAGCTTTACTTCGATGGAGCCTCGTCAATAAGGATCTCTAGCAAATCAAGCATCTCGCGGATAAAAGCAGGGATAGAGTTGGTGTTCAACACGCCATCGGGAGGAACTCTATGAAGTTCTTTCGCTTTTACCGAGTCTCGCACAAACAACGGGGCTGAGTATGAAGCTCTGATAGCTATCCTGGAGCTCGCCATAGAAATGTAAATCCCTCAGCTACGTGTCTACAGCGATTCCCAGCTAGTTGTCAACCAAGTAAGCGATGAATATAGGATATATAAGTCCGATTTAGCTCGATACAGAGGCCGAGTGGTGGAGCTCATGAAGCGTTTCACCCACATTGAACAGATGAGAGTTTCTAAGGTGCTGAACGGAAAAACTGACGTACTCGCTCGCCTACCCAAGGAGCTGGCTGATCCTGATATGGATGAAATTCTGATCACAGCCAGGATCCGGCAAATCCTGCCTCCCTTCTTTTTATGAGAAGAAGAAATCATAGAACAAGAGAACGGTCCTGCTGATGAAGCTCAGTTCATCAGGGATGAGCCGGATTGGAGAGAACCTTTCGTAGATTATCTCCGTTATGACAGGCCACCTGAAGAAAAATTCGTGAGGGTTCAGTTGAAGAAGAGAGCTCTCCGATATGTGTTCGTGAATAACACGCTATACCGCAGGTCGTACGACCATCTTGGGCTCAGGTGTCTGTCCCCAGCCGAAGCCCGAGAAATCATGAAAGAAATTCACTCGGGAGTTTGCGGAGCTCACTAATCCGGCCCCAAAATGTGGCTTCAAATCAAACGGCTTGGATATTTCTGGCCTATCATGATAAAGGATTGCGAAGAGAATGTGAAGAAATTTCATCTATGCCAAATTCACAGTGACTTCATTCACAAGCATCCCAATCCGCTGCATCCAACCGTGGCGTATTGGCCCTTCGAATTTTAGGGCATAGACATAGTTGGCCCAATTCCTCCATCATCCAAAGGCTACCGGTTCATATTAGTCTCAACGGACTACTTCTCCAGATGGGCTGAAGCTGTCCCGCTAAAAGAAGTCAAGACAGAAGACATTCTGAAATTCTTCCGGCATAACGTCCTATATCGCTTCGGTATGTCGAGAAGAATCATATCTGACAATGGACCGTCTTTTAAGAGCTTCAAAGTCTCAAGGTTTGCTACTCAATATAAGATAGAATGGAGATATTCTTCCATCTATAATCCAAGAGCCAATGGGTTAGCCGAAGCCTTCAACAAAACCCTGTGCAAGCTCCTGAGGAAAATGCCTCAGCCAATAAACGAGACTGGGATCTGAAGTTCCAAGAGGCGTTGTGGGCATATCGTACCACGCACCATAATCCGATGCAGTCCACTCCATACTTGCTGCTCTTCGGAGTGGATGCAATCCTCCCCCTCGAAGTTGATGTTCCAAGCCTAAAGATGGTTTTCCAGCACAATCTGACGGAAGAGGAAAATGCTCTCCTTTGGCTCGAAGAGCATGATGCGCTTGAAAAAAAGAGACTCGTGGTATAGCAAAATATGGAGCTATACCGAGCCCAAATGTCACGGGCCTATGATAAGATGACCCGTCTTCGTGCTTTCAAGAAGGGCGAGTTGGTGTTGGTCCTCAAAAGACCGATCATTCCTAATCGACATGCGAAGAGAAAATTCGAGCCAGATTGGGAAGGGCCACACGTCATCGAAGAAGTGTTTGACGGAGGATCCTACCAACTGCTAAGTGCCGAGGGAGAAAGGTCCATACCACATCAATGGCCGATATCTCAAGAAATACCATGCATGAATTCTCCAAGTCGCAGCCGAATTGAGCACACCATCCTTACGGTCTGGATCATACATCCTATAAAACCGTATACGATCCATAGGCACAAACAAGCTAAAACATTCCAAAGTCCCGAAACCGCGATCAATAGCCCTACGGTTTGGATTATACACTCTGTAAAACCGTATACAATCTACGGACATAAACAACCCATATCTCTCCTAAGTCCCAATAGCGAGGGTACATCTGAAGTCCCACCAGGCAGTCTAAAAAAACGGTATGTGCACAAGCAAAATAGGCACGGATAAAAACCCGAAAGGGCTCCGTGAGTAAAAACAGCAGGATTGCCGGCGTAAAAGGGGGGGGCAAACTTGTGAAAAGAGACAAAGATACACTCGCAAAGTCCTCTCGACCTTGTGAGGAGAATATCCCGATGTGAGATCCTTATGACTCACAAAGGGGCAACACACTTAGGAACCTTCATGTTTCCTAAGAAGAATCTACACCTACAAGATCCTCTCGACTTGTGGGGAGAAAATGATTTTATGAGACCCTTATGGCTTATAAAATTAAAAAAGCCTTAGGCGACAGGGACCTAAACCTGTATCCAAAGCCATCGTTCCTCAACGGGCAACGGCAAATGATGAGTCGTTCCTGGCACTACGCTTCAGTGTTAGCGGTGCTGATGCCAACCTAAAACCCAAATTCCAAGTTTTCCTACGGAAAATGATGAGTCGCTCCTGGCACTATGCTCCAGAGTTAGCGGTGTTGATGCCGAACCAAAAATTAAGATTCTAAATCCCCCCGGGACAAATGATGAGTCGCTCCTAGCGCTATTCCATTGTAGCGATGCTGATGCCAAACAAAATCCAAAATCCAAATCCCACTCAAATTCAAAAGTCCCGTCAAACAAGACGAAAATCAAACAAGTCAAATCAACGTCCCACTCGACAATGCTTCAAAGCTCAAAAGGTCCTGCGGAACGGACAAGAAACTCTAAAACAAATCAAATCTGACATCGCAAAAAGCGGAGCAAGTCAAATCAAATTCCGACACCGTAAGAAGCGAAGCAACACAACTTCAACCATGACACCACAAGAAGCAGAGTAAGTCAAATTAAGTATCGTCCGCCATGTCGCAAAAAGGAGTGAAGCCAAGATCGACCGCCATGTCGCAGAAAAGAACAAAGCCAAGATCGACAGCCATGTCGCAAAAAGGAGTGAAAGTCGACCGCCATGTCGCAAAAAGGAACAAAACCAACATCGACCGTCATGTTGCAAAAAGGAGCAAAATCAAGATCGACCGCCATGTCACAAAACAGAGCTAATTCAACCATCGACCGCTACGTTGCAGAAAGGAAGCATCGATCTTCATGGCGCAAAAATGAGAAAATTCAACCATCGACTGCCATGTCGCAAAACGGAGCAAAAGTCAACCATCGAGCGCTACGTCGCAAAAAGGGAGCATCGACTTTCACGTCGTAAAAAGGAACCAAATAAAATACCTTGAAAATCAGAATCTTCATGAAAGAAGATCCATCAATTTCACGCACACCGCCCATATACGCAGTGTGCATTCATTGATGGGGGGAACTTTGTTGGGGTAAAAAATTACACCCCACAGTCGAAGTCAACAAGTCAAAGTTAAGGCCCGAATAGTGGGTCCGGACCCAAGCCTGAATCCAAGTCAAGTGGGTCCAAGACCGAACCCAAGTCCAAACCAGTGGGCCCATACCTAAGTCGTGCACAAGTATGAATAGGCCGGCCCCCAATGCCAAAGGAATAATTGTTAAATCAATAAATAGGCTTAATGTAATTTCTATGAATAAATGTAATAAAAATGGGCAAAAACCCCAAATTATATAAAAGCCCATGGCTTATGTGCAAAAGAAAGAAAGCACATAGCATGGGAAAAGCACATGTACTATTTTGAAAAGCCCAAGGGGGTATATGTAAAATGTAAATCTTATATAAGGCATCATGATGAATGATAACAAACAAGAAGATTTTTCTCATGTCAATCTAGGGTTCTGTGCCTCTTTCTTGAAGGTTTCAAACCTTATTCTTTCTCCTTTTGAATTAAATCAAGAGTTTAACTCTTCTTTTCTAAAAAAAATAGTTTTTCACCATAAAACCCTTGAAGGGGAGTTCAAATCTCCCATCAAATCTCTAAAAGGGGAGATTTTGAATCTCATCACCCCTTTTTCCAAGATCTAAGAAAAAGAGAGAAGGAAAGAGGAGACCAATCTCCAAAAGTTTCATTTTTGGGAGGATCCAAGGCTCAAAAGAGAAAAAAAGGGGTCCCTTTTCATCATTCAAGATCCAAGATTTAGATCTTTAAGTTTCAAGAGATCTCTTTCTTTGGTTTTTGTCTCAAAATCTTTGGGAGTTTAACTCCATTAAAAAACTTTAAGAGTTCAACTCTGTATTTTAAATCTTTTAGAGTTTAGCTCTATAAATACATTACTTTTAGGGATTCAACTCCAATAAAAATCAAAGGAGTTCAACTCCAATAAGAATCAAAAGAGTTCAACTCCAAATCCGAGGGTTTAGCCCCTCGGTCCATGCAACTAGAGCCTACGCCCGCGTGCGTGCGCGCCAGCTCGCTGCACACATGCCCTACATGTGCTTCGTGCCCGCCCGCCGAGCATGTACCGCGCGTGCGCCTCCACACCCATTTTTTTTCCTTTTTAAAAAAAAAATTAATTTTAAAAAAAATATGTTTATTGAAATCTTATTTTAAAGTCTTTTTTTGTAAATATTCATAAATAATAAAATGAAATGAGCACGTCTTTTCGTATTGTTTTTCTTTTCAAAAATACACACATATCGCATACCGCACATTGAGTTCGCATAATATGTTTGACCGTTAATCGGAGGTTCTCTCGCTCCAAAAGTGAGGGGTAATTAATGGCAGCTTAGTCCGCGGCTGCCGGAGATTTAGATCCCCACAATCATTAAACCCCAGCCTACACCAGACAAGGGGGAATCTGTACACGCCTGATAAGCACGCGCATTCCTATCTCAATAGGGTGACGAAAAACACTCTACAGCTACATTGTCAATATATTAGCTAAATGGATCAAAGTCTTCAATATAAACATGCATGGTATAAATAAAAGATCCAGTTATATGAGTAAAAAGCACAACTTCTTCTTACTCTTCAATAAGATTTGCTTCAATGATGAATGGAAGTATTTAGGTTCAACTGTTAAAGGCTCATCTAAAATCATAAGTTCATCTTAAAAAAGTTCTTCAAAACTTAGCTCTAAATAACAAATGTCATCAACAGTTTCTTCACTTTCGTCCAAGATCATGAGTTCCTCTTTAAAATTTTTCTCAAAACTGCAATTTTCAAAATAGCCTTCTTCAAAATTAACCACTTCCTTTTTATACACTTCTTCTTTTTCGTCACATCCCTCTTCTCTCCAATTTATATGTTTCTCCTTAATTTGACTTGAGTCCGCTATTGTGGGTTCTTCAAAATTATCTTCGTCAAACATTTTACTTAAGTCAAATCCATCAAGAGCACAAGGATCTTCCTCAAAAATTTTCTCATAACCGTCAGGTAATTCAAACGTCTCAAACTCGAACATAGCATCATCCTCATATAAATTAGTCGTTGGAGGACAAATCGGAATTACAAATTTCTGAGGGTAGGTGTCAAATTGACTTGAAGTAAACTTATGCTCACCTTTCTTATGCACCAAAAAACCAGACTCATCTAAGGCACAAGATTCAAACATGTATCCACAAATTGGCACTCTTTATATCGCACAATTTTCTTTTACGTAAATTCGCACCCGCACATAAGACACTTATGACTTAAATGTTCATCGGTTTTACATTCCAAACCCATTTTGGTAACGGTTCTAACAACCGTTGTGAAAAACCCCGTCACCAGAAGTATGTTAACGGTTTCAATCATTACGATATACCCAATATGATAATGGTTGAAACCGTTACCATATATGTTTCCATTACCAATATGATAACAGATATACGAAACATATTAAAGTGGGGCCGTATCTCTGGTAAGGTTATAACCGTTACCATATATATGGTAACTGTTGTAACCGTTACGAAAGACATAATTTGGTAACGGTTAGAACCGTTACCATAGATGTTGTCATTACATAATGTAGCTGATATCTGATATGTTTCAGATATCAGCTCCCAGTAAACCGTTACTAAATGGTATGGTAACGGTTAGAACTGTTACAAAATAGGAATTGGTAACGGTTATAACTGTTACCAATTTGAATATGTATTTTTTTTAAATCTGAAATCCCCGCCCTCTATGCGCGCTGCTTTCATTTACAACCAGTAATAGATAATAATAATATCACCAAATATCACGTAATTATAATAATTAAGAAGTAATATGATTCGAATGCACGCAATTATAATAATCAATAAATCGCACACAATTATAAACAAAAAATATATATAAAAACTATAATCAACAAATCAACAAAATAAATGTTTATATCTATTATCGTTGGGAGGATCCACTTCCATCGTTCCATGACTTGAATGTACTCCATATCTCGTCTCGGATGGCCTACCAGATGGACTCTTCATTCGTCTGCGTCAGCTCCTCGACCTGCGTCCTAAGAGTATTCAGATACTGTTGCATCTGCTGATGAACCTGCCGCTGCTGCGCCATCTACTCCTGCTGGTGCGCCATCTGCTCGCGGATTTAACGAATCTCCTTCGCCGACACAGCTACTGCATCTGCCCGCGTTTGGGTCATGGCGTACTCATGGATGGCCGCACGCTTTGTTAAGAGTTGGTGGGTCCCAGGACCAACCCTGCCCTCATATCCAAGGTGATGCTCGCCGGATAGCGAATCCAGGACAGGGACAATGGCGGTAATCAGGTCGTCGGGGCTAAGTCCTAAGGCGACCATCCTCTCTTGGAACTGGATATGTAAAGAAAATATATAGATATATATAGACACGTGTTAACTTAAAATACATAATAGACTTGATTATATGAAACTAACCTTGTACTAGCCGGTGCCCTTGTGTAATACGGTCTACCATTTGGCAGCAGTGTAGTTAGTGGGGTCTTTTTGTTTCTGTGATAAAATTAGGATTTATTTTAATAAGTAATTTGAGACAAAGAAAACATATATTCTTAAACTTCGAAATACTCATGATGTGCCATTGTGTGCTGTCCTGCATGTGCTTCCCCTGGACCGGGACAGCGCTGCCTCTCACGCCGTTATTCCGGTTCTGCTTGTTGCGAACCGACGCCAACTTGCAAATATAAAGAAGATTATATTATATTTTAGAATATGATTTAATGTTATATTGTTATAATCCTAAAAATTAAATTTATACCCAAACATCCTCGCTCTTATAATACTCGACCAGCAGCGGCCAATCGGGTCTCGGGACATCCAACGCTATGATATCCTTCATCGCCCTCCGCTCCTCCTCAATCGCCGTGACCCAGAGAATGTAATGATCCTCTTTTACTTCATTTAGGAGTCTTCTCTAGATATTCTGACACGCCCCTATGACCCAGTCAAGGGCGCGATGTGCATCGAACGACACATGCACGCCATCCTCGCCGGTGTCGCCGATGAATCTGCAATGTGGCATGGTCTGAAATTAATTTTTTTTAAATATATATATATATATATATAACGACGATTGAAATTTAAATGTATAAAATGATATGTGTGATACCGTGTCCGATGCAAAAAAAAACTGCTGAACATTGGCAGTCTGGCACTTGTCCCACCTAAGATGGAGCTGTTGGATATAGTTCCCTCAGAGTCAATTATTGGATCACAGGCATGTGATTGCAATGATTGAGGGAGGACCTATACCGGTAGGACAGTCTTACTCAAGATGATAGTATGCTATCTGGTTTTATCTTTATCATCGTGTACTGCTTTAGGTGACCTTATAGGTCGCTATTGCATGCTGATAGAGCCCTTAGGATTCTTGCTTGACGACCAGCAGTATGATGGCGATCATATACGTGGGAGCTGGGGTATATAAGCACATCCTTAAAAGGTCCCTAGTCGTGGGAGTTTTGAGACTGGGCATCGATACTCCATTAGTAGACTAGTGTATACAGTCGAGACCCCGACGAGGGGCGGTGGCCGGTCTCACAAGCCATTGGTGTCAGTTGGTTCACCTAAGATGTATACAGGTGCTCATTGGGTTATGAGTACACCGGACAGGACTCGCCGGGAACATG
The DNA here is from genome assembly GCA_030015575.1 of Agapanthus africanus. Taxonomy (NCBI): domain Eukaryota; kingdom Viridiplantae; phylum Streptophyta; class Magnoliopsida; order Asparagales; family Amaryllidaceae; genus Agapanthus; species Agapanthus africanus. Next base: position 371,175,189 of record JASDDO010000010.1, read on the forward strand.
CTAGTTGGTATTATACCTGACGTCAGATAGCAGTTCCCTGGTGACATGTGTACATGTTAGTTCATCGACCTGTGATCGTCATTTGTCTCGTGTGAGTTCCTACTGTGCTTTGATTACTACCCTACCACGGCTCAAAGGAGTCGTGCAAACAGGTTTTAGTTGGGTACAGTCCTGAGCCACATGGAGGCAGTGAGCGGATCGGCAGGGGTTTCGTCTCTCCCGGTATTGGGGGTGAGATCGCGCTGTGTCTAGGAGAGCCATTACACAAAGCCCTCGGCCGACGCAGGAGATTTACTGGTACGTATTCCAGTAGTATCTCAGGGTGTTCTGGGCTACACTCCGACACGACTTGTACCGCTTTTGGGGGTCTGACTTTTAACAACCCCCTAGGCACGCCATGCAATGCTCATAGACGAACGGACCGGACTGTACGGATATTGTCACTGACAGGCCCAGTAGGGTGTCAGGATGAGTTCGCTCATCGACCTCCCTTTTGGTCAATACCTGGTAGCCCGTTACGTACAGCTAGTACCTCTGACGTGCAAGTGGTTAAATCCACAGCCAATATATTGACGAGTCTTTAGAGTCCTCTACAGACTGTTTCTCAAGTTTCGGGCGAAACGTTGCAGAGGCCGTATGATATATGGTAGGGTTCGATCATATACGTGCGGTATTGCACGGATCATGATCGGACGGATCATACTGGTGGGCTTTGGTTTAAGCCGGATCCTAGTATTAGATTTGTTGGATTACTTTAGTCTCGTCGCATTCGCATTCAGTCGGAATGCGGATGCAGGTATGTATATACAGGTGAGGGGTATCCTTGTGATCCGTCACGAGTTTACTTTAGATGTTGCCGTGTCTTTTTGTTGTGCCAAACATTTGGATTAATGTTTGGATGGTGGAAATAATGAGCTAGAATTTCATCATGACATGCATAAATGTGACATGGACTTATATATGACTCATGGTCTCTTTTTTGTGAAAATATGTCACATTAGTGATTGTTTTGTGTCATGATTTGATGAAAGGAGAGAGAGGGGCAGCCAAGGGTGTGGTTGGCTCTCATATTATTCTACTCTCTCTCTCTCTCTCATTTTATGATAACAATAACATGATAGAAAAAGAAAAGTAAGAAACCTCTTTTTCTTCTTCTTCCTCTAGCTCTTTATCTCCTCCAATGGCAACCTCTTCAACCTCCATCCAAACTCATGGATGCAAGAGGCAAAGTGATCACAAACATTCTCTACAACATCTTGGACACGTCGGCTAGCACACTTCGTGCCCAAGTTGCTTCGGATGAAGCGGGAGCCTGTAAAAAGAATCGATGACGTGGTGCCCTTTCCGACGAGGAGATCGAGACCGGAGTTGCCGCGAGGAGCTTGGGATGGTGGCCAAAGACCGAAGAACACCGATCGATCGGTATAGCTTTCCAACCCTTTCTCTTTTAGCTAGTTGTAGGTTAATGGTTCGATCCGGGTTTTAAGCATATGATAGCGCCGATTTTCAAGTTAAGAAAAGTTTTTCGTTTCCGCATTTTGGCCTCGGAATGACGGGCGGGGCGCTACCGTAGACTTACAGGAGCTGGTACTTATACTAAGTACAGATCTCTGCTCCCATGTAATCTCCCCACTTGGTCGAGTTAGGACCAACATGCACACCATCCTTGTCCCACATCAGCGTCCATGGCTCAGCACCATCGGCTGGCCTGGAGCAGAAGGGCCCAGTACGACCCTTCTTCCTACCGCTGCTGGAGCCTGCAAAAAGATATATATACAGACACAATATTATAATATTCAGAGTATGCATATAGCATTTGACAAATTTAAATTACAATCGTTATTTAAAAGCTTTAAGCAATAATGATTATACCCGCCGTCCCTGGCGTGGCGCTAGAACCGGCACCAGACGCCATCCCGCCAGTAGAATGCGGATCTGCAAACAATAAACTGTTAGATGATTGAATAGAATTTAATAGATAACTAAAAATTCAATAAATAACTACATTGTAATAATGTATTAAATTTTAAATGAGTAAACTATATACCATGTATTCCCCTAATAATTAAACACACAATTATAAGAGCCAAGCTCTGTTAAATCCAATGAGGCGGCGCCTCACGTGCTCCCCACGAGAGCGCAAGCGCCAGCACTTGTCTTATAGGATTAAATCCTATAGTGTCTCCGTAGGTGAAGTTCACGTGAGCGCCAATGTGCAATACACAGAAGTGCCTGTTATGTATAAGAATTTAATTCTTAAGTGGCGCCCACGTGTTGCCAGCGCCCAAATTAAGCACCGGTAGAATTAAATTCTACATGGAAATTATTTTCCTAAAACCTGGGATATTCTCTGTTAAATAGAGCCGTTGGATTAAAGAGCCAATGGTGATGATAAATCATCAAAGGATAGAATTAAATTCTATTAGGGGAAAATATTTCCCTGATCTTTCTAAATGAGAAAGATATTCTCTATTAAATAGAGAGCTATTGGATCAAAGATCCAATAACAGAATTAAATTCTATTTTTTAGAAATATATTTCCCCAATCTTTCTAAATGAGAAAGATATGCTCTTTTAAATAGAGCACCCTTGGATCAAAAATCCAATGGTGATTAAAAATCACCGTTTAATAAAATAAAATTCTATGGGAAAATATTTCCCCAATCTTGTTAAAAACAAGAAAATATAGTCTATAAAACAGAAATTCTTGGATCAAAAATCCAACGGTGGATAAAATTCCCCAAATAATCTTTGAGACCAATAAAATCAATTGGAATCTTTCGATGAGAGATTTTCTCAAAACTGATCAACATTTTGCTTTGCCTATATAAAGGATCTGAGACCTCAAGTATCACACAGAGACGCAAAAAAGAAGAAGAAAGAACCCCTCATAAGCTTCTGCAAACAAAAAGATAGAACTTGCAACTGAGAATTCAATTCTCCTTCAAAGAAGATCTTCCTCTTTTCAAACCCTAGGTAAAAAAAAAGAAGAGATTAAAAATATCTCCTTTGCCTAGTGCAAGTAAAACACAAGGGTTTAACCCTTCATATAAGAACTTAGTTGTTTCTATGGATCTGAGATCCGTAAGACAAATCTTTCACAAGTTGAGAATTTAATTCTCATTGGGAAGATTATGTCCTTCAGACTCAAAATCTAGGGGAAAGAACTAGATGAAAAGAAAAGACAGAAAAGAAACATGTTCCAGGAATTTAATTTCTCTGAAAACAGGGTTTAACCCTATAAAGAAACTTAGTTCTTATAAAAAAAAACCCATAAAAACTTAGTTCTTAAAGAAAACTTGATCTCAAATTTTCAAAACAAAGATCTTGGTGATCATTAATGGTAAAAATGTCATTAACAGAGATTCAATCTCTAAAAAAGAAAAGGAACTCAGTGCCTCACGTGAGCGCCTAAAAGATTCCCTAAACGAAGGACTCAGCGCCTTATGTGCTTCCCCTGTGGGGGCTCAAAACAGAAGGCCAGCGCCTCATGTGAAATACATGTGAGTGCGGGGCAAAAGTGCTTAGCACTTCATATTCAGTCAAAATGACAAGGTACTTAGCACTAATTGGGCAATGCCCACACCTTAGCGTCTCATGTGATACTCATGCGAGCGCCATATAAAAGTGCTTAGCACTATATATTCAGTCAAAGTGACTCAAGTTCTTAGCACCGATTGGGTAGCGCCCCTGACTGAGTGCTTCACATGATACACATGTGAGCGCTAGAGCCCCAAACAAGTGCTTCACACTTCTGTATAAAAAAAGGCTGAGCAAACAGAACCCAAATAAGTGCTTAGCACTTTTGAATAAAAGAAAGAAAAAAAAAGACTGCGCAGACCAAACCCAAATTGGCTAAAAGTCTCTCTAAAGTTTCTTGCAGCTGAGCCCAAATGCTCTGTTATTGGATCTTAATAAAATTTGATGATCCTTAAATGTTGCTAAGTTGATCTTAGTCTCAAATAAAACTAATGTATCCTTAGTTAAAATAAATTGAGCCCAAATACTCATATATTTAAGTAGATCTTAATCTTAAACCAGATTAACGGTCCTTGAATAAAATAAAATATTTTTGAACTAAAGGAAAATATAACCTAAGTTCAAAACCCTAAATCTAAAAATATACGGATTTGGACTGGTCCACGCCCTATGGGCGATGACATAAACTAGTCTCATTATACAATCCACGGGCAACCAAAAACAAACAAAATGACACACGACACGAAGTGAACTGCTGGAGCAGGAGAAAGTGGTTATGCAATGCGATAGCGTAATTAACTGCAGGGGCTTGCGCCTGCAGGGAAGAGCATCCCCACAATCAAAAACCCTTCACAAATGAGGGGGGTCTGATGAAGTCTGCAACAACAGTCGCATCCATCCAAACCTCCGATATACGGTTTCATAAATCAACTTGGTAGCTTCGGAGAGGTGGGTGGATATGTACAAATAGTATCTGTCCCCAAATTCAGGCTAGACGTTCCAATGTCCCGGTCTGTTCTTTTGGTGGTAAAAAGATTCTGGCATGTCCGGTGGGACCTTTTTCTCTTTTCACTCCACATTTCGTTTGTCGTGTTTCGCAAACAAAATCGTAGTTCACTATGGTTGCCTTTGGATTCGAGGCACTAAAATTTGGTTTCTTGCTCCCATGCAGAGAATCAATGGCTCTCAACTGCACCTCATGCAACAACAACTCCCGCTCCACCCAAACTGGAGGAGTGACCTATGGAGGAGTTTTGGTGCCTTAACGCCATAAGAAGAAGCTCGTAGAAGGTCGGTCTTCGATCGACTGGAAACTACGACAGCCCCCATCCGCAAGCCGTCAAACTCTGGCGTATCAGTCTTCAACAGGCTGAGCATGAACTCAAATGGGCCCGTAAAGAAGCTCATGATATCTGAAGGGGCTACCCCAAAAGGCTAGAACTCCTTAAGCCTGCTACAGGTGAAGCCGGCAAAGGTGCTTCCCCTATCAGACGATCGATCTTTGAAAGATTGGTCGGCTCTCCTCAAACTCCATCATGGACGTCGGTCTTCAATAGGCTGACGCCGATTGAAACCCCTCAGCAAAGCCGGGGGCATGATGGAGTCGCTTCCACAACTGAGGCGGTCCCTTCTGCGAGGCACGCTCGACGTCACCACTGGCGCCGAGTGAGAGAAGCTGGAAGCAACCCCCCTTCTGGACTCACCCCACCAGCTCTTATGGTGGAGGTTGACACTGCTGTTCCAACTGGGAACAGTTTTGAACCGCTTAAGAGGGTGCGTAAAAACTCCCCAACGGTGGTGCTAAAGAAATCTACCCCACCTGGAGAAGTTACAGTGCAGGCAAAGCCGGAGTGGTCTTATCAGCGGCTCTCCTCGCAAATTCATAGGGTATAGCGAAAAGTCCATGACTCTGTGATTGACAAAAACTACTCTTGTCAACCAAAAAATTCGAAGTCCCGACAAGAAAAAGACCACTCCTCCGCCATACAACGGGGGACTTCTCTTAAATAGGTGCCTGTCACAACGGCTCCTTCAACTCTAATCTCTCATAAAATAACGAGGCTGGAGAAAACCCTACCGCCCGTAGAAAATTCCAAAGGCGATAAATCTAAACGCCCCAAGTCTGGGGGCATAATCGTACATACGGTCTATATGACCAATGGTAAAGAAGAGAGCCGTGCTTCGGTGAGTCATTGACCTAAAACTCGGTCGCTGACAAAGGCTCAGGAGCAATAACAAAAGCTCCAAGAAATGCTGAACAAAATGACGGAACACGCTGGATAAAAAGAAAATCCGGACAAAGAGGCCGAACAATGCCAAGAGTAGGAGACCGATACAGAGTTTCTGTGAAGGGTTCTCAAGAGAAAGGATAAAGAGGCCTCTGTGTAAGCCGCTAACATAAAACAAATGACTTTCTTGTTCTAAGACATGGTTGGAATGATGATCCAACCAAAACCCCCGACTGAAGATCCGCCGATAATCGTCGAGGATGACAGAAAGGAAACAACAAACCCTCCTTCGGCCTTATCAACGGCTAAGGAGGAAACGATCTCCAAGGCCGCCCTTGATGGTTACATTGCTCAACAAATAAGAGCTCATCAAGCTAATGAAGCCGCCAGCCAAATTGTCAGAACTGGACGACCGTATCCTGACTGGTATGATCAAATCAAATACTCGTCAGGATATACTATCCTCAAGTTCCATGTCTACAAAGGAACATGCAACCCTCATCAATACACTACGCAATTCAGAGTTCTGTGTGGCAACACTGGAGGCGACGACAAATTTTTGCTTCGCCAGTTCATCTGCAGCTTGTCAGAAACAGCCTTCGAATGGTACTCGGAGCTCCTAAATGACTTCGTGAAAACATTTGCAAAAATAGAGCTGTTGTTCACACAGCGGTTCTTCAGCGCGAGCGAACGCACTCTAATCATGGCATTAATCAATGCCAGGGTAAAGCCGGGAGAAACATGGGTCTAATACGCGATCTGGTGGCTGAACTTGAGGTCTAAATGCGAGCAGCGCATTGAAGAGTCTCCTTCCGTAAACATGTTCATCGGGACGCTTTATTCTCAAACGACTGTGTCCCAGTTCATAACATTCTTCAAGTCCACAACATTTCAAGCTCTGATAGATAAACTGGCCCAAATGGACCAGATGGGCCGTGGGCCTTCCTCTTCAAATAAGGACCCTCGAAATGCTAAGGGTAAAAGGAAAGTAGCCTTCGTTGCTAACACGCAACAACAACCAAGCGGCCCAAAACCGGTAGTTCACCAAAACAATGCGCGTTTGCGCCCGTCCTTGGAAGAAAGGCTAGGACGTGCTTACTTGTTTCCCCGCGAAAAGACAAGGAGACTGTTCAAATTGGCAATGCATAATAAACTCATCACATTGCCAAACCCATGGCGTCCAGTGCAACCCTGCGACATCAACAACCCTAATTACTGCTCCTATCAAAGAATGGCGAGCCACCCAATTGAAGATTGTTACGTCTTCAAAAACTGGGTCGAGAACCAGTATCAACAGGGGAAATTCACGCCGTCTGATAACTGAAAGGTAAACCCATCCCAGAAGCTCACTCTCAAAATGGTGGATGCGCAGGGGACATCATGCTCACTCGTGGAAGAAACTCCATGGGAAGTCGTGCTTTCAGCGAAAACTTAAAGAATGTTGAAGGATCTATAGGCATTTTCGGCAGCAAGTGGAAAAACCCACTTGAACCTGAAATAATCGAAGGGATGTTAAAACCTCGTCCCGCATCGAAAATTGTTGACGAGGGGAAACCCCCCAAGTTAAGCCTTCGAAGTCATCAAAGAAGAAGAAGAAGACCAAGAAGCCTGTGCAGCCTGCCGAGTATGACGACAAGCACACAGATCTACAAAAATACATAGATGCGCTGGAGGAGTATAACCAAAAGCCACGGACACCAGTCACGCTCGAAGAATTCCTCAAGTATATTCTTGAGGGCCAAGACAGTGACAATGATGAGGGAAATGACTTATCAAAAGACACCGAAGACCGTGTAGCAAGTTGCCACATGGTCTCCCATTCGTCGTTATATGACGAAGAGGCTCCCTCAGCATCAGAAAACAACGCAAAGGAACTGGGGGCAGAATCGGCGCTAAAATCACCGGAACTGCCAGAAGAAGACTCGGTTGAGAGGTTGCTAAACGAAGCCTTTCAAAAAAGCAAATTTGATCGAGAACGCGAAACATCCATATATGAAATGGCTAAGTGTTAGCGTATGAGTAAAGAAGCTGCGGTGAGGACAAGTCGTAAAGTGCTCCAACCAAACCAAGGCACACCTGTAACAAATAAGAGTAGAATCAAAATAGAGAAGCGGTTCGCAAAACCCTGTTAATGGGGATGAAGCTGCCACCTCTCATAAAGAACACTCCAGGGGTCATATGCCTTGATGGAGAAGAATCACATCTAAACTACTTCCTATATTATCGAAAGGCCACCCACTCCATCGAGGAATGCAGTGCTTTCAAGAAGTGGTGGTAAGGATACGTTGCCCATCAAAAATACTTTAAGAGGATAAAACGCGAAGCTCGCGCTCGTCGACGGCAAAATAGTGGGACAAATGCGCATGAAGAAATGACTGGCAACTGTCATATGGTTGGTATTAGTTCGGATGGATGAAAACCTCCAGTTCTTATATTCGGGAGAGATTCTGAGGATGAAACATTCCTCAACCCTCTCTTCGAAGACCCCCTCCAAAAAAGAAGAGGAGGAGAAGAACTTCAAGAATATTCAGCTGCGTAAGGGAAAAGGAAAATGAAAAACAAGGTGGATTACAACGTCCTGGCACATCTGAGGAAAATACTTTCGTAACTGGGCATATTGGATGCTCTCCTCCTGTCCAAATAGTTACGGGATTCCCTGATCAAGGCATTACAAGAGCCCAATCATTTCCAAGCTTTCCTCGCAGAGGAGAAGATGAAAGGTGAACTGTTTGAAGTCCACAAGACCGATATTACATTCAATGATGAAGATTTACTCCTCGGTATGTGCGAGCATAATCGCTCGTTATACGTCACTGGATACTGCCACTACATCAAGATAGGGAAAATTTTTGTCGACAACGGATTCCCCGTTAACCTTCTTAACGTGAGAGTGCTGAAGGAAATTTGCATGAACGTTCAACACCTTGCCCGAGATAAAATTACCATCTCCGGGTTTGTCTCATAGTCGTCACGAATGCTTGGGTCCGTAATATTAACACCGCGCTTCGGGCTGCTCGTCACTGACATCAAATTTTATATTATTCACGCCAAGACTTGCTATAACGTTTTGATCGGCAGGCCTTGGTTGTTGGTGAGCCGTGCTCACTCTACATCGAAGTAGAGAGGCGGAATGCACAAAAATTAAATTTTTAAGCAAGCACAACCAACTTAACCCAAGTGATCAAACCATTACCCTAAACTAGCAACTACAAAGTGTTTTATCTACTATGAGAGAAGGTTATACCAGAAGATCCGTATCCTTCGGGTCTTCACTCCTCTTCTTAAGCTCCTAGGGATCTCCTAAACCAATCTTGATGGCCGACCTTCTCGGTCCTAAACGATCCACCTGAGAATTTGTAATCCAAACTTAGCTTCATTAATGAAGCAACTCAACAACCTAGTTTGCTAATCTAAGTTGCCAAGATAATGTAGTGAGTTTTCTAGTGTATTTCTATCTCTCTTCCTCCCTTGATTCTCAACCCGTGAGATGGTAGGGAGGAAGATGAAGATGAAGGTGGAGGTGGAGGAACTCATGAAAGGCTAGAGAGGAGAGAGAAGCTCATGGTGAGAATGGAAAATCATCATCCCAAAACAATAATGCAAACATAGTTATATAAAACATATTTTGCAATATAAATATATCAACCATACTTGAATAGTTTGCACAAATGAATTATAAATTCATTTGTCAAGACTATTCAAGCATGGTTCTCACCATTCTTTCCTTACTACCTTTGCACTTCATTTCCATTTAAAAGAATAAATGGATAAATAAAAAATGAGGTGTCCACCTTCTAGAATATTTTCCGTATAAATACAGAATATGCTCTACCATATATACATACCCATATTCGTATCAAAATACGAATATCGAAAGAGATAGAATAATACCACTAATATAATACTAGTATTATATCAATATCTGATTTAACAATTCGGTTTAATCCTAAGCCTGCTAGTATTAACAACCGTCCGAACCTGGATAACACTAGAATATAAATATCGAAATATGTATACATAAATTATTAAATCAATACTTGATTTAATAATCCGGTTTAATACTAAGCCGGCTAGTATTATCATTCAATCGGAACCCTGCTCGATCAAAATCCTGGACGACACTAGAATATACATATCGAAATGTGTATATGTAAATTATTAAATCAATACCTGATTTAATAATCCGGTTTAATTCTAAGCCGGCTAGTATTATCATTCGATCGAAACCCTGCACGTATAAATATATGGCCACCATATCGTTTCGCCTGAACCAGAGAAACCCACTATGTGGGACTCTAAACACTCGACAGTATGCTGGCAGTGGGTTTAACTACAAGCATGTCAGCGACACTAGCTGTACGTAACGGCTACCCAGGTACCTGTCGAAAAGGAAGGCCGACGAGCAAGCTCATCCGGACCCCTACTGAGCCTATCCGTGATAATCTCCGTACAGTCTGGTCTCTTCATCTAAGAGTATCGCATACCAAATCTAGGGGATGGTAAACGTCAGACCCCTATTGACCCAATAAGTCGTGTCGATTTGGCTCAGGACCAATCCGAGAAACTACTGATCTAACTATCAATCAATCTCAACTTCCTTGGCCAATGTCTTATTGTTCTAGCCAACTGGATACAGTGCGATATCGACTCCCAATACCGGGAGAGAAGAGTCCCTGAAAATCACTCACTGCCTCCATGTGGCTTGGAACTGTACCCAACCAAAACCTGTTTATACGACTTAGTAGAGCCGTGGTAGGGTAGTGATCAAAGCATAGTGGGAACTCACATGAGACGAATGATGATCTCAGGTCCTGAGACTAACCTGTACTCATGTCATCCGAGAACCTCTATCTGACGATAGGTATAATACCATCTAGAGGTTCTCGGCGATTCCGTCCAGTGTACTCACCTCCAGTGAGCACCTGTATACAATCTTAGGTGATCACACCAATGGCTGTGGGAGCAACCATCGCCCCTCGTCAGGGTCTAGAAATGTATACATAAGTCTACTCTGGAATATCGATATCCGGTCTCAATATTCCTACGACTTGGGACGTTTAAGGATGTGCTTATGGACTACCCAGCTCCTACAAGTATGATCACCATCATAACGCTGGTAATCAAGCAAAATCCTATGGGTTTTATCAACATGTATCTGCCATATGTGATATCGAGTATAACATATGCACATGTTAAGATAAAGACAAACCAAAATAGTATACTACTGTATCGAGTCTTTATCAATATGTGCAAATAATATAAAGCAGCAAGAGAAAGAAATACACATATTAAGACAAAGATAATTCAGATAATATACTATATACAACTGAGCAAGATTGTCTTGTACATACATATCCCCAGCATCCTATACAATACAGGCTTCTAGGTCATACATATCCAACAATCTCCCACTTGCACTAAGGCCTGTAATTGGCGTACCGAATACCTAACGTCTGCTCTAAGTCCAGTTGTTGGCGTATCGCATACCCAACATCTTAAAAAGTCGCTCGAATTGCGCTTGAGGGAGGGCCTTGGTAAATGGATCCTCCGTGTTTTCTTTCATATCTACTCTTTGGACCTCGATCTCCTGGCGATCTACGATCTCCCTGATCAGGTGATACCGCCTCAAGATGTGTCTGGATTTTTGATGGGTCCGTGGTTCATTCGCTAAAGTTATAGCCCTATTGTTATCACAATACAAAGGTATTGGATTGACAATGGATGAAACCACCTCAAGGTCAGTAATGAACTTCTTCATCCAGACTGCTTCTTTTGCAGCATCATTGACAGCAATGTATTCAGCCTCCATCATCGAGTCTGCGACGGTGTCCTGTTTGGAGCACTTCCAATACACCGCCCCTCCGTTGAGGGTAAACACAAAACCTGAGACAGACTTGCTGTCATCCTTGTCATTCTAGAAGCTTGAGTCGGTAAAAGACTCGACCTGAAGGTCTCCATTACAGTAAACCAAGAGCATCTCCTTAGTCCTTCTCAGGTACTTGAGAACGTTCTTCACAACTGTCCAATAATTCTCACCTGGGTTCGACTGATACCGGCTCACCACGCTAAGCGCGTATGCTACATCTGGTCGATACACAGCATCGCATACATTATAGATCCTACCAACGAAGCGTAGGGTATAGTGCTCATGCGAACCCTCTCCTCATCAGTCTTGGGAGACATCTCTTTGAAGAGCGTGATTCCATGCAATGCGGGTATATTACCACGCTTGGAATCTTCCATACTAAATCTCTTTAGTATGGTCTCTATGTACCTGGATTGTGAAAGCCCCAACAATCTCTTGGATCTATCTCTGTAGATCTTAATCCCTAGAATGTAAGAGGCATCACCCAGGTCATTCATGGAGAACTTTTGTGACAAGAACAACTTCACCGATTGCAGCATAGGAATGTCATTTCCTATCAATAGAATGTTATCCACATACAAAACGGTGAATACGACAGTTCTCCCTACAATCTTCTTGTAGACACATGGCTTATCCTAATTTTTTATGATGTCAAATTCCTTGACCGTCTCATTAAAACAGATGTTCCAGCTCCACGATGCTTGCTTCAATCCATAAATGGAATTAAGCAACTTGCACACATTCCCGCTGCTCCCGCTGTTTATGAATCCCTCCGGCTGATCCATATAAACGCACTCTTCTAAATTTCCATTTAGAAAAGCCGTTTTAATGTCTATCTGCCAGATATCATAGTCATGGTAGGCAGCAATGGCAAGTAGGATCCAAATGTATTTCAGCATAGCCACTGGAGAAAAAGTTTCGTCATAGTCCACTCCTGACCTTTGACCAAAACTTTTTGTAACAAATCTAGCCTTATAGGTTTCTACCTGTCCATCTGCACCAATCTTCTTTTTGAAAATCCACTTGAATCCAACGGGTTTTACCCCAGGAGGAGCAACATCTAAAGTCTAAACTTTGTTGGTGTACATGGACTCCATTTCGGATTGCATAACTTCAAGCTATTTTATAGAGTCCCTACTGTTAATGGCCTGCTTATAACTAGTAGGATCATCTTCTTCCAAGATGCAATCCTCTCGATCCCCATCTATGAGAAAACTGTAGTATCTCTCGGGCGGACGAGAAATTCTACTAGATCTGCGGAGTGGCTGAGGTTCTTCTGGGATTATTGAATCTTCTGGTTCCACCAAATCTTCAGTTTCAGTTTGTGGCTCCAGAATTTCTTCTAGTTCTACCGTGCTCCCACTAATTTCTTTTGCAAGAAATTCCATTTCTAAGAAAACGGCGTGCTGAGCAACAAACACCTTTTATTCCTCAATATGGTAGAACAAATATCCATAACTAATCCCTGGATATCCTACAAACTTACATAAAACTAACCGTGCCTTTATTTTGTCCGGATTATGCTTTTTAGCGTAAGCCGGACAACCCCATATCTTAAATATTTTTAGATACGGCCTTTTACCATTCCATATTTCGAATGGTGTTTTAGGTATGGATTTGGATGGAACTTCATTCAATAGATATGCCTCTGTTTGAAGCGCATATCTTTAGAATGAAAGAGGTAGATCAACACTATTCATCATGGAGAGAACCATGTCCAAAAGGGTACGGTTCCTCCGCTCCGATACACCATTATGCTGTGGTGTGTATGGAGGAGTAAGCTGCGAGAGAATACCATTTTCTTTCAGGTATTCTAGGAATTCCGTGCTTAAGTATTTGCCTCCTCTATCGGATCTGATCTGAGAATCTTGATACTTTTGCCATTCTGATTCTCTACTTCGTTCTTATATTCTTTGAATTTCTCAAAAGCTTTATATTTGTGTTTCAAAAGATACACATATCCGAAACTAGAGAGATCGTCAGTGAATGTAATGAAGTATGAGAGCCTACCCCTTGCATGTATAGACATCGGACCATATACATCACTGTGTATGAGTCCCAAGAGCTCTGTAGCACTTTCTCCGTGTCCGGTGAACGGAGATTTAGTCATCTTTCCTTTGAGACAAGACTGACAAGTTTCATAGGACGAATATTCGAATGGATTTAGATATCCATTCTTATGCAACTTACTTAGTCTTTTCTCACCGATATGACCAAGTCTACAATGCCACAAGTAGGCTTCGTTCACATCTGAACTCTTCCTGTGTTTTGTACATTGAAAACTTTGTTTTGATTTAGAACGTAAATACCATTACACAGTATACCTTCTGCAACCAATACCTGATTAAGGTAAATGTTCATGACATTTCTATCAAGAACAAACTTATATCCATTTTTATCAAGTAAAGAAACTGATATGATGTTGCAAAGCATGGAAGGTACACAGTAGCAATTGTTCAAAATCATAGTATTTCCGCTTGGCAATACAAGGTGATATTTACCGATGGCAGCAGCATCAACTTGTGCTCCGTTCTCTACTCTGAGGGACATATCACCCGGTCCAACCATTCTACTTTTTCTCAGTCCTTGTAATAAATTATAGATATGAGATCCCGATCCGGTATTTAGTACCCAGGAGGTAGGGTTGATCGAAAAACAGTTTTCAATAACAATTACACCCGAAGAAGATGCATTAGAATGATTCTTCTTCAATAGGGTTCTGGAATTCCTTACAGTCCTCTTTCGCTTTCCTATACTTGTGACAATTGTCAAAAGTTAGAGCCAAACCGACGTTCCCCAGCCTAGTGTAATAAGCTGGTTCGGTCAAGTCAAACAGATTATTATCTTGATTAGGGCGTGATATGGTTGCTACATGGAGAAAGAGAAAAGAAACACTCAGCGTGCGCTCTTGCAAGATTAGATTGATTATTAGTTTATCTAATCAGGATGGCTCCAACCGTTTCCTCAAATTTTCCTTCAAACCTTAAAAGGAAAACTAGTCGGGATCATTTGCAGCTTACAAGTTCGCTAACCGTTCAGCCAGGTGAGTGTTGGTACTCCATGGAAGGTTCTCCGTGCTCTCGCACGGACCTAATTAAAATAAACCTCGTTTCCGCAGATGCGTAGCCCCCTTAACACTTTTCTAGACACCTAATAGGTTAGCTAATTGTGAAGTGAAAAATATCTCCCAAGAGTAATCCTACTCATCAGTGGGATCGGGATCCAACTATCATCACGCGATAATGTAGATGGAAGCCACTCTAGTTACCACACTCCAGAAGATATGCACCACTAGCAAGTTTCTTGTATATTTGAAACTCCCGATGTGGTTTTTGCCCCTAACGTTTTATGATCTTGACTAGGTCAACAAACCATAAACCGCTAGTCAAGTTCAACCCGCCATTTTCTTGATTGCATTAAACTCACCCGTACGTGCTCTTGACTAGGTCAACAAGGCCGCACGACTGTCATAACCAATCGCATTACAATGCACAGAAAAGCACCACTTAGCTACTGTACACTACACCTTAACCAGGTCAACAAACGCAACACGAATATTAAATATGTTAGTTATATGTATGCCCTAGAGGCCATTACAGTACATACGATGTATATTGTAATGGATGCTTGGACATATATAGGGAGGACTTTCTTGCTCGACATGATAGTATGCTATTTGGTTGTATTTTATCTTAACATGTACTCTGATTGTCTCTATGATACATGTTGATAAAGCCCTTAGGATATGTACTCGACTACTGGGACTATGATGAGATCATACTAGTGGGGCCACGGTAGTCGACGAGTACATCCTATAACTGTTCCTAGTCGAGGGTGTATCGAGACAGGGCATCGATACACCAGAGTAGACTAGCGTATACGCATCTTGACCCATATGATGGGCGATGGATGATCCCATATCCATCGGTGTTTGACATCAAGGATGGTGTACGGGTGCTCAGTAGAGACTGGGTACACTGGACGGACTCGCCGAGAACTCCCAGATGGTATTATACCTCACGTCAGATGGCAGTTCTCCGGTGACACTGGTACAGAGTAGTCTGTTGACCCGAGATCGTCATAGAGTCCTGTGTGATTCCCACTGTGCTTTGATTTCCATCATACCACGTCCAAGAGGGCATGCAAAAAGGTGGCTTTTGGGTACAGTCCCGAATCACATGGAGGCAATGAGCGATAGGAGGGGATTCGTCTCTCCCGGTATAGGGAGTTGATGTTGTGCTGTGTTCGATTGGCTATAACCGGAAATCCCTGGCCAGGGTTGCTGAGATTTACTGGTAAGTGTTATCAGTAGTTTCTCGAACTGTTATAGACCTCATATCGACATGACTTATCAAGCTACTGGGTCTGACGTTTACCACCCCTAGGCGAGATATGCAACATATCAGACGACGAGACTGGACTGTACGGGAGTCTTACTGTTTGGATTCACAGGAGAAGTTACAGGCTTGCTTGTTGATCTTCTGAGCGCTCAATATCTGGGTAGCTGTTACGTTTAGCTGACCGCTTGCAGCTTGTGGGTGTTTGATATGATCATCACCTACTGCCGGCGTATTGACGATTCTTTAGAGTCCTACACAGAGGTTTCTTGGCTCAGGAAAAATGGAGTAGGAGCACATATGTGATATGTGCGGGACCGAGGATAATACGATATGTGATACCGTATTCTATTCTCGCGATATTTGATATCAGCCGGGTCATCGGATCAAGTATTGATTCGATGAATCGGTACGGATAAATATTAGTCGGTTATATGCGATATAGCCGGATTGTCGGATCAAGTGTTGAATCGATAATTTAATGTATAATAATATATATATGATATATTAAATGACATTAACTAATATTAGCTCACTAAAAGATTCTTTTTCTCAATCGGGTAATACATTGATATATATGCGATATATGTAAATTGTATTATTTTATTTTGTTACGATAAATATTATATATGTGATATATAATATTGTAACATGATATGATAACTAATGCAACATATTTAGTGGAGTTTAAACATGATTAGGGTTTGGATTAGGGTTAAGACTTCTAGTTGATTCTAGAAGGTTTCTTTTTGTCATGATAAAGATATTTTGTTATGACTCATGCTTTAACCCAACCCAAACCCTAACCCTAGTTAATTCTCTACATGAGTTTAGTTGACCATGGTTACATTATTTATCATATTAATTCTTTCTATTCATCACAAAAGGATAATTCCATTATTCATCATCTTCTTCCTTCTTCTTTCTTCATGGAAAAAGCTTACTAGCTTTTTTCCAAGTGATGAATAAATGTGAGAAAAAGATAAATAAAGAGAGCAAAAATCCTACTTCATCATCCTCATCTTCCCTTTCCCTTTAGATGAGAGTGTTCACTCAATTTTAGTGAGTGTAAGCTTGTGTTAACGAAACTTCAAGTTAGATCATCTTTGTATCGAAGATCGGGAGCAAAGGCTGCATCTTTCTCTTCGTGGAACCTCTCGAGAGTCCGGAGCACGATGATCGCAGCGAAGGGACCTCAACACGGAGCATATGAAGTGAAGGACCGGATCTACAAAGGTTGTAATCCCTCACACTTAGTGTTAAAGTTGTTAACATGCTAGTTTTCGCCTAATCTCTAGTTTAAAGATCCGGCTTCGGGTTGTTCGGCACGGCTAATTTTTAAATCGGGCATGGTTGATGCCTCGTAGAACCTTGTGTGCATGCATAGCAACCCTACAGTGGTATCAGAGCCAAGCTAGAGCTTTAGGCGATGTCTAGACGAAGTTTAAAGTCTGATCGAACCCGAAAACCCCGATAAAACCCATTCTCTGGAAATTTTTCAAAAATATGATTTTTGTGAATTAAAAATGCTCAGAAATATAAGCAGGGAAATATAGAAATTACTGTGAAGTACGGACCCTTGATTCGATCACGTGACCGCGGAACCGCGGCCAAACCAAGCACATGGCCGCGGATCCGCGGCGGAACAGTGTCGATGGGGCCCGCAACTTCAGAGTAATAATTCTGGGTTCTTTTGCAGTCTTCTGGGAATTTCTAATTTACTCAAGTGTTCAGTTTTCTGGGTTGTATTGGGGACTAGTTGTTTCGATCGGATATTATAACTTTGTTTAGTTTGTCCGGGTAATTTTTTTGAAACTGTTAAAAAGTTCGGACGGATATCAATAACTCACTTTTTCCCCAGTCGGAATTTTTTTCAAAAGCTGGATTTTTCTCGAGTTTGGAACGTTCTAAGTCGTGCAAGTAACGCGGTGGACCCTCTAGAAGACAACAAACCTTAACTCGATTATGTGACCGTCTTGAACTGCCTTTTGAACCTTAGGGTTTGGGACAGTACGGCGTGCCACATGTGAGGCGTTGGCTTGACCCTTCTACGGCTGGACCATTGGTACTGTGGCATGTGATAGATGTTTTTAAACTGATTTCAAGTGTTGAGATATCTAGGGGAAAACTTGGGTGTTTGATTATTCGATCGGAAAGTTTAACATTGTCTATTTATCTGGAATGTAATACAATATTTGGAATCTACATATAGTTATGAGATAACTAATTTGAATATTATAAATATAGAAGTTTAGTCTCAGATGATCGGTTGCCACGGAATTTTGATGTGATCAAAAGTCCGTCGAAATCACGTAGCGTACGCGGATACTCTCCGGGTAAACTTAATAGATAGCCACGCCCCAAAGCCCCGACCAAGTGACTGTAGGAGAACCCCGTCGCCGAAAGCATCCGTTCGGGTGCTCGCGGCAGCGGTGTTCCGCCTTAGTGCACTTCGTCAACGGCATCTAGGGGTGCGGCCGTCTACTAAAGTTTGCGACGAGCATTCGATCAGGACGTCGGGAATCTTGTTGAATTGCCCGACTTGATATTGAAAAGAGTTTTCGATAATGAGACTAAAAATGCGGGGTTTATAATTCTTAGGCATGTGATGTCTAAGGAATTCATTTGGTTAGGCATGTGATGTCTAAGGAGGTTGCGGATTCCAACTGTTGTAGTTTTACACTTTCTTTTCTGTGACCGTAAGCGTAGTATGTGGTGTATCGCCGGCTTCGTTGCTATACATCAACGACAATCGGGATACGCATACTTGCTTACGTTGATGATATGAGATATTATGTGTTACTGTGATATGTTGTATTGGATCGTCGCGTTTTGAATAGCCGGGGGTTTTATGTGAGATGAGAGTTTTTTCTTTTTCATTCATGTAAAAACTTGTATGTAATATTCTTTTATTGGGGCGCTTCCAGGCTGCGGAAGATGTCACCGTTGTATATTATTTACTTTTCCGCATTAGGTAGACCCAAGGCGGGGAGCACAAGTAACCGGGTTCTAGGGTCCAATGGGAGACCATCTCGAGGAGTCGAGACCGGGTCTCCTAACCCTAGAATTTGCAGTGTTACTTGCCGCTCTCGTAGGAGTCTAGGGATGTGGGTTTGGCTATTCATCGCGACCGTGGAATCCGTGTTTTATACTGGCTCGTATTGAAAACACGGACGTCCTAGTATATCCAATATTTCCTATATGTTCTTCTGCTGCAATGTTCTGTGATGAGATCATATTACTGCCTGTGACGAATATTTATATTATATATATGAGATATATGTTATATTGCAGATTTCGTTTTCAAATGAGATGCTTGTGAAGACCATTAAAATGGGACTTCATTAATGAGATTAATGAAACTAAAAGAAACCTAAGATGTTGTAGAAACTTGTCTTAAAAACTGGTAGCTCTAGTTCTTGCTTTGCATAGCGGTGTTCCTTGTAGAACATCCAGTACCTTATTCGATAAGGAAAGGGCCGAGATCCCTTCACCGGGAGTGACCCCTTTAGCAATGACTGGCAGATACTACACCCCTCGGTTTGTCTTTTGATTGCTTCTATAGTTCTTGCTTTGCATAGTAATATTTGTGAAATATCCTGCACCTTATTCGATGAGGAAAGGGCCGACGATCCCTTCACCGGGAGTGACCCCTTTAGCAAAACTAGAAAAGCCTCAAAAACACTCCATTTAAAATCACTCGATTCTACGACGATATCAAGTTCATTACGCAATAGGTTTTCTTAAAAACCTGTCATAACCCTCCGTCATTTTAGGAAGTAGAGTACTTAGTATTCGTGCTGTGTTTGTTGACCATAGTTAAGGCACAGTGTACGGTAGCTAAGTGATGTCTTCCTATATAGCATATGATGCGATTAGTTAGGACAGTCATATGACTTTGTTGACCTTAGTTAAGGGTCATGTGGGTGGGTCTAATTAATCAAGAAATGACGGGTAGAACTTGACTAGTGCTTATGATTTGTTGACCATAGTTAAGGTCATAAGTCACTAGGGGTAAAACATTATTGGGAATTTCAAGTGTTGAAATTTGCAATGAGATTGCATACCTTCTATGAGATAGTTGGATCCCGATACCCGCTGCGAGTAAGAGTTACTCCTGGGAGAGTTTTACACATTACAATTAGCCGATCAAGTAGGTCTCTAGAAAGGTGTTAACGGGGTTACGCCCCTGGGAAAACGAGATTTACTTTAATTAGGTTCGTGCGAAAGCACGGGGGACCTCCCTCAAAGTACCGACACTGGCCTGGCTGAAAGATTGGCGAACTTGTAGCGTGTAATTAATCCCGGCTAGTCTTTCCTTTTAGGGTTTGAAGGAAGATTTGATTAAAACAGTGGGAGACATCCTGATTAGATATATTAAATAACCAATCTAATCTTCCAAGAGCATACGCTGAGTGTTTTCTTCTCTCTCTCTTTCCAGGTAGCGACCATATCACGCCTTAATCAAGATAATAAAACGGATATATTGACCGAACCCGCTTGTTATACTGAGCTGGGGAACGTTGGTCCCGCTCCAACTTATAAATGTTATAAGACAGACCAGGAAATTAGGGAATACCAGATTCCCGTGCCGCCCAAACGAAGAAAGTGCATGTTGATGCATCATCTTCGGGTGTATTCATTACACAGAACTGTTTCTCAGTATCCTTTACGTCCTGGATTTGTGATACCGGATCAGGATCCCACATATGTAATCTGTTACATGGGCTACAGATAGGTAGAGAACTGAGAACGGGTGATAAGTTTCATGAGACAGAAAACGGTGCAAGTGTTGCAGCCAAGTCTGTTGGTCACTATCACCCTGTATTACCAGAATACATTGATTCTGAACGATTGTTGTTAGATACCGAACCTGAAATACAACATCATAATTTTTTCTTTATTAGTAAAGAAAGGATATAATTTTGTATTGGTGGATAATGTTTTGAACATTTCCTATATCAAGAGTTGATCGGTTCAGGCACGTTATCTAAAAGCATTGACGTTCTAAATCAAACTACAGTTCTTAGTATACGGAACACACACAAGAGGAAGAGTTCAGAAATGAACGAATCCTTCTTGAGGTATAGTAGACTCGGTCATATCAATGCGACCCGACTAGCTAAGTTACATATAGATGCATATTTAAATTAGTTTGAATTTACATCTTGTGAAACTTGCCGGTCATGTCACAAAGATAAGATGACCACAACTCTGTTTATTGGAAACAGAGAAAGAGTTAGTGAACTCTTGGGATTGATACATGCTGATGTATGAAAGTCCCCTGTCTACACATGCCAAGACCGATTCTTTGTACTTCATTACATTCTCTGATGATCTCTCAAGATTCAGACAAATGTTCCTGTTGAAACACAAGTCCGAATCTTTTGAGATATTCACAGAATATAGGTTAGAAGTAGAGAACCAACAATGGGTATAAGTATTATGTCCTTTGATGAGATCAAGGAGGAGAGTACTTGAGTACGGAATTCCTGGACTATTCTAAAGGAGAATGAGATTCTCTCTCAGCATTACTCCTCTGTATACACCACAGCACGTCGGTGTATCGGGGTGGAACAATAGCACCCCATGTGATATGGTGTGCTCTATGATGAGTACTACTAAGTTTCCTATTTCCTTTTGGGAGTTATGCACTTGTGAAGCTGCATACCTATTGAATAGGGTTCAAATCAAATCAGTTGCCTGCCATTTCATATTTGATATGGAAAGGGAAGAGCCCATATCTTAAGTTTGTTAAGATTTGGGGTTGTCCGGCCTATGTCTAAAAGCAAAATCCGGACAAGCTCGAGGCAAGGTCTGTTATGTAGAACTGGAAATGTTCCAGCTATACAAACTACAGCTGATAATTTGGTAGAACCAAAGGATTCAATAGTTTCCAACGAACCTCAGCCTCTCCGCCGATCTAGTAGGGTTCCTCACCCACCTGAGAGATACTCCGGTTTCTCTATGACAGTGGGAGGGAGGATTACATCATGAGATGATAACCCAACTAGTTTCGAGCTGGCCATCAAGAGTGGGACTCTGTAAGAATGGCTGGATGCTTAGCGATCTGAGATAGAATCCTTATACACCAACAAAGTATGGACTTTGGTTGCTTTATCTGAAGGGTTAAATCCCCATCAGGAGCGAGTATATCTTGAGAAGATTACTTGGTGTACATGGAAAAGTTAAGACTTTCAAAGCTATGCTTAAGTCCATCCAGATCCTACTTGCCACGGCTATATACCATGACTACGATATCTGGCGGTTGGGTGTCATGACTGCTTTTCTAAATGTTGTTTTAGAAAATAGCGTCTATAAGTACACAGCCAGAGGGCTTCGTAGACAGTGGGAGCAGCGGAAACGTGTGCAAGATGTTTTATATGATAAAACAGACATCGCGGAGTTGGAACATCTGTTTTGATGTGGTAGTCAAAGAGTTTGACTTCATCAAAATGGTAGATGAACCTTGTATATACAAAAAGGTAGTAGAGAGTATGGTGGTTATCCTCGTAGAGTACGTGGATGACATACTCTTGATAGGGAAGGAGTTTCCTATGCTACGCTCGGTCAATCTCCGCTTATCACATGGATTCTCCATATAGGATCAAAATGATACCTACTAAATCCTGGGTTTTGGATCTATGAGATAGATCTAATTGGATTTTAGGACACTCACTAGTTGTAGCGAGATGGTGTCGATCGATCCCGGGGAGAATCACTGGAAAGGTTCCAGGGTGATAAGGACGACTGAATGTCAGTCGCAGGCTTTGTCTTTACCCTCAGTGGAGGGACGGTGTGTTGGAAGAGTTCCAAGCTAGATACCGTGACATACTAGACGATTAAAGGCAAGATACATCGTTACCAAGAACGCTACCAAAGAGGCAGTCTGGATAAATATAAGTTCATGAGATGAACTTCGTTCCTACCATTGTGTGACAATGGAGTTGTGGCTTTAGCCAAGGAACTACCGTCCCATCAGAAATCCAGATATAATTCTTAGGCAGTATCACCTGATCATGGAGATGGTTGATCTCCAGAGAGATCGAGGTTAGGAGAGAAGACACAGAGGACAACAGCGCGGATCCACTCACGAAGGCCTTTTTCCCAGTAGAGACTTTTATGGGATGGTGGAGTATGAGATACTTCAACCGCAGCTAATTGTTGGGTATATGATACCACAACAGATGGCCCTAGTGCAAGTGGGAGATTGTTAGTTATATGTATGCCCTAGAGGCCATTACTGTACATACGATGTATATTGTAATGGATGCTTGGACATATATAGGGAGGACTTTCTTGCTCGACATGATAGTACGCTATCTGGTTGTACTTTATCTTAACATGTACTCACATTGTCTCTATATTACATGTTGATAAAGCCCTTAGGATATGTACTCGACTACTGGGACTATGATGAGATCATACTAGTGTGGCCACGGTAGTCGACGAGTACATCCTATAACTGTTCCTAGTCGAGGGTGTATCGAGACAGGGCATCGATACACCAGAGTAGACTAGCGTATACGCATCTTGACCCATATGATGGGCGATGGATGATCTCATATCCATCGGTGTTTGACATCAAGGATGGTGTACGGGTGCTCAGTGGAGACTGGGTACACTGGACGGACTCACCGAGAACTCCCAGATGGTATTATACCTCACGTCAGATGGCAGTTCTCCGGTGACACTGGTACAGAGTAGTCTGTTGACCCGAGATCATCATAGAGTCTTGTGTGATTCCCACTGTGCTTTGATTTCCATCATACCACGTCCAAGAGGGCGTGCAAAAAGGTGGCTTTTGGGTACAGTCCTGAATCACATGGAGGCAATGAGCGATAGGAGGGGATTCGTCTCTCCCGGTATAGGGAGTTGATGTTGTGCTGTGTTCGATTGGCTATAACCGGAAATCCCTGGCCAGGGTTGCTGAGATTTACTGGTAAGTGTTATCAGTAGTTTCTCGAACTGTTATAGACCTCATATCGACACGACTTATCAAGCTACTGGGGTCTGACGTTTACCACCCCTAGGCGAGATATGCAACATATCAGACGACGAGACCGGACTGTACGGGAGTGTTACTGTTTGGATTCACAGGAGAAGTTACAGGCTTGCTTGTTGATCTTCTGAGCGCTCAATATCTGGGTAGCTGTTACGTTTAGCTGATCGCTTGCAGCTTGTGGGTGTTTGATATGATCATCACCTACTGCCGGCGTATTGACGATTCTTTAGAGTCCTACACAGAGGTTTCTTGGCTCAGGAAAAACGGAGTAGGAGCACATATGTGATATGTGCAGGACCGAGGATAATGCGATATGTGATACCGTATTCTATTCTCGCGATATTTGATATCAGCCGGGTCATCGGATCAAGTGTTGATTCGATGAATCGGTACGGATAAATATTAGTCGGTTATATGCGATATAGCCGGATTGTCGGATCAAGTGTTGATTCGATAATTTAATGTATAATAATATATATATGATATATTAAATGACATTAACTAATATTAGCTCACTAAAAGATTCTTTTTCTCACTCGGGTAATACATTGATATATATGCGATATATGTTAATTGTATTATTTTATTTTGTTACGATAAATATTATATATGTAATATATAATATTGTAATATGATATGATAACTAATGCAACATGTTTAGTGGAGTTTAAACATGATTAGGGTTTGGATTAGGGTTAAGACTTCTAGTTGATTCTAGAAGGTTTCTTTTTGTCATGATAAAGATATTTTGTTATGACTCATGCTTTAACCCAACCCAAACCCTAACCCTAGTTAATTCTCTACATGAGTTTAGTTGACCATGGTTGCATTATTTATCATATTAATTCTTTCTATTCATCACAAAAGGATAATTCCATTATTCATCATCTTCTTCCTTCTTCTTTCTTCATGGAAAAAGCTTACTAGCTTTTTTCCAAGTGATGAATAAATGTGAGAAAAAGATAAATAAAGAGAGCAAAAATCCTACTTCATCATCCTCATCTTCCCTTGCCCTTTAGATGAGAGTGTTCACTCAATTTATTGAGTGTAAGCTTGTGTTAACGAAACTTCAAGTTAGATCATCTTTGTATCGAAGATCGGGAGCAAAGGCTGCATCTTTCTCTTCGTGGAACCTCTCGAGAGTCCGGAGCACGATGATCACAGCGAAGGGATCTCAACACGGAGCATATGAAGTGAAGGACCGGATCTACAAAGGTTGTAATCCCTCTCACTTAGTGTTAAAGTTGTTAACATGCTAGTTTTCGCCTAATCTCTAGTTTAAAGATCCGGCTTCGGGTTGTTCGGCACGGCTAATTTTTAAATCGGGCATGGTTGATGCCTCGTAGAACCTTGTGTGCGTGCATAGCAACCCTACAAAATTCTACTATTCTGAAATGACAGAGGGCTACGGCTGGTTTTTGGCGAAAAACCATTAACGTAATGAATTTGATTTTGTTGAAGGAATCGAGTAGTTTTGAAAAAGGAGTGGCTTAGGCTCCGCTTTTGAAACCTAGTGGTTTTGAAAAAACACCGAGTAATCTATAGCAACGAAAACTTTCTCTCAAGAGGTCACTGCCCGTGAAGGGATCTAGGCTCTTGCCTCCTTGAATGAGGTGCTGGATATTCCTAACCGAATACCACTATGCAAAGCGAAAGAGTATGACTATAGTTTTTCGAAATTTTTTCCAACAAAATCTTTTAGGTTTCTTTCTTGCATTAATTAAAATTAACGTGGTCCCATCAATTAAATCCTATCACACCAGAAAATAATGAAAATAAAATGTACGCATATGCCATCCGCATTCGCCACGGGGCCCCGTCATGCACCGTTAGGTTATTTAACTAACGACAGAGCAGGGGCAGGACTAGCGCGAATGCAAAACATATACAACACCTACTAGTATATATAAATATATATATAACCATTCATCCTAGGCATGATATAAGCAACATCACAGAACATCAATAAGCAACATGGAATAAGGGATAATTTAGGAGCCCCGGGTTTCATTTGAGCAGCAAATGAAACTCGACGTTGCCCGGTCGTGTGGATAGCCTGTGCAATGAAAAACCTAGACCCCTATGAGTGCGGCAAGTTACCCGCCAATCCCGGAAGTGAGGCAACCCTAATCAACAAAGTGAATGGGCCACCCAGTACTTCACAGAATCCTGTAACTTGAGTCATCCTATACACCCTACGAATGCGGTGAATAGCCCGCCAATTCTAGAGTAAGCCCCCTCTGTCTCAACGCCATGAGATGCGGGCCCGTTGCCTTCTAGAACCCGGCTATTCAGGCACTCCTCCATGGGGTAATCCTAGTATAGAAAAGAAAATTATATATACAAACGGTGGCATCAACCTCAACCCAGCCGTTCCCCAATAAAAGAATATACAAACTGACAGAAACGACAGTCCACATGTCGGACGCTCTTCCCGCAATAATGAATATATAAATGAATCAACACTGTATATCTACCATTGCACTATAGGCTATCCACCATGACAATCCATCCATAACATCAGTGCAACACATAACATCAACACGAATATCATGTTCGTAAACCCGTCTAATTGTACATATAGCAACCAGTCGGATTATACCGTGATATGATATTCACGGTCGCAGAAACAAATGCACTAAAAACCAAGAGTTTAAAATTTTGATCGATTAAAACTTTCTGTATTGGCCCCAAGTACAAACCAGTACACAAATGAATCTGGGACAAAACCAAATATTCTAAAAATCATATTTCCATGTATTAGAGCCCCAGAAAAAATTTGGGGCACTGTAGCCAAAATTGGACCGCGGTTCAGTGGCCAAATGGCGCATTTGGCTTCTGTTCCGCGATCGAATTTTGGGTTTAGGTGCCCAAATTTTTTTCTTGGCTCTAATTTTGCCTGCACATAATTTTAATGCAACCAGAAATATTTTTTTGAACAACTTTAAAATTCGAACAGCAAGCAGTGATATGGAAATGCGATTCGTAAAGTTCCGTCGATCGAAACTCTAAATTAGTGCAAACTATTCTAGTTAAGGTTTATGGAGTAGCTCTGATACCATGTCAGTGAGTTGTGCTCACTCTATATCAAAGTAGAGAGACAGAATGCACACAAAATAAATTTTTAAGCAAGCATAACCAACTTAACCCAAGTGTACTCACTCCCAGTAAGCACCTATATACAATCTTAGGTGATCACACCAATGGCTGTGGGACCAACCACTGCCCCTCGTAGGGGTCTAGAAACGTATACACAAGTCTACTCTGGAATATCAATACCCGGTCTCGATATTCTTATGACTTGGGACATTTAAGGATGTGCTTATGGACTACCCAGCTCCCATAAGTATGATCGCCATCATAACGCTGGTAGTTAAGCAAAATCCTACGGGCTTTATCAGCATGTATCCACCATATGTGATATCGAGTATAACATATGCACATGTTAAGATAAAGACAAACCAAAATAGTATACTACTGTATCGAGTCTTTATCAATATGTATGAACAATATAAAGCAGCAAGAGAAAGAAATACACATATTAAGACAAAGATAACTCAGATAATATACTATATACAACTGATAAAGATTGTCCTGCACATACATATCCCTAGCATCCTATACAATACAGGCCTGTAGGACATACATATCCAACATTGGTTACACGAGTACAACATCATCCCTTCTACACAACATCAGTGTATCAAGTATTTCAAGGATGGCTCGAAGTACACCGTCACGGGAGAGCTAAATCTGTTCTCCGTAAACGAAGTCCAGAAATACGAAGAAGCAAAGTACTTCCTACCAGACTTCGAAGATACTGAAAGATGTCATAATCCAGAGAATAAACAAAAATCCGTCGCTACTATCCTGATCTTTAGGAGCGATACCGAGGAAGACGAAGAAATAGTCAACTCGGGGCAACCCCTAAAAGAAAAGAATAAGCCCAGTCCATCTACCCCTATCTTGGTCTTCGGCAGTGACTCAGAGGATGAGGCCGATGCAGTGTTCTCCGTCCGCCCATCAATGCAAACTTTTGCCGAAGCAGATCAGAGTCTACAAATTACAATGGCTCCGCCTTGGCATTACAAGAAACTTGATGCGCTTGATACATACAGTGTACAAGAACTGTAAACATTCTACGTCTTTCCCAGGCGAAGAGGTGAAAAGGCGATCCTCTTCTACCAATCTACGGAGACCAAAATAGAAAAAGAAGTTTGGCATGGTGCCGATTTTGCACTCGACAGGCTTCAACTCATCAGTCTGCCAAGATATTACGTGGAAGGATTAAAAAGGCTGTTAAGATACCAAGGTGTACCCATCGAACAAATTGTTCGACAAGCCTAATTCTATAAAAAGATTTGGGATACCCCCGGGACTCAGCGAAAGATGCCCAATGGGAAGATGGAGACAGCCGGGCTCGGATACGTTCGGTCCAATAAACGAGAGCAGATCTACAGTTGCCGTGTCATAAACAGCTCAAGTGAAGCGGAAAACGCTCTTCCAAATAGCCGTGATATCGAATCGGAGCGAGAGCCTGCTGTAAAAATGTTAAGTCCGTTGCTGGAAGAACAAATTGAAAGTTAATAAAAGAAGTTTGTTAAGCGAGCTGGGACAACCACAGCCGCGAAATGGTCATTTATGAAAAGGCCAGGACGCAGCGTCTCAACCGGCAATCTACGGAGAAAGTAGACTGTAATGCTATTCATCCTCGTCCCGCTATATGTTCTCGCGAAAAGGGAAAATCCCGAAACGGAGGCAAAAATAGGGCCAAGAACGCAAACAACGTTTGAAAACAACAAAGCGGATCAAAAATGCCTTTCAATCGAGAAAAGCTCGATTGGAGCCCGTCCTTTATAAAGAAGATGGGTCGGGAATACTCTTTTCCTCAAAACAAGACAAGGAAAATATTTAACCTTTTCATGAAGCACCAAATGACGACGCTTTCGGAGTCTCGACATCCCGAACAAATAAACGAGGTCCATCATCCTGATTATTGCTCCTATCATCGAGTAATAGGTCACCCCCTTGAAGATTGCTTCACTTTCAAAGACTGGGTAGAATACCAGTATCGACAAGGCATGTTTATGTTATCCGATAGCTGGAGGGTAAACCCGCTAAAAAAGCATGAGCCAAAAAGGACCTATACCGTCGGGATAGGACCAGCTCAACATCGAGAATGGAAGCGAACTCGTACCTGCCATATGATAACACTCTTAAAAGAGGGAGGGCACGAGACTATGAATGACCTCTACAGGTGTTTTGCAAATGAAGACGAGGACGAGATGATCTTAGAGTTTCCACCAGCACCAAAAGAGTTGGAAGATGAGATACCCACTACGGCGGACAACCTAAGGAAAATCGACTTAGGAATGGAAAATGTTCCGAGGTCAACGTTCGTCAGTGGGCTACTATCTGAAAAACAGGTGGCCATGTTAAAATACGTGCTTATGTAGTATAAAGATTGCTTCGCCTGAAACTACTCTGAAATGCCGGGTCTAGATCCAAAAGTGGCAGCACATAAATCGGCTATATTGCCAGGGATAAAGCCAATCAAACAGGCACCAAGAAGGATGCGACTCGAACTTGAGATGAGTATCAACGCTGAAGTCAAGAAACTAATTGACTCCGGCTTCATCTAAGAAGTTCAATATCCCGACTGGATCGCTAATATCGTTCCAGTGATGAAGAAAAATGGGATGGTTTGCATCTGCGTGGACTTTCGGGATCTCAACAAAGCTTTCCTGAAGGATGACTTCCCAGTACCCGTTACCGAGCCGATGATCGATACCATGTCTACCCATGAGGTTTTCTCCTTCATAGATGGATCTTCAGAATACAACCAAATAAAAATGCATCCAGAAAACCAAATGCATATCGCCTTCCGGACCCCGTTAGGCATATTCTGCTATAAGGTGATGTACATCGGTCTGAAGAACGCTGGCGCTACCTACCAGAGGGCTATGACAAAGATCTTCGATGAAGTCATACACGAGATCGTCGAATTCTTTATCGATGACCTTGTGGTAAAGAGCAAATCTCACGAGGAACATTGGGAACAGCTAAAAATAGTGTTCCAACGTCTTCGGAAGTATAATCTGAAGATGAATCCTCTAAAATGCACATTTGGAGTTTCCTTAGGCTAATTCCTGCGATTCATCGTACGTCACCGAGGTATCAAAATCGATCCCTCAAAGATTAAGGCGATTATGGAAATGCCCATGCCAAGATCCCTCAAACAACTACGGTCTCTTCAAGGAAAGATCGCGTATATCCGGCGGTTCATAGCCAACCTCTTCGGAAAATGCTCTCCCTATAGTCATCTGATGAAAAAAGGGACCCCATTCGTCTGGGATTAAAAGTTCCAAAACACACTAGACAAAATCAAGAAATACCTGCAAAATCCGTCAGTATTGACTGCTCCGGTTAAGGAAAAACCCCTTATCCTATATACAACGGCCCTTGAGGGTTCTCCAGACGCATTGTGGACATAAGAGAACGATCAGGGAAAGGAGATAGCTCTATACTATTTAAGTTGAGTTCTCCTCGGGGCAGAAAACGACTATTCCCCATCGAAAAGTATTGCCTGGCGCTGATCTTCGCAATAATGAAGCTCAGACATGTTACCCTGGCATATGAGGTCCACCTCATATCGAAGATGGATCCTCTCAAATATCTAATGTCAAAGGTCATACTGATAGGAAGGCTTGCTAAATGGTCCTTCCTCCTGATGGAGTTCTCGGTAATGTATCGACCCCTCAAAGCAGTGAAAGGGTAGGCCATCGCCGACTTTCTAGCGGAGCATACCATACCGGCCGACTCCCCCTTAAATTGCGAGTTGCCAGACGAACATGAGTTCAATGCAATAGAAGAAGAAAATGATTCCTAATGGGAACTCTACCTCGATGGACCATCTTCCACGAAGCGACGAAAGCAAAACACCCTTATAATCAAAGCCGTGATGGGCCTTATCTTTATGATTCCGCAAGGAGGGATATTGCGTTATGCCCTCTCCTTAACGGAGCCAAGGACTAACAACGAAGATGAATTTGAAACTTTGATAGCAGGTCTTGAGATGGCTATCGACATGGGAATCAAAGACCTCCTCATATATGGAGACTCCCAGCTGATCGTCAGCCAAGTACATGGCGACTATCAGACATGCAAGTCAGAACTGATAAAGTATAGCGAAAGAGTGCAGCAATTGCTGACACAAATCCCTTCGTATACCCTGGAAAGCATACTGCATGCGAAAAACAACAAGGTGGATGCATTGGCCAAATTGGCTAAGGAATTGGCCAAATTGGCTAAGGAATTAGCCATTGAAGACCTTGATGATGTGAGGATCATTGTGCAAAGCCGCAGGATTCTCGCACCAACAGATATATCTTCGGAAGACTTGAGAGGGCCATCCGAAGGAAAAGAAACAACCGATCAAGTAGCCCTTCAAATAGAGGACGAAGAAAAGGTCAAGGACTGGAGGGAAGTTTATATAGACTACTTTAAGTCCCAACGAATGCCCGAAAATGCGTCGTTTAGACATCAGCTCATGAAACGAGCTTTGTTTTTCTCCTTCATTAATGATACTCTATATAAGAGATCATTCAACCGTTTATGGCTAAGATGCCTGGGGCCGGAGGAAGCAAATAAAGTCGTCCAAGAAATTCATGACGGACACTGCGGTTCTCATCAAGCTGGGCCAAAGATGAAACTGAAGATAAAA
The DNA here is from genome assembly GCA_030015575.1 of Agapanthus africanus. NCBI lineage: Eukaryota > Viridiplantae > Streptophyta > Magnoliopsida > Asparagales > Amaryllidaceae > Agapanthus > Agapanthus africanus. The sequence continues at coordinate 371,206,828 of JASDDO010000010.1, forward strand.
ACAATGGGTTACTATTGGCCCACGATGATCCAGGACTGCCTCAAATATGCGAAGCAGTGTCATTCATGCCAAATTCATGGGGACTTCATCCATCAATATCCAAATCCGCTACACCCGACAGTGGCTAGCTGGCAGTTCGAAATGTGGGGAACCGACATAATTGGCCCTATCGTACCGGCATCATCCAAAAGACATCGGTTCATACTAGCAACAACCGACTACTTTTCTAAATGGGCAGAAGCAGTACTGCTAAGGGAGGTGAAGATGGAGAACATCCTCCACTTCTTCAGAACCCATGTCATCTATCGGTTCGGCACTCCGCGATGGATAATCTTGGATAATGGAACAGCTTACAGAAGCCATAAAATAAGTCGCTTCACACAGCAGCATAAAATAAATTGGAGATACTCTTCAGTCTTTAATTCTCAGGCTAACGGTTTAGTTGAAACTTTCAACAAGACCTTGACAAAGATTATAAAAAAACGGTGTCCAGAAACAAAAAGGATTGGCACGAAAGGCTGTATGGGGCTCTCTGGGCGTATCGAGCAACGTTCAAGACGGCCATGAATACAACACCATATGCATTGGTGTCCGGCACGGAAGCGGTACTCCCATTATAAATAGAACTCCCCTCTATATGAGTAGCGGTTCGATACGAGCTGGCAGATGAAGAAAATGCTCATCTTAGGCTTGAGGAGCTCGATGCCCTCGACGAAACATGCCTTGTAGCATAGTAAAATCTGGAGGCTTATAAGGCAAGGATGACACGGTCATACGAAAAACTGGCCAGGCTGAGAACATTCCGCCAAGGTGATCGAACTTGTGCTTGTTGTAAAAAGACCAATGATCCCCAATCGTGCAAAACGGGGGATGTTCGACCTGAATTATGAAGGCCCGTACATCATAGACAAAGTTTACCAAGGTGGAGCCTACCTGCTCATGAATATGTATGGCGAAAGACCCTTCCGGCCAATAAACGGTCGATTCCTAAAAAAATACTACGCTTGACGAGTCATGACTTGGGTCAGTGATAGATGACGACGCTTGTGTCCTCTCAGAACCTTGAGAGTAGTACCCAAAAAGCTCCGTCGCCTCGAAATACGGTGATAACGGACCGAGACGTCCTTAAACTAATAACAGACTGAAACGTCCGTAAACTAATAATGGACCGAAATTTCCTTAAACTAACATTCGTCCCCAAAATGGAAATGTTCGACCAAATGTTCTTAAACTAACATTCGCCCCAAAAATGGGAATGTTGGACTGAAACGTCCTTAAACTAGCATTTTGCCTAAAATACGGCGATAAAGGACCGTCATGTCCTCATACGTTTAGCCCTACAGTGAATCCCCATATCGATTACCATATACAATCCACGGGCCAAAACGATTAATAACTTTCCCAGGTCCCACATGATGAAGTCCTTAGAAAAAGATCGGAGCCTACAGCTAAAGGTGCGTTACCTTACAGGCCACCTAAAAAAAGAGATGAAAAAAACGGTATGTCCACAAGCGAAATGGGAATGGATAAAAACCCGAAAGGGCACCATGAGTAAAAACAGCAGGACTACCAGCGAGCTAGTGAAAACCCGAGAGGGCGTGAACTCGTTTAAAAAAGAATAAAAATGGTATGTCCACAAGGGAAATGGGCACCGATGAAACCCCGAAAGGGCGTCGTGAGTAAAAACAACAGGACTACCGGTGAGCTTGTGAAAACCCGAAAAGGCGCAATCTCGTCAAAATAAAAAACATACACTTGCAGGGTCCTTTCGACCTTACGTGGAGGAAATACCTGCGTGAAATCCTTACGACTCATAAAAGAGCAACACACTTAGAAATCCACACGATCGAAGGAGAAAATACACTTACGAGATCCTCACGACTCGTAAGGAGAATTCCCCTTATGAGACCCTCACGGCTTATAGGATTCAAAGGCCTCAGGTTACAGAGATTTAAACATGTTCTTAAGTTGTCATATTCCCCAAGTTTCCCTATAGGCGGTCCAGTATTGACCCTTGTATACAATCCACGGGCATAAATAAATATTCTCCCACCAAGTTCCATCAATGACGAAAAATGTCCCCATATGGTGAGCGACACATGTAAGTCCTCTCGACTTATAAGGAGAAAATACTTTTGTAAGATCCTTACGACTTACAAGAGAAAACACACTTAGGAATCCTAAAGATTCCTAAGAAGAAAATACACCTACGAGAACCTCTTGACTCGTAGGGAGAAATACCTTTATGAGACCCTTACGGCTCATAAAATCAAAAAGCTTCAGTTGACAAGATCATAACCCTGTTTGCTAAGCCCTCTTTGTTCAAATAGACAAAGGCAAATGATAATTCGCTCCTGATAATATTCCAGTGGTAGCGATGCTGATGCCAAGATCGGTATCATATTTCAAATCCCCAACTCAAAAAAAGCGGAAATGATTGGGCACCGCGATAAATAGCCGAAATGATTGGGCAATCGCGACTTTTACGACATAAAGCTGAAAAGATAAAGCATCGCGGAAAGAAATTAAAAAAATAATAAATAAAAGAAAATGAATGAAAATGAAACTTTTTTGCCCTGCAAGTATGTCCATATTAAATCTTGTATATGATTCATGGGCACAAATGAAAGAAAGGGAACCGTATTTTCCCACCGCGCTTCGTCAAAAGGAACTTCAAGTCGGTACATATACAACCTAGAGACTACCCCGAAATTTCTTCTCATTCCAGTAGGATGCAGACGCAATGTCATCATTAAAAGTCTCAAGGGTCAAAGAAAAAATGGAGTAATAGCAAAATCCTAGCTCCAAGTCTCGACGGTACATATACAACCTAAAAACTATCCTGGCGTTTCTTTTCATTCCAGCAAGATGCAGACGCAACATCATTGTAATACCCAGCCCCTTTTATGTCAAAATCTGTATTTTGTTACTTTATAATTCCATTTATAATTTTATTTATATTATTTATAATTTCAATTAATTTTTATACCTCCATTTTCTATTAACAATAAAACCCAAATTTCTCTTTTCTTTCCATTATTCCTTCCCTTATTTCCCAAGCCCATTTCTTTATTTATTTCCTAAACTAAAATTTCATCCCCAACAGCCCGAGCCCACACTCTTTTTCCCAAGAATTTTCCTTTTTACTTAACCCAACTCCCAAGCCGGCCCTCATTTCTTTTTCCACCATTTTTCATTCCCCAGCTCACAGCCCAATCTTTCTCTATTAATTAATTAAATTCCTCGGCCCGGCCCACACTCTCACCCCAGCGCCCGCTTCTCCAACTCGACCCGACCCGTTCCTATTCATTTCTTTCCCCAACGGCTCTTTCTCCCGCTCGTTACTGCGCCTACGCTCTCCTCGCCGTAACCGACGCCGCCTCCTCCGCTAACGCCAGCGACCACGTCGCCACGCTCCTCACCTTCACCGACGCCACGACGCGCGCCTCTCTCTCCTCTCATAATTTTCCTCCCCTCTCTCTTCCTCTGTCTCGACCTCTTTCCCTCGAGCCCAAGTCAGTCCCCTCCGCTTCACCTTCAACTCCGACCACCACATCCTCGATCTTGACGCCACCATCAACGTCGTCACCCTCGTCTCCCCTATCTCCTCCACCTCGTCACCAAACTTCTCCACTCACCACAGCACCCCGAACTCCTCCACCGCACCCGACCCCTAATCCCCGCAACCAAGCTTAGCCACCATCGTCGTCGGCGGCGACCACCATCATCGACCACCTCATCCCTCTACCCACCTCCTCACTCGCCGATACACCCTCCATCACCGGAGCTCGAGCTCGAGACGACCCCCCTGCACACCCTCGCTTGACCTCCAACTCTCCTGACACCCTGTTCCGGCCACCTGCTACACGCCGACGAGCCCACTGCATCGTCGACCACCACCATCATCATCACCATCGCCATCATCCCTGCCTCTCTCTCATCTCTCCCTGCTTGTCTCTCTCTCAATCTCTCTATCCCTCTCCCGAGCTCACTCTATCCCCCTGCAAACCCATTCCCCTCTCCTTCTCTCTCTCAGCTCTCTCTCTCTCTCAGTCTCTCTCTCTCTCTCTCTACTCAACTCTCTCTCTTCCTCTGCCCCACTCTCTTCTCTCTCTCTTTCACTCTAACTCTCTGTTCTCTCTCTCTCTCTAATTCTCTTTCTCTCTCACTCTCTCTCACTGCTTCTCTCTCTCTACATTTTCCCTCTCTAACACTTCTCTCTCTGGCTCCTTCTCTCTCAATATCTCCCTCCATCTGCGATCCCTCGCCATCGGACGCACAGCACCATCACCTCCCCAGTGTCACGAGCCCTAGCCGTTGCCGAGACGGAACCCCATAGCTGAGCCCAAGCCTGTGATCATCGTGTCGCGTTCGTGACGTTACCATCACCGTACTTCTCCGAGACGTGTCCAGGCAAGTTCCCTACTTGCTACATGCTACTTTTGTTAATTACAAATCGACATCGTATATAATTCATGCTTTACTTTTCTGTTAGATTATTCGACACAACTGTTCGATGCTTGTTCTCATAGGAAATCGTTATCAAATTTGACGGAACTGGATAAATTACATTGGCCTTTGTAGGGATGGATAACGTGTGCAAATTTCGCTGGAAAATATGACCGTTAACGACTAAAACGACTACCCCCAAGTTTACTAGTAAAACTGAAACTTTATCGTACCTGAAAACCGTTAAATTCTCCATAAATCATATACACACTGGATTGATGCGCTCGAGGGCTCAAATCGAAGCCGACTCGAAGAAATTTAACCCTATACTAGTTTCCAGGTATTCCTGTACTTAAACTGTGACGATAATTGGATCGAAGTGCAACTCTGGACTGCAGTCCAGAGCGACTCCAGTTGTTGCTTGCTGTTCCGTAATGGGTACCACAAGATCTCCTTAACTCGTAGATTGCAGAACTCCACTGTTTATTGTAGGTGAACCTGTTAGCTAGATAACACAAGTGGTTTCATTCTGTTTTGTTATCGTTTACTATTTAATCTGTAATTTAAAAGATCGGGACGCATAACAGTCCCAACAGAATCAGAATTGACATACTAGTATTAAATAATGTATATCTCCTGACGTGAAGATGCGATTGAAGATCCGTCTATTGCTTTGAAAACCTTACTGAAAACCCTAGATTTCATTCAACTGTAGCGTTGCTAAATTCTTATCCCAACTGGGATTACATTGCTCTGCGAAACGGACTTCCGATTCTGAAACCGGATTTCCAGCCGTGAACGCTTAAAATGAAATGGCTATAATTAATGATCCTGGAACCCGATTGGCGTGAAACTAAATTATATGGATAGATAACTGAACATACTAATTATTACCTGTTTATCGTTTCGCTAAACTGTACACGTACGATTCATGATAAATCGTGCAAGTGATAGAATACTATTTTTATGACACCTTAATCATGCTTTACATACTGTTCACGCATCATATCATACACCTGTCATTGCTTTGATAACCTAGTGATAACGTGCATTTACCCAGTGTTAGATTTTAGTGATGATTTTGGTAAGTACGTCAGTGTTCGTGTATAAGTGATTAAGTGAAAGTGATACGTACTTGTACACAATCAGTGGACCTTATTATTCTATTGCATTGTCGACGTCTGTGGGATGCGTGTACGTGTGACTATAAGTGGTATGGGACACTTATGGAAGCGCTTGCACGGGTGTCACAGATAAGGCACCAGACACTGCCATTTATCTTAGGTATTAGTCGGGACGTGCTTGATGGAGGTCCTGCCTCCAGTTCTCGCGCAGACTTGTCACGGATCGATTAGTATTTAGGATTATGGTTAGCGTTTGATGTAGACCACGGGGTGTGGGGTAGTTTAAGTGTGAGTTCAATAGAATCTCGGGAGTCCCATGCCGGCTTATATATTTAGGGAGTTATATGGAGATTTACAGGGTATGTGATATTCACCGTGATATACATGTTGGGCCCGTGGTCCCTTGCCCTTGGGTTCTACCCTTGGGTGGAGGACACTCACGACTGGTTGACTCTCACACTTGGACTGACGATAGGTTTAGTGACCTGTACAGTGAGACTTAGAGACTGATAGGGATACTGGCATGGTTATACCTTACATACTGTGTTGACATTCGTGGCATATCATTCTACTACTTTTACGGTTCCGCTGCATTGATTACTGCATGTTCATATCCATACTTCCACTGATCTACTATTATATAGACTTATGATCACTATTAGAATTGTTACATGATTTTATATATATTATATTGCTATTGTGTCGCTCTGACGACTTGAGTATGCATGCTCAGTGTGGGGAGAAGATTTAGCCTGGACCAGAACTAGACGTGCATCACAGACTTCTTGACTTGCTATTCAGAGTTACATTCGTTTGTTTCCCATCAGGTCAGTTTATATTACAATTTTGTTCCAGTTACTGCATCTCTCATTGTAGGGTTGCTAGGCACGCGCACAAGGGTCTACGAGGCATCAACCTTGCCCGATTTAAAATTTAGCCGTGCCGAACAACCCGAATACGGAACTTTAAACTAGAGATTAGGCGAAAACAAGCATGCTAAACACTTTAACACTAAGTGAGAGGGATTACAACCTTTGTAGATCCGGTCCTTCACTTCATATGCTCCGTGTTGTGGTCTCTTCGCTGCGATCATCGGGATCCGGACTCTCGAGAGGTTCCACGAAGAGAAAGATGCAACCTTTGCTTCCGATCTTCGATACTAAGATGATCTACCTTGAAGTTTCTTTAACACAAGCTAACACTCATGAAATGATGTGAACACCCTCATCTAAATGGCAAGGGAAGATGAGGATGATGAAGTAGAATTTTTGCTCTCTTTATTTATCTTTTTCTCATATTTATTGATCACTTTGGAAAAATCAAGCAAGCTTTTTCATGAAAGAATGAAGGAAGAAGAAGATGAACATTAATAATTGTGATGAATAATAAAAGTTATCATAATCATTTATGCAACCATGGTTGTAATAACCATTGTAGAGAGTTTACTAGGGTTAGGGTTTGGTTTGGGTTAAAGGGTGAGTCACAAAGAAATATCTATCATAATATCTTAACAAAGACAAAGTAAAGCTTCTAGAATCAACTAGAAGGTTTAACCCTAATCCAAACCCTAATCATGTTTAAACTCCTCTAAACATGTTGCATTAATAATTATAATATGTTACAATATTATATATCACATATACAATATTTATTGTAACAAAATTAAATAATACATTTAACATATATCGCATATATATCAATGTATTACCCGAGTGAGAAAAAGAATCTTTTAGTGAGCTAATATTAGTTAATGTAATTTAATATATCATATATATTATTATACATTAAATTATCGAATCAACACTTGATCCGACAATCCGGCTATATCTCATATAACCGACTAATATTTATCCGTACCGATTCATCGAATCAACACTTGATCCGATGACCCGGCTGATATCAAATATCGCGAGAATATAATACGGTATCACATATCGCATTATCCTCGGTCCCGCACATATCACATATGTGCTCCTACTCCGTTTTGCCTGAGCCAAGAAACCTCTGTGTAGGACTCTAAAGAATCGTCAATACGCCGGCAGTAGGTGATGATCATATCAAACACCCACAAGCTGCAAGCGGTCAGCTAAACGTAACAGCTACCTAGGTATTGAGCGCTCAGAAGATCAACAAGCAAGCCTGTACATTCTCCTGTGAATCCAAACAGTAACACTCCCGTACAGTCCGGTCTCGTCGTCTGATATGTTGCATATCTCGCCTAGGGGTGGTAAACGTCAGACCCCAGTAGCTCGATAAGTCGTGTCGATATGAGGTCTATAACAGTTCGAGAAACTACTGATAACACTTACCAGTAAATCTCAGCAACCCTGGCCAGGGATTTCCTGTTATAGCCAATCGAACACAGCACAACATCAACTCCCTATACCGGGAGAGACGAATCCCCTCCTATCGCTCATTGCCTCCATGTGATTCGGGACTGTACCCAAAAGCCACCTTTTTGCACGTCCTCTTAGACGTGGTTTGATGGAAATCAAAGCACAGTGGGAATCACACAAGACTCTATGACGATCTCGGGTCAACAGACTACTCTGTACTAGTGTCACCGGAGAACTGCCATCTGACGTGAGGTATAATACCATCTGGGAGTTCTCGGCGAGTCCGTCCAGTGTACCCAGTCTCCACTGAGCACCCGTACACCATCCTTGATGTCAAACACCGATGGATATGGGATCATCCATCGCCCATCATATGGGTCAAGATGCGTATACGCTAGTCTACTCTGGTGTATCGATGCCCTGTCTCGATACACCCTCGACTAGGAACAGTTATAGGATGTACTCGTCGACTACCGTGGCCACACTAGTATGATCTCATCATAGTCCCAGTAGTCGAGTACATATCCTAAGGGCTTTATCAACATGTAATATAGAGACAATGTGAGTACATGTTAAGATAAAGTACAACCAGATAGCGTACTATCATGTCGAGCAAGAAAGTCCTCCCTATATATGTCCAAGCATCCATTACAATATACATCGTATGTACAGTAATGGCCTCTAGGGCATACATATAACTAACAATCTCCCACTTGCACTAGGGCCATCTGTTGTGGTATCACATACCCAACAATTAGCTGCGGTTGAAGTATCTCATACTCAACCATCCCATAAAAGTCTCTACTGGGAAAAAGGCCTTTGTGAGTGGATCCGCACTGTTGTCCTCTGTATCTACTCTCCTAACCTCGATATCCCTGGAGATCAACCATCTCCATGATCAGGTGATACAGCCTAAGAATTATATCTGGATTTCTGATGGGACGGTAGTTCCTTGGCCAAAGCCACAACTCCATTGTCACACAATGGTAGGAACGAAGTTCATCTTATGAACTTATATATATCCAGACTGCCTCTTTGGTAGCATCCTTGGTAACGATGTATCTTGCCTTTAATCTTCTAGTATGTCACGGTATCTAGCTTGGAACTCTTCCAACATACCGTCCCTCTACTGAGGGTAAAGACAATGCCTGCGACTGACATTCAGTCGTCCTTATCACCCTGGAACCTTTCCAGTGATTCTCCCCAGGATCGATTGATACCATCTCACTGCAACTAGTGAGTATCCTAACATCCAATTAGATCTATCTCATAGATCCAAAACCCCAGGATTTAGGAGGTATCACTTTGATCCTATATGGAGAATCCTTGTGATAAGCAGAGATTAACCGAGCGTAGCATAGGAAACTCCTTCCCTATCAAGAGTATGTCATCCACGTACTCTACGAGGATCACCACCATACTCCCTACTACCTTTTTGTATATACAAGGTTCATCTTACCATTTTGATGAAGTCAAACTCTTTGACTACCACATCAAAACAGATGTTCCAACTCCGCGATGCTTGTTTTATCATATAAAACATCTTGCACACGTTTCCGCTGCTCCCACTGTCTACGAAGCCTTCTGGCTGTGTACTTATAGACGCTCTCTTCTAAAACATCATTTAGAAAAGCAGTCATGACACCCAACCATCAGATATCGTAGTCATGGTATGTAGCCGTGGCAAGTAGGATCTGGATGGACTTAAGCATAGATCCTTAGAAAAGGTTTCAACATAATCCATACCTGGTCAATGATGCAAACCTTTAACAAGTCTAGCTTTGAAAGTCTCAACTTTTCCATGTACACCAAGTAATCTTCTCAAGATATACTTGCTCCTGATGGGGATTTAACCCTTCAGATAAAGCAACCAAAGTCCATACTTTGTTGGTGTATAAGGATTCCATCTCAGATTGCTAAGCATCCAGCCATTCTTACAGAGTCTCACTCCTGATGGCCAGCTCGAAACTAGTTGGGTCATCATCTCATGATGCAATCCTCGCTCCCACTGTCATAGAGAAAACCGAAGTATCTCTCAGGTGGGTGGGGAACCCTACTAGATCGGCGGAGAGGCTGAGGTTCGTTGGAAACTATTGAATCCTTTGGTTCTACCAAATCATCAGCTGCAGTTTGTATAGATGGAACACTTCCAGTTCTACATAACAGACCTTGCCTCGAGCTTGTCCGGATTTTGCTTTTAGACATAGTCCGGACAACCCCAAATCTTAACAAACTTAAGAAATTGGCTTTTCCCATTTCATATCACATATGAAGTGGTAGGCAACTGATTTGATTTGAACCCCATTCAATAGGTATGCAGCTTCACAAGTGCATAACTCCCTAAAGGAAATAGGAAACTCAGTAGTACTCATCATAGAGCACACCATATCACATAGGGTGCTATTGCTCCACCCCGATACACCATCTCACTATGGTGTATACGAAGGAGTAATGCTGAGAGAGAATCTCATTCTCCTTTAGAATAGTCCAGGAATTCCGTGCTCAAGTATTCTCCTTCTTGATCTCATCAAAGGACATAATACTTATACCCGTATTTTGGTTCTCTACTTCTAACTTATATTCTGTGAATATCTCAAAAGGTTCGGACTTGCGTTTCAGCAGGAACATATGTCTGAATCTTGAGAGATCATCAGAGAATGTAATGAAGTACAAAGAACCGGTCTTGGCATGTGTAGACAGGAGACTTTCATACATCAGCATGTATCAATCCCAAGAGTTCACTAACTCTTTCTCTATTTCCAATAAACAGAGCTATGGTCATCTTATCTTTGTGACATGACCGGCAAGTTTCACAAGATGTAAATTCAAACTAATTTAAATATGCATCTATATGTAACTTAGCTAGTCGGGTCGCATTGATATGACCTAATCTACAATGCCTTAAGAAGGATTCGTTCATTTCTGAACTCTTCCTCTTGTGTGTGTTCCGTATACTAAGAACTGTAGTTTGATTTAGAACATCAATGCTTTTAGATAACGTGCCTGAACCGATCAACTCTTGATATAGGAAATGTTCAAAACATTATCCAACAATACAAAATTATATCCTTTCTTTACTAATAAAGAGACTGATATGATTTTGTATATCAGGTTCGGTATCTAATAACATTTGTTCAGAATCAATGTATTCTGGTAATACAGGGTGATAGTGACCAACAGACTTGGCTGCAACACTTGCACCATTTTCTGTCTCATGAAACTTATCATCCGTTCTCAGTTCTCTACCTATCTGTAACCCATGTAACAGATTACATATGCGGGATCCTGATCCGGTATCACATACCCAGGACGTAAAGGATACTGAGAAACAGTTCTCTGTAATGAACACACCCGAAGATGATGCATCAGCATACACTTTCTTCGTTTGGGCCGCACGGGAAATCTGGTATTCCCCAATTTCCTGCTCTGTCTTATAACAATTATAAGTTGGAGTGGGACCAACGTTCCCCAGCTCAGTATAACAAGCGGGTTCGGTCAATATATCCGTTTTATTATCTTGATTAAGGCGTGATATGGTCGCTACCTGGAGAGAGAGAGAAGAAAAACACTCAGCGTATGCTCTTGCAAGATTGGATTGGTTATTTAATATATCTAATCAGGATGTCTCCCACTGTTTTAATCAAATCTTCCTTCAAACCCTAAAAGGAAAGACTAGCCGGGATTAATTACACGCTACAAGTTCGCCAATCTTTCAGCCAGGCCAGTGTCGGTACTTTGAGGGAGGTCCCCCGTACTTTCGCACGAACCTAATTAAAGTAAACCTCTTTTTCCCAGAGGCGTAACCCCGTTAACACCTTTCTAGACACCTACTTGATCGGCTAATTGTAATGTGTAAAACTCTCCCAGGAGTAACTCTTACTCGCAGCGGGTATCGGGATCCAACTATCTTATAGAAGGTATGCAATCTCATTGCAAATTTCAACACTTGAAATTCCCAATAATATTTTGCCCCTAGCGACTATATGACCTTAACATGGTCAACAAATCATAAGTGCTAGTCAAGTTCAACCCGTCATTTCCCGATTGAATTAAACCCACCCGCACGACCCTTAACATGGTCAACAAAGTCGCACTACTACCCTAATCCAATCGCATCATATGCATATACAGATAAGCACTAATCAGCTACCGCACACTACGCCTTAACATGGTCAACAAACGCAACACGAATACTAACTAGTACTTATTTGAAATGACGGAGGGCTACGACAGGTTTTTAGGAAAACCCTTTGCGTAATGAACTTGATATCGTTGTAGAATCGAGTGATTTTAGATGGAATGTTTTTGAGGCCTTTCTAGTTTAGCTAAAGGGGTCACTCCCGGTGAAGGGATCGTCGGCCCTTTCCTCATCGAATAAGGTGCAGGATATATCATATATATCACTATGCAAAGCAAAAACTATAGAAGCAATCAAAAACAAACCGAGGGGTGTAGCATCTGCCAGTTATCGCTAAAGGAGTCACTCCCGGTGAAGGGATCTCAGTCCTTTCCTTATCGAATAAGGTGCAGGATGTTCTACAAGGAACACCGCGATGCAAAGCAAGAACTGTAGCCACCATTTTTTTTAAACAAGTTTCTACAACATCTTAGGTTTCTTTTATTTCATTAATCTCATTAATGAAGTCCCATTTTATTATGCTTCGCAAGCATCACATTTGAAAACGAAATCTGCAATATAACATATATCTCATATATATAATATAAACATTCGTCTCAGGCAGTAATATGATCTCATCACAGAACATTGCAGCAGAAGAACATATATGAAATAGTCGATATACTAGGACGTCCGTGTTTTCAATACGAGCCTGTATAAAACACGGATTCCACGGTCGCGATGAATAGCCAAACCCACATCCCTAGACCCCTACGAGAGCGGCAAGCAACACTGCCAATTCTAGGGTTAGGAGACCCGGTCTCGACTCCTCGAGATGGTCTCCCACTGGACCCTAGAACTCGGTTACTTGTGCTCCCCTCCTTGGGTCTACCTAATGCGGAAAAGTAAATAATATACAACAGTGACATCTTCCGCTACCTGGAAGTGCCCCAATAAAAGAATATTACATACAAATGAATTTTACATGAATGAAAAAGAAAAAACTCTCATCTCACATAAAACCCCCGGCTATTCAAACGCGACGATCCAATACAACATATCACAGCAACACATAATATCTCATATCATCAACGTAAGCAAGTATGCGTATCCCGATTGTCGTTGATGTATAGCAACGAAGCCGGCGATACACCACATACTACGCTTACGGTCACAGAAAAGAAAGTGTAAAACTACAACAGTTGGAATCCGCAACCTCCTTAGACATCGCATGCCTAACCAAATGAATTCCTTAGACATCACATGCCTAACAATTATAAACCCCGCATTTTAGTCTCATTATCGAAAACTCTTTTCAATATGAAGTCGGGCAATTCAACAAGATTCCCGACATCCTGATCGAATGCTCGTCGCAAACTTTAGTAGACGGCCGCACCCCCAGATGCCGTCGACGAAGTGCACTAAGGCGGAACACCGCTGCCGCGAGCACCCGAACGGATGCTTTTGGCGACGGGGTTCTCCTACAGTCACTTGGTCGGGGCTAAGAGGTGTAGCTATCTATTAAGTTTATCCGGCGAGTATCCGCGTACGCTACGTGATTACGACGGACTTTTGATCACATCAAAATTCCGTGGCAACCGATCATTTGAGACTAAACTGCTATGTTTATAATATTCAAATCAGTTATCTCATAACTGCCTGTGGATTCCAAATATTGTATCACATTCCAGATAAATAGATAAAGTTAAACTTTCCGATCGAATCATCAAACACCCAAGATTTCCCCAATATATCTCAACACTTGAAATCAGTTTAAAAACATCCATCACATGCCACAGTACCAATGGTCCAGCCGTAGAAGGGTTAAGCCAACGCCTCACATGTGGCACGCTGTACTGCCCCAAACCCTAAGGTTCAAAAGGCAGTTCAAGACGGTCACATAATCGAGTTAAGGTTTGTTGTCTTCTAGAGGGTCCACCGAGTTACTTGCATGACTTAGAACATTCTTAAACACGAGAAAAAAATCCAACTTTTGAAAAAATTTCCGACAGAGGAAAAAGTGAGTTATTGATATCCGTTCGAACTTTTTAACAGTTTCTAAAAGGTATCCGGAAAGCCACATAAACAAAATCTGATACTCTGATCGAAACACCGAACCCCAAAACAACCCCAGAAAATTCAACTCTTGAATAAAAATTAAAAATTCCCAGAAAATCCAGAATAATATATTAGGAGTTACTGTGCAAACAAGGAATGATGACGTCATCAGTTAGCCGCGGAACCGCCGCAGAAGGCATGCTTCTGCCGCGGTTCCGCCGCACTTTTTACTGTTCATTGAAAAAGTTTTGCACCGTAATTCTTATAATTCTCTGCTGAATTTTTTAAGCATTTTTAATGTGGAAAAATCCCAGTTTTTAGAAAAAGTCCAGAGAGCGGGTTTTATCGGGGTTTCGGGTTTCGATCGGACTTTAAACTTCGTCTAGACTTCGCCTAAAGCTCTAGCTTGGCTCTGATACCACTGTAGGGTTGCTAGGCACGCGCACAAGGGTCTACGAGGCATCAACCATGCCCGATTTAAAATTTAGCCGTGCCGAACAACCCGAATACGGAACTTTAAACTAGAGATTAGGCGAAAACAAGCATGCTAAACACTTTAACACTAAGTGAGAGGGATTACAACCTTTGTAGATCCGGTCCTTCACTTCATATGCTCCGTGTTGTGGTCCCTTCGCTGCGATCATCGGGATCCGGACTCTCGAGAGGTTCCACGAAGAGAAAGATGCAACCTTTGCTTCCGATCTTCGATACTAAGATGATCTACCTTGAAGTTTCTTTAACACAAGCTAACACTCATGAAATGATGTGAACACCCTCATCTAAATGGCAAGGGAAGATGAGGATGATGAAGTAGGATTTTTGCTCTCTTTATTTATCTTTTCTCATATTTATTCATCACTTTGGAAAAATCAAGCAAGCTTTTTCATGAAAGAATGAAGGAAGAAGAAGATGAACATTAATAATTGTGATGAATAATAAAAGTTATCATAATCATTTATGCAACCATGGTTGTAATAACCATTGTAGAGAGTTTACTAGGGTTAGGGTTTGGTTTGGGTTAAAGGGTGAGTCACAAAGAAATATCTATCATAATATCTTAACAAAGACAAAGTAAAGCTTCTAGAATCAACTAGAAGGTTTAACCCTAATCCAAACCCTAATCATGTTTAAACTCCTCTAAACATGTTGCATTAATAATTATAATATGTTACAATATTATATATCACATATACAATATTTATTGTAACAAAATTAAATAATACATTTAACATATATCGCATATATATCAATGTATTACCCGAGTGAGAAAAAGAATCTTTTAGTGAGCTAATATTAGTTAATGTAATTTAATATATCATATATATTATTATACATTAAATTATCGAATCAACACTTGATCCGACAATCCGGCTATATCTCATATAACCGACTAATATTTATCCGTACCGATTCATCGAATCAACACTTGATCCGATGACCCGGCTGATATCAAATATCGCGAGAATATAATACGGTATCACATATCGCATTATCCTCGGTCCCGCACATATCACATATGTGCTCCTACTCCGTTTTGCCTGAGCCAAGAAACCTCTGTGTAGGACTCTAAAGAATCGTCAATACGCCGGCAGTAGGTGATGATCATATCAAACACCCACAAGCTGCAAGCGGTCAGCTAAACGTAACAGCTACCTAGGTATTGAGCGCTCAGAAGATCAACAAGCAAGCCTGTACATTCTCCTGTGAATCCAAACAGTAACACTCCCGTACAGTCCGGTCTCGTCGTCTGATATGTTGCATATCTCGCCTAGGGGTGGTAAACGCAAGACCCCAGTAGCTCGATAAGTCGTGTCGATATGAGGTCTATAACAGTTCGAGAAACTACTGATAACACTTACCATTAAATCTCAGCAACCCTGGCCAGGGATTTCC
Organism: Agapanthus africanus; assembly: GCA_030015575.1. Lineage (NCBI taxonomy): Eukaryota > Viridiplantae > Streptophyta > Magnoliopsida > Asparagales > Amaryllidaceae > Agapanthus > Agapanthus africanus. The sequence continues at coordinate 371,222,805 of JASDDO010000010.1, forward strand.
GGTTATAGCCAATCGAACACAGCACAACATCAACTCCCTATACCGGGGGAGACGAATCCCCTCCTATCGCTCATTGCCTCCATGTGATTCGGGACTGTACCCAAAAGCCACCTTTTTGCACGTCCTCTTGGACGTGGTATGATGGAAATCAAAGCACAGTGGGAATCACACAAGACTCTATGACGATCTCGGATCAACAGACTACTCTGTACCAGTGTCACCGGAGAACTGCCATCTGACGTGAGGTATAATACCATCTGGGAGTTCTCGGCGAGTCCGTCCAGTGTACCCAGTCTCCACTGAGCACCCATACACCATCCTTGATGTCAAACACCGATGGATATGGGATCATCCATCGCCCATCATATGGGTCAAGATGCGTATACGCTAGTCTACTCTGGTGTATCGATGCCCTGTCTCGATACACCCTCGACTAGGAACAGTTATAGGATGTACTCGTCGACTACCGTGGCCCCACTAGTATGATCTCATCATAGTCCCAGTAGTCGAGTACATATCCTAAGGGCTTTATCAACATGTAATATAGAGACAATGTGAGTACATGTTAAGATAAAGTACAACCAGATAGCGTACTATCATGTCGAGCAAGAAAGTCCTCCCTATATATGTCCAAGCATCCATTACAATATACATCGTATGTACAGTAATGGCCTCTAGGGCATACATATAACTAACACTCATTACCTGCGCATTATTTACTGTTTACCATGAAAAACTAGAAGCCGAAGTGTGACTACGGTAGGACATTTCCTTAACCGTAAGAGCATGGCTGGCCTTGTCTACCCCTCGTATTCCGTATTTTGGGAAGCGGGGCGTGACATGGTTTAGTTGGTATCAGTGCCAGGTTTTGCTTCGATTGGGATTGCAGTTTTCCGTGTATAGCTTGACAATCTAGGACATCCTTCAGTCTAGATTGTAAACTTGATATCCTTGATCTATATTCACATCGTGTGTTCTGTTATCCATTCGCTAGGGCTTCGGGTGACTTGGCAAGGTTACGTGGTTTGCAATTGCACTACCGTACTCTGTTTAAGTGGCTTAGAGTCATACAGTTGATTTTCCACTTGTATTGAATTTCATTACATCTGATATTCTTGAATCTTTGTCCAATCCATATTATATATTGATTCTTATAGCCTGTGCCTTATATCATCTTCAAAATTGTTGTTTCAGGATCATGTCTTCCAACGACTCTTCATCTATATCCGCTCCCCAGAATCAGACCATAGAGATTCTGAGTGTACTGCAAGGTCTAAAGGAAGCCCAGGAGCGAACAAACGACTTGTTGGCTGAAGGACTGAGAAGACAGATGAATCTGGCACCAGCGGGAGTCTCCAATCATAAAGGGATCCCCGTTAGATGAGGAAAATAGAAGAAAATGAAGCGCCAATTTGTTTCCCCGCGACAGAAGCAGCAGAAGACCCCATGTTGTAGGTACTGTAAGAGGCCAGGACATCTTCAGAGGGATTGTCGCCGCGCACAAGGGAAATGTCTGATATGCGGGTCCAACAAACATCTCATCAATGGTTGCCCAGAAAGGAAGGAACTACAAGGAGGAGACTCGTCCACTCTCCACACTTCTGACAAGTGATGATTATCGCGTAGTTCGAACTTCGACGATAAGGCGGACCTAACGCTGGATTCAACTCACGCGACGAGAATGCAACGTATAGTAGTCGAAGAAGAATTTTTCATGTTATCTACTTTCAGTAATAATGTTGTCATCTTTTTATGAATATTTCTTTCCGTTTGAAATCTTGGATCCGCTGAACTTTTGATTGAATGCAATAAAACTTGAATCATAAAATATGTATCATTCTCTTGTTTCCTCCTTATTTATATTATTCGTTATCACAGCATTATTATCCTAATATTTTTCAATTCCTGCCACCACATATCGTTCTATACTTCGTACACTTAACTATTTTTCTTGATGTGTTCCGTTGGCTAATCATGACACTTTCTTTTCAGGCCATGGCCCACCCTGGAGCAGCGCCGCATCTGGATGAGGATGCACAATCTTGCGTTTCCTTAGACCTCACGCTGATGAGTTCTGACGATGAGATCAACGGTCCCCAGGTCAATTTCGGAAACGACGATTCAGAGGAAGAAGGAGTAGCCGTCCCAGAGTTTGACATGATAGGCGATTCCGACGAAGAGGAAGAAGACCCTGAGGAAAACCCAATAGAAGATCCCGAGGGAGACCCGGTAGGAGAAAATCCAGTGGAGGAAGACCCCATAGAAGAGAACCCAGAAGGAAAGGATCACATGGCATCGGACCTTGATGAAGAAGCTCCACCCGAGGAAGAAGGACCGGAAGATCAAGACCCTGTTGTAGAAGAACTCCTAATGGCGATACCTTCGAGGCGCTATAGAAATGGGCACCCCTACCTGAGTGCGCGAGCCTACCGCAACCTGCTGAATCTCCACAACCGCGACTGACGGGATTTCTTTTGATGTTGTCTTTCTGGCCAAATAAATCTGTATATACTTTAGAGCCACATTTCATTTTGAGAATGCGTTGTTTCAAATTTCCTGGAATGAAATAAATTGTTGAGTCCGCGAATCTTTTGATCTTCTTAGTTCACTTGCTCCTCGATTATTTCTTCTATACCATTATTTTTCCTACTGAGGTCTGTCCACCTCTACTCCTTACTTTGCCTTAACCCTCGCTCAAATTAACCAGTACCGCACCCGATTTTTAGAGGTCCACCCTTCATCCTTCGTTTGCGCCCCGTTTGAGATCCTTCTGGGAGGAGGACCTTTCTTATGATTTTTCCGAGTTAGCTAATCCTTCAAATTTTTGATTCATAGGATATACCGACCGTTGTTCTCCCCATACTTTCCCCCTTGTAGTCTTTTGTTGCTCATCTTTACTGTCTGTGCTGACCCGACCCCGATCTTTGACCTTCAGTCTAAGCCGTCACACTCCGACCTTCTGAATGAGCCACACTTCCTTGTAATCATTACCTTAGCTAGCCCTATACCTCTTTGTGTTTTTCCCATTATCCTAAATATATATCTATATAGGGGCATTATTATTCGAAAATTTGGTTTTCAGTATTTTGTATTTATCGAAGAGTGTGTGTTATTGACAAATTAGCTTTATGTATTGTAAGCACACTACTATTATCTTCAGTTTTAGTAGTGCAACCTTACACCGCGCATACTTTTGGTCTATGCTTCTTAATTTCGCTATACCAGTTTTCTAAAATATTTTAAACCTATTTTTATCGATACCTTATCCTAAAATGTTTTAACCTACCGACTAATTTTCACTGCTTTATTGTCGTTACTTTATTTTTGGGTTTTGTGCTTATGATTACTATTATAAATGGTTGAACCTTACACTTATTTTTCTGCTTGCTTTGGATAGGCTTAGATGTGCATATTTGGGTTTCGACTTTTATCGAACACACTTTGATTATTATTGTTCGTTATTGTTACCTATATTCTCGTATACTTGTAGTTGCTCTTATAGTGTTCCCGCATTATACTTATCAGACCTATCTTTCTTATATGGTTCTTACATATATATTTGTACCTTCAAATTTTGTCTAACCGTTTTAAGTAAATCAACATGTATTAGTGTTCGATATGATAACTCTTCGCTTATTATTTTATAGCTTGTTGTTTCTTTTAAATTTCGAGGACGAAATTTTTGTAAGGGTGGTATGATGTAATACCCAGCCCCTTTTATGTCAAAATCTGTATTTTGTTACTTTATAATTCCATTTATAATTTTATTTATATTATTTATAATTTCAATTAATTTTTATACCTCCATTTTCTATTAACAATAAAACCCAAATTTCTCTTTTCTTTCCATTATTCCTTCCCTTATTTCCGAAGCCCATTTCTTTATTTATTTCCTAAACTAAAATTTCATCCCCAACAGCCCGAGCCCACACTCTTTTTCCCAAGAATTTTCCTTTTTACTTAACCCAACTCCCAAGCCGGCCCTCATTTCTTTTTCCACCATTTTTCATTCCCCAGCTCTCAGCCCAATCTTTCTCTATTAATTAATTAAATTCCTCGGCCCGGCCCACACTCTCACCCCAGCGCCCGCTTCTCCAACTCGACCCGACCCGTTCTTATTCATTTCCTTCCCCAACGGCTCTTTCTCCTGCTCGTTACTGCGCCTACGCTCTCCTCGCCGTAACCGACGCCGCCTCCTCCGCTAACGCCAGCGACCACATCGTCACGCTCCTCGCCTTCACCGATGCCACGACGCGCGCCTCTCTTTCCTCTCATAATTTTCCTCCCCTCTCTCTTCCTCTGTCTCGACCTCTCTCCCTCGAGCCCAAGTCAGTCCCCTCCGCTTCACCTTCAACTCCGACCACCACATCCTCGATCTCGACGCCACCATCAACGTCGTCACCCTCGTCTCCCCTATCTCCTCCACCTCGTCACCAAACTTCTCCACTCACCACAGCACCCCGAACTCCTCCACCGCATCCGACCCCCAATCCCCGCAACCAAGCTTAGCCACCATCGTCGGCGGCGGCGACCACCATCATCGACCACCTCATCCCTCTACCCACCTCCTCACTCGCCGATACACCCTCCATCACCGGAGCTCGAGCTCGAGACGACCCCCCTGCACACCCTCGCTCGACCTCCAACTCTCCTGACACCCTGTTCCGGCCACCTGCTACACGCCGACGAGCCCACTGCATCGTCGACCACCACCACCACCACCATCATCGCCATCATCCCTGCCTCTCTCTCATCTCTCCCTGCTTGTCTCTCTCTCAATCTCTCTATCCCTCTCCTGAGCTCACTCTATCCCCCTGCAAACCCATTCCCCTCTCCTTCTCTCTCTCAGCTCTCTCTCTCTCTCTACTCAACTCTCTCTCTTCCTATGCCCCACTCTCTTCTCTCTCTCTTTCAATCTAACTCTCTGTTCTCTCTCTCTCTCTAATTCTCTTTCTCTCTCACTCTCTCTCACTGCTTCTCTCTCTCTCTCTCTACATTTTCCCTCTCTAACACTTCTCTCTCTGGCTCCTTCTCTCTCAATATCTCCCTCCATCTGCGATCCCTCGCCATCGGACGTACAACACCATCACCTCCCCAGTGTCACGAGCCCTAGCCGTTGCCGAGACGGAACCCCATAGCCGAGCCCAAGCCTGTGATCATCGTGTCGCGTTCGTGACGTTACCATCACCTTACGTCTCTGAGACGTGTCCAGGCAAGTTCCCTACTTGCTACATGCTACTTTTGTTAATTACAAATCGACATCGTATATAATTCATGCTTTACTTTTCCGTTAGATTATTCGACACAACTGTTCGATGCTTGTTCTCATAGGAAATCATTGTCAAATTTGACAGAACTGGATAAATTACATTGGCCTTTGTAGGGATGGATAACGTGTGCAAATTTCGCTGGAAAATATGACCGTTAACGACTAAAACGACTACCCCCAAGTTTACTAGTAAAACTGAAACTTTATCGTACCTGAAAACCGTTAAATTCGTCATAAATCATATACACACTGGATTGATGCTCTCAAGGGCTCAAATCGAAGCCGACTCGACGAACTTTAACCCTATACTGGTTTCCTGGTATTCCTGTACTTAAACTGTGACGATAATTGGATCGGAGTGCAACTCTGGACTGCAGTCCAGAGCGACTCCACTTGTTGCTTGCTGTTCCGTAATGGGTACCACAAGATCTCCTTAACTCGTAGATTGCGGAACTCTGCTGTTTATTGTAGGTGAACCTGTTAGCTAGATAACACAAGTGGTTTCATTCTGTTTTGTTATCATTTAATATTTAATCTGTAATTTAAAAGATCGGGACGCAAAACAGTCCCAACAGAATCAGAATTGATATACCAGTATTAAATAATGTATATCTCCTGACGTGAAGATGCGATTGAAGATCCGTCTATTGATTTGAAAACCTTACTGAAAACCCTAGATTTCATTAAACTGTAGCGTTGCTAAATTCTGATCCCAACTGGGATTAAATTGCGCTGCGAAACGGACTTCCGATTCTGAAACCGGATTTCCAGCCGTGAACGCTTAAAATGAAATGGCTATAATTAATGATCTTGGAACCCGATTGGCGTGAAACTAAATTAGATGGATAGATAACTGAACATACTAATTATTACCTGTTTATCGTTTCGCTAAACTGTACACGTACGATTAATGATAAATCGTGCAAGTGATAGAATACTATTTTTATGACACCTTAATCATGCTTTACATACTGTTCACGCATCATATCATACACCTGTCATTGCTTTGATAACCTAGTGATAATGTGCATTTACCCAGTGTTAGATTTTAGTGATGATTGTGGCAAGTACGTCAGTGTTCGTGTATAAGTGATTAAGTGAAAGTGATACGTACTTGTACACAATCAGTGAACCTTATTATTCTATTGCATTGTCGACGTCTGTGGGATGCGTGTACGTGTGACTATAAGTGGTATGAGACACTTATCGAAGCGCTTGCACGGGTGTCACAGATAAGGCACCAGACACTGCCATTTATCTTAGGTATTAGTCGGGACGTGCTTGATGGAGGTCCTGCCTCCAGTTCTCGCGCAGACTTGTCATGGATCGATTAGTATTTAGGGTTATGGTTAGCGTTTGATGTAGACCATGGGGTGTGGGGTAGTTTAAGTGTGAGTTCAACAGAATCTCGGGAGTCCCATGCCATTTTATATATTTAAGGAGTTATATGGAGATTTACAGGGTATGTGATATTCACCGTGATATACATGTTGGGCCCGTGGTCCCTTGCCCTTGGGTTCTACCCTTGGGTGGAGGACACTCATGAGTGGTTGACTCTCACACTTGAACTGACGATAGGTTTAGTGACCTATACAGTGAGACTTAGAGACTGATAGGGATACTGGCATGGTTATACCTTACATACTGTGTTGACATTCGTGGCATATCATTCTACTACTTTTACGGTTCCGCTGCATTGATTACTTCATGTTCATATCCATACTGCCACTGATCTACTGTTATATAGACTTATGATCACTATTAGAATTGTTACATGATTTTATATATATTATATTGCTATTGTGTCGCTCTGACGACCTGAGTATGCATGCTCAGTGTGGGGAGAAGATTTAGCCTGGACCAGAACTAGACGTGCATCACAGACTTCTTGACTTGCTATTCAGAGTTACATTCGTTTGTTTCCCATCAGGTCAGTTTATATTACAATTTTGTTCCAGTTACTACATCTCTCATTACCTGCGCATTATTTACTGTTTACCATGAAAAACTAGAAGCCGAAGTGTGACTACGACAGGACATTTCCTTGACCGTAGGAGCATGGCTGGCCTTGTCTACCCCTCGTATTCCGTATTTTGGGAAGCGGGGCGTGACAATCATCATTTTAAAAAAAATGACCCAAGGGTCAAAGCAAAAATGGAGTAATGGCAAAATCCTAGCTCCAAGTCTCGACAGTACATATACAACCTAGAGACTATCCCGGCGTTCCCTCTCATTTCAGCAGGATGCGGACGCAACTATCAAATGAAAATTGGAGCAATGGCATATTTCTAGCTCCGGACTTCAATTGCAATACATACAGTATAGAGGTCCTACAGATGTCTACCCTACTTCGGCAAAGAATCAGCGCGATATCATCAAAGAAAAAACGAAGTGACGGTATATTCCTAACTTCGGATCTTGACGGCAGTACATACAAAGCCTAAAGACTGTTGGAGATCATCCCACCCTAGAAGGGTGCGGTTATGACTCATCGGGGCTCCAAATTGAGCCTAACCTTAAGTAAAAAGCGCCATGGCAAATACCCAACGCTTATTCTTCTGACGGTAATACAAATACTCCAACCTAAGAAGATTACTTGAAGATGTCTTGTCCAGCCTCAGAAGAGATCAGAGACACGACAATCGTGGGGCTACTCGAACAACGGCTTAAAGACTTCATATCGAGGAATATATCAGCCAACGCGACAATACCACGGACTAAAACCCTAGTATCACAAACTTAACGGACCTCTGTCATAAAAGAATGGGGGTTATCTATATACAACGTTAAGACAAGTTTGCTTGTAAACCCAAGGGAGGTAAACTAAAAACACTTCGAAATGAGTACGTAAACTAGAGACTCTGAAATGAGTGAATAAACTATAAACTCTGAAATGAGTACGTAAACTAGAGATTCCGAAATGAGTGAATATGCTGAGAACTTAGGCACACTAGCAATCTAATTTTCGAAAATGGCAACATGGATTTCAAAAATTTCTAGTTTGCTAAACTTCCGAAAACAAGAATCAAACTAAAGATCTAAAACTTGTATACAAAACCAACTGAGCTAAACTAATCTACTATGTGTAGAATACTCACATCCTCAAGCTTTCTTCAAGTGATCCGGATCACGCTTGCAAGCCGGCCTTCTTTTGGCGAAGATGATCCATCTAAGGAAAATGATCCAAGCTTAAGCTTCGCCTAGCGAAGCAACCAACACTCCAAGATTGCTAGTAATAAGGAGTAGGAATGTTGGAATTTTTCACTATCTTTTTCTTTCATTTCCAACGCTCAAGTGAGCAACTAAAGAAGAAGAAAGAGGAGGTGAAGAAACATGAGCATGAGAAAAAATGAGCAAGCATAGAAGAGCTATCAAGAATGATAGAATGAAGAGTGTAGTATATAGAATAGAGTGGATTCCAATTATTTTCACAACCATTGAAAATATCTCATATCATTTTACAATAAACAAATAATGGCCCATTCCTCTCTACATACATCCAACCATGCTCATGCCATCTCACCCTCCACCTCATTTACAAATGATTTTCTGAAAAGAAAATCATATAATGAGGTGTCCATCTTCTTGAAGATATTCCGTATAAATACAGAATACAACCCGATATACGTATCGAAATACATATACGCGTATCCGTATAAAAATATGAATAGCCAAGAAAGAAAATGAATAGTGAACAATAATACTAGAATACATATATATATATATACATACATACATATATATATATATATATATATATATATTATTAAATCAAAACTTGATTTAATAATCCGGATTAATCCTAAGCCGCTAGTATTATCAACCGCCCGATTAAAGTCCGTGTAGCCTGTACACATATTTAATCGGACACATGTATGTACCAACATACGTCATCTACATCATATTGCCTGAACCGGAAAAACCCTCTATGTGGGACTCTAAAGACTCGTCAACATGCTGGCAGTGGGTTTAACCATAAGCACATCAGCGGCACTAGCTGTACGTAATGGCTATCTAGGTATTGAACGAAAGGAAGGCCGATGAGAAAACTCATCCGTACCCCTACTGAGCCTGTCTGTGACAATCTCCGTACAATCCGGTTTGTTCATCTTAAGAGTATCACATATCGGGTCTAGGGGTGGATAAAGTCAGACCCCTAATAACGCGATATTTCGTGTCGGTGTGAAGCCCATCACTCACTGAGAAACTACTGATCCGAATCAATAATTCTCGTCCACCTTGGCCAAGGATTTCTGGTGATGACTACCCATGCACAACACGATATCAACCCCCAATACTAGGAGAGACGAATCCCTGACGATCTGCTCACTGTCTCCATATGGCTTGGGACTGTACCCAACTAAAACCTGTTTGCACGACTCCTTTAAGCCGTGATAGGATAGTAATCAAAGCACATTGGGAACTCACATAAGACAAATGACAATCTCAGGTCGACAGACTAACCTGTACCCATGTCACCTGAGAACTGCTATTTGACAATAGGTATAATACCATTTAGCATGTTCCCGGTGAGTCCGTCCAGTGTAACTCATAACCCAATGAGCACATGTATATTATCTTAGGTGACTAACTGACACTAATAGCTTGTGAGACCGGCCACCGCCCCTCATCGGGGTCTCGAAAAGTATACACTAGTCTACTCCGGAGTATCGATGCCCAGTCTCGATACTCCCTCGACTAGGGATATTTAAGGATGTGCTTATGGACCACCCAGCTCCTACGTATATAATTGCCATCATAACGCTGGTAGTCAAGCAAGAATATTATGGGCTCTATCAACATGTAATAGTGATCTGTAATACCACATAATTCATGTACATGATGATAGAGACAAACCAGACAGCATACTATCATCTCGAGTAAGACTATTCTACCCGCATAGGTCCTCCCTCAATCATCATAATCTCCTGCCTGCGATTACAATAATTGCCTTGAGGGCACTATAGCCAACAATCTCCCACTTGCACTTAAGGCTAATTATTGCAGTGTCGCATACTCACAGCCCGTGTGATACCGAACACCCAACTTCTCTACTAATCAGTCTCGCAAAACTTGTTTGCGAAACAATCGCGTTCGAGAAATAGCCTCAGTGAGTGGATCCGCTCCAATGTTTCTATCTTTATCTCTCTACATCTCAATTTCTCGAAGAAAGACTATCTCCCGAAATGAGTGATACATGTCTTAGAATTTGTCTGGATATCTGATAGGACCAAGTTCATAAATGAACTTTAAATCCAACAAACTTCTTAAACTGTATCCTCCACTGAATTTAATTAGTATCTTGCGCTATACCTTCCTTAGTATCCACTTAGACCCCCTGTCCAACATACCGCCCTTCAGAAGAGGGTAAATTTTAACTCTGACAGTCACTCTGTCATTCAGGTCACCTTAGAAGTCTAAAATGAAAACCGCCTCCTGAAGGAGGCTGTCGTTACCATATACAAAGAACATCTTCTTATGTTCATAACTGCTTCCTAATGTTTCTCCAGGATTGGATTAATATATGATTATTGCAGCTAGTGAAAAAAACAATATCTGGTATGATACATAACATCTCATGATTGGCTCAATTGCCTAAGCAAGTGATATGTCAATCATGCAAATCCCTCTCCTCATCAGTCTAGAAGGCATCTCTTTAGAGAGGATGACTCTATCACTTGCGGGTACACCACTATGCTAGGAGTCGTCCATTCTAAAACACTTTAGAATAGTGTCAAAATACCCGAATTGGGGCACTTCCCAAATTTAGATCTAAAACCGTAGATCTAGTCACCAGAATCCCTGATATTTTGTCCAGATCATATGTGGAGAAACACCTTGTGACAACCACAGTATCCTATAAGGAGTACGTCATCCAAAATAGATGATCTATCTCCGCTATACTTTCTTTAGTCTATAAATAGACATAAGCTACTGGCCCACCATTCTTCCGCTGCTTCCACTGACTACAACAACCCTCTGGCAGAGTCATATACACGTGCACTTCTAAAGCTAATTTAGAACGACGTTATAGTCATCCATCTGCCAGATCTCATAGTCTAGGACAGCAGTAGTGGCAAGCTTGGATCATCAGAACCTCCCTGTCACCGTCTTTGAGGAGACCGAAGTATCTCTCGGGTGGCTGAGGTTACCCACCAAATCTGCGGAGTTGCTAATGGAATGTCGAATCCAATTGAACCTTTAGGTTCTACTAAATTTTCAGTAACCGTTTGTGGTTCTGGAATCACTTTCAGTTCTACCATACTCGCACTTATGTTTTCTGAAAAGAATTCATTTTACTAAAACAGGTGGCGAGTCAAGAACAATATAACTATTGATCCTCCAAATTTTAGAATGTTAACCCTCGTCAAAGCCCAGGATAACCCATAAACTGCCATTACTAAAACGTGCCTTGAGTTTATCCAGATTCTGATTTTAAGCATAAGCCGGACTACTCCATATACCTTAACATCGTTAAGATATGAATCCATTCTATATCCAATCTAGAAACAAAGGCACTAATTTAATTTGAACCAGATTCAAAATACATGTAGCTGTTTCCAGTGCATATCGACTAAATGGAAGAAGCCCAAGCAGAATTACTCATCAAGGAGCGCACCAACAGATGAGTAACCTGAGAGAGAAGCAAGCTCTTAAATATATTACTTACGACAGAATACCTAGCATAAATATCTACACCTTTGATCACCTCGAAGAATCCTGATACTTGCAACATATGGTTCTCTGCTTTATTCTCATACATATAACTTCTCAAAATTTGGACCTTGTATTTCAACGAAATGCGTGTCTAAAACCAGAGAAGTCATAAGTAAACGGAATATAGTACGAGTATCAACCCCCTTGTCCTAATGGACATCGGACAACATACAATACTTTGTATAAATCCTCCGAGTTTAATAACTCAAACCCTGTGCGTCGTAGGTTGAAAACTGTATTATGGTTAAGAAGAATTATACCGTTGTTGAATGCACCTTACCTAACCATCAACTGATATAGGTAAATGTCATAAACATAATTTCGAGAAGTTATATCTCACTTTATAAATAAATGTACTGATATATCAGTTTGAAATTGGTGCATAACAACGGATATTTAAAACCAAAATTTGCCGTTAGGCAAAACCCATGTGATTTTCTCAAACATCATCAATTACAAAAAATTCTGATATTGAGGATCTAATTACCCAATTTCCAATATCTTACTCCCACTCAACATCTGTAATGCCATACAGATGTGAGAATCAAGTCTGGTAAATACATACCCTGGAGTCAGAATCTAATTGGGAAAACAGTTTTCAATTAATACCACACAGTAAAACTAAAACATGAAAATGTTTCGAAGGGGTGGCCAGGTATTTCTAATAATGCCTCTTTCACTATCCAGATTAATGAAAGTAACCGTATATTTCCTTCCCTCACTCCAATCCCTTTATATGTCTTTACTTCTTACCTTCTGTAAACTATACTTAGGCTAATTGGTTTTTATCTTCCCAACCTTTTGACACCTGTCTAAGGTTTGGAAGAAGACTGTCCAATAAGAGTAATATGTATACTTTTCTAATACTAGGAGCCCTCACAACCTGAGAGAAGGGAAAAAGAAAAGACAACTAAATAATCTTATTCAATTTCTCCAGAACCGGAATCCATCCTCGAACAGAAACAAGGTTCTTCGAGTTCGTATGTAACAATACAATGGCATACCCAAGCAAAATGGATCTTTGTAGTGATATGGAGTGTTCTGGACAAATACAAAAGGAAAGTAGGAGCGGCAGGGATATATGCGGCGTTGTCGTGAATCATGACATTAGTCGCAATTTCCTTTGCCCTCACTCTAATCCCTTTATATGTCTTTACTTCTTCTTTCTGTACACCACACATAAGCTAATTGGTTTTCTACTTACCCTACCTTTCGGCACCTGCCTAAGGTTTGGAAGAAGACTATCCAATAAGCGTAATAGGTGTACTCTCCTAATACTAGGAGCTCTCGCAACCTGAGAGAAGGTAAAAAGAAAAGACAACCGAATAATCCTATTCAATTTCTCCAGAACCGGAATCTATCCTCGAATAGAAACAAGTTTCTTCGAGTTCGTATGTAACTATATGATGGAATACCCAAGAAATATGGATCTTCGTAGTGATACAGACTGTTCTGGAGAAATACAAAGGGAAATTTGGAGTGGCAAGGATATTTGCGACTTCGTCGTAAATAATGACAATCCAAACCAAAGTGTGTAAGAAGGTTCGGTTAACTTGGTTCATGAGTTTTAGTTTAAGGTCATGTCATGGTCGCTGTCAAAGAGAGAGAGAGAAAAGAAACATTCATATTGCACTCTAACCTAAATTAGATTGGTTAATCACTTTATGTAATCAGGATGGCTCCCATTGTTTCCTCGAATTCTTCTTCAAACCCTAAAAGGAGAATTAGTCGGGATCATCTAAAAATCACCCGAGGAGTGACACCTACTCATTAGTGGGAATCGAGACCCAACTATCATCTCATGATAACTTGATGGAAGCCATTCAAGTCACCACACTCCAGAAGGTATGCACATGCATGGCAAGTTTCCTTTATATTTGAAACTCCCAATATAGTTTTTACCCCTGGGACCCAAGTGATCTTGACACAGTCAACAAATCAAAGAGTCCTAGTCAAGTTCAACCCGTCATTATCTTGATTGCATTAAACCCATCCACATGAGCCCTTGACACAGTCAACGAAGCTGCATGACTGTCCTAACCAATCGCATCTATATGCTACAAACAAGAACCACTTAGCTACCGCACACTACGCCTTGACACAGTCAACAAACTCAACACGAATACTAAGTACTGCTCATAGGAAATGACGGAGGGCTACGGCTGGTTTTTGGCGAAAAACCTTTAATGTAATGAACTTGATATCGTTGAAGGAACTGAGCGGTTTTACAAATATATAATGGCGCAACCTTTTTCCAAAGAGGTCACTCCCTGTGAAGGGATCTAGGCTCTTTCCTCATCTTATGAGGTGCTGGATATTCCTAACCGAATATCGCTGTGCAAAGCAAAAGAATCGAATATAGTGAAGTTATTACAATGACGCAAACTTTTGTCCAAGTGGTCACTCCCCATGAAGGGATCTCGGCTCTTTCCTTGTCGAATGAGGTGCTGGATATTCATAACTGAATACCGCCGTGTAAAGCAAAAGGAATCTCCTGTAATATCAGTTTTCAAAAATTGGTTCCAACAACATAAAAATGTTTGTTTTCCTTGCATTAATCAAAATTAATGCAGTCCCATCAATTAATGCTAGAATAGAAATGAAGATAGGCACACATATATATGCCATCCGCATTCGCCACAGGGTCCCGGGTCTTCACCATAAGGTTACTTAACTTACGGCAGAGCGGGGACAGGACTAGCGCGGATGCAAAACATATATATATCATCGACTATATATATATATAATATATATATATATATGAACATTCGTCACACGCAAGATATCAAGTAATATCACAGAAGCATTATAGCAGAATCACAGCAAAAGCAAACACAATATGGAAATGCGGATAAACAAGGAAAAGTACATTTTAATGGAGATAAATATGAAATGCAATTTTCCCGGTCGTGTAGATAGCCCGTCGTGTCAGACCCTAGACCCCTACGAGTGTGGCAAGCCACCCGCCAATCCTAGAAGCGAGGCAACCCCATTCATCGAAGTGAGTGGGCGAACCAGCACTTCCGAAATCCGGTGACTTGGGACCCCTCCGCAGGTCAATCCTATACCCGCAACGAGTGCGGCGAATAGCCCGCCAATTTTAGAGTAAAGCACCCCGGTCTCAACGCCATGAGATGGAGGCCCGTTGCCCTCTAGAACCCGGCTACTCGAGCACTCCGCCGTGGGGTAATCCTCGTGCATGTAATGAAAAACAGAATATATAACGGTGACTACGTCCGCAACCTGGACATGCCCCAAAGAATAATACAAGCCGTGATGACGGCAGTCCACATGTCGGACGCTCGCCACGCAATATGAATATACATTACATCACAGAGAATTACATCTATTACTACGTACACCAGTGTTAGGAATATGTATGCCCTCGAGGCCATTATTGAATGATATAGTGGATGCTTGGACATATATATAGAGGAATTTCTTACTCGACATGATATTATGCTATCTGGTTGCTCTTTATCTTTACAAGTACACTTACATTAAAATACCGTCTCTCTGATACATGTTGATAAAGCCCTTAGGATGTTTGCTTGACTACCAGGACTATGATGCGGATCATACTACTGGGACTTGTGTATTCCACAAGCACATCCTTTAATTATTACTAGTCGAGGGGATATCGAGACAAGGCATCGATATTCCAGAGTAGACTAGTGTGTACGTTTCCTGACCCTATAGGGGGCCATGGTTGATCCCATAACCATTGGTGTTTGACATCAAAGATTGTGTACATGTGCTCGTTAGAGAATGGGTATACCAAACAAGACTCGCCGAGAACTCCCAGATGGTACTATACCTATCGTCAGATAGTATTTCTCTGGTGACACTGGTACATGTTAGTCTGTAGACCCGAGATCGTCATAGATTCTTGTGTGGTTCCCACTGTGTTTTGATTTCCTCCCTACCACGGCTCAAAGGAGTTGTGCAAACATGTGGATTTTGGGTACAGTCCCGAGTCACATGGAGGCAGTGAGCGACAGGAGGGGTTTTATCTCTCCCGGTATTGGGAGTTGATATTGCGCTATGCTCAATTGGCTATAACAGTAAGTCCCTGGCCAGGGCTGATGAGATTTACTGGTAAGTGTTATCAGCAGTTTCTCGAATCCTTTGAGCCACACATCGGCATGACTTATCAAGTTACTGGGGTCTGACGATTCCGCCCCTAGAATCGATATGCGACATATCAGACGAAGAGACTGGACTGTACGGTAAATGTTACTTATTGGCTTCATGGAAGTTTGGACAAGCTTGCTTGTTGATCTTCTAATCGCTCAATACCTGGGTAGTCGTTATGTCCAGCTAGTACCGCTGACGGCTTGTGGGTAACTGATGTGATCATTACCTACTGCTGGCGTATTGACGAGTCTTTAGAGTCCCACACAGAGGTTTCCTAGTTTAAGAGAAACAAAATAAGGCACATATGCTGATATGTGCAGGAGCTTGATTAAATACGAGTATGTGATACCGTATTCTAATTTGGCGACATTTGATATCGGTTAGGTTATATGTGATATAACCGGATTATTGAATCAAGTGTTGATTTGATATTGTGATATACAGATAAATGATATTAGTCGGTTTTATGTGATATAACCGGATTATTAAATCAAGTGTTGATTTAATAATTTGATATATTATATTTGATATAATTATATATTAACTAATATTATTGCTCACTAATTATTTTCTTCTCTTAATATATATATTAATATATATATATATATATATATATATTAATATATATATATATATATATATATATATATATATATATATGATATAAGTGTGTGTGTGTGTGTATGATATATGATATATGCGTGTGTATATATATTATGAAGCATGGTAGGATTTTCTATTTTGAGAAAATAGAAATAAGAGGTGGAAAATGGGGAGACTTTTGAGGAATGGGTGAAGCATGGCTTTGTTCATTATTATATTCATTTGCATTCACTATTGAAGCATGGTTGGATTTTATTATTGAGAAATAATCCATGCTTCAATAAGTGAGATGAATGTGAGAGCCATTCACTTGACTTGCTCATTTTTTCATGCTTGCTCATTTTTTTGCTTTAGCCATTTTCGTTGAGCTCTCTCCCATTTCCTTCTTCCTCCAAGCCCTAACCTTCACTTGTGATGTGAACCATAGGGCTATGGAGAAATCTTAAGTGAGCTTAGAACCCCTACTTCACCATCCTACACTTGATTAGCACTTGAGTTTAGGGTGTTTCCTTCACTAAAGAAAGATTAGTGAAGAGGTAGCTTGTATTAGAGAAGTTTCGGGTGGATCATCTTCGGCACGAAGGTCACGAAGGAAGCTCGATCCAATCTTACGAGGAGTCCTAGGGATTACTACCCGGAGCTTCAGAAGTGAAGGGCACGATCTTCAAAGGTTGTATTTTCTTTCACTTAGTATAGTTTTTATTATATCATAGCTTAAACCCTAATTATCTAGTTAAGATTCTAGGATAGTGTAGCTTAGCACCCCGAAATTTTTAAAATTGCATTCTTGATTCTGGTATAAACCTTGTGGTGGTGCTAGGATACACTTTCATGGTATTTGAGCCAAGCTAGAACATTAGGGGAAGTCTTTACGAAGTTAAAGTGTTCGATCGAGTTTTGAAACCCATATTTTGCAAAGTTTTTGTCCATTTTTCAAAATTTGAAATTTTCTAGATTAAAAATATGCAGAAAATTGTGCATGGTATTTTATGGAGCCCCAAGAAATACGATTCCCTAATACCAACAAAGCGCCGTGAAACTGCGGCCTAAACCCTATTTTGGTCGCGGTTCCGCCGCAAGTTTGTGGTATTATTCAATCATTTTTCTTGTGCCGCTCCATTGTTATATTTGGCACTTTCTGGGTGTTTTTAGTGATGCTCAAGATGTTAGTGTATATGCCCTAGAGGCCATTATTGTATCATACTAGCTTGTATATTACTTAATGGAAGCTTGGGATATTCATAGTTGTATAGACAATCTTGTTCAAAATAGTAGTATGCTACTTGGTTTGTTTCTACTTCAATATGTGCATGTGTTTCTTTTAGCATATCGCTTATACATATTAGTAGAGCCCTTAGGATCTTTGCTTGATTACCAGCGTTGTGATGGCAGTCACACTCGTGGGGGCTGGGTAATCTATAAGCACATCCTTATACAGGTCCCTAGTCGTAGGACTATCGAGACAGGGCATCGATACTCCGGAGTAGACTAGCGTATGCGCTTCTCATCCCAGCAGGGGAGATGGTCTGTCCCACAGCCATCAGTACGTCGTACTGGAGATAGTATGCGGGTGCTCGTTGGGTTACGAGTTCACTGGACAGGACTCGTCGGGAACTGTTGGTTGGTACTATACCTATCGTCAGTTATCAGTTCCCAGGTGACATGAGTACAGCTTAGTCCGCTGACTTGACACTGTCACTTCGCCTCGAGTGTGTTCCCACTGTACTTTGATTACTACCCTACCACGGCTTAAATGAGTCGTGCAAACAGGTAGTAGTTGGGTGCAGTCCCGAAGCACTTGGAGGCAGTGACGGTTAGACAGGATTCGTCTCTCCCGGTATTGGGGGTTGACATCGCGCTGTGTCTAGGAGAGCCATTACACGAGTAGTCCCTGGCCAGGGCAAGCGAGATATACTGGTAGGTTTCCAGTGTTATCTCAGGGTGTTCTGGGCTTCACTCCGACACGACTTGTACCGCTATTAGGGGACTGACGTTTACCGCCCCCTAGGCCCGCCATGCGATGTATCAGACGAACAGACCGGACTGTACGGAGATTGTCACAGTCAGACTCAGTAGGAGTTCAGATGGGTTTCACCTCGTCAGTCTTCTTGTCGGCATCTACTTGGGGACCGTTACGCACAGCTAGTGCCGCTTGCGGTCTGTGGTTAAACCCACTGCCAGCGTAGTGTCGAGTCTTTAGAGTCCCACACAGAAAGCTATTCGCCTTTAGGAAAAAGAGTAGAGGTCGCATGGTTTTGCGACAGGTCGCATGGTTTTGCGACAGGGTTCGGTCACATCCGTGCACTTGTGCACGTACAGTGTCCGGACAGTTAACACTAGCGGGCTTTGGTTTAAGCCAGATCCTAGTGTACGTTTTGGGATTGGCTTTATCTCGTTTGTATTCGTGTTCCTCGGAACGCGGATGCGGGTGTGTATGCACAGTTGACAGAGAGACAGATGCAGAGTTTTCTCATTGGGGTTGTTGACTGTTGATTGTTGACAGTTGACTGTTGACCGTTGACTTTTGCTTAACCCTAATGAGAATAAAAATTATGATTAGCAATAATATTAATTAAGTATTATAGTGACATGGTTGTAAAGGGGTTGAATTTGTTGACTTGTTGACTTTGTTGACCGGTTGACTAGGTTGGACTAGTTGACCATCATCATTACCATGGTTGTCATTTTCATGCAAAGACTTTTGCTTGCTTGTTGTGGTTTGCAAAATGAGTGCATGAAAATGATATTGCCTTTGACATGATATGAACCATCACATAATACTTGATTAACATTATGGCTCATGATGCTTTTGGATTATGAGAGGGTGAAAGAGAAAAGAGAGGCTCATTTTTCTTTCATTGGCTTTCTCTCTCCTTTGAGCTCTCTCATTCTCTTGCTCTCACCCTCTTCCTCTTACTCTCTCTCTAGTTTATGGTTCATTTGTCTCATGTGTTGAGAAGCAAGAACCATAGAGAAAAATCCCAACACACTCTCCTATACTCACTCTAGTTCACATGGTTTAGCAAACCAAGTGAACTAGTTTCTTCAAAGTTCGAAGAAGAAGCTAAAGGTAGAAGCTTTCGGGTGGATCGATCTTCGGCGTAAGGAGACGATGGGGTGAAGCCGATCCGTACACTATCAAGGGTTGAAGATGAAGGAGTTCAAGAAAGAAAGGTATAACCCCCTAACCGAGTAGTTAACAACTCCTAGTTAGGTTGTTAGATAGATAGTTTAACAAAGATCCGTATTTGAGTCCATGTTACCACCCTCTTGAAAATCGTTTTTCACCACTTCCGCAACCCCGTAAGTACCGAGGAAGGGTAGCATGGACTTACAGTGGTATCAGAGACAGGTTAAACACTATCTAACATGTTAGCAAAGTTAGTAGAAATTCGATCGGAGAAAAAGTCGCAAAATTCACACGGAATTTATACTTTCTGCTGAATTTTTTTCGGTTCCAAAAATTAATAAATCATACTTTAAAATTCGGCTCAGGGTTTTTAAAACTCATTGTAGAAAAATCATCCATCGAACCGATCAAAGTGTCGCGGAAACGCGGCGGGAGCGTGCTCCCGCCGCGGTTCCGCGGCCGAGTTGACTCGGCCGTGGGTAATTTTCCTCACAGTTTGTTCAGTGGGGTGTTTTGTGATTTTTACAATATGTCTTTTCAGCCCAGATTTTCCAGAAAGAAAAATTTGTGTTTGGGGCCTAATAATCCGTATTTTGATCGAACTTCTAAAAGACTTAAGCTGATGGGTTTTTTATCTGTGGTGTGATATTTGTATTGAACGTCTGCTAATCGCTATATGTCGATTAGTGGGGGTTATACAAATCTGTGATCTGTGATGATGTTGGTATGTGTATATGAATTCATTGGATTGTCGCGGGTGAATAGCCGGGGGTTGTGAGACGAGTGTTTTCTTTTCTTTCAATTCATGTAAATTTGTAAATTGATGTAATATTATTTATATGGCCGCACAACCTGGTCGGGTTGTAGCCGTCATTGTATAATTTCTTTTTACTGTTTTTGCTCCTAGGATAGACCCATGGAGAGGGTGCACAAACTACCGGGTATCCCGAAGTGCCGAGTGGCCTACTCACGGAGTTGAGGGAGGTTGCTTCGCTTCGGGTACTTGGCGGGTAGTTTGCCGCACCCGTAGGGGTCTTGGGTGGGGTATTGGCTATTCACCGCGACCGTGTAATCTGCTTTTCGTTACAGGCTCGTACGAATTGCGGGTTCCTAGTATATCCAATGTGTTCATCTGTGATCTGAAATGGCTATCATTGCAATATATCTATATATGATATTATTTAGACTTTGCTTATGTTTTACAGCCGCGCTAGCCCAACCCCCGCTCTGTCGTTAGTTAAGTAACCTAATGGGTAATGACGGGGCTGTTGGAGATAGTGCCCTCAGAGTCAATTATTGGATCACAGGCACGTGATTGCAATGATTGAAGGATGACCTATCCCGGTAGGACAGTCTTACTCGAGATGATAGTATGCTATCTGGTTTATCTTTATCATCGTGTACTGCTTTAGGTGACCTGACATGTCGCTATTACACGTTGATAGAGCCCCTAGGATTCTTGCTTGACTACCAGCAGTATGATGGCGATCATATACGTGGGAGCTGGTAGTCTATAAGCACATCCTTAAAAGGTCCCTAGTCGTAGGAGTTTCGAGACAGGGCATCGATTCTCCAGAGTAGACTAGTGTATACAGTCGAGACCCCGACGAGGGGCGGTGGCCGATCTCATAAGCCACTGGTGTCAGTTGGTTCACCTAAGATGTATACAGGTGCTCATTGGGTTATGAGTACACCGGACAGGACTCGTCGGGAACATGCTAGTTGGTCTTATACCTGACGTCAGATAGCAGTTCCCTGGTGACATGTGTACAGGTTAGTTCATCGACCAGGGGATCGTTATTTGTCTCGTGTGAGTTCCCACTGTACTTTGATTACTACCCTACCACGGCTCAAATGAGTCGTGCAAACAGGTTTTAGTTGGGTACAGTCCCGAGCCACATGGAGGCAGTGAGCGAATCTTCAGGGGTTCGTCTCTCCCGGTATTGGGGGTGAGGTCGCGCTGTGTCTAGGAGAGCCATTACGCAAAGCCCTCGGCCGAGGCAGGAGATTTACTGGTAGGTATTCCAGTAGTATCTCAGGGCGTTCTGGGCTACACTCCGACACGACTTGTACCGCTTTTGGGGGTCTGACTTTTACCAACCCCCTAGGCCCGACATGCGATGCTCATAGACGAACGGACCGGACAGTACGGATATTGTCACTGACAGGCTCAGTAGGGTGTCAGGATGAGTTCGCTCATCGACGTCCCTTTTGGTCAATAGCTGGTGGCCCGTCACGTATTGGCTTATACCTCTGACGTGCTAGTGGTTAAATCCACAGCCATAGTATTGACGAGTCTTTAGAGTCCACCACACTTACAGTTACTCAAGCTTTCGGGCGAAACGCTGTAGAGGCCGTATGGAGATATGGCAGGGTCCGATCAGATACGTGCGGTATTGCACGGATCAGGATCGGACAGTTTTGTACTAGTGGCCGTATAGTTATATGGCAGGGTTCGATCTGATACGTGCGGTATTGCACGGATCAGGATCGGACGGATATTACTAGCCTGCTTTGGTTTAAGCCGGATCCTAGTTTAGTATAGTGTAGATTTTGTCTCATTGCATTTGTATCCGGTAGGAATACAGATGCGGGTGTGTATGCACAGTATCGGGGTTTTCCTGTAATTTATTACGGGACCAGTTTTCTGGAGTTGCCAGTTTGCATTCCGTTCCGGCCGGTTTTCCTTTGTTCTTTCCCGGCTGAACCTTTTGATGGAGGGTGTTATTTGCAAGTTTGCAAATAACACATTGTGGAGGGTTTTCATGCAAATGGTTTGATTATGAAAGCATCTTTTTTTATTCCTTTCTTTTCTATCATCATTTCTTGTAAAAGGTGATTAGGATTGATTTGTGTTTGATGTGAGATTGTGATGATGATGTTTGGATATGGTCACCTTTCTCTTTCTCCTACACTCACCTCCCTTCTTGTTATGGTTTGCATTTTTTCATTCCTCCACCATTCTCACTAGATGAGAGGAGGGTTCACTTGAGAGAAAAAGAATGAGAGAGTTCATTTTGTTATGTGAGGAATTCTTCATCTCATCTTCTTCTTCTTGCTAGAAAATTGAAAGCACCAATTTTCTTTACCTCTTCCTCCATCCATCAATGGCAACTATATAAACTCCAAGAGATAAAGTTTCTACACTACATTCTACAGCATTTCTTGGGCATGTCGACTTGCCGGCTTCATGCCCGAGTTGCCTCGGTATTGAGGCGAGAGCCCGTAAAAGACGCAGGCGATGTGGTGCCCTTCCGGCGAGGAAGCGACGACATAGAGACTAGACTTTCCGTGGGAGATCGGGACGATGACGAGAAGACCGGAGGACTCGGATCACTCGGTATATCTCTCACCCTTTCTCTTGACAGCTAGTATCGGTTAATGGTTTCGATCCGGGTATATTGTCCGCGGTAGCGCCAGTTTAAAAGATAAGAAAATTTTGATTCCGCATTTTGGCCTCGGATAGACGGCCGGGACGCTGCCGTGGCGCAACATGGTATCAGAGCCACGCCATTAACCTAATCTAGCTTGCCCTAGTATGTTTAAAGACCCGATCGAACCAAAATCCCAAAAACCGTATTTTCCTTCACATCAGTTTCTGTCGAATTTTTTTGGTGTCCAAAAATTTTTCAGGTCATTGCAAAATGATGTACAGAGAATCCTAAGAACACTGGAAAAATTTGGTAACCCAATTCTTCCGTACGACCGCGGAACCGCGGCCTTAACCCCTCTTTGGCCGCGGTTCCGCCGCAGGAAGTTGGGATCACTTCGCCATATTTTTACAGTGGGCTTGTGGACTGAAAATAAGGGTTTTGGTATATTTTGTTTGGGCCCAGATTTTCTGCAAGTGCTACAGTAATGCTTTGGGGCCCACTTGGTATATTTTGTTCGATCGGATATTTTAAACTTGCTAGTTCACAGTATTTACATTATATCTGCGACCGTGAATGTCACTCGATCAGTAAATCCTGTCTAACTGCTATAGCCCGGTTAGACGGATTTGCGAACGTGACATTCACGTTGATGTTATGTGTTTATGCTGTGTTGTTGCGGAGCGGTCGTGGGGGATAGCCTGGATGCAATGCTAGTACAGTTTTGTTTTATATGTACATTTGATATTGCGGGGCGAGCGTCCGACATGTGGACTGCCGTCACTGCCTGTTTGTATTATTCTTTTGGGGCACGACCTGGTTGCGGTCGATGTACCCGTTGTATGTATATTTTACTTTCTGTACTAGGATTACCCCGCGGAGGGGTGCACGGATAGCCGGGTTCTAGAGGGAAACGGGCCCGCATCTCATGGCATTGATACGGAGGGGGCTTCACTCTAGGATTGGCGGGCTATTCGCCGCACTCGTAGGGGGTACAGGTTGACCCAGGAGGGGTGCCCAAGTTACCGGATTCCATGAAGTGCTGGGTGGTCCATTCACGGTGCTGAAGGGGGCTGCCTCGCTTCAGGTTTTTGCGGGTGACTTTCCGCGCCCGTAGGGGTCTAGGATTTCATTGCACAGGCTATCCACACGACCAGGGGAACGTCGGGTTTCAGCAGCGGCTCTGTGAAACCCGGGGATCCCATATATCTGTATTGTTCTGTGATGCTGCACATTTCTGTGATGTTGCATTTTTACCATGCCTTGAGCGAATATAATATATTGGTATATATATTAGTAGATGTTGTATATGTTTTGCATCCGCGCTAGTCCAGTCCCCGCTCTGTCGTTAGTTAAGTAACCTAACGGGTGATGACGGGACCTAGTGGCGAATGCGGATGGCATATACGTACATCAGTATATTTTCGTTCTTTGTGGTGTGATCAATTGATGGGACTGCGTTGATTCGGATCAATGCAAGATAAACAAACCTATTCTGATGTTGTTGGAACATTTTTCAAAAAGCTGTTATTGCAAGGACGTTCACTTTTGTTTTGCATCGTGGTATTCATTTGGAATATCCTGCTCCTCAGTCGACGAGGCAAGGGCCGAGATCCCTTCACCGGGAGTGACCCCTTGGACAGAAGTTTGCGTCAGGGCATTAACTTCACTATAGCCGATTACTTTTGCTTTGCATCGTGGTATTCAGTTGGAATATCCTGCACCTCATTCTACGGGGAAAGAGCCGAGATCCCTTCACCGGGAGTGACCTCTTTAGCAAAGGTTTTCGTCACTATATTTTTATAAAAGGCTATGCAGTTCCTTCAACGATATCAAGTTCTTTACGTTAAAGGTTTTTCGCCAAAAACCAATCGTAGCCCTCCGTCATTTCTTATGGGTATTATTTAGTATTCGTGCTGCGTTTGTTGACTCCGTCAAGGCGTAGTGTATGGTAGCTAAGTGGTGCTTGTTTGTTGCATAAATGGGATTGGTTAGGACAGTCGTGCGGCCTTGTTGACTCCGTCAAATGCACGTACGGGTGGGTTTAATGCAATCCAGATAATGACGGGTTGAACTTGACTAGGACTCTTTGATTTGTTGACTCCGTCAAGGTCACTTGGGTCCTAGGGGTAAAAACACACATCGGGAGTTTCAAAAGAACTGAAACTTGCCAGGCATGCGCATACCTTCTGGAGTGTGGTGACTTGAGTGGATTCCGTCAAGTTATCATGCGATGATAGTTGGATCCCGATTCCCACTGATGAGTTGGTTTACTCCTCGGGTGATCTCAACTAATTCTTCTTTCAGGTTTGGAGGAGAATTTGAGGTTACAGTGGGAGGTTTCCAGATTAGACAAAGTGATAACCATTCTGATCTAGGTTAGAGTGCACGCTGAGTGTTTCTTTTCTCTCTCTCTTTGACAGCGACCATTGACCCGACCCTGGACTATGACTCAGTGACCAAGTTGACCGAACCTTCTTAACACTGGCTTTTGGATTGTCAGAGTTGCAAACCTCATTGCCACTCCTACTTTTACCCTTTTCTCCAGGACACCCCGTATTACTACGAACGTCCACTTCCATTGGACAAAACCATCGTATGGTTATATACGAACTCGAAGGACTTCGAGGATGGTTTCTGGTTCTGGAGAAAACGAATATGATTATTCAGTTGTCTTTTCTTTTCACCTTCTCTCATTGCGAGTACTCCTTGGTTTAGGAGATAGTACACCTATTACGCAAATTGGATAGTCTTCTTCCAAACCTTAGGCTGGTGCCGAACGGTGGGGAATGAAGAAAACCAATTAGCATAACGATGGTGTACAGAAGGTATTAAGTTAAGACAAAGCAAGGGATTAGTAAGAGGGCAAAGTAAATTGCGACTGCTATTCACGATCAAACCAAGTATTTCTTCGCCAATCCTAAATCACCTTTGTATTTCTCCAGGACACTCCGTATCACTACGAAGATCCACAGTTTATTGGATACTCCATCGTATGGTTATATACGAACTCGAAAGGAACTTGTTCCAGTTCGGGGATGGATTCTGGTTCAGGAGAAATAGGAATAAGGTTTATTCGGTTGCCTTTTATCTTCACCTTCTTTCGTTTTGCGAGTGCTCCTAGGATTAGGACAGTACACCTTTTATGCTTATTGGATAGTCTTCTTCCAAACCATAGGCTGGTGCCGAACGGTAGGGAAGGAAGAAAACCATTTGGCCTAAAGGGGTGTGCAGACGGTAATGCCTAAAGAAATATAAAGGGATTTGGACAGATGGCAAAGAGATATACGGTTACAGTTGTGAATCTGGATAATGGAAGAGGCATTACTAAGAATACCGGAATACCCCACCGAAATATTTCAATGTTTCAGTTTCACTGTGTAATGTTAAAAGAAAACTGATTTCCCGATTAGATACTTACTCCAGGGCATGTATTTACCAGGTATGATTCTCACATCTGCATGGTTTTACAGATGATGAGTGGGAGTAAGTTATTGGGAATAGGGTGATCATCCTCATTATATCGGGATTCGTTGTAATCGATGATATTTGAGGAGATCATCTGGGCTGTTTGCCGGTCGGCAAATATTTGGTTTTGAATATCCGCTGTTGTGCACCAATTTCAAATTGATATATCTGTACGTCTATTTTCATAGAGTGAGATATACCTTTTGATATTATGTCGATGACATTTACCTATATCAGTGTATGGTTAGGTAAGGAGCATTAAACAGCGGTGTAATTCTTCTTAACCATAAGTACAGTTTTCAACCTACGACGCACAGTGAAAGAGTTGTTAGACTCAGCGGACTTATACAGAGTATTGTATATTGTCCAGTGTCCATTAGGACAGAGGGGTTGGTCCTCATACTATATTCCGTTTACTTTTAACTTCTCTAGTTCTTAGACATGTGTTTCGTAGGAACACAGGGTCTAAGTTTTGAGGAGTTATAGGTATTTGAATAGAGTAGAGAACCAGGTGTAACAAGTATCGGGATTCTTCAAAGTGATCGAAGATGTAGATACTTGTGTATGGTGTTCAGTTGATAGTAATGATTAAGAGAACTTTCTTCTCTTTCAGGTTACTCATAATTGGAAGCATTCCTAAGTTGAGTGACGCTGATCGGCCTCTTTCCATTTTAGATGACATGCACTGGAGACAGCTGCATGATTTGAATCTGGTTCCGATTAAATCAATGCCTCTGTTTCTATATTGGATATAGAACAGTTCATATCTTGACATTGTTAAGGTACGGGGAGTTGTCCGGCTTATGCTTAAAACTAGACTCTGGATAACTCAAGGCACGTTTCTGTAATGGCTGTTTGTGGGTTGACCCAGGCTATGACGAGGGTTGACTTTCTACCATCTGGCAGATCAATAGAAATATTGTTCTAGACTCGCCACAGTTTTAATAAAAATGGATTTTTTCAAAAACAGTAGTGGGAGTATGGTAGAACTGGAAGTGATTCCAGAACCGCAAACGATTACTGAAGATTTGATAAGGAACCTAAAGATTCAATCTGGTTTGACATTCCATTGGCCACTCCGCAGATATGGTGGGTAACTTCAGGCACCCGAGAGGTACTCCGGTAGCCTCAAGGACGGTGACAGGGAAGTTCTTGTTTACCCACACTTGCCATTGTTGTTGTTCCAGGCTGCGAGACCCGGCAGGAGGATGAATATAGCGTCGTTCTAAACTAGCTTTAGAAGTGCACATCTATATGACTCTGCCAGAGGGTTGTCGTAGTCAGTGAGAGCAGCGGAAGCATTGGTGGACATCAGGCTTATGTCTATTTATAGACTAAGGCAGATATAGCGGAGATAGATCATCTATTTCTGACATGACAGTCATAGGTTTGACGTCATCAGAATAGGGGATGGATCTGTTGAGAAGGTAGTAGGGTGTGATATCCTGGTATTTGGATGACATACACAGAGTAGGAAGTGATATTCCTATACTACGATCGGTTATACTTTGGTTGTCACAAAGTAGTTTCTCCACACAGGACTTGGATATTATATCAGACATTCTGGCTACTAGATCTATGGTTTTAGATCTAGATTTGGGTGGTTTCCTAATCTGGGTACCTTGACAGCATTCTATGAGTATTTAGAATGGACGACTCCTGGCACGGTAGTACACCTGCAGGTAATGGAGTCACCCTCTCTAAAGGTGTCTTACAGACTAAAGGGGAGAGGGATACGCATGATTGACAGATCACTTGCTTAGGCAATTGAGTCAATCATGAGATGTCAAGTACCACACCAGATGTTGTTCTTGCAGTAGATGCAATAAGTTGATATTAATCCAATCCTTGAGAAACAATCGGAAGCAGTTTTAGGACATAAGTGCGTGTCCTAGGGATGTGATAACGACAGCCTCTTTTAGGAGACGGTTATCATTCCAGGCTTCCAAGGTGACATGGATGGCAGAGTGGCTGTCAGAGTTATAGTTTCTCCTTCTGACGAGGGGCAGTATTTTGGACAGGTGGTCCAAGGCAATACTGAGGGAGGCATGGCGCTGGGTACTGATTAAGTTCAGTTATCGATACAGTCTAAGAAGTTTGGATTTGGAGTTCATTTATGAGCTAGGTCCCATCAGATATCCAGACATACTCTAAGACAGGTATTGCTCATTTCGGGAGATGGCTTTCTCTGCGAACTTGAGATATAGAGAGACATAGAAAGAAACTTCACAGCGGATCCACTCACTGAGGCTATTCCTCGAACGCAACAGTTTCGCAAACGAGCTTTGTGAGACTGACTAGTAGAGGAGTTGGGTGTTCGGTATCACACGGGCTGTGAGTATGCGACATCGCAATAATTAGCCTTGAGTGCAAGTGGGAGATTGTTGGAGATAGTGCCCTCAGAGTCAATTATTGGATCACAGGCACGTGATTGCAATGATTGAGGGAGGACCTATCCCGGTAGGACAGTCTTACTCGAGATGATAGTATGCTATCTGGTTTATCTTTATCATCGTGTACTGCTTTAGGTGACCTGACATGTTGCTATTACACGTTGATAGAGCCCCTAGGATTCTTGCTTGACTACCAGCAGTATGATGGCGATCATATACGTGGGAGCTGGTAGTCTATAAGCACATCCTTAAAAGGTCCCTAGTCGTAGGAGTTTCGAGACAGGGCATCGATTCTCCAGAGTAGACTAGTGTATACAGTCGAGACCCCGACGGGGGGCGGTGGCCGGTCTCATAAGCCACTGGTGTCAGTTGGTTCACCTAAGATGTATACAGGTGCTCATTGGGTTATGAGTACACCGGACAGGACTCGCCGGGAACATGCTAGTTGGTCTTATACCTGACGTCAGATAGCATTTCCCTGGTGACATGTGTACAGGTTAGTTCATCGACCTGGGGATCGTCATTTGTCTCGTGTGAGTTCCCACTGTACTTTGATTACTACCCTACCACGGCTCAAAGGAGTCGTGCAAACAGGTTTTAGTTGGGTACAGTCCCGAGCCACATGGAGGCAGTGAGCGGATCTTCAGGGGTTCGTCTCTCCCGGTATTGGGGGTGAGGTCGCGCTGTGTCTAGGAGAGCCATTACGCAAAGCCCTCGGCCGAGGCAGGAGATTTACTGGTAGGTATTCCAGTAGTATCTCAGGGCGTTCTGGGCTACACTCCGACACGACTTGTACCGCTTTTGGGGGTCTGACTTTTACCAACCCCCTAGGCCCGACATGCGATGCTCATAGACGAACGGACCGGACTGTATGGATATTGTCACTGACAGGCTCAGTAGGGTGTCAGGATGAGTTCGCTCATCGACGTCCCTTTTGGTCAATAGCTGGTGGCCCGTCACGTATTGGCTTATACCTCTGACGTGCTAGTGGTTAAATCCAAAGCCATAGTATTAACGAGTCTTTAGAGTCCACCACACTTACAGTTACTCAAGCTTTCAGGCGAAACGCTGTAGAGGCCGTATGGAGATATGGCAGGGTCCGATCAGATACGTGCGGTATTGCACGGATCAGGATCGGACAGTTTTGTACTAGTGGACGTATAGTTATATGGCAGGGTTCGATCTGATACGTGCGGTATTGCACGGATCAGGATCGGACGGATATTACTAGCCGTCTTTGGTTTAAGCCGGATCCTAGTTTAGTACAGTGTAGATTTTGTCTCATTGCATTTGTATCTGGTAGGAATACAGATGCGGGTGTGTATGCACAGTATCGGGGTTTTCCTGTAATTTATTACGGGACCAGTTTTCTGGAGTTGCCAGTTTGCATTCCGTTCCGGCCGGTTTTCCTTTGTTCTTTCCCGGCCGAACCTTTTGATGGAGGGTGTTATTTGCAAGTTTGTAAATAACACATTGTGGAGGGTTTTCATGCAAATGGTTTGATTATGAAAGCATCTTTTTTTATTCCTTTCTTTTCTATCATCATTTCTTGTAAAAGGTGATTAGGATTGATTTGTGTTTGATGTGAGATTGTGATGATGATGTTTGGATATGGTCACCTTTCTCTTTCTCCTACACTCACCTCCCTTCTTGTTATGGTTTGCATTTTTTCATTCCTCCACCATTCTCACTAGATGAGAGGAGGGTTCACTTGAGAGAAAAAGAATGAGAGAGTTCATTTTGTTATGTGAGGAATTCTTCATCTCATCTTCTTCTTCTTGCTAGAAAATTGAAAGCACCAATTTTCTTTACCTCTTCCTCCATCCATCAATGGCAACTACATAAACTCCAAGAGATAAAGTTTCTACACTACATTCTACAGCATTTCTTGGGCATGTCGACTTGCCGGCTTTATGCCCGAGTTGCCTCGGTATTGAGGCGGGATCCCGTAAAAGACGCAGGCGATGTGGTGCCCTTCCGGCGAGGAAGCGACGACATGGAGACTAGACTTTCCGCGGGAGATCGGGACGATGACGAGAAGACCGGAGGACTCGGATCACTCGGTATATCTCTCACCCTTTCTCTTGACAGCTAGTATCGGTTAATGGTTTCGATCCGGGTATATTGTCCGCGGTAGCGCCAGTTTAAAAGATAAGAAAATTTTGATTCCGTATTTTGGCCTCGGATAGACGGCCGGGGCGCTGCCGTGGCGCAACAGGGGCCCCGTAGCGAATGCGAATGGCATAAGCGTACGTCATATTTTGGTTGTTTTCTGCAATGGTAGGATTAAATGATGGGACGCATTAAAAGAACTAATGCATGAAAATCATGCATTAAAAGAACTAATGCAAGAAAAATAAACCATGTAAAAGTCATTGGAACACTTTCAAAAACCCACTCGGTTTCTTTTCAAAAATAACTTTTAAACGCGGAGCTTAAGCCACTCCTTTTAAAAGCTATCAAGGTTCCTTCGATTATATCAAGTTCACTACGTTCAAGGTTTCGCCAAAACCATTCGTAGCCCTCCGTCGTTTCATATGAATATTCAATAGTATTCAAGCTATGTTTGTTGACCTTCGTCAAGGCATAGTGATTGGTAGCTGTTGGGTGTTCGTATGTAGCATAGATAGATGCGTTGGTTTGGGACAGTCGTATTACCTTGTTGATCTTCATCAAGGGTATATACGGGTGGGTTCAAATTAACCTGGACAATGACGGGTAGAACTTGACATGTGACTCATGATTTGTTGACCTTCATCAAGGTCATAAGAGCATGGGGCAAAAATCCTCATCGGGAGTTTCAAAAGAACTGAAACTTGCTAGCATTGCATACCATTTGGAGTGTGATGATTCTGGTAGGATTCCTTCAGTTTTGTCACGCGGTGATATTTGGATCCCGATCCTACTGTGAGTATATGCTACTCCTCGGGAAATTTCTCACTTAACGATCAATGCTATAAACCTGTAGGTGTCTAGAAAGGTGTTAGCGGGGCTACGCCCCCAAAGAAAAGAGGTTCTTAAATTAAGGAACTTCGCGAAAGCGTTAGAAAACCTCCCTCGAAGTACCGACACTAGCCTGGCTGAACGGTTAAGCAAGTATTGTACGGTGAGATTGATCCTGACTAATTCTTCCTTTTTGGTTTGAGGAGGGATTCGAGAGACAGTGGGAGCCATCCTGTTTAGACAAATTAAAAACCACTCTAAACTTGCAAGAGCATCATGCTGAGTGTTTTCTTCTCTCTCTCTTAATTGCAGCGACCAAGTGACCGCACCTAGGTTACATCTAGATAATAAAATGAATGAATCTGACTGTTTTGACTGGCAAAGGTCTGTCCAGATGTCCATTGCCCATAACAAGCTGGGACACCTCTTAACTAATCCAACCCCTGCCGTCTCAGGTCCGGTTTACCCTGTCATGGATGTTGATATCCATAGGACATTGGGAAAGAACTGTGCGAAAGCCAAGTGCCTCGTGTTAGCCTCAGTTGATGGTGCATACCAGGGGCAGCACGAGAAGATGGACTTAGTTTCTATCTTCCTCCATAACAAAGATTTATATGGAGAGCGATCTCGTATCGCAAGATGTGAGACCTCGAACGAATTGCTTCCAGCGAGGTTGGCTATCCGGTCATCTGTAGGGGGCAATGTCCTTACAGAGACCAGCTCTTTTGAGCTCACGGACCTGAAGGCCACGTTGAAGAACGGGTCAGCTACTGACTTAGTTCAACAGTCCCTACCTACTACCCTGAAGGAAACCAGGGAAGTAGAAAGAAAGGGAATGGCAGAAGTTTCGGGACTAGATGTAGTAAAAGAGGGATGTTCCTATTGTAACGGGAATGAAAATTGGCAGAATGATTGTAGGGCTAGCAAAGCCAGTAGCCAGAATTCGAAGCATGTTGTGGCTTCAGCTTCGGGTGTGTTTGTGATAGAGAACTGTATGTCAGTTAACCCTACTTCCTGGGTATTGGATACCGGATCAGGATCTCACATCTGTAATTCATTACAGGCTTTGAGAAACCGTAGGGTTATCAGGAAAGGTGATATGACTCTCAGGGTTGCTAACGGAATGAGTATGGATGCTGAATCCGTAGGGGAATATCATCTTGGACTGACAACTGGGAAGATATTGATTTTGCGTAACTGTTTGTATGTACCAGGTGCGACTTGTAATATCATATCTGTATCCTTACTTTCTAAGGAAGGATATGAATTTACTTTTGTAAGCGATGTAGTAAACATCCACCTAAATCAAGTTATGATTGGGTCAGGTACATTAAATAACGGGATATACGTATTAAATCAAGCTCAGATATTCAGTGTCCAGAACACACTTAAAAGAAAGTCTCCGGAAACAAATCAGGCTTTCTTATGGCATTGTAGACTGGGTCACATCAATGAGACACGATTAACTAAGTTACATAAAGAGGGATACTTGAATCCGTTCGAGTATCAGTCTTATGCCACTTGTGAATCTTGTCTCATAGGAAAGATGACAAAGACTCCGTTCACTGGACACGGAGTAAGAGCGAGCGAGCTCTTGGGACTCATACACAGTGATGTGTGTGGTCCAATGTCTACACATGCGCAAAGTGGTTATTCATACTTCATTACTTTCACAGATGATTTCTCTAAGTATGGACATGTCTTCTTGATGAAGCACAAATCCGAGGCCTTTGGGAAATTTAAGGAATACAAGAATGAAGTTGAAAAACAAACCGGCAAAAGTATCAAGATTCTAAGATCGGATCGAGGTGGTGAATACTTGAGTGCCGAGTTTCTGAACTACTTAAAAGAGAATGGAATTCTCTCTCAGCGTACTCCTCCATACACACCACAACACAACGGTGTATCTGAAAGGCGGAATCGAACCCTATTGGATATGGTTCGTTCCATGATGAGTAAGGCTGAGTTACCGCAATCTTTCTGGGGATATGCACTAGAAGCAGCTGCATATCTCTTGAACAAGGCTCCAACCAAGACTGTGCCTACCACCCCATATCAGATGTGGAGTGGGAAGAAACCCTGTCTTAAGTATCTTAAGGTATGGGGATGTCCAGCTTTTGTAAAAAAGCAGCATGCGGACAAGCTCGAGGCACGCTCAGTACTGTGTAAGTTTGTGGGATACCCAAAGAACTCCAGGGGGTATCTTTTCTATTCCGCAGAAGAACAAAAAGTTTTTGTTTCTCCGCATGCCCACTTCTTGGAAACTGAATTTTTGGAAAATCAGATAAGTGGAAGCGCAATAGAACTGGAAGAAATTCCAGAACCACAAGCTGTTACTGAAAGCTTGGATGAACCAGAAGTTTCAGGAGAACCGGACATTCCTGCGCCGCTCCGCAGGAGTAGAAGGCAGTGTCATAGACGGGGATAGAGAGGATTGCACTATCGATTATGATGAGCCTACTAGCTTCCAGCAAGTCATACAGAGCGGTGACTCGGTAAAATGGCTGGATGCAATGAGGACCGAAATGGAGTCCATGTACACCAACAAAGTATGGACATTGGACATTGCTCCAAACGGGGTAAAACCCGTAGGATGCAAGTGGATCTTCAAAAGGAAGATTGGTGTAGATGGACAGATTGAGACCTATAAGGCTAGACTTGTTGCAAAGGGTTTTCGTCAAAGACCTGTTTTGGACTATGACGAAACCTTTTCTCCAGTGGCTATGCTGAAATCCATTCGGGTCCTTCTTGCCATTGCCGCCTTCCACGATAATGAAATCTGGCAGATGGACGTAAAGACGGTTTTCCTAAATGGATATTTGGAAGAGTGCGTCTATATGGATCAGCCAGAGGGATTCATTCAGAGTGGGAGCAGCAGTAAAGTGTGCAAGTTGCTCAAGTCCATCTATGGACTCAAGCAGGCATCGCGGAGTTAGAACATCTGCTTTGATGATACTGTCAAAGAATTCGACTTTGTCAAAAACCCAGATGAACCATGCATTTACAGTAAGATTGTAGGGAGAAGTGTGGTATTCCTCGTCTTGTACGTCGATGACATTCTCCTAATAGGAAATGATATTCTTATGTTACAGTCAGTCAAAGGATTCTTGTCACAGAGGTTCTCCATGAAGGACCTGGGCGATGCCAACTACATTCTGGGGATCCAGATCTATCGTGATAGATCTAAAAGGATGTTGGGACTTTCACAGTCAAGGTACATCGACACCATACTGAAATGATTCAGTATGGAAGATTCCAAGCGCGGTAATCTTCCGGCTTGTCACGGAATCACCCTCTCCAAAGAGATGTCTCCCAAGACTGATTTGGAAAGGGCTCGCATGTCATCAATACCCTACGCATCTGCGGTAGGATCCATTATGTATGCGATGTTGTGTACCAGACCAGATGTAGCATACGCATTGAGCGTTGTAAGCCGGTATCAGTCGAACCCAGGGGAGAAACACTGGATAGCAGTAAAGAACATTCTCAAGTACCTGAGAAGGACTAAGGAGATGTTCTTGGTGTATGGCGGAAAAGATCTCCAGATCGAGGCCTTTGCTGACTCCAGCTTCCAGAGTGACAGGGATGACTCTAAGTCCATGCCGGGTTAGGTCTTTACCCTCAATGGAGGGGCGGTTTGCTGGAAGAGTTCCAAGCAGGAAACCGTTGCTGACTCAACGATGGAAGCGGAGTACATAGCTGCTTGCGATGCCGCAAAGGAAGCTGTCTGGATGAAGAAGTTCCTCACGGAGCTTCAGGTGGTTCCTACCAGTGTTGATCCAATACCGCTGTATTATGACAACAACGGCGCTATAGCTTTAGCGAAGGAACCCAGGTCCCATCAGAAGTCCAGGCATATTTTGAGGCGGTACCACCTGATCAGGGAGATCGTTGATCGCCGGGAGATCGAGGTGAAGAGAGTAAATACAGAAGATAACACTGCTGATCCACTCATGAAGGCCTTACCCCAGACTCAGTTCGAGCGGCTGATCGAGATGATAGGTCTTCGATACGCCAGTTCATGGCCTTAGTGCAAGTGGGAGATTGTTAGTGTATATGCCCTAGAGGCCATTATTGTATCATACTAGCTTGTATATTACTTAATGGAAGCTTGGGATATTCACAGTTGTATAGACAATCTTGTTCAAAATAGTAGTATGCTACTTGGTTTGTTTCTACTTCAATATGTGCATGAGTTTCTTTTAGCATATCGCTTATACATATTAGTAGAGCCCTTAGGATCTTTGCTTGATTACGAGCGTTGTGATGGCAGTCACACTCGTGGGGGCTAGGTAATCTATAAGCACATCCTTATACAGGTCCCTAGTCGTAGGACTATCGAGACAGGGCATCGATACTCCGGAGTAGACTAGCGTATGCGCTTCTCATCCCAGCAGGGGAGATGGTCTGTCCCACAGCCATCAGTACGTCGTACTGGAGATAGTATGCGGGTGCTCGTTGGGTTACGAGTTCACTGGACAGGACTCGTCGGGAACTGTTGGTTGGTACTATACCTATCGTCAGTTATCAGTTCCCAGGTGACATGAGTACAGCTTAGTCCGCTGACTTGATACTGTCACTTCGCCTCGAGTGTGTTCCCACTGTACTTTGATTACTACCCTACCACGGCTCAAATGAGTCGTGCAAACAGGTAGTAGTTGGGTGCAGTCCTGAAGCACTTGGAGGCAGTGATGGTTAGACAGGATTCGTCTCTCCCGGTATTGGGGGTTGACATCGCGCTGTGTCTAGGAGAGCCATTACACGAGTAGTCCCTGGCCAGGGCAAGCGAGATATACTGGTAGGTTTCCAGTGTTATCTCAGGGTCTTCTGGGCTTTACTCCGACACGACTTGTACCGCTATTAGGGGACTGACATTTACCTCCCCTTAGGCCCGCCATGCGATGTATCAGACGAAAAGACCGGACTGTACGGAGATTGTCACAGTCAGACTCAGTAGGAGTTCAGATGGGTTTCACCTCGTCAGTCTTCTTGTCGGCATCTACCTGGGGACCGTTACGCACAGCTAGTGCCGCTTGCGGTCTGTGGTTAAACCCACTGCCAGCGTAGTGTCGAGTCTTTAGAGTCCCACACAGAAAGTTATTCGCCTTTAGGCAAAAGAGTAGAGGTCGCATGGTTTTGCGACAGGTCGCATGGTTTTGCGACAGGGTTCAGTCACATCTGTGCACTTGTGCACGTACAGTGTCCGGACAGTTAACACTAGCGGGCTTTGGTTTAAGCCAGATCCTAGTGTACGTTTTGGGATTGGCTTTATCTTGTTTGTATTCATGTTCCTCGGAACGCGGATGCGGGTGTGTATGCACAGTTGACAGAGAGACAGAGGCAGAGTTTTCTCATTGGGTTGTTGACTGTTGACCGTTGACCGTTGACTTTTTCTTAACCCTAATGAGAATAAGAATTATGATTAGCAATAATATTAATTAAGTATTATAGTGACATGGTTGTAAAGGGGTTGACTTTGTTGACTTGTTGACTTTGTTGACCGGTTGACTAGGTTGGACTAGTTGACCATCATCATTACCATGGTTGTCATTTTCATGCAAAGACTTTTGCTTGCTTGTTGTGGTTTGCAAAATGAGTGCATGAAAATGATATTGCCTTTGACATGATATGAACCATCACATAATACTTGATTAACATTATGGCGCATGATGCTTTTGGATTATGAGAGGGTGAAAGAGAAAAGAGAACCTCATTTTTCTTTCATTGGCTTTCTCTCTCCTTTGCGCTCTCTCATTCTCTTGCTCTCACCCTCTTCCTCTTGCTCTCTCTCTAGTCTATGGTTCACTTGTCTCATGTGTTGAGAAGCAAGAACCATAGAGAAAAATCCCAACACACTCTCCTCTACTCACTCTAGTTCACAAGGTTTAGCAAACCAAGTGAACTAGTTTCTTCAAAGTTCGAAGAAGAAGCCAAAGGTAGAAGCTTTCGGGTGGATCGATCTTCGGCGCAAGGAGACGACGGGGTGAAGCCGATCCGTACACCATCAAGGGTTGAAGACGAAGGAGTTCAAGAAAGAAAGGTATAACCCCCTAACCGAGTAGTTAACAACTCCTAGTTAGGTTATTAGATAGATAGTTTAACAAAGATCCGTATTTGAGTCCATGTTACCACCCTCGTGAAAATCGTTTTTCACCACTTCCGCAACCCCGTAAGTACCGGGGAAGGGTAGCATGGACTTACACAAGATGTTGAGGTCTCTATGATTTCTGGGTGTTTGATAAATCGATCGAAATGTTTAACGTCGTCAAGATTATGATGATATATGATACAATATTTAGAATCCATAATAATTAGTTTTGTGAAAACTAGTTAGTATTTTATAAATCTAGCATTTTAGTCTCGGTTGATCGATTGCCACGGAGTTTCAATTCGGATCAAAACTTCATCGCAATCGCGTATAGTACGCGAACACGACAGTCGGGAATCTTGTTGAATTATCCGACTGCTTATTGAAAAGAGTTTTCTGTTTGAGACTAAAATGCAAGGTTTATAGGGTTAGGCATGAAATTCGGAATATGAGATATTCCAGGTTTATGATGTCTAAGGAATTTGCGGATTCTAATTATATCAGTTTTTCATTTCTTTTCTGCTACCGTAAGTGTAATATGTTGTGTATCCCCAATCTCGTTGCTATATATCAACGGAATTCGGGATACGCATATTTACTTACGTTGATGACATGCGATGTTATGGGTTACTGTGATATGTT
Organism: Agapanthus africanus; assembly: GCA_030015575.1. Classification (NCBI taxonomy): domain Eukaryota; kingdom Viridiplantae; phylum Streptophyta; class Magnoliopsida; order Asparagales; family Amaryllidaceae; genus Agapanthus; species Agapanthus africanus. The sequence continues at coordinate 371,261,566 of JASDDO010000010.1, forward strand.
ATCTTGGATCGTCGTGATTGAATAGCCGGGGGTTTTGCGTGAGATGATAGTTTTTTTAGTTTTCATTCATGTAATATTTGTATGTAATATTCTTTTATTAGGACACTTCCGGGTTGAGAATGATGTCACCATTGATGTATATTATTTACTTTTCCGCATTAGGATAAACCCAAGGCGGGGAGCACAAGTAACCGGGTTCTGGAGTCCAGTGGGAGCCCATCTCGAGGAGTCGAGACCGGGTCTCCCAACTCTAGAATTGGCAGGGTTGCTTGCCGCTCTCATAGGAGTCTAGGGATGTGGTTTTGGCTATACATCACGACCATGGAATTCATGTTTTACATTACTGACTGAATTTAAAACACAGACCTCCTAGTATATCCAATATTTCATATGTTGACTTCTGTTGCTTGAGTTCTGTGATGTGATCATATAACTGCGTGAGACGAATGCTATATATATATATATGATATATATAATAAACGTTGCTTATATTTTGCATCCGTGCTAGTCCATCCCCCGCTTTGCCATTAGTTAAGTAACTTGACGGTGCATTACGGAGTCCCGTGGCGAATGCGGATGGCATAAGCGTACGTTCTATTTTCGTTTCTTTTCTATGATGTTTAGGGAAACATAATATGATGGGACTTCATTAATGAGATTAATGGAAAGAAATGAATCCTAAAGATATTGTAAAATCAAAATTTTCAAAAAGGTAGCTCTAGTTCTTGCTTTGCATAGTGGTATTCCTTGATGAATATCCAACACCTCATTCGATGAGGAAAGAGCCGAGATCCCTTCACCAGGATCGACCTCTTTAGCAAAACTAGCAAATGCAACAACCCACTCGGTTTTGTTTTGATAGATTCTCTAGTTCTTGCTTTGCATAGTGGTATTCCTTGATGAATATCCAGCACCTCATTCGATGAGGAAAGAGCCGAGACCCCTTCACCGGGAGTGACCTCTTTAGCAAAACTAGCAAAAGCTACAAAAAAAACTCCTTTTCAAAACACTAGATTCTACAACGATATCAAGTTCATTACGCTAAAGGTTTTCTTCAAAACCAGTCGTACCCCTCCGTCATTTCAGATAAGTGCTATTTAGTATTCATGTCGCGTTTGTTGGTATCCGTCAAGGCGTAGTGTGCGGTAGCTGATTAGTCCTTATCTGCTGCATATGACACGATTGGATTAGGGTAGTCATACGGCCTTGTTGACCTCCGTTAAGGGTTGTGCGGGTGGGTTTAATTCAATCACGAAATGAACGGGTTGAACTTGATTAGTGGCCGATGGTTTTTTGACCTTCGTCAAGGTCATAGGTCGTTAGGGGTAAAAACAGATATTGGGAATTTCAAGTGTTGAAATTTGCAATGAGATTGCATATGTTAGTTATATGTATGCCCTAGAGGCCATTACTGTACATAGGATGTATATTGTAGTGGATGTTGGGACATATATAGGAAGGACTTTCTTGCTCGACATGATAATATGCTACCTGGTTGCTCTTTATCTTAACGTGTACACTGATTGTCTCTCTGTTACATGTTGGTAAAGCCCTTAGAATGTGTACTTGACTACCTGGACTATGATGCGGATCATAATAGTGGGGATATGGTAGTCCATAAGTACATCCTTCAAGGTCCCTAGTCGTGGGTGTATCAAGACGGGGCATCGATATACCAGAGTAGACTAGCGTATACCTTCTCGACCCATACAGATGGGCGATGGATGATCCCATATCCATTGGTGTTTGACATCAGAGATGATATACGGGTGCTCAGTGGAGACTGGGTACACTGGACGGACTCGCCGAGAACTCCCAGATGGTATTATACCTTACGTCGGATGGCAGTTCTCTGGTGACACTGGTACAGGTTAGTCTGTAGACCCGAGATCGTCATAGAGTCTTGTGTGATTCTCACTGTGCTTTGATTTCCACCTTACCACGTCCAAGAGGGCGTGCAAAACGGTGGTTTTTGGGTACAGTCCCGAATCACATGGAGGCAATGAGCGATAGGAGGGGATTCGTCTCTTCCGGTATAGGGAGTTGATGTTGCGCTGTGTTCGATTGGCTATAACCGGAAATCCCTGGCCAGAGTTGCTGAGATTTACTGGTAAGTGTTACCAGTAGTTTCTCGAACTGTTATAGACCTCATATCGATACGACCTATCGAGCTATTGGGGTCTGACGTTTACCACCCCTAGGCAAGATATGCGACATATCAGACGACGAGACCGGACTCTACGGTAAGTGTTACTGGTTGGATTCACAGGAGTGTGAGTGGGCTTGCTCGTCGATCTTCTGATCGCTCAATACCCGGGTGGCCGTTACGTTTAGCAGACCGCTTGCGGCTTGTGGGTGTTTGATATGATCATTTCCTGCTGGCGGCGTATTGACGAGTCTTTAGAGTCCTACACAGAGGTTTCCTGTCTCAAGCGAAACGAAATAGGAGCGCATATGAGATATGTGCGGGACCGAGAATAATGCGTGTATATGATACCGTATTCTATTCTTGCGATGAATGTATCGATTGGTTGTATGCGATATAACCTAGTTATCGAATCGAGGATTGATTCGATAAGTCGATACATTGGATATTAGTCGGTCATATGCGATGTGACCGGATCGTTAAATCAAGTATTGATTTAATGATTTAATGTATAATTATATATTTGATATATTACTTTACATTAACTAATATTGGTTCACTTAAGATGTTTTTCTCGCTTGTTTGTGCACATTGTATATGTGATATATTTTTGTGCACAAGTTTGTATCATGTTTGATGATACATGCAAACTTGGGTGTATGTTTGGTTTAAACCATGGTTAGTCAATGGTTAGGGTTTCATTTGCTTTATTTATTTATTCATTTGAGAAAGAAATAAAATGGTGGCAAACTTTGGATTTTCTTTGAAGCTTCTTGAAGCTTTGAAAGACTTTGACCATTTTGTTTCTTTCCTTAACCCTAACCATTTACTTAACCCTAGTTTATTCTCTACATGTGTTTAGCTAACCCATGGTTGCAAGATGATAGATATCACTTCATTTTCTTTTTTGAAATTGATTATTGATTTTTCTTCTTCTTCATCTTCTTCTTCAAGTGAAGAAAAGAAAACCTTTTCTTGAAAATGTCAAGTGATGAATCCAAGTGAGAAATCCAAAGTGAACCCACTTCCTATTTCTTCATCCTCTACCGCTTGCTAAGTAGTATAGGGTGTTTTCTTCACAAGTTTCATGACTTGGTGAAGTTGGAGATTGATCTTGAGTTGCCTCGACGTAGATCATTTTCGGCATCGAAGTCGACGACCTAGCCCGACCATTTCTCCGATGAAGCCGACGCTAGAGTCCGGGATCCGATGATCGCAGTGAGGGGACATCGTCACGGAGCTATGGAGGTGGAGGACCGGATCTACAAAGGTTGTATTTTCCGTTCACTTAGTGCTAAAGCAGTTTAGTAGCTTGTTGTTTCGCCTAATCTCTAGTCAACGATGGCATTAGGGTTTCTCGGCACCGGAAATTTTTGAATTTGGCATGGTTGATGCCTTGTGGGACTTCATGAGTGTGCCTAGGAACCCTACAGTGGTATCAGAGCCTAGCTAGCGCTTTAGGCGAAGTGTAGGCGAAGCTAGAAGTCCGATCGAACCCGATATCCCCCGATTTCACCCCTCTCTGTATATTTTTTAAAACAGTGGATTTTTCCAAATTAAAAATTCTCAAAAATATCAGCAGGAAACTTTAAGGGTTACTGTGAAGCACGTGACCTTAATACGACAAAACCGCCGCGGAACCGCGGCCTTAACATGCTATTTGCGGCGATTCCGCGGCCGTATGTAATGATCAGAGAATTATTTTTGCACTGTAACCTCAGTTGTTGTTTGCTGATTCTTCTGGGAAGTTTTATGTTTTACTCAAGAGTTGAGTTTTCTGGGGTGTTTTGGAGACTCGATAATTCGATCGGATTATTTAACTTTGTTTATTAAGTTTTTCCGGATATTTATAGAATATGTTAAAAAGTTCGACCGGATATAAATACCCAATTTTTCCCCTGCCGGAAAATTTTCAAGTGTTGGATTTTTCCATGGTTTAAAGACGTTCTAAGTAGTGCAAGTAACGCGATGGACCCTCTAGAAGACAACAAACCTTAACTCAATTATGTGACCGTCTTGAACTGCCCTTTGAACCTTAGGGTTTGGGGCAGTACGGCGTGCCACATGTGAGGCGTTGGCTTGACCCTTCTACGGCTGGACCGTTGGTACTGAGGCATGAAGTGAATGTTTTTAAACTTATTTCATGTGTTGATCGGTTTCGGGAAAACTTGGGTGTTTGATTGTTCGATCGGAAAGTTTAACATTTTCTATTTATCTGGAATGTGATACAATATTTGGAATCCACAAGTAGTTATGAGATAACTGATTTGGATGTTATAAACATAGCAGTTTAGTCTCACTTGATCGGTTGCCACGGAATTTTGATGTGATCAAAAGTCCGTCGCAATCACGTAGAGTACGCGGATACTCGCCGGATAAACTTAATAGTCTGCTACACCCCATAGCCCCGACCAAGTGACTGTAGGAGAACCCCGTCGCAGAAAGCATCCGTTCGGGTGCTCGTCGACGGCATCGGGGGTGCGGCTGCCTACTAAAGTTTGCGACGAGTATTCGATCAGGATGTCGGGAATCTTGTTGAATTTCCCGAGTTGATATTGAAAAGTGTTTTCGATAATGAGACTAAAATGCGGGGTTTATAATTGTTAGGCATGTGATGTCTAAGAAATTCAGATGGTTAGGCATGCGATGTCTAAGAAGGTTGCGGATTCCAACTGTTGTAGTTTTACACTTTCTTTTCTGTGACCGTAAGTGTAATATGTGATATCGCCGGTTTCGTTGCTATATGTCAACGACAATTGGGATACGCATGTTTACTTACGTTGATGACATGTGATGTTATGTGTTGCTGGATATGTTATATTGGATCGTCGTGTTTGAATAGCCTGGGGTTTTTATGTGAGATGAGTGTTTTTCATTTTCATTCATGTAAAAACTTGTATGTAATATTCTTTTATTGGGGCACTTCCAGGTTGCAGAAGATGTCACCGTTGATGTATATTATTTACTTTTTCGCACTAGGATAGACCCAAGGAGGAGGGCACAAGTAACCGGGTTCTGGAGTCCAGTGGGAGACCAACTCGAGGAGTCGAGTCTGGGTCTCCTAACTCTAGAATTGGTAGGGTTGCTTGCCGCTCTCGTAGGGGTCTAGGGGTGTGGGTTTGGCTATTCATCGCGACCGTGGAATCCGTGTTTTATACTGGCTCGTATTGAAAACACGGACGTCCTAGTATATCCAATATTTCATATGATATTCTTCTGCTGCGATATCTGTGATGTGATCATTTGATATTCTGTGATAGATACTATATATAGTATATATGATATATTATATAGACGTTACTTATGTTTTACACCCGTGCTAGCCCTTCCCTGCTCTGCCGTTAGTTACCTAACCTAACGGTGCACGAGGGGACATCGAGGCGAATGCGGATGGCATAAGTGTACGTCGTATTTATCTGTGATGTTTAGGTGACTTAAATGATGGGACTTCATTAATGTGATTAATGAAAGAAAAGAAACCTAAGATGTTGTGGAATTGAATTTCAAAATAAAACAGGTAGCTACAGTTCTTGCTTTGCATCGCGGTGTTCCTTGTAGAACATCTTGTACCTTATTCGATAAGGAAAGGACCGAGATCCCTTCACCGGGAGTGACTCCTTTGGCAATAACTGGTAGATGCTACAACTCTCGGTTTGTCTTTTGATTGCTTCTATAGTTTCTGCTTTGCACAGTGATATATATGATATATCCCGCACCTCATTCGACGAGGAAAGGGCCGACGATCCCTTCACCGGGAGTGACCCCTTTAGCAAAACTAGAAAAGCCTCAAAAGCACTCCATTTTAAAATCATTTGATTCTACAACGATATCAAGTTCATTACGCAATAGGTTTTCAGAAAAACCTGTCGTAGCCCTCCGTCATTTCAGATAAGTTGTATATAGTATTCGTGCTATATTTGTTGGCTTTCGTCAAGGTGTAGTGTGCGGTAGCTATCTGCTGCTTATCTGCTGCATACGATGCGATTGGATTAGGGTAGTCGTGTGGCTTTATTGGCTTTCGTCAAGGGTCGTGCGGGTGGGTTTAATTCAATCAGGAAATGACGGGTTGAACTTGACTAGCGGGCTATGGTTTGTTGGCTTTCGTCAAGGTCATAGCACGTTAGGGGCAAAATTATCGGGAATTTCAAGTGTTGAAATTTGCAATGAGATTGCATACCTTCTATGAGATAGTTGGATCCCGATACCCGCTGCGAGTAATTGTTACTCCTGGGAGATTTTTACACATTACAATTAGACGATCAAGAAGGTGTCTAGAAAGGTGTCAACGGGGTTACGCCTCTGGGAAAACGATGTTTACTTTAATTAGGTCTGTGCGAAAGCACGGGGAACCTCCCTCAAAGTACCGACACTGGCCTGGCTGAAAGATTGGCGAACTTGTAGCGTGTAATTAATCCCGGCTAGTCTTTCCTTTTAGGGTTTGAAGGAAGATTTGATAAAAACAGTGGGAGCCATCCTGATTAGATAAAATAATAACCAATCTGATCTTGCAAGAGCGCACGCAGAGTGTTTTCTTCTCTCTCTCTCTCTCCAGGTAGCGACCATATCACGCCTTAATCCAGATAATAATACGGATTATTGACCGAACCCGCTTATTATACTGAGCTGGGGAACGTTGGTCCCGCTCCAACTTATAATTGTTATAAGACAGAGCAGGAATTGGGGAATACCAGATTTCCCGTGCCGCCCAAACGAAGAAAGTGCATGTTGATGCATCATCGGGTGTGTTCGTTACACAGAACTGTTTCTCAATGTCCTTTACGTCCTGGGTATATGATACCGCATCAGGATCCCGCATATGTAATTTGTTACATAGGGCTACAGATAGGTAGAGAACTGAGAACGGGTGATAAGTTTCATGAGGCAGAAAACGGTGCAAGTGTTGCAGCCAAGTCTGTTGGTCACTGTCACCCTGTATTACCAATACATTGATTCTAAACAAATGCTATTAGATACCGAACCTGATATACAAAATCATATCAGTCTCTTTATTAGTAAAGAAAGGATATAATTTTGTATTGTTAGATAATGTTTTGAACATTTCCTATATCAAAAGTTGATCGGTTCAGGCACGTTATCTAAAAGCATTGATGTTCTAAATCAAACTACAGTTCATAGTATACAGAACACACACAAGAGGAAGAGTTCAGAAATGAACGATTCATTCTTAAGGTATTGTAGACTAGGTCATATCAATGTGACCCGACTAGCTAAAGTTACATTGTAGATGCTTATTTAAATCAGTTTGAATTTATATCTTGTGAAACTTGTCAGTCATGTCACAAAGATAAGATGACCACAGCTCTGTTTATTGGAAGCAGAGAAAGAGTTAGTGAACTCTTGGGATGATACATGTTGATGTATGTAGGTCCCCTGTCTACACATGCAAAGACCGGTTCTTTGTACTTCATTACATTCTCTGATGATCTCTCAAGATTCAGACATATGTTCCTGTTGAAACACAAGTCCGACCCTTTTGAGATATTCATAGAATATAAGTTAGAAGTAGAGAACCAAACACCGGGTATAAGTATTATGTCCTTTGATGAAATCAAGGAGGAGAAACTTGAGCACGGAAATCCTGGGCTATTCTAAAGGAGAATGAGATTCTCTCTCAGCATTACTCCTCCGTTTACACCATAGCACAATGGTATATCGGGGCGGAGCAATCACACCCTATATGATAAGGTGTGCTCTATGATGAGTACTACTGAGTTACCTATTTCCTTTTTGGGAGTTATGCACTTATGAAGTTGCATACCTGTTGAATAGGGTTCCGATCAAATCAGTTGCGTACCACTTCATATGTGATATGGAAAGGGAAGAGCCCATCTCTTAAGTCAGTTAAGATTTGGGGTTGTCTGGCCTATGTCTAAAAGCAAAATCTGGACAAGGTCGAGGCAAGGTCTGTTATGTAGAACTGGAAATGTTCCAGCTATACAAACTGCAGCTGATGATTTGGTAGAGCCGAAGGATTCAATAGTAACCAACGAACCTCAGCCTCTCCGCCGATCTAGTAGGGTTCCTCACCCACCTGAGAGTTGCTTCGGTTTCTCTATGACAGTGGGAGCGAGGATTGCATCATGAGATGATGACCCAACTAGTTTCGAGCTGGCCATCAGGAGTGAGACTCTGTAAGAATGGCTGGATGTTTATCGATCTGAGATGGAATCCTTATACACCAACAAAGTATGGACTTTGGTTGCTATATATGAAGGGTTAAATCTCCATCAGGAGCAAGTATATCTTGAGAAGATTACTTGGTGTAGATGGAAAGGTTAAGACTTTCAAAGCTAGACTTGTTAAAGGTTTTCGTCATCGACCAGGCGTGGATAATGATGAAACCTTTTTCCAATGGCTATGCTTAAGTCCATCCAGATCCTACTTGCCACGGCTACATACCATGACTACGATATCTGGCGGTTGGGTGTCATGACTGCTTTTCTAAATGATGTTTTAGAAGAGTGCGTCTATAAGTACACAGCCAGAGGGCTTCGTAGATAGTGGGAGCAACGGAAACGTGTGCAAGATGTTTTATGTGATAAAGCAGGCATCACGGAGTTGGAACATCTGTTTTGATGTGTTAGTCAAAGAGTTTGACATCATCAAAATGGTAGATGAACCTTGTATATACAAAAATGTAGTAGGGAGTATGGTGGTGATCCTCGTAGAGTACGTGGATGACATACTCTTGATAAGAAAGGAGTTTCCTATGCTACGCTCGGTCAATCTCCGCTTATCACAATGATTCTCTATATAGGATCAAAGTGATACCTCATAAATCCTGGGTTTTGGATCTATGAGATAGATCTAATTGGAAATTAGGATACTCACTAGTTGTAGTGAGATGGTATCAATTGATCCTGGGGAGAATCACTGGAAAGGTTCCAGGGTGATAAAGACGACTGAATGTAAGTCGCAGGCATTGTCTTTACCCTCAGCGCAGGGACGGTATGTTGGAAGAGTTCCAAGCTAGATACCGTGACATACTAGACGATAAAGGCTGGATGCATCACTACTTAAGATGCTACCAAAGAGGAAGTCTGGGTGTATATTAGTTCATAAGATGAACTTAGTTCCTACCATTGTGTGACAATGGAAGTGTGGCTTTGGCTAAGGAACGTCCGTCCCATCAGTGATCCAGACATATTCTAAGGTAGTATCACCTGATCATGGAGATGGCTGATCTCCAAGGTGATCGAGGTTAGGAGAGTAGACTCAGAGGACAACACGGCGGATCCACTCACAAAGGCCTTTTCCCAGAGAGAGACTTTTATGGGATGGTTGAGTATGAGATACTGCAACCACTGCTACAGATGGCCCTAGTGCAAGTGGGAGATTGTTAGTTATATGTATGCCCTAGAGGCCATTATGGTACATAGGATGTATATTGTAGTGGATGCTGGGACATATATAGGGAGGACTTTCTTGCTCGACATGATAGTATGCTATCTGGTTGCTCTTTATCTTAACGTGTACACTGATTGTCTCTCTGTTACATGTTGGTAAAGCCCTTAGAATGTGTACTTGACTACCTGGACTATGATGCGGATCATACTATTGGGGACATGGTAGTCCATAAGTACATCCTTCAAGGTCCCTAGTCGTGGGTGTATCGAGACGGGGCATCGATATACCAGAGTAGACTAGCGTATACCTTCTTGACCCATACAGATGGGCGATGGATGATCCCATATCCATTGGTGTTTGACATCAGAGATGATATACGGGTGCTCAGTGGAGACTGGGTACACTGGACGGACTCGCCGAGAACTCCCAGATGGTATTATACCTTACGTCATATGGCAGTTCTCTGGTGACACTGGTACAGGTTAGTCTGTAGACCCGAGATCGTCATAGAGTCTTGTGTGATTCCCACTGTGCTTTGATTTCCACCTTACCACGTCCAAGAGGGCGTGCAAAACGGTGGTTTTTGGGTACAGTCCCGAATCACAAGGAGGCAATGAGCAATAGGAGGGGATTCGTCTCTCCCGGTATAGGGAGTTGATGTTGCGCTGTGTTCGAATGGCTATAACCGGAAATCCCTGGCCAGGGTTGCTGAGATTTACTGGTAAATGTTACCAGTAGTTTCTCGAACTGTTATAGACCTCATATCAACACGACTAATCGAGCTATTGGGGTCTGACGTTTACCACCCCTAAGCAAGATATGCGACATATCAGACGACGAGACCGGACTGTACGGTAAGTGTTACTGGTTGGATTCACAGGAGTGTGAGCGGGCTTGCTCGTCGATCTTCTGATCGCTCAATACCCAGGTGGCCGTTACGTTTAGCAGACCGCTTGCGGCTTGTGGGTGTTTGATATGATCATCACCTGCTGCCGGCGTATTGACGAGTCTTTAGAGTCCTATACAGAGGTTTCCTGTCTCAAGCGAAACGAAATAGGAGCGCATATGAGATATGTGCGGGACCGAGAATAATGCGTGTATGTGATACCGTATTCTATTCTCGCGATGAATGTATCGATTGGTTGTATGCGATATAACCTAGTTATCGAATCGAGGATTGATTCGATAAGTCGATACATTGGATATTAGTCGGTCATATGCGATGTGACCGGATCGTTAAATCAAGTATTGATTTAATGATTTAATGTATAATTATATATTTGATATATTACTTTAAATTAACTAATATTGGTTCACTTAAGATGTTTTTCTCACTTGTTTGTGCACATTGTATATGTGATATATTTTTGTGCACAAGTTTGTATCATGTTTGATGATACATGCAAACTTAGGTGTATGTTTGGTTTAAACCATGGTTAGTCAATGGTTAGGGTTTCATTTGCTTTATTTATTTATTCATTTGAGAAAGAAATAAAATGGAGGCAAACTTTGGATTTTCTTTGAAGCTTCTTGAAGCTTTGAAAGACTTTGACCATTTTGTTTCTTTCCTTAACCCTAACCATTTACTTAACCCTAGTTTATTCTCTACATGTGTTTAGCTAACCCATGGTTGCAAGATGATAGATATCACTTCATTTTATTTTTTGAAATTGATTATTGATTTTTCTTCTTCTTCATCTTCTTCTTCAAGTGAAGAAAAGAAAATCTTTTCTTGAAAATGTCAAGTGATGAATCAAAGTGAGAAATCCAAATCCAAAGTGAACCCACTTCCTATTTCTTCATCCTCTACCACTTGCCAAGTAGTATAGGGTGTTTTCTTCACAATTTTCATGACTTGGTGAAGTTGGAGCTTGATCTTGAGTTGCCTCGACGTAGATCATCTTCGGCATCGAAGTCGACGACCTAGCCCGACCATTTCTCCGATGAAGCCGACGCTAGAGTCCGGGATCTGATGATCGCAGCGAGGGGACATCGTCACGGAGCTATGGAGGTGGAGGACTGGATCTACAAAGGTTGTATTTTCCGTTCACTTAGTGCTAAAGCAGTTTAGTAGCTTGTTGTTTCGCCTAATCTCTAGTCAACGATCGCATTAGGGTTTCTCGGCACCGGAAATTTTTGAATTTGGCATGGTTGATGCCTTGTGGGACTTCATGAGTGTGCCTAGGAACCCTACAGCATACCTTCTATGAGATAGTTGGATCCCGATACTCACTGCGAGTAAGAGTTACTCCTGGAAGAGTTTTCCACTTTACAATTAGCTGATCCAGTAGGTGTCTAAGAAAGGTGTTAATGGGGTTATGCCTCTGCGGAAATGAGGTTATTTAATTAGTTCCATGAGAAAACATGGGGAGACCCCTCAGAGTACCAATACCTGCCTGGCTGACCGATTGGCGAACTTGTAGGGTGTAATTAATCCCTGCTAATCTTACATTTTATAGTTCGAAGGAGGATTTGATAAAAACAGTGGGAGCCATCCTGATTAGATAAGATAATAACCAATCTAATCTTGCAAAGAGCGCACGCTAAAGCGTTTCTTTCTCTCTCTCTTCAGGTAGCGACCATGACACGTCCTAAACAAGATAATAATATGGATGTATTGACCGAACCCGCTTATTATACTGAGCTCAGGAACGTTGGTTCCTCTCTATCTTATGACTGTCATAAGTATGAGCAAGGAATAGGGGAATATCAGGATTCCTATGCCACCCGAACGAAAAAAGAGCTTGTTGATGCTTCTTCTTCAGGTGTGTTCGTTACCGAGAACTGTTTCTCAGTATGCTCTATGTCCTGGGTATTGGATACCGGATCAGGATCCCACGTATGCAATTTGTTACATGGGTTAAGGAGAAGTAGAGAACTGGGAAATGGTGATAATTCTCTAGTAGTAGGGAATGATGCAATTTTTATAACCAAAGCAGTTGGCGAATATCACATAGTATTACCAAATACATTGATTCTGAGCGACTGTTATTTCGTACCAAAAATGTTATGAATATTTTTCCTAAATCAAGTGTTGATTGGGTTTGGTACGTTGTGTAACGGTATATACGTTCTAAATCAAACTACAGTTCAAAATATACAGAACACACACAAGAGGAAAAACTCAGAAATGAACGAAGCATTCTTGTGGCATGCAGACTAGGTCATAACAATGCGAGAAGACTAGCTAAGTTACATAAAGATAGATATTTAAATCAGTTTGAATTTACATCTTATAAAACTTACCAGTCATGTCTCAAAGGGAAGATGACCAAAACTCCGTTTACTGGACATGGAGAAAGAGCTACTGAACTCTTGGGACTGATATATAGTAATGTATGCGGTCCTATGTCTACACATGCCAGGAATGGTACCTCTTACTTCATTACATTCACCGATGACCTCTCAAGATGTGGACATGTGTTCCTGATGAAATAAATCTGAATCTTTTGAGAAATTCAAGGAATATAAGTACGAAGTTGAGAACCAGACGGGTAAAAGTATTAAAGTCCTACGATCTAATCGAGCAGGAGAATACTTAAGTACGGAATTCAGAGACTACTTAAAAGAGAATGGGATTCTCTCCCAGCTTACTCCTCCGTATACACCACAGCATAATGGAGTTTCGAAGCGGAGGAACCGCACCCTATTAGATATGGTGTGCTCTACGATAAGTAATGCAGACCTATTGTTAGTTATGTATATGACCTAGAGGCCATTATTGTACATATGATGTATATTATAGTAGATGCTTGGATATATATATAGAGGACTTTCTTGCTCGATATGATAGTATGCTATCTGGTTGCTCTTTGTCTTAATATGTTGACTTGTATTGTGTTACTGTCTTGCTCTCACATGTTGATAAAGCCCTGAGGATGTGTAATTGACTACTAGGACTATGATGGAGATCACACTAATGGGGCCAGGATAGTCTACAAGTACATCCTATAATTTTTCCCAGTCGAGGGTGTATCGAGACAGGGCATCGATACTCCAGAGTAGACTAGCGTATACGCTTCTTGACCCACATGATGGGCGATGGATGATCCTACATCCATTGGTGTTTGACATCAAAGATAGTATACGGGTGCTTAGTGGAGACTGGGTACACTGAACGGACTCGCCGAGAACTCCTAGTTGGTATTATACCTATCGTCAGATAGCAGTTCTCTGGTGACACTGGTACATATTAGTCTGTAGACCCGAGATCGTCATAGAGTCTTGTGTGATTCCCACCGTGTTTTGATTTCCACCTTACCACGTTCATGAGAACGTGCAAAACGGTGGCTTTTAGGTATAGTCCCGAATCACATGGAGGCAATGAGTGATAGGAGGGGTTTCGTCTCTCCCGGTATTGGGGGTTGATATTGCGCTGTGCTCGATTGGCTATAACTGGAAGTCCCTGGCCAGGGCTGATATGGAGATCTACTGGTAAGTGGTAGTTTCTCGACAAGTTATGAGTCTCATATCGACACGACTTATCGGCTACTGGGGCCTGACGATCACCACCCCTAGACTGGATATGCAACATATCAAACAAAGAGACCGGACTGTACGGTAGTGTTACTGATTGGATTTGCAGGAGTATGGACAAGCTTGCTTGTTGATCTTCTGATCGCCCAATACCCGGGTGGCCATTACGTTTAGATGACTGCTTGCGGCTTGTGGGTGTTTGATATGATCATCACCTACTGCCGGCGTATTGACGAGTCTTTAGAGTCCTACACAGAGGTTTCCTGGCTCTGGAGAAACGAAGTAGGAGCCCATATGTGATATGTGCGGGACCGAGATTAATACGTGTATGCGATACCGAATTCTATTCTCGTGATCTGTGATATCGGCCGGTTATATGTGATATAGCCGGGTTATCGGATCAAGTGTTGATTCGATAAAATGATACATATTATATTAGTCGGTTATATGTAATATAGCCGGATTATTAAATCAAGTATTGATTTAATGATTTAATGTATAATTATATATTTGATATATTAAATTACATTAACTAATTTATGCTCACTTAAGTATTTATTTTTCTCACTTATACATTTAACATATATGTGATATATATTTAGTGTATAGTTTTCTTTTGTTCACAAAATTATATATATGTGATATATATCATTATGACATGCTAGGTTACACATGCAACATGGATGTAATTGACTTATACCATGCTAGGGTTAATGTTAGGGTTTATATTTATTATTAAGTAATTCTAATAAAGTGGAATTGGTCATGCTTGATCTTTTGGATGAAGCTTGTAGAACATTGACTAAATCCACCTCTTTTGTTTTTGCTTAAGATATTTATTAACCTAACCTCTAACCCTTAGCCATGGTTTATTCTCTATAAGGGTTAAGCATGACATAACTCACCATGGTTGAATTTCTAACCTCACCTCAATTATTCATTCATCACTTGATCATCTTCTTCATCATCTCATTCTAGCACTCTTGCTTGTGATGAATTGATGAAATATTGTGAGAAAATAAAATCCAAAGTGAGCAAAATTCCTACTTCATCATCCTCTTCTATACTAGGAATATAGTTTAGTGTGTTGGCTTCACTAATTAATTCTTTATTGAAGAGGTAGCTTGAGTTATTGTTTTCTCGAAGTAGATCATCATAGACTTTGAAGACTTCTAACTAGCATGCATCATACACTTTGTGGAGCCACTCAAGAGTCCGGGAGTTCGATGATCGCAGTGGAGGGACCACTACAAGGAGCTATAGAAGTTAAGGAGAGGACTACAAAGGTTGTAATCCCTAATCACTTAGAAGTAAAGTTGTTTACTTTATGTTTCAGCATGATTCTCTAGCTAAAGATCTAGGCTAGGGTTCTTTAAGCATAGCAAAATTTTAATTTGGCATGGATGATGCCACCCAAAACCTTGCTGTCGTGCTTAGGAACCCTACACCTATTTCCTTTTGGGGTCATGCACTTGAGACAACTGCATACCTATTGAATAGGGTTCCGACAAAATCCGTTCCTACCACTCCATATGATATATGGAATGGGAAGAGACCATCTCTTAAACAAGTTAAGATATGCGGTTGTCCGTCCTATGTTAAAAAATAGAATCCGGACAAACTCGAGGCACAATCAGTTCTTTGCAAGTTTGTGGGGTATCCAAAAAATTCACATGGATATGTCTTCTACCACACCGAGAAACAAAAGGTGTTTGTTTCTCAATATGCCACCTTTTTAGAAAAGGAATTTCTTGTAAAAGAAATTAGTGGTAATGAGATAGAACTGGAAGAAGTTCCAGCTACACAAAATATAACTGACGATTTGGTTGAACCGGAGGATTCAATAGTCCCCAACGAACCTCTGCCACTTCGCAGATCTTGTAGGGTTTCTCATCCACCTGAGAGATACTACGGTTTTCACATAGATGGTGGGAGCGAGGATTGCATCATTGAAGATGACGACCCTACTAGTTTTGAGCAGGCCATCACAAGTGGGGACTCAGTAAAATGGCTGGATGTTATGCGATCTGAGATGGAATCAATGTACACCAACAAATTATGGACTTTGGAAGTTGCTCATGAAGGGGTAAAACCCATCGGGAGCAAGTGGATCTTTAAAAAGAAAATTGGTGTAGATTGAAATGTTGAGACCTTCTGTAACAACTCCAATTTTAGTGTACAAAAATTTGATTAATAAATAATGTATACTTAGGGTATTTGCATTTCCTGTGAGTAATATAAGTATTTGTTTTGCTTTTTAATAACAAGATGGAGCTTGTAGCTCATTTGTAAGACCTTGCACTGCTGAACCAAAGCACCAGAGTTCAAATTCCATCAGCCACATTATTTTTAATATTGTTTTATTTTAATCTTTTTATAAGCCTAAGAGTCTACACGTGCTAAACCCGTAAAACCAAAAGTCACATATAAAAAAAACTGACCCAGGTGAAAGACCAAACGACGACGGACATTTGGCAACGAGCCCCGACCCGACTCGGCCTGACTCGGGCGGCGACTCGGCCGAATCGGCCGCCGCCGCCGGCCGAACTCGGGGGAATCGGTTTTCTTTCTTCATGAAAGTTGTGTCTTTTGGTATTCTCTAAACCCCTGTACACTTTAAATATTCTGCACATTAACAGAGCTTTTTAAAACTCCAATAAAGCATTTTTAATACAAAATTTAATACATTTTCTTTCACACCCTTTCACCTACCCTAACCCTAATCTTTTCCTATAAATACCACTCCCTTCCACACACCCCTCACTCACAAACTCTGTCCAAAACTCTCAAGAAAACTCTCTAGAATTTTTTGTACAAGTGGAGTTAGCGAAGGGCGAAACTCTGGCGAAATTCCGACGACGACCCAAGGAGCTCCCGGCGACGAAACGACGCACCGGAACCTACTACCAATCCCTCTCCCTCTCCTCTAATTTTAAACCCCATAAGTCCCAACTTCCTCTTCTCTATTCTATTCTTAAAACTAGTATTCCTAAAACCCGACGGAAGCGAAGTTAATCCGACTTCCGATTCGGTTTTCTTTAAAAAGAGCAATTTTCATTAAACACAATCATTCCAAACTCTAACATATTGACTATTAATCATTAACACAATATCATGAACAAGTTTCATAGCAAAATATTTCATATTGCAACTTTTATCGTACCTTTTCAGTAAAATACCATGTAGTTTAGTTTCGACTTTAAAAAATCATATTTCTTGCTATACCTTTAAATAGATCACAAGGTAATGACCTACCTCTTTACAACACTCATATGAAATATAGAACGATGCCTTCAGGAACATAGAATACGGGAATACGAATTTACAATTAAATACCTTTAACTTATAAAAACCATTTTCTACAAGATTACGTATTTTTAAAACAAATCTTTGCAAAGCGCCACTACAACCTATTTGGGGAACCCGTTTGGGATGGTGCAGATTATCACACATCCTCGGGCTTAGTAGTGCGAGATGCAGACCTCCGCAAGGAGTATTCGGTCTCGAAAGATTTAAAATACAAATATCTTAAGAAAATGTGATTTTTAGATAAATATTAAATTTAATTATTTTATAAATACTTATATATGTATTATCAAAACATATATTTTTGATATATTATAAATATTCCAACTTTTCTAAATCAAAAGAAATCATTTTACATTAAATTACCATGCAATTCCATACAAGTTCAATACTTTACAATTAAATACCATGTAATATAAAAAATTGGTTTTATTCACTAGAAATGTCACAATGATAAAATCTACATCTATGAAAACTTTAAAGACGATAATAAAATACTTGAGGTGTAATTTGAAAATAATAAAAAATTATTTTTACATAAAACCCCCTCAAGTTCTATAAATTACAATAAGCACCATAGTAAATATAGGTTTAAGCGGGACCAGTCTCTTGAGCCTCAGGTAGCCGGAGATATGGGTGCTTGCCTATTTAAGGTAGACAACTTAACAAACGATGTTATCAACACGGTAATCGTCTTTGAAAAAGACACAAATCCTGCTCCCATGTGCAGCGATTACCGATAACACAAAAACCCAATTCAGGACTTCAATTTCTTTTCTAATTGTTTTGACTTAGACCGAGTCTCATTATAAATAATCTGACTTGAATATGATTCAAGTACAAACTACAATTCAATATGAATCCATGAATCCATATATTCAATCTATCCAATTTGTATTGACCGAACCGAACCATGGATAAATTTCCACCTATATGATTCTCCAGTTACATCCATTTACCGATATCATGGTTTCGGAAAGTCATCCATCTATACAATTCAATTTACAAGACAATACAATACAAACAATACAATCAAGACATCGCGGGGTTTAAGGGGTAGATTGGTACGGTAGGTGTTAGAAGTGGCACGAGACTGCAAGATTTAAGACACCTAACCTGAATTCATTTGCTGTTGTACCATGGCATAAACGGTTCCTTTTACTCCATTTGCCTTTAGTCTCTAGCATATAGAGACCCCTCTCGTATACACCGGCATCCTTCTGTATCGTGCAAGTGATTCGGTGGACCCTCTAGATGAACGAAAGCCTAACTCGATTCTGTGACCGTAAGAAACGCCGCCAAACCCTAGGGTTTGCAGTAGTTCTGCGACACCACAGGTAAGGCATTGGTTGACCCATCTACGGCTGGTTCATTGGTACTATGGCATGTACTGAGTATTTTTGAACTACGCTCAAGTGTTGAGCTTCTGGGAAATTTTGGGTGTTTGTTGATTCGATCGGAATGTTTAACATCGTCTAGCTATTTCTGGAATGTTTAACATCGTCTAGCTATTTCTGGAATGTGATACAATATGTGGAATTCATATAGTTAGGCATGAAATCCGAGATATGTGATATTTCGGGTTTATGATGTCTAAGGTGATTATGGATTCCAAATGTTGTAGTTTGACATTTACTTTTCTGCGACCGTAAGTGTAATATGTGGTGTATCACCATTTTCGTTGCTATATGTCAACGACAATTGTGATACGCATATTTACTTACGTTGATGACATGTGATGTTATGTGTTGCTATGATATGTTATATTGGATCGTCGTGACATGAATAGCCGGGGGTTTTATGTGAGATGAGGGTTTTTATTTTCATTCATGTAAAATTCGATGTATGTAATATTCCTTTATTGGGGCACTTCCGGGTTGAGAATGTTGTCACCATTGTTGTATATTATTTACTTTTCCGCATTAGGATAGACCCAAGGAGGAGAGCACAAGTAACCGGGTTCTAGAGTCCAGTGGGAGGCCATCTCGAGGAGCCGAGACCGGGTCTCCTAACTCTAGAATTGGTAGGGTTGCTTGCCGCTCTCGTAAGGGTCTAGGGATGTAGGTTTGGATATTCATCGCGACCGTGAACTCCGTGTTTTATACATGCTTAAAATAAAACACGGACCTCCTAATATATCCAATATTTCATATGTTATCTTCTGCTGCTGATATTCTGTGATGTGATCATTTTATATGCGTGAGAAAAATGCTTTATTATTGTATATATGATATATAATAAACGTTGCTTATGTTTTGCACCCGTGCTAGTCCCGCCCCGGTATGCCGTTAGTTAAGTAACCTAACGGTACATAACGGGACACTGTGGCGAATGCGGATGGCATAAGCGTACGTTGTATTTTCGTTTCTTATGTGATGCTTAGGAAGCATAAATGATGGGACGTCATTAATGAGATTAATGAAAGAAAAGAAACCTAAAAGATGTTGTAGAATCAAATTTTCAAAAAGGGTAGCTCTAGTTTTGGCTTTGCATAGCGGTATTCCTTGTAGAATATCCAGTACCTTATTCGATAAAGAAAGAGCCGAGATCTCTTCATCGGGAGTGACCTCTTTAGCGAAACTAGCAGATGCTACAACTCACTCGGTTTTGTTTTTGATTGCTTCTATAGTTCTTGCTTTGCATAGTGGTATTTGTGAAATATCCTGCTCCTTATTCAATAAGGAAAGAGCCGAGATCCCTTCACCGGGAGTGACCTCTTTAGCAAAACTAGTAAAAGCCTAAAAAACACTCCTTTTTCAAAATCACTTGTTTCTGCAACGATATCAAGTTCATTACGCAAAAGGTTTTCATAAAAACCTGTCGTAGCCCTCAGTCATTTCAGATAAGTCCTACTTAGTATTTGTGCTGCGTTTTTTGACCTCCGTCAAGGCGTAGTGTGCGATAGCTGACTAGTATTTATCTGTTGCATATGATGTGATTGTTTTACGGTAGTCGTACGACCTTGTTGACCTCCGTCAAGGGTCGTGCGGGTGGGTTTAATTCAATCAGGAAATGACGTGTTGAACTTGACTAGTAGCCTATAGTTTGTTGACCTCCGTCAAGGTCATAGGATGCTAGGGGCAAAAGTATTATCGGGAATTTCAAGTGTTGAAATTTGCAATGAGATTGCATACCTTCTATAAGATAGTTGGATCCCGATACCCACTGCGAGTAAGAGTTACTCCCGGGAGAATTTTACACATCACAATTTGCCGATCAAATAGGTGTCTAGAAAGGTGTTAACGGGGTTATGCCTCTGGGAAAACGATGTTTATTTTAATTAGGTCCGTGCGAAAGCATGGGGAACCTCCCTCAAAGTACCAACACTGGCCTGGATGAAAGATTGGTGAACTTGTAAGGTGTAATTAATCCCGGCTAGTCTTACCTTTTAGGGTTTGAAGGAAGATTTGATAAAACCAGTGGGAGCCATCCTGATTAGATAAGATAATAACCAATCTAATTTTGCAAGAGTATACGCTAAAGTGTTTTCTTCTCTCTCTCTCCAGGTAGCGACCATGTCAGGCCTTAATCAAGATAATAATATGGATGTATTGACAGAACCCGCTTGTTATACTGAGCAGGGGAACGTTGGTTCCATTCTTTCTTATAATTGTTATAAGACTGAGCAGGAAATAGGGGAATATCCGGATTCTCACGCCGCCAAAACGAAGAATAAGCATGTTGATGCATCTTCTTCGGGTGTGTTTGTTATTGAGAACCGTTTCTCAGTTCACTCTACGTCCTGGGTATTAGATACCAGATCGGGATCCCACATATGTAATTGTTACATGGGCTAAGGAAAGGTAGGCAACTGGGAATGGGTGATCATTCCATAAGAGTAGGGAATGGTGCAAATATTGCAGCCAAAGCAGTTGGCGAATATCACATTGTATTGCCAAATGGTAATACATTGATTCTGAACGAATGCTATTACATTCTGACCCTGATATGCAATCATATATGAGTTTCTTTATTGAGTAAAGAAGGATATAATTTTGTAGTACAGGATAATGTTATGAACATCTTCCTGAATCAAAAGTTGATTGGATCAGGCTCGTTAAATAATGGCATATACGTTCTAAATCAAACCACGGTTCTTAATTTACAAAACACACACAAGAGGATGAGTTCAGAAATGAACGAATCCTTCTTGTGGCATTGTAGACTAGGTCATATCAATGCGACACGACTAGCTAAGTTACATATGGATGGTCATTTGAATCCTTTCGAATTATTATCTTATGAAACTTGCCATTCATGTCTCAAAGGAAAGATGACCAAAACTCCATTTAGTGGACATGGAGAAAGAGTTACGGAACTCTTGGGACTAATACATAGTGATGTATGCGGTCCCATATCTACACATGCCAGGAATGGTTCCTCGTACTTCATTACATTCACTGACGATCTCTCAAGATACGGACATGTGTTCCTGTTGAAATACAAGTCTGAAGCTTTTGAGAAATTCAAACAATATAAACACGAAGTCGAGAACTAAACGGGTAAAAGTATTAAGATCCTTCGATCTGATCGAGGAGGAGAATACTTGAGCAACGAGTTCCTGGACTATCTAAAAGAGAATGGGATTCTCTCTCAGCTTACTCATCCGTATACACCACAGCACAACGGTGTATCGGAATGGAGGAATCACACCCTATTAAATATGGTGCACTCTATGATGAGCACTGCTGGGTTGCCTATTTCCTTTTGGGGGTATGCGCTTGAGACAGCCATATACCTATTGAATAGAGTTCCAATCAAATCAGTGCTTACCACTCTATATGAGATATGGGAGGGGAAGAAACTGTGTCTTAATTTTGTTAAGATATGGGGTTGCCCGACCTATGTTAAAAAGCAAAATCCGGACAAGCTCGAGGCAAGGTCAGTTCTGTGCAAGTTTGTAGGATATCCCAAGCAATCGCGAGGACATATCTTCTACCATCCTGAGAAACAAAAAGTGTTTGTTGCTCAGCATGCCACCTTTTTAGAAAAAGGAATTTCTTGCAAAGGAAATTAGTGGCGAGGAGGTAGAACTGAAAGAAGTTCCAGCTATACAAACTACGACAGAAGATTTGGTAGAACCGGAGAATTCGATAGTTGCCAACGAACCTCAGCCTTTCCACCGATCTAGTAGGGTTTCTCATCCATCTGAGAGATACTACGGTTTTCTCATTGATGGTGGGAGCGAGGATTGCATCATGGAAGATGATGACCCAACTAGCTTCGAGCAGGCCGTCACGAGTGGAGACTCTGTGAAGTGGCTGGATGCAATGCGATCTGAGATGGAATCCATGTACACCAACAAAGTATGGACTTTGGAAGTTGCTCCTGAAGGGGTAAAACCCATTGGGAGCAAATGGATCTTTAAGAAGAAACTTGGTGTAGATGGAAAAGTTGAGACTTTCAAAGCTAGACTTGTTGCAAAAGGTTTTCGTCAACGACCAGGTGTGGATTATGACGAAACCATTTCTCCAGTGGTTATGCTTAAGTCCATCCGGATCCTACTTGCTATTACAACATACCATGATTATGAAATCTAGCAAATGGATGTTAAGACCGCCTTTTTAAATGGTGATTTAGAAGAGAGCGTGTACATGACCCAGCTAGAGAGCTTCATAGACAGTGGGAGCAGCGGAAAGGTGTGCAAGCTGCTTAAATCCATCTACGGGTTAAAGAAGGCATCGCGGAGTTGGAACATCTGTTTTGATGTGGTAGTCAAAGAGTTTGACTTCATCAAGAAAGAAGATGAACCTTGTATATATAAGAAGGTGGCAGAGAGTAAAGTTGTCTTCCTCGTATTGTACGTGGATGTCATACTCTTGATAGGAAATGATATTCCTATGCTGCACTCGGTCAAGCTCTTCTTATCACAAAGATTCTCAATGAAAGATCTAGGTGATGCCTCCTACATCTTGGGGATTAAGATTTGTAGAGATAGATCTAAACGGATACTGGGATTGTCCCAATCCAGGTACATTGACACCATACTAAAGAGGTTTAGTATGGAAGAATCCAAGCGTGGGAATTTACCCACGATCTCTGGACTCACTCTCTCCAAAGAGATGTCTCCCAAGACTGATTTGGAGAGAGCTCGCATGCAATGGATACCCTATGCTTCGGCAGTAGGCTCTATCATGTACGCGATGCTATGTACCAGACCCGATGTAGTATACTCACTATGTGTAGTGAGTAGGTATCAAGCAGATCCTGGAGAGAGTCACTGGACAGCTGTAAAGAACATTCTCAAGTACTTGAGAAGGACTAAAGAGATGTTCTTGGTGTATGGTAACGGAGAACTCCAGGTGGAGTCCCTTACCGATTCGAGCTTCCAGAGTGATAAGGATGACTCTAAGTCGCACTCGGGATTTGTCTTTACCCTCAATGGAGGGGAGCTTTGTTGGAAGAGTTCCAAACAGGAAACCGTGGTAGACTCGACGATGGAGGCTGAATACATCGCTGCCAACGATGCTGCCAAAGAGGCTGTCTGGATGAAGAAGTTCATAAATGAACTTGGAGTAGTTCCGTCCATTGAGTATCCAATACCTTTGTATTATGATAACAATGGAGCTGTGGCTTTGGCAAAGGAACCCATGCCCCATCAGAGATCCAGGCATATTCTGAGGCGGTATCAGCTGATCTGGGAGATAGTTGATCACCGGTAGATCGAGGTCAGGAGAGTTGACACGAAGGACAACACTGTGGATCCACTCACGAAGGCCATACCCCAGATACAATTTGAGAGACTCTTCGGGATGTCTGGTATGAGATACTACAACAGCTGGCCTAAGTGCAAGTGGGAGATTGTTAGTTATGTATATGCCCTAGAGGCCATTATTGTACATATGATGTATATTATAGTGGATGCTTGGATATATATAGAGAGGACTTTCTTGCTCGATATGATAGTTTGCTATCTGGTTGCTCTTTATCTTAACATGTTGACTTGTATTGCGTTACTGTCTTGCTCTCACATGTTGATAAAGCCCTTAGGATGTGTACTTGACTACTAGGACTATGATGGAGATCACACTAGTGGGGCCATGGTAGTCCACAAGTACATCCTATAATTGTTCCTAGTCGAGGGTGTATCGAGACAGGGCATCGAAACTCTAGAGTAGACTAGCGTATACGCTTCTTGACCCACATGATGGGCGATGGATGATCCCACATACATTGGTGTTTGAAATCAAAGATGGTATACGGGAGCTCAGTGAAGACTGGGTACATTGAACGGACTTGCCGAGAACTCCTAGTTGGTATTATACCTATCGTCAGATAGCAGTTCTCTGGTGACACTGGTACAGGTTAGTCTGTAGACCCGAGTTCATCATAAAGTCTTGTGTGATTCCCACTGTGCTTTGATTTCCACCTTACCACATTCATGTGAACGTGCAAAACGGTGGCTTTTGGGTACAGTCCTGAATCACATGGAGGCAATGAGCGATAGGAGGGGTTTCGTCTCTTCCGGTATTGGGGGTTGATGTTGCGCTGTGCTCGATTGGCTATAACTGGAAGTCTCTGGCCAGGGCTGATATGGAGATCTACTGGTAAGTGTTATCAGTAGTTTCTCGACCCGTTATGAGCCTCACATTGACACGACTTATTGGTTACTGGGGTTTGACGATCACCACCCCTAAACTGGATATGCGACATATTAGACAAAGAAACCGGACTGCACGGTAGTGTTACTGATTGGATTCGCAGGAGTATGGACAGGCTTGCTTGTTGATCTTCTGATCGCTCAATACCCGGGTGGCCGTTACGTTTAGCTGACCGCTTGCGGCTTGTGGGTGTTTGATATGATCATCACCTACTGCCGGCGTATTGACGAGTCTTTAGAGTCCTCCACAGAGATTTCCTGGCTCAGGCGAAACGAAGTAGGAGCACATATGTGATATGTGCGGGACCGAGATTAATACGTGTATGTGATACCGTATTCTATTCTCGCGATCTGTGATATCGGCTGGTTATATGTGATATAGCCGGGTTATCGGATCAAGTGTTGATTCGATAAAATGTTACATATTATATTAGTCGGTTATATGTAATATAGCCGGATTATTAAATCAAGTATTGATTTAATGATTTAATGTATAATTATAAATTTGATATATTAAATTACATTAACTAATATATGCTCACTTAAGTATTTATTTTTCTCACTTATACATTTAACATATATGTGATATATGTTTAGTGTATAGTTTTCTTTTGTTCACAAAATTATATATATGTGATATATATCATTATGATATGCTAGGTTACACATGCAACATGGATGTAAGAGATTTATACCATGCTAGGGTTAATGTTATGGTTTATATTTATTATTAAGTAATTCAAATAAAGTGGAATTGGTCATGCTTGATCTTTTGGATGAAGCTTGTAGAACATTGACTAAGTCCACCTCTTTTGTTTTTGCTTAAGATATTTATTAACCTAACCTCTAACCCTTAGCCATGGTTTATTCTCTACAAGGGTTAAGCATGATATAACTCACCACGGTTGCATTTCTTACGTCACCTCAATTACTCAATCATCACTTGATCATCTTCTTCTTCATCTCATTCTAGCACTCTTGCTTGTGATGAAATGATGAAATATTGTGAGAAAATAAAATCCAAAGTGAGCAAAATTCCTACTTCATCATCCTCTTCTATACCAGGCATATAGTTTAGTGTGTTGGCTTCACTGATTCATTATTAGTGAAGAGGTAACTTGAATTTGTGTTTCCTCGAAGTAGATCATCATAGACTTTGAAGACTTCTAGCTAGCATGCATCTTACACCTTGTGGAGCCACTCAAAAGTCCGGGAGTTCGATGATCGCAGCGGAGGGACCACTACAAGGAGCTATAGAAGTGAAGGAGAGGACTACAAAGGTTGTAATCCCTAATCACTTAGAAGTAAAGTTGTTTACTTTATGTTTCCACATGATTCTCTAGTTAAAGATCTAGGTTAGGGTTCTTTAAGCATAGCAAAATTTTAATTTGGCATGGATGATGCCACCCAAAACCTTGCTGTCGTGCTTAGGAACCCTACACCTATTTCCTTTTGGGGTCATGCACTTGAGACAGCTGCATACCTATTGAATAGGGTTCCGACAAAATCCGTTCCTACCACTCCATATGAGATATAGAATGGGAATAGATCATCTCTTAAACGAGTTAAGATATGCGGTTGTCCGGCCTATGTTAAAAAACAGAATCCAGACAAACTCGAGGCACAATCAGTTCTTTGCAAGTTTGTGGGGTATCCAAAAAATTCATATGGATATGTCTTCTACCACACCGAGGAACAAAAGGTGTTTGTTTGTCAATGTGCCACCTTTTTAGAAAAGAAATTTCATGTAAAAGAAATTAGTGGTAATGAGATAGAACTGGAAGAAGTTCCAGCTACACAAAATATAATTGATGATTTGGTTGAACCGGAGGATTCAATAATCCCCAATGAACCTCGGCCACTCCGCAGATCTAGTAGGGTTCCTCATCCACCTGAGAGATACTATAGTTTTCTCATAGATGGTGGGAGCGAGGATTGCATCATTGAAGATGATGACCCTACTAGTTTTGAGCAGGCCATCACAAGTGGGGACTCAGTGAAATGGCTGGATGTTATGCGATCTGAGATGGAATCAATGTACACCAACAAATTATGGACTTTGGAAGTTGCTCATGAAGGGGTAAAACCCATCGGGAGCAAGTGGATCTTTAAAAAGAAAATTGGTGTAGATGGAAATGTTGAGACCTTCTGTAACAACTCCAATTTTAGTGTACAAAAATTTGTTTAAAAGTTAATGTATACTTGGGGTATTTGTATTTCCTGTGAGTACTATAAGTATTTGTTTTTCTTTTTAATAGAAAGAAGGAGCTTGTAGCTCATTGGTAAGACCTTGCACCGCTGAACCAAAGCACCAGAATTCAAATCCCATCAGCCACATTATTTTTAATATTGTTTTATTTTAATCTTTTTAGATGCCCAAGAGTCTACACGTGCTAAACCCGTAAAACCAAAAGTCACATATAAAACAAACTGACCCAGGTGAAAGACCAAACGACGACGGACATTTGGCAACGAGCCCCGGCCTGACTCGTCCGGCGAGTCGGCCGAATCGACCGCCGCCGCCGGCCAAACTCGGGGGAATCAGATTTCTTTCTTCATGAAAGTTGTGTCTTTTGGTATTCTCTAAACCCCTGTACACTTTAATTATTCTGCACATTAACAAAGCTTTTTAAAACTCTAATAAACCATTTTTAATACAAAATTTAATAAATTTTCTTTCACACCCTTTCACCTACCCTAACCCTAATCTTTTCCTATAAATACCAATCCATTCCACACTCCCTCACTCAAAAACTCTTTCCAAAACTCTCAAGAAAACTCTCTAGAATTTTTGTGTATAAGTGGAGTTAGCGAAGGGCGAAGCTCCGGGGAAATTCCGACGACGGCCCTAGGAGCTCCCGGCGACGAAACGACGCACCGGAACCTACTACCAATCCCTCTCCCTCTCCTCTAATCTGAAAACCCATACGTCCGAACTTCCCCTTCTCTATTCTATTCTTTAAATTAGTATTCCTAAAACCCGACGAAAGCGGAGTTAATCCGACTTCCGATTCGGTTTTCTTTAAAAAGAGCAATTTTCATTAAACACAACCATCCCAAACTCTCACATCTTGACTATTAATCATTAACAAAACATCATGAACAAGTTTCATAGCAAAATATTTCATATGGCAATTTTTATCGTACTTTTTCAGTAAAATACCATGTAGTTTAGTTTCGACTTTAAAACATCATATTTCTTGCTATACCTTTAAATAGATCACAAGGTAATGACCTACCTCTTCACAACACTCATATGCAAGATAGCACGATGCCTTCGGGAACATAGAATACGGGAATACGAATTTACAATTAAATACCTTTAACTTATAAAAACCATTTTCTACAAGATTACGTATTTTTAAAACAACCTTTGCAAAGCGCCGCTACAACCCATTTGGGGAACCCGTTCGGGATGGTGCGGTTTATCACACATCCTCGGGCTTAGTAGTGCGAGATGCAGACCTCCGCATGGAGCATTCGGTCTCGAAAGATTTAAAATACAAATATCTTAAGAAAATGTGATTTTTAGATAAATAATAAATTTAATTATTTTATAAATACTTATATATGTATAATCAAAACATCTATTTTTGGTATATTATAAATATTCCAACTTTTCTAAATCAAAAGGAATCATTTTATATGAAATTACCATGCAATTCCATACAAGTTCAATACTTTACAATTAAATACCATGTATTATGAAAAATAGGTTTTATTCACTATAAATGTCACAATGATAAAATCTACATCTATGAAAACTTTAAAGACGATAATAAAATACTTGAGGTGTATTTTAAAAATTATACAAAATTATTTTTACATAAAACCCCCTCAAGTTCTATAAATTACAATAAAAACCCTAGTAAATATAGGTTTAAGCGGGACCAGTCTCTTGAGCCTCAGGGAGCCGGAGATATGGGTGCTTTCCTATTTAAGGTAGACAACTTAACAAACGGTGTTATCAACACGGTAATCGTCTTTGAAAAAGACACAAATCCTGTCGCCCATGTGCAGCGGTTACCGATAACACCAAAACCCAATTCAGGACATCAATTTCTTTTCAAATTGTTCTGACTCGGACTGAGTCTCATTATAAATAATCAGACTTGAATATGATTCAAATACAAACTACAATTCAATATAAATCCATGAATTCATATATTCAATCTATCCAATCTGTATTGACCGAACCGAACCATGGATAAATTTCCATCTACATGATTCTCCAGTTACATCCATTTACCGATATCATGGTTTCGGCAAGTCATCCATCTATACAATTCAATTTACAAGACAATACAATACAAACAATACAATCAAGACATCGCGGGGTTTAAGGGGTAGATTGGTACGGAAGATGTTAGAAGTGGCACGAGACTGCAAAATTTAAGACACCTAACCTGAATTCATTTGTTGTTGTACCATGGTATAAACGGTTCCTTTTACTCCATTTTCCTTTAGTCTCTAGCATATAGAGACTCCTCTCATAAACACTGGCATTCTTCTGTACCAAGCTACAAACAACAGCGTTAACAATATAATACAACTTTAAATGTTATACTCTCTCACTCTATCTATTCTACATCTCCCTTTTCTTTGGGACTTACCGTGCGATTTGTTCGCTGACGACATTCTCTTTCTTCTTCTTTGATTGTCGTCATGTGATTCGGACATTCCAGAGATCGAGCCTAGCACTGAAGACTTGGACCAGTTTATTGAAGATCCCGAGCTATAGTTACACTTGTACATTTCCTTTACATTCTGTATTTTCCATTTCTGTTATGCCACTATTTAGGCATTGCTTTCATTCAGATGTATTTACTTATCCATGCTTTGTACAAAAGAATGTTAATAAATAAAGTTGCCGTTTCATTACATTTGTCTCTTGTGTATATTTCTTTTATATTGCTTAGTTACGCTTAGCGTATTTAGTTCTGAGTAAATACGTAGCAGCCTCATCGCGTCCCCTGCCCATACACAGGGAAGCGGGGCGTGGCTGGTTTTGTTGGTGGCCTATGCAGGTCAGAGCTGTATGGAACCCTACCATGCAGTTCAGGTCTGCGTGAACAACCTAAGCAATGTAACACAATAACCAGCTACTGGAACATTCTTTACAATTCATACTTCTTGAATCTCATCATTTTATATACTTTGAATCTGTTCTAACCCTAATTTTTCATTTAAGGTTATGGATTCCCTAAACAACACCAGCACCAATGTCCACAACACACCTCCAACACTACCACTCACACCTGCCGTCCCTGTTCCGATCAACGAGCTGACGGTTCTGCTTGAGGCAATCCGTAGCATCCTGGAAGGACAGCAGCAGCAGACTGCTATCCTGATGAACCGACCAGAGGCAAAAGCACCTGGGGTGAAAGAATTTAGGGCTTTGCACCCCCAAACAGTTTTCAGGAAAAGAGAGCCCGCTGGAAGTTGAGGAATGGGCTCAGAGTATCGAAGACGATCTGGCAGCAGCATAAGTGCCAGAGCTAACTTGGGTCCGTGTTGCGAAACTGCAGCTCACGGAAAATGCATGGGTCTTGTGGAAGGCAGAAGAAAGTCGTCTTGATCAACCCATTGAATGGAAAACTTTCCGCGACATGTTCGACACAAAGTACTTCCTTGAGACTGCCAGGTTCGACATGGAACATCAGTTCATCCATCTGCAACAAGGTTCAATGTGGACCGAATCAGTAGATGAATATGATGCTGAGTTCACCATGCTCAGTCGATAAGATATGTCTCAATAATTCGAATTTTCAATATATCACATACTACACAGCTAACAAAATACTTTAACAGATTTGCGGCACACCTGATACCGACGGATGAGATCAGAGCCCATCGATTTCAACAAGGTTTGGATTCGGAGATCCAGGCTGCACTGGACACAGGAGATTTTCCGACTCATGAATTGGCTCTGAAAGCTGCCCGCCGTTATGAGGCAGTAGTAAAGATGAGGGGCAGATCTCAATCTGCAGGAGTTAAGCGCCCTGCCAACCAGATGGTATGAGGAGCCTCATCAAGGCCATCTTTTGTGCCAAGGAGACTGGGAGTACCGAACAACCGGCCCAGCCCAGCCTTTTGTAACTACTGCAAGAGAGATGGGAATATGATGAAAGACTTCCGTCGTGCAAACCGCCTTTGCTTAGTCTGCGGCTCAGCTACTCACGATATTGTATCTTGTCCTCGTAGACAACACTCATATGCTGCACCCAAGCTAGTAATCACTTACCCGCAACGCCCAGCCATCCAAGAACCTGCTCCGAGACTTGCACTACCTGCTCCACCACCTAGAGGACCACCAAATGCACCTCCTACTCGTCAATTCCATCAAGCTCAATGGAATGTTTCGAGGAATGCTCCTCCGGCCAGGAGGAATATACCACGGCGACAGGCTTTCACCATGACCATGGAAGAAGCTGAGGCCACTGGCTAAGTCAGCACTGGTAACCCTTTCTTCTCAAGTTTTTCCTTTCAGTCTTAACACCTACATACATATTTTTCCTATACCTAAAACATATCCCACATACCTTAGGTACAATCTTAGTAGCCTCACTCCCTGCACTAGCACTCTTCGATACTGGAGCATCTCACTGCTTTATGTCGCAACGGTTCGTCCGAACTCATGCGATTCCAGTCACACCGCTTGTATCCAGCTGGAATGTCAGTTCAGGGAATGGCGTTCTAAAGGAAACAATGGGATATAGCTTATGTCCAGTAGTCATCTGCAGCAGAGAATTCTAAGCTGACTTCAAGGTACTGGACATACCGAACTTCGATGTGGTTGTAGGAATGGATTGGCTAGGAACCTTTCACGCTACCATCGACTGTCGTCAAAGGAGGGTAGTATTCGAGATTTCAGACCATCTGGTCTTTTATTTGAAAAGTGGAGACCGTACCCTGGAGCCAAGTACTTACAAGGCGAAACCAAGGAAGGCAGTGATTGCAGCAATTCAAACGGAGGAAGAATCAAAGCCAGAAATGGTTCGAGAGTTCGACGATGTGTTTCCTGACGATATATCAGGTTTGCCTCCCGATCGAGCTCTTGAATTCAGCATTGATTTAGTACCAGGAGCACAACCGGTGATCAAAGCACCTTATCGATTAAGTCCAGAAGGTTTGAAGGAGGTCCGAACTCAGTTGGACGAATTATTGGCGAAAGGATGGATTCGTCCCAGCACTTCAAGTTGGGGATCACCAGTACTGCTGGTGAAGAAGAAGAAAGGTTCATATAGAATGTGCATCGATTATAGAGCCTTGAACGGAGTAACTATAAAGAACAAGTATCCACTCCCGAGCATCGAAGATTTATTCGATCAGCTAAGTGGATTTTATGTTTTCTCTACGTTAGATCTTCGTTCAGGTTATCATCGGGTGAAGGTCAAGGAAGCTGATATTCATAAAACGGCTTTCAGAACCCGCTATGGTCATTACGAATTTGTAGTGATGCCATTTGGAGTGACCAAGGCACCAACAATATTTATGAACCTAATGAATCAATTTTTCCAGGAGTACTTAGACATGTTCATTGTCATCTTTATCGACGACATCCTGGTGTATTCTTAGAGTCGGAAAGAACATGCCGAGCACCTACAAATTGTCTTGGAAACTCTACGACAACATCAATTATATGCCAAGTACAGCAAGTGCGAGTTATGGCTAGATCAAGTTGGCTTTCTTGGACATATTGTATCAGGCAAAGGAATCTCTGTGGATCCAGCGAAAGTTTCAGCAGTAAGAGAATGGCCGACACCAAAGTTAGTGAAGGACATTCGAAGTTTCTTGGGTCTAGCTGGATATTACATAAGGTTCATTGAAGGATTTTCGAAGATAGCAACACTTTTGACTAAGCTCACACGTAAAGATGAAGAATTTGTGTGGTCAGAAGCATGCGAACAAGCTTTCGTAGAACTCAAGTCAAGGTTGACATCAGTGCCTATTCTCGTTATACCGAATCAATCTGGAGGTTTCGAAGTGCATTGTGATGCATCCGGTAAGGGATTAGGATGTGTTCTATATCAGCATGGTAAGGTTGTGGCTTATGCTTCAAGACAGCTGAAGATTCATGAGCGCAATTATCCGACGCATGATTTGGAATTGGCAGCCGTTATCTTTGCTCTTAAGATCTGGCGTCATTATCTACTGGGTGAGAGAGTGAACATATACACAGATCACAAGAGTCTGAAATATGTGTTTACTCAGAAGGAGCTTAATATGGGGCAGAGACGATGGTTAGAACTCATGACGGACTTCGACATCAACCTGCAATATCACCCAGGGAAGGTGAATGTGGTACCTGATGCCTTTAGTCGCCAACCATTAGCAATGCATCTCACCGCTCAGTGGAAGCTTCAACAAGACTTGCATCAGATGGAGATTGAAGTAGTCATACCACGTAATGCTTCAAGTTTAATGAATTTACAAGTTCATTGTACCATTTTCAATCAGATCAAAGCAGCTCAAGCAAGTGATGCTAAGTTGCAAAAGATCAGAGAACAAGTGGAGAATGGACTCAGAACAGACTTCATCATCCATGAAGACGGATCTTTGAGATACGGCGGCAGATTATGTGTACCAAAAGGTTCTGTTCGGGAAGAGTTAATGAAAGAAGCTCACAGCTCTTCTTATTCAGTACACCCTGGAGGTACAATGATGTACAAAGATCTACATCAGAATTACTGGTGGCATGGAATGAAGCGTGAAGTAGCCAGAAGCGTCGCGAAATATTTGGTGTGCCAGCAAGTAAAGGCTGAACATCACAGGACTGCTGGATTACTTCAACCGTTACCTATCCCAGAATGGAAATGGCAACACATCACAATGGATTTTGTGACTGCACTCCTTCGCAGCACAAAGGGTAACGATGTGGTATGGGTCATTGTAGATCGACTCACAAAGTCGGCTCATTTCATCCCATTTCGAGTTAGCCAATTAACTGAGACATTGGCAAAGAAGTACATGGAGGTAAGAATCTATTTAAGATTTAAACTCTTCAAATATGTACTATCTCTGATACCCATAAACTCATACAGGAAATTGTGAGACTTCATGGAGTACCGGCTGTATTGTCTCCGATCGTGACACCAGGTTTCGATCACAATTTTGGCAGAGTCTGCAAGCGAGCTTGGGAACAAGTCTGAACTTC
The DNA here is from genome assembly GCA_030015575.1 of Agapanthus africanus. Taxonomy (NCBI): domain Eukaryota; kingdom Viridiplantae; phylum Streptophyta; class Magnoliopsida; order Asparagales; family Amaryllidaceae; genus Agapanthus; species Agapanthus africanus. The sequence continues at coordinate 371,295,619 of JASDDO010000010.1, forward strand.
AGCACGGCTTATCATCCACAAAAAGATGGTCAGTCTGAGCGAACTATTCAGATCTTGGAGGATATGCTTAGAGCGTGTATGTTGGAATTCAAAGGATCGTGGGAAGATCACCTACATCTTGTGGAGTTTTCATACAACAACAGCTACCAAGCAAGAATTGGAATGGCACATTTTGCAGCACTCTGTGGAAGGAATTGTCGATCGCCATTAAGTTGGGATGGCATCGGAGATAGGGAACTCCTTGGACCTGAGATGATATTAGCAATTGTTGATGTGGTTCATACTATCAGGGAAAGAATGCACATAGCCCAAGATCGACAGAAGCGATGGGCTGATGCAAAGCGACGTCACTTGGAGTTCTAGCCAGGAGATCACGTATTCTTAAAGATATCTCTAAACTGCGGAGTGATCTGATTTAGAAGAAGGGGTAAGCTAAGTCCGAGATATATTGAACCATTCGACATACTCGAACGAGTCGGTGAAGTGGCATACAGCTTGGCACTTCCACCTTCATTGGAAGGAGTGCATAATGTGTTCCACATATCCCAACTCAGAAGGTATGTGAGTAACCCCAGCCACATACTCGATCATTCCGAGCTCACAGTACAGCCCGACTTATCTTGTAAGTAACAACCTGTTGTGATCTTGGACAGAAAAGTGAAGTCACTTCGGAATAAGAAAGTCAACTTGGTTCGAGTGATGTGGAGAAAAGACACTCCAGGAGAATCGACTTGGGAAAGGGAAGATGAGACGCGTGCAAGATATCCTCACTTATTTGTAAACTAGTCCTTAAAATAAAATTTGTAAATTTCGAGGACGAAATTTTTGTAAGGAGGGTAGACTATAACAACTCCAATTTTAGTGTACAAAAATTTGTTTAAAAGTTAATGTATACTTGGGGTATTTGCATTTCCTGTGAGTACTATAAGTATTTGTTTGTTTTTTAATAGTAAGAAGGAGCTTGTAGCTCATTGGTAAGACCTTGCACTGCTGAACCAAAGCACCAAAGTTCAAATCCCATCAGCCACATTATTTTTAATATTATTTTATTTTAATCATTTTAGAAGCCCAAGAGTCTACACGTGCTAAACCCGTAAAACCAAAAGTCACATATAAAACAAACTGGCCCAGGTGAAAGACCAAACGACGACGGACATTTGTCGACGAGCCCCGGCCCGACTCGGCCGAATCGGCCGCCGCCGCCGGCCGAACTCGGGGTAATCGGATTTCTTTCTTCATGAAAGTTATGTCTTTTGGTATTCTCTAAACCCCTGTACACTTTAAATATTCTGCACATTAACTGATCTTTTTAAAACCCCATTAAACTATTTTTTAATAAAAAATTTAATACATTTTCTTTCACACCCTTTCACCTACCCTAACACTAATTTTTTCCTATTAATACCACTCCATTCCATACCCCCCTCACTCACAAACTCGGTCCAAAACTCTCAAGAAAACTCTATAGAATTTTTGTGTACAAGTGGAATTAGCGAAGGGTGAAGCTCCGGCGAAATTCCGACGACGACCCTAGGAGCTCCCGGCGACGAAACGACGCACCGGAACCTACTACCAATCCCTCTTCCTCTCCTCTAATCTAAAATCCCATAAGTCCCACCTTCCCCTTCTCTATTCTATTCTTAAAACTAGTATTCCTAAAACCCGACGGAAGCGGAGTTAATCTGACTTCCGATTCGGTTATCTTTAAAAAGAGCAATTTTCATTATACACAACCATTCCAAACTCTCACATCTTGACTATTAATCATTAACAAAACATCATGAATAAGTTTCATAGCAAAATATTTCATATTGCAATTTTTATCGTACTTTTTCAGTAAAATACCATGTAGTTTAGTTTCGACATTAAAACATCATATTTCTTGCTATACCTTTAAATAGATCACCAGGTAATGACCTACCTCTTCACAACACTCATATGCAACATAGTACGATACCTTCAGGAACATAGAATACGGGAATACGAATTTACAATTAAATACCTTTAACTTATAAAAACCATTTTCTACAAGATTACGTATTTTTAAAACAAATCTTTGCAAAGCGCCGCTACAACCCATTTGGGGAACCCGTTCGGGATGGTGCGGATTATCGCACTTTCTCGGGCTTAGTAGTGCGAGATGCAGGCCTCCGCAAGGAGCATTCGTTCTCGAAAGATTTAAAATACAAATATCTTAAGAAAATGTGATTTTTAGATAAATAATAAATTTAATTATTTTATAAATACTTATATATGTATTATCAAAACATATATTTTTTATATATTATAAATATTCCAATTTTTCTAAATCAAAAGGAATCATTTTACATGAAATTACCATGCAATTCCATACAAGTTCAATACTTTACAATTAAATACCATGTATTATGAAAAATAGGTTTTATTCACTAGAAATGTCACAATAATAAAATTTACATCTATGAAAACTTTAAAGACGATAATAAAATACTTAAGGTGTATTTTAAAAATTATACAAAATTATTTTTACATAAAACCCCCTCAAGTTCTATAAATTACAATAAGGACCCAAGTAAATATAGGTTTAAGCGGGACCAGTCTCTTGAACCTCAGGGAGCTGAAGATATGGGTGCTTGCCTATTTAAGGTAGACAACTTAACAAACGGTGTTATCAACACGGTAATCGTCTTCGAAAAAGACACAAATCCTGCCGCCCATGTGCAGCGGTTACCGATAACACCAAAACCCAATTCAGGACTTCAATTTCTTTTCAAATTGTTCTGACTCAGACTGAGTCTCATTATAAATAATCTGACTTGAATATGATTCAAGTACAAACTACAATTCAATATGAATCCATGAATCCATATATTCAATCTATTCAATCTGTATTGACCGAACCGAGCCATGGATAAATTTCCATCTACATGATTCTCCAGTTACATCCATTTACCGATATCATGATTTCGGCAAGTCATCCATCTATACAATTCAATTTACAAGACAATACAATACAAACAATACAATCAAGACATCGTGGGGTTTAAGGGGTAGATTGGTACGGAAGGTGTTAGAAGTGGCACGAGACTGCAAGATTTAAGACACCTAACCTGAATTCATTTGCTGTTGTACCGTGGCATAAACGGTTCCTTGTACTCCATTTGCCTTTAATCTCTGGCATATAGGGACTCCTCTCGTATACACTGGCATCCTTCTGTACCAAGCTACAAACAACAGCGTTAACCATATAATACAATTTTAAAAGTTATACTCTCTCACTCTGTCTATTCTACTTCTCCCTTACCTTTGGGACTTACCGAGCGATTTGTTCGCTGACGACATTCTCTTTCTTCTTCTTTGAATGTCGTCAGGTGATTCGGACCTTCCAGAGATCGAGCCTAGCACTGAAGACTTGGACCAGTTTATTGAAGATCCCGAGTTGTAGTTACACTTGTACATTTTCTTTACATTCTGTATTTTCCATTTCTGTTATGCCACTGTTTAGGCATTGCTTTCATTCAGATGTATTTACTATTCCATGCATTGTACAAAAGAATGTTAATAAATAAAGTTGTTGTTTCATTACATTTGTCTCTTGTGTATATTTCTTTTATATTGCTTAGTTACGCTTAGCGTATTTAGTTCTGAGTAAATACGTAGCGGTCTCGTCGCGTCCCCTGCCCGTACATCGGGAAGCGGGGCGTGACACCTTCAAAACTAGACTTGTTGCAAAAGGTTTTCATCAACGACCATGTGTTGACTATGATGAAACCTTTTCTCCAGTGGCTATTCTTAAGTCCATCAGGATCCTACTTGCCATTGCTGTATACCATGACTACGAAATCTGGCAGATGGACGTCAAGACCGCTTTTCTAAATGGCGATTTAGAAGAGAGCATCTACATGACACAGCCAGATGGCTTCGTAGACAGTGAGAGCAACGTAAGTGTGTGCAAGCTTCTTAAATCAATATACGGATTAAAGAAAGCATCACGGAGCTGGAACATCTGTTTTGATGAAGCTATCAAAGAGTTTGACTTCATAAAAAATGTAGATGAACCTTATATATACAAAAAGATTGTAGAGAGTAAGGTGTATTTCTCGTATTGTACGTGGATAGCATACTCTTGATAGGAAATGATGTTCCTATGCTACACTCGGTCAAGGTCTTCTTATCACAAAAGTTCTCCATGAAAGATCTAGGTGATGCCTCCTATATCCTGGGGAGATATATAGATAGATCTAAACGGATGTTGGGATTGTCCCAATTCAGGTACATAGACACCATACTAAAGAAGTTTTGTATGGAATATTCTAAGCGTGGTAATTTACCCGCTTGTTCAGGAATCACTCTCTCCAAAGAGATGTCTCCCAAGATTGATTTGGAGAGAGCTCGCATGCAAGCGATACCCTATGCTTCGGCAGTCGGGTCTATTATGTATGCGATGTTATGTACCAGACCGGATGTAGCTTACTCACTAGGTGTATTGAGTAGGTATCAATTAGATCCTGACGAAAAGCACTAGACAGCTGTGAATAACATTCTTAAGTACTTGAGAAGGACTAAAGAAATGTTCTTGGTGTATGGTAACGGAGAACTCCAGGTGGAGTCCTTTACCGATTCGAGCTTCCAGATTGATAAGGACGATAGTAAGTCGGTTTCGGGTTTTGTCTTCACCCTCAATGGAGGGGCGGTATATTGGAAGAGTTCCAAGCAAGATATCATAGCAGACTCGACGATGGAGGCTGAATACATCGCTGCCAACGATGCTGCCAAAGAGTCTGTCTAGATGAAGAAGTTCATAGCTGAACTTAGTGTGGTTCCATCCATTGAGCATCCAATACCTGTGTATTGTGATAACAATGGAGCTGTGGCTTTGGCCAAGGAACCCCGGTCCCATCAGCGATCTAAACATATTCTTAGACGGTATCACCTGATCATAGAGATAGTAAATCGCCAGGAGATCGAGGTCAGGAAAGTTGACACGAAGGATAACACGACAGATCCACTCACGAAGGCCCTCCCCCAGATGTAGTTTGAGAGACTTTTTGGGATGTTGGGTATGAGATACTACAACAACTGGCCTTAGTGCAAGTGGAAGATTGTTAGGAATATGTATGCCCTAGAGGCCATTATTGTATGATATAGTGGATGCTTGGACATATATATAGAGGACTTTCTTGCTCGACATGATAGTATGCTATCTGGTTGCTCTTTATCTTAACATGTACGCTTATATTATTATACTGTCTCTCTAATACATGTTGATAAAGCCCTTAGGATGTTTTCTTGACTACCAAGAATATGATGCGGATCATACTACTGGGACTTGTGTAGTCCACAAGAACATTCTTTAATTGTTCCTAGTCGAGGGGATATCGAGACAGGGCATCGATATTTCAGAGTTGACTAGTTTGTATGTTTCTTGACTTTGTAGGGGGAGATGGTTGATCCCATAACCATTGGTGTTTGATATCAAAGATTGTGCATATGTGCTCGTTAGAGAATGGGTACACCGAACATGACTCGCCGAGAACTCCCATATGGTACTATACCTATCGTCAGATAGCTGTTCTCTGGTGACACTGGTACAGGTTAGTCTGTGGACCCGAGATCGTCATAGTGTTTTGTATGGTTCCCACTGTGCTTTGATTTCCTCCCTACTAAGGCTCAAAGGAGTTGTACAAACAGGTGGATTTTGGGTACAGTTCCGAGTCACATGGAGGCAGTGAGCGATAGGAGGGGTTTCGTCTCTCCCGGTATTGGGAGTTGATGTTGCGCTATGCTCGATTGGCTATAATAGTAAGTCCCTGGCCAGGGCTGATGAGATTTACTTGTAACTGTTATCGGTAGTTTCTCGAACCGTTATGAGCCATTCATCGGCATGACTTGTCAAGTTACCGGGGTCTAACGATTCCGCCCTTAGACTCGATATGCGACATATCAGACGAAGAGACGGGACTGTACAATAAGTGTTACTTATAGGCTTCATGGAAGTTTGGACAAGCTTGGTTATTGATCTTCTAATCGCTCAATACCTGGGTAGCCGTTACGTGCAGCTAGTACCGCTGACGGCTTGTGGGTAACTGATGTGATCATTACCTACTGCTGGCGTATTGACGAGTCTTTAGAGTCCCACACAGAGGTTTCCTAGTTCAAGCGAAACGAATTAGGGAACATATGCTGATATGTGCGGGAGCCTAATTAAATACGAGTATGTAATACCGTATTCTAATCTGGCGACATTTGATATCGGTTAGGTTATATGTGATATAACCGGATTATTGAATCAAGTGTTGATTTGATTGTGTGATATACAAATAAATGATATTAGTCGGTTATATATGATATAACCGGATTATTAAATCAAGTGTTGATTTAATAATTCGATATATTTATATTTGATATAATAATATATTAACTAATATTATTGCTCACTAATTATTTTCTTCTCTTAATATATATATATATGATATGTGTGTGTGTGTGTAATGAAGCATGGTTGGAGTTTCTATTTTGAGAAAATAGAAATAAGAGGTGGAAAATAATCCATGCTTCAATAAGTGAGATGAATGTGAGAGCCATTCACTTGACTTGCTCATTTTTTCATGCTAGCTCATTTTTTTGCCTTAGCCATTTTCATTGAGCTCTCTCCCATTTCCTTCTTCTTCCTCCTCCTCCAAGCCCTAACCCTCACATGTGATGTGAACTATAGGGCTTTGGATAAATCCTAAGTGAGCTCAGAGCCCCTACTTCACCATCCTAGACTTGATTAGCACTTGAGTTTATGGTGTTTTCTTCACTAAAGAAAGATTAGTGAAGAGCTAGCTTTTATTAGGGAAGCTTCGGGTGGATCATCTTCGACACGATGGTCACGAAGGAAGCTCGATCCAATCTCAAGTGGAGCTACGAGGAGTCGTAGGGACTACTACCCGGAGCTTTAGAAGTGAATGACACGATCTTCAAAGGTTGTATTTTCTTTCACTTAGTATAGTTTTTGTTATATCATAGCTTAAACCCTAATCATCTAGTTAAGATTCTTGGATAGTGTAGCTTAGCACCCCGAAATTTTTAAAATTGCATGCTTGATACCGGTATAAACCTTGTGGTGGTGCTAGGATACACTTTCAATCGAGCTATCCATCGCGACAAATCCAACATAACCATAATCACAGAGCGACACAGAACATCAACGTGAATATCATGCTCGTAAACCCATCTGATTATGCATATAACAACTAGTCGGATTATACCGTGCTATGATATTCACGGTCGCAAAAACAAATGCTCAGAAAAAGACAAATTTTAAATTTTGATCGATTAAAACTTTCCGCATTTGCTCTCAAAGTAAAAACAAGTACACAAACAAATCTGGACCAAAACCAAATATCCCAACAATTATATTTCCATGAACTAGAGCCCCAGAAAAAATTTGGGGCACTGTAGCCAAAATTGGACCGCTGTTCAGCGGTCAAATAGCACATTTGACTTCTGTTCCATGGTTGAATTTTGGACTTAGGCGCTTAAATTTTTTTCTTACCTTAAATTTTGCCTGCACATAATTTTATTGCAAACAAAAAAATTATTTTGAACAACTTTGAAATTCGAAAAACAAGCAGGGATTTTGAAAATGCGATTCGGAAAATTCCGTCGATCGAAACTCTAAATTAGTGCAAATAAGTCTAGCTTTTAGAATGGCTCTGATACCACTGCTGGGAACTTAGGCACACTAGCAAGCTAATTTTCGAAGATGGCAACATGGATTTCAAAAAATTCTAGTTTGCTAAAGTTCTAAAACCAAGAATCGAACTAAAGAGCTAAAACGTGTATACAAAACCAAGTGGGCTAAACTAATCTACTATGTGTAGAATACTCACATCCTCAAGCTTTCTTTAAGTGCTCTGGATCGCGTTTGCAAGCCGGTCCTCCTTTGCTGAAGATGATCCACCTGAGTGAAACGATCCAAGCTCCAGGTTCGCCTAGCGAAGCAACCGACTCTCTAAGGTTGCTAGCAATGGAGAGTGGGAATGTAAGAATTTTTCACTATCTTTTACTCTCATTTCCAAAGCTCAAGTGAGCAATTAAAGAAGAAGGAAGAGGAGGTGAAGAAACATGATCATGAGCAAAAATGAGCAAGCATAGAAAAGCTATCAAGAATGACAGAATGAAGAGTGTAGTATATAGAATAGAATGGCTTCCAATTATTTTTACAACCATGGAAAATAACTCATATCATTTTACAATAAACAAATAATGGCTCATTTCTCTCTACATACCTCCAACCATTCTCATGCCACCTCACTCTCCACCTCATTTACAAATGATTTTCTAAATATAAAATCATATAATGAGGTGTCCATCTTCTAGAAGATATTCCGTATAAATACGGAATACAACCCGGTATACGTATCGAAATACATATACGGGTATCCGTATAAAAATACGAATAGCCAAGAGAGAAAATGAATAGTGAACAACAATAATAGAATAAATAAATACATACATACATATATATAAATTATTAAATCAAAACTTGATTTAATAATCCGGCTTAATCCTAAGCCGCTAGAATTATCAACCGTCCGATTAAAGTCCGTGTAGCCTGTATACGTATTTAATCGGACACATGTATGTACCAAGATACGTCATCTATATCATATCTCCTGAACCGGAAAACCCCTCTGCGTGGGACTCTAATGACTCATCAATACACTGGTAGTGGGTTTAACCACAAGCATATCAACGTCACTAGCTGTATGTAACAGCTATCCAGGTATTGAGCGAAAGGAATCCGACGAGCAAACTCATCCATACCCCTACTAAGCCTGTCTGTGACAATCTTCGTACAGTCCGGTCTGTTCGTCTAAAAGTATCACATATCGGGTCTAGGGGGTAGATAAAGTCAGACCCCTAATAATGCGATATTTCGTGTCGGTGTGAAGCCCATCACCCACAGAGAAACTACTGATCCAAATCAATAATTCTTTTCCACCTTGGCTAAGGATTTCTGGTGCTGGTCATCCGTGCACAGCACGACATCAACCCCTAATACCGGGAGAGAAGAATCCCCGACGATCTGCTCACTGTCTCCATGTGGCTCGGGACTGTACCCAACTAAAACCTGTTTGCACGACTCCTTTGAGCCGTTGTAGGATAGTAATCAAAGCACAGTAGGAACTCACATGAAATAAATGATGATCTTAGGTCGACAGACTAACCTGTACTCATGTCACCTGAGAACTTCTATCTGACAATAGGTATAATACCATTTAGCATGTTCTCGACAAGTCCGTCCAGTGTAACTCATAACCCAATGAGCACCTGTATACTATCTTAGGTGACTAACCGACACCAATGGCTTGTGAGACCGGCCACCGCCCCTAGTTGGGGTCTCGAAAAGTATACACTAGTCTACTCCGGAGTATCGATGCCCAGTCTCTATACTCCCTCGACTAGGGACATTTAAGGATGTGCTTATGGACCAGCCAGCTCGCACGTATATGATCGCCATCATAATACTGGTAGTCAAGCAAGAATCCTATGGGCTCTATCAACATGTAATAGTGATCTGTAATACCACATAATTCATGTACATGATGATAGAGACAAACCAGACAGCATACTATCATCTCGAGTAAGACTATTCTACCCGCATAGGTCCTCCCTCAATCATCATATCGCCTGCCTGCGATTACAATAATTGCCTTGAGGGCACTATAGCCAACAGAATAAACTATAAACTCCAAAATGAGTATGTAAACTGGAGACTCCAAAATGAGTGAATAAACTATAAACTCTGAATTGTGCACATAAACTAGAAACCCCGAAATGAGTACATAAACTATTTCGCACCAGATCAAGACATCAAGAAACAGAAGAGTGCATACGAATAAACAAATGTATACTCTTTATTCATGAATCAAAATGTTCGAAAGATAAAATTTGTAAAAAAAAAAGGATACAATTGTAGCCTCTAAGAAGGCGGTGCTTTTAATAAAGCGACGATTCTATCATTCTCTTGTCGCATCTCATTCTCACGCTGCACTATCGCGGATAGCATTATTTCAACCTGAACTGGTTGTTGCAAGCATGAAGAAAGCTTCTTAGAAATTTCTTGCTTAGTAGCTTCGAAGTCTCGCATTCCTCGCTTAGTAGAGTCAAGGTCCCGCCTCAGCGCCATTCCTTCATAAATGTATCGTTGAATATTTTCAAATATAATTTGGAGCCGCTCAGCATTCGTTTTTACGTGGGCACGTAATTGGCTTGACTCGCTAAGAGCCGTTTCATGCTCCTTCTACTTCAAGACCAGCTTCTGCTCGTAATATTGAATAGAAGCGGCACTTTGTTCGATCTATGCAATCAATTGAGCCTTTGAGGATAATGTCTCAGGCGAAAGATGTTTGCACTCGATCTCATGGAGGCAACCCTCGATTTTCTTACAATAATCAACCTAGAAGCGGACGAAATCTTCATTATGGAACATCACAAGAGTCGCCAGTATGGGATTGACTTTATCCGCAAAGTCCGCGGCAGAAGTGAGAGCCTCGACATTAAGGTCTTCGATAAATTTGCTTAGCATGCGCCTACCATTTGCTACGCCTCTGGAAGATTGGCATTTAGCGAAGGGCCATGCGGGAATAGAAATACGAGACTCAAAAGGAACTAAAGCCCTTGGAGCTGCTACAAAATAAGACATGTACAAAGACGGGTCAGATTTCAAACTAAAAAAATGAATAAGATCTAACCTACCAATAGTTGAAAGCGGAATATCGGGGAGCAAAGAGGGCTCAGCTATTTCTTCGTCTTCTCCTTCGAGCCATAAGACCGTAGTCAGTACGGAAAAAAGCTTATTAGAGAAGGATTACTCATAGAAAGATGAAATAAGAAATGAAAGATATACTAACCAACGCCGGAAGAAGGGAAAGATCATGATGGGAAGGTGAAGTGTGATGCTAACATTTGGAACAAATGGTTGAAAAGCACTCCTACAAGATTGCAACAATATATGTTAAGAAATTGATCTAAGGAGTAATATCAATACTGAAATGAAGAAATAAAATTTTTTGAAGGAAAATTACCTTTCGTCGCTGAGTCCGAGAAAACTCGGGGTGGTGTAAAAGACACTGGTGGAACAATAAAAGTCATGGTGATAGCTGACGGGGGTTCTTCAATTAGCATATCGCCACAATTTACTGTGCCTATATCAGAAATAAAGGAAATGTTAGCAAATGTGTTTATCAGAATTAAGGATCCAAAAGTAATAACACAGAAGATACCTGTGGGTTTTGTGAGAACCGAAAGTGCAGAAACCATGGTTGTATCTGGAGCGTCACTAGTTGCGACAGCCTCTTCGATTTCCATCACCATTGGGAAGACGGATTCCACATCTGCACCCTCATCGCCTGAATCAATAAGGGCTGTCATTATGCTAGCATCACCCGCGGATACTAGGGATCCACTGGGAGAGGAAGTGGCAGCTGGAGCAGTGTCAGACTCAAAATGAAGGCCATTCGCCCTAAAATCTCCAGATGTTGGCACATCACCCGCAGCGCTGACACCTAAACTTGTCCCTGCTGTATCATTCAGGGAAAAATGTGTTATAATTCCGATAAACTGCTATGGAAAGAAACTTGGAAAAGTAAATAAGCCCTACCAGGTTTCGTTAAAGTATCATGCGCCGTCTCACCTTGAAGTAAACGTTCAGCCTCTTCACGAGCTACACGCGCGATCTGCCTGTGAGCGGTTGATAAGACAGGAGGGATGTCCTCCATAGGAGCATCACAGGTTTGTGTTTCACTCGAGCCTGCGCCCGTGGCCAAGCTAGCCTAACGCTCCCTCGCTGCATGTTTCTGATGCTTCTTCTCGGCTTTAGCTGTACAAAGAGATCTCTCCAGAACCACAAATAGAGGAATATCTTCATCCGAATCCGACTCAACCTTCGGATCTGCTAAAATGTCCATCATCGTCTGCTTTAGCGATGCTTCCCATAGTGGCCCTGAGGTGGACTCAATGATAGCCGGTAGCTCTGAAGGTTCCGTAGGGCTATTGGGGGAGGAATAGCCTTTGTACTACCACCTAAAGATGGCACCGCACTCAGAATAGCACAAGCTGCGGTGGTTCCTATAATGAAGAAAAAGGAGTCGGGGTGAGGAAAAAATGAGCAAAATATTTTAAGGGCTTCACAAAATAAATCATAACAAAGCCCATAGAAGCACGGAGCCTCTCCTCTTCCTCGTAAGTCCTGATGGATGCCAGAAAAGCCTCTTCAGTAGAGATACCTGTTAAGAAAGGAGTGTCAATAAAGCACAATAAACTCTAAAATATGTGAAAGAGTATAAATGAAATGTATTTGACACCGCAAGAGCAGCAAGCGCTGCTTGCTCGTGGGCTAAGCACTCAGAAGCCTCAATAGAAGCTTGAAGATTAGTTGTTGCGTTCTCATCAGTACAAGCTTCAAAAAGATTGTCGTTGGTGCCATATTTGGACAAGCCTTCGCTATAGGGAGAATGATGTTCTTGACCAAATACAACGTCAGCTAAAAACATGGATTTCTTCTTCTTCTGAGAGCCGGCAGCAACACCTGATGACCGGAGCTTTCTCTTTATAGGCCTTTTGGGACGGTGAGTCCCGACTTCTGAGCCAATATCCGACTCAAGAGACGCTGCAGCCATCACGCCGCCAGGAGCACTCACGTTCGGTCGTGACTTAGCCGTCGACACCATTGGAAAGGCACGCAGAGGTACAACCGCGTCGCTCCTTCTCAAGGAAGGGCGGGCAACTGCTCGTCGTTTCAGCGGAACCGCGGGGTTACTGGCCGGGACGGAATCCTTATGATCAAGGAGCATCCAACTGTCTTCTTTAATAATGGCACCTATTGCATGATGATACCAGGCTACGTAGGCATTCAAGGCATTTGGAATTCGACTAGGCTCAGCAATCAGAAAATGAGACCTTGTTTTCAGTCGCATAAAATGATGCACTACATGGAGAACGCTCTCCTCCAAAGCAACCGGATCGAAAAGAAATGCTTCGAAGGGAACGTCTTGGTTATAGCCGGACTATTGAGCAAAACGATGCGGGTTGTACCTCATGAATAACACCGAGAAATTTTTCCTGAATACTAAAAAACTCATCGTGATGGAGTACAAATGTACAATCTCCCTGGCCTTCAAAGAAGAAACCCCATCCTTGAATACGTCATGAAGAGGCTGGACTGCTTTGAGGGGTTCTTTACCAATAGTCAGGACCCTATCAACAAAGGTCATGCTATCCCCAACCATGCACGAACGCAAAAGTAATCACCGAGCCTCTCGTTGTGTTGGATCTGGAGAAGAAGTATCGACCAATTGCAGGACCCAAGGAAAATTATACCCTTCATAAAATTTAGGTCTCTTATGCATACCAAAGGCACCCAACACATGCATCTCGATCCATGATGTGAAATAGTGTATAGGGAGATTTATGGGCTTCAAACCCGGCTGGGTAGTATCGGCTGCCATACTTAGGCTATTATACAAATGAGCCAATGCTGCATCTCCAACGGCCATACGCGTTCCCGCCGCAACACGATGAGCCGGATAGAAAACAGACGGTCTCATGTAGCGAGGATGGATCGGGAGTGCAAACCAGCTCAGCCACAAACTAATGAAGCCCACAAAAAACGTTTCATCATCAATGTCCAGAGCAACAATTTTTGTAAAAGGGATGATGGGGGTGTCCAGAATAAAGAACTGCTTCAAATCCGCATGAGCAGTCGGCAACTTATCCAAGCCAAACCCGAACGGATCATCAAGCTTGGCAAACTTTGCAGCCTTCTTTGACAAAACTTCCGGACGAAGGAAACGGACAAAAAAATCCGTAAAGCTAACCTCATTCTCCCGAGACTCCAAAAATAAGCTCTCATAAATATTCAACACTTTGATCAGACTTGGGAACTTGTGTTGGAAAGCATTTTCCGGCATAAGGCCCATGATGACTGATTTGGTGGAAAAAATATACTCGTCAGGAGGAAGTATCTCCTCATAATGCTCCCCTCTGACGAGTATGTAGGGATACTTTAGCACCATGCCTAGGGTTAGGGTTGCATCACACATGCTATAACAAAAACTTAGGGGGTACTAAACAATCATAACCATGAATCGAACTAGAAATCTAGGGTAACAATATATAGTATCACATACTATGTAGTATCTAACACTAAATGGGGAGAAATACAACCTTTGTAGACCTCCCACTTTGACTCCTTGGATCAATTAGAGTTTGAACCGGCTTGCTTGAACCCTTTCAAGTCCATGACGATCCACCCAGAGTCCCTTTGCTCAAGCTCCTTGCTCCACTTGATTAAGATGAAGATGAAGCAAACAATCTACACTAAGGGGCTAGAGTAGTATAGATTGGTGATGTGGTTTGTGTTCTCACTTAAAAACCCTTTCTTTTTGTGTTCCTCGCTCTAAAGAAAAATCAAGAGAGCATGAAGGAGGAAGAAGAAGGAGATGGCTAGCATGAGCTCTTTTCTGATAATGATAATTCACTTGATAAATAAGAAATGAAAATATATATATGAGTCACACTCATATCCAAACCATGGTTAATAAATATCTAGATATTTTCATATGTGAGTTAAAGAGCAAAGAAATTAAACCATGGTCAAAACTTAGGTCAAGTAAAGAATAGTGATGAAGAATATTCAACCATGCTTTAATCATTTTCTTTTACTCAATAATGAAAATATATATACATATATATCTACGATGTGAGTCTTCCATTGCCATCTCCTATGTATAAGCAACCATGACACATGTATGTATGTATGTGTGTATTCACATCAACATGTATATATGCATACATACATTCATGCACGCATCAAAATAGAAAATGTTTAAACAAGTGAGCTAAAAGTCAATATTAAATCAACACTTGATTTAATAAACCGATCATATCTCATACGACCCGACCAATAGAAAACGCCCGATTAAAACACGGTATCATATACATGCATTTAATCGAGCTCCCATGCATATCTCATATGCACACCACATCTTTTCGCCTGAGCTAGGAAACTCCTATGTGGGACTCTGAGACTCGTCAATACGCCGGCAGTAGGTGATGATCATATCAAACACCCGTAAGCCGCAAGCGGTCAGCTAAACGTAACGGCCACCCGGGTATTGAGCGATCAGAAGATCAACAAGCAAACCTGCTCATACTCCTGTAAATCCTGTCAGTAACATTAACCGTACAGTCCGGTCTCTTCGTATGATATGTTGCATATCTAGTCTAGGGGAGGTGTACATCAGACCCCAGTAACCGATAAGTCATGTCGATGTGAGGCTCATAACGGGTCTAGAAACTACTGATAACACTTACCAGTAGATCTCCATATCAGCCCTGGCCAGGGACTTCCAGTTATAGCCAATCGAGCACAGCGCAACATCAAACCCCAATACCGGGAGAGACGAAACCCCTCCTATCTCTCATTGCCTCCATATGATTCAGGACTGTAACCAAAAGCCATCGTTTTGCACATTCTCTTGAACGTGGTAAGGTGGAAATCAAAGCACAGTAGGAATCACACAAGACTCTATGACGATCTCGGGTCCACAGACTAACCTGTACCAGTGTCACCAGAGAACTGCTATCTGACGATAGGTATAATACCAACTAGGAGTTCTCGGCGAGTCCGTTCAGTGTACCCGGTCTCCACTGAGCACCCGTATACCATCTTTTATGTCAAACACCAATGGATGTAGGATCATCCATCGCCCATCATATGGTTCAGGAAGCGTATACGCTAGTCTACTCTGGAATATCGATGCCCTGTCTTGATACACCCTTGACTAGGAACAATTATAGGATGTACTTGTGGACTACCCTGGCCCCACTAGTATGATCTCTATCACAGTCCTAGTAGTCAAATACACATCCTAAGGGCTTTATCAACATGTGAGAGCAAGACAGTATCACGATACAAGTCAACATGTTAAGACAAAGAGCAACCAGATAGCATACTATCATGTCGAGCAAGAAAGTTCTATCTATATATGTCCAAGCATCCACTATAATATACATCATATGTACAACAATAGCCTCTAGGGCATATACATAACTAACAGAGTAATCCAGAAATATCTGCGAATTCCTCCAGCGAAATCGATACTTCCTGGTCTGACAGTAGAAACGTGTGGGTCGGGATATTCCACTGTTCCAAGAAAGACTTAACCTACCACACATGAGGAGTATGGTAATAGAAGAGAGACACGTAGATTGCTGAGTATAACCCGGTTCTCAACAACAACGATTTATTGGCTGATAAGATATAGTGAGCCAAATGAGGTAACCAACCGGATGTCGAGGGGTTACTCCTATTTTATAAACCTGACCCTAAGGACGTGCCTCTCCTTAGCATATACGATGCCCCAAAATATCTAAGGTCATTGGCGGTTGGACTGGTATCGATGCCATAGAGGGTTGAAGAAGACCCTCTGCAGTCTAATTGATCTCTTCCACAGTATAAGCAACTGGCGGAGGGTCAACATACTGAATCGAGAGGATTGGTTCTGATGGTGCCTCACAAGTAAAGCTGCGCCGACCCCGGATAATGTAGCTATACCGAGCTTCACATAGATGAAGAGCTTTCCGTTCCGGATTGTAGTCCCGGATTAAAGCAAGGACTTCACGATCAGTAGGAGCGTCCGCAAAAGCGCTCTCCGAGCGAACATAAGGAAAAAAGGAACCAGAAGCCATGGTATCTGAAAAGAAACCTAGTGGAGGGTTAACAATTAAAATACTAAAATCTCTAAGTCTAAAAAAAATAATGGGTTCCATAAAACCAAGGTGGTGGCTCATCAATGATGAGACATGTGCCCATTATGAGAATCCAAAAGGATTCTCATTAAATGAATAGTGCCCATTAAACAGTGGAGTTAAAAACTCCTAATATTCTCCGAAAGGCGGGATTTATAAAACAAGCAACAGATTCAAATCTGTGAAAAAAAGAGAAGGGATTAAAACCCCATAAATTCTAGAGAAGAAAAAAACATCCAAGAACGGTAAAGGGAATAAAATTCCTAAAGTCCTTAAGATTCAAACCAGAGCTAAGCACTGCAAAAAAAAGGGAATTAAATTCCCCTAAAAACAGTGGGATTAAATCCCAGAAATCCCCACGTTAAAAAATTCATGGGTTAATTGATGGAATCAAATTCCAGAAAAATGTCAAGATTGACAGCAGGGTAAAACCCTAAGAAGGAGAATCAAACATTCTCAAGTCTTGGATATGGACATCAAGTTCCACGATCTATATATAAGAAAAGGGTTTTTCTTTAGATCTCCAAGAGATTGATTCAAAAGAATGAAAAAGAGAACTAAACTCTATCGAATCTGATAATGGATTCAAAATCCAAAAATTAATAAAAGGGGTTAAGAGCTAAGCTCTGTTCATAATCCTTACCAAGAAATTTGGCAGAGTTTACTCTGTTCAAAAGAGTTCTTGAATACGGAGATCTAAGCTCTGGAACGAGAATTAAATTCTCAAAAAAGGAGCAAGGCTCAAGGAAGAAGATGGTGAGACAAAAGTCATCTCAAGAGCCAAAGACCCTATTTATAAGACGTGGGGGGGACGGTTCAACTTCCTAAGTGATCCAATAGTGATAAAAGTGGCATCGTTGCACTCACGTGTAAGCCATGTAAGAACAATGGTGGGGGCTATTTGTTTTTCTAATAATTAAACACACAATTATAAGAGATAAGCTCTGTTAAATCCAATGAGGCAGCACTTTACGTGCTCCCCACGCCAGCGCCAGCGCCAGTCTTATAGGATTAAATCCTGTAGTGGCGCCGCACGTGAAGTTTACGTGAGCGCCAATGTGCAAAGCACAGAAGCGCCTGTTATGTATAAGAATTTAATTCTTAAGTAGCGTCCATGTGCATAACACGTGAGCGCCAGCGCCCAAATTAAGAGCCGGTAGAATCAAAATCTACATGAAAATTATTTCCCTACAACCTGGGATATTCTCTGTTAAACAGAGTCGTTAGATCAAAGAGCCAATGGTGATGATAAATCATCAAAAGATAGAATTAAATTCTATTAGGGGAAAATATTTCCCTGATCTTTCTAAATGAGAGACATTCTCTGTTAAATAGAGAGTTATTGGATCAAAAATCCAATAACAGAATTAAATTCTATTTTTTGGAAATATATTTCCCCAATCTTTTTAAATGAGAAAGATATGCTCTGTTAAATAGAGCACTCTTGGATCAAAAATCCAATGGTGATTAAAAATCACCGTTTAATAGAATAAAATTCTATGGGAAAATATTTCCCCAATCTTGTTAAAAACAAGAAAATATAGTCTATAAAACAGAAATCCTTCGATCAAAGATCCAACAATGGATAAAATTCTCCAAATAATCTTTGAGACCAATAAAATCAATTGGAATCTCTCAATGGGAGATTTTCTTAAAACTGACCAACAATTTGCCTTGCCTATACAAAGGACCTGAGACCTCAAGTCTTACAGAGAGACACAAAAAAGAATAAGAAGGAACCCTCCATAAGCTTCTGCAAACAAAAAGATAGAAACTGCAACTGAGAATTCAATTCTCCTTCAAAGAAAATCTTCCTCTTTTCAATCTCTAGGTAAAGAAAAGAAGAGATTAAAAATATCTCTTTTGCCTAGTGCAAGTAAAACACAAGGGTTTAACCCTTCATATAAAAACTTAGTTCTTTCTCTGGATCTGAGATCCATAAGACAAATCTTCCACAAGTTGAGAATTTAATTCTCATCGGGAAGATTATGTCCTTCAGACTCAAAATCTAGGGGAAATAACTAGATGAAAAGAAAAGACAGAAAAGAAACATATTCCAGGAATTTAATTCCTCTGAAAACAGGGTTTAACCCTATAAAGAAACTTAGTTCTTATAAAAAACCATAAAAACATAGTTCTTAAAGAAAACTTGATCCCAAATCGTCAAAATATAGATCTTGGTGATCATTAATGATCAAAATGCTATTAACAGAGATTCAATCTCTAAAAAAAAGGAACTCAGCGCCTCACGTGAAAAACACATGAGCGCCTAAAAGATTCCCCAAACGAAGGACTCAGTGCCACACGTGCTTCCCACGTGGGGGCTCAAAACAAAAGGCCAGTGCCTCACGTGAAATACACGTGAGTGCTGGGCAAAAATTCTTAGCACTTCATATTCAGTAAAAATGACTGGGTGCTTATCACTGATTGGGCAATGCCCACACCCTAACGTCTCACTGATACTCACACGAGCGCCATATAAAAGTGCTTAGTACTATATATTCAGTCAAAATGACTCAAGTCCTTAGCACTGATTGGACAACACCCCTGACAGAGTGCTTTACATGATACACATGTGAACGCCAGAGCCCCAAACAAGTGCTTAGCACTTCTATATAAAAGAAAAAAAGGCTGAGCAAACAGAACCCAAATAAGTGCTTAGCACTTTTGAATAAAAGAAAGAAAAAAATTTGAGCAGACCAAGCCTAAATTGGCTAAAAATCTTTATGAAGTTTCTTACAGCTGGGCCTAAATGCTCTGTTGTTGGATCTTAATAGCATTTGATGATCCTTAAATGTTGCCAAGTTGATCTTAGTCTCAAATAAAACTAACGTATTCTTAGTTAAAATAACTTGAGCCCAAATACTTATATGTTTAAGTAAATCTTAATCTCAAACCAGATTAACGGTCCTTGAATAAAATAAAATATTTTTAAACTAAAGGAAAATATAACCTAAGTTCAAAACCCTAAATCTAAAAATATACGGATTTGGACTGATCCACGCCCTACGGGCAACGACATAAACTAGTCTCCGTATACAATCCACGGGTAACCAAAAACAAACAAAATAACATACGACACGAAGTGAACTGCTGGAGCTGGAGAAAGTGGTTATCGCAACGCGATAACGTAATTAACTGCAGGGAAGAGCGTCCCCACAATCAAAACCCCTTCACAAATTAGGGGGAATCTGATGAAGTCTGGTACAACGGTCGCATCTATCCAAATCTCCAATATACGGTGCCATAAATCAACTTGGTATCTTCGGAGAGGTGGGTGGATATGTACAAATAGCATCTTCCCCCGAATTCAGGCTAGACGTCCCAACATGTCGGTCGGGTCTTTCAGCGGTAAACACCATATGCAGGAGTGACTGGGGTAGGAGGATCTGCTACCATGCTAATATGGGTAGGCGGAGCTATTGAGGCTTTTAGGGGTCCTATGGGTTAGTAGAGAGCACTGGTAAGGATAGATGAGTCCGATGCGGCTGCTGTAGTGCTAGTAGGGGCGCTGGTAGGGATAGGCGGGGTTGTTGGGACGCTTTTAGAGGGTGCTAGTAAGGATAGGCAGGGCTGCTGCAACTGCTGGGGCTGCTGAGACTCCTGGGGCAGTCTCATCGGTGATATCTTCAAGAATACCAAATCACTAACAGCGAACTCTAGAGGTCTTCTCGATGTATATGCCCAACTCTTCTGTCGGTCTTGTGTTGCTTTCATATGATTCCGGATAGTATTAACCTTCTCAACTGTCTGCACGATCAAATCCGGTCCCAACAATCTTCGTTCTCCAACATCGTCCCAACAAATAGGTGAACGACACTTGCGACCATATAAAGCTTCGAATGGAGCCATCTGAATAGTCGCCTGGAAACTGTTGTTGTACGAAAACTCCACCAAATGTAGATGATCCTCCCATAAACCCTTTGAAGTCTAACATGCAAGCTCTCAACATGTCTTCAAGAGTTTGGATCGTTCTTTCCGACTAGCCATCTGTTTGAGGATGATAAGTTGTGCTAAGCTTTAATCGAGTCTCCAAACTTTCCTGTAAGTTCCTCCAAAAGTGTGATAAGAAACGGTTGTCCCGGTCGGTCGCGATGCTCACCGGTATTCCGTGCAATCTTACTATCTCCTGTATGCACCGTTCTGCCAAAGCTTCCATTGATTGACCAATTCGAAATGGTATGAAATGAGCTACCTTGGTCAATCGATCAACAATCACCCAAACTGCATTGTTGCCCTTTTGGACTCCGCGGTAAAGCCGTTACGAAATCCATGGTTATATGTTCCCACTTCCATTGAGGAATCAGAAGTGGTTGCAATAAACCAGCAACTCTTTGTTGTTCAGCCTTGACTTGCTGACACACCAAGCACTTGCCACAAAGCGGGCAATCTCCCTTTGGTACATACAGACGACTACCATATCACAACGAACCAACTTCATGAATCGACAAGTCCAGTTTCAACCTGAAACTTCTGCAATCTAGGGTCCTGCAATTGTGCTGCTTTAAGATTTGCGGTCAACGATGACTGTACTTGCAGCTGCATCAACTGCCCCGAAGAATGCGGTAGCACGATCTCCAACTCGAATCTCCGAAAGTCTTCCATAAGCTCCTTCTGTGCAGTCAACATCTGAATTGCTGGCAACCGACTAAGCGCATCCGGTACAACATTAACTTTCCCCAGATGGTATTTAAGATTAAGATCGTAGTCAGCCATCAGCTCCAACCATCTACGCCGCCTCATACTAAGCTCCTTCTGCGTAAACACATACTTCAAGCTTTTATGATCGGTGAAAAAAAACCTCGACTCTTTCGCCTAATAGGTAGTGTCTCCAAATCTTCAAGTGAACCTCACAACTTCTAGCTCCAAGCCATGAGTTGGGTAACTCTTCTCATGGGTCTTCAACTGTCTCGACGTGTAAGCTACAACCTTTCCATGCTGCATCAAAACACAACCCAATCTTTTTCCAGATACGTCGTTATGAATCACCAATTCTCCGGAACCATCTGGTACGGTCAAAATAAGAGCGGTTATCCATCCTTGCCTCAACGCATCAAAAGCTGACGCACACTTATCCGTCCACACAAATGGTACTTCCTTGCACGTAAGCTTGGTCAAAGGCTCAGCCAAACAAGCAAAATTCTCCATGAACCTTCTGAAATGCCCGGCAAGTCCAAGAAAGCTTCTGATCTCCGCAACGTTCTTCGGAATCGACCAATCTTGAACTGCTGTAACCCTTCGGGATCAACGGTGATTCCATCTCCAGCCACAACGTGCCCAAACCTCATTTCTTCACGCCAAAACTCGCACTTGCTCATCTTTGCATACAATCTTTCTGGCCTCAAAGTCTGTAGTGCGATCTTCAAGCGTTCTGCATGCTCTTCAATACTCTTTTGAGTGGACCAAGATATTATCAGTGAGCACCACTATAAACTGGTCCAAGATCGGTGAAAAGATTCGGTTCATCAAGTCCATAAATATCGCCGGTGCATTCGTGACTGCAAATGGCATCACTAAATACTTGTAATGTCCATACCAAGTTCGGAACGCAGTCTTGCAAATATCTTCTGATTTAACTCGGACCTGATGATATCCGGACCACAAATCCAGCTTCGAGAATACCCTCGCGCCACTAAGCTGCTCGAACAATTCGCCAATGCGAGGGATCGGGTACTTGTTCTTAATAGTCATCCGGTTTAATTCTCGATAATCGATGCACATCCTCCTTGTGCTATCTTTCCTATTTACTAGAAGAACTGGAGCTCCCTAAGGTGAATTGCGCGAATTCAACCCTTCTCTAGCAGTTCGGTAACCAGCTTCTTTACTTCTTCCAACTCCACTGGTGCCATTGGATAATACACCTTTGAGATTGGCGTTGCACCAGGAACAAGATCAATCGCAAACTCCACATCTCGTTTTGGCGATAAACCCAAGATGTCTTCGAACACGTTCAAGAATTCTCGAACTATAGTCGGCGCTTCTTTCTTATCAACCCCCAGTGACGAAGAACACCAGTTGTCGGCCTAGCCCTAAACTCGACTGGCCCGACAGAACTACTTCCTCCAGCAAAACAAACTCTGGATGTCCGGGAATCTGGAAATTCTCTTTCCTTGCTCTACAATCAATGTGAGCGTGGAAGGTGCCAAGAAAATCCATTCCCAAGACAACAACAACCAAGGAATGCACCAGAATTGAATAATTCCAATCCGGGAAAGATATGAACAAGTAGGATACCAAGATGACTTCATCCGAAGTCAAGATACTGAAGAGGATTAAGCACGGTAAATATGATTCAAGCTGGCGATAAAAACAAGAACTGGTAAGCAATGAAACCGAGAGAAGCAAGGTAATATAGTGATCATAAAACAAGGAAATGAATCAAAACTAGAATTCCAAGTTACTTAAATAGAGTACCGCATTGTAACCATGCTGCAGTTCATAGTTACAATCACATAACTCCACTCAAGTCGCCCAAATCCTAGTATCAGAATCAAGAAACAGGGAGAAGCAATAGGGAACCCAAAAGGTTTC
This sequence comes from Agapanthus africanus, assembly GCA_030015575.1. Classification (NCBI taxonomy): domain Eukaryota; kingdom Viridiplantae; phylum Streptophyta; class Magnoliopsida; order Asparagales; family Amaryllidaceae; genus Agapanthus; species Agapanthus africanus. The sequence continues at coordinate 371,318,932 of JASDDO010000010.1, forward strand.
AAGTCGAGATGCAAAGTAGTTTGCATATCGTCAAGGAAAAGGATAAGAGAAAGATATGATTCAAGAATCACGTGGGAGGACATGTTCTTAATAACGAGTATTCTGATTTGTGTATTGGGTCCAATACCCAACTACAAAAGAATCAAACTCGATTAACCTATATCATATGTCTCTGATACCAAAAGAACCATGTCACGCCCCGCTTCCCAGAGTACGCTAAGATAGGCACGTGACAAAGCCAACCATGCTACCTATAGATAGGAAAAATCCATCCACAGTCACATTACGGTTGTAGAGATATCAAGAACAAGAAAGTAAACTAAACTATCTAGTACATGTCCATGAGCCAGAACAAATGAGTCAAGAAATGATAATATGCGGAAGCAAAAGATCCAATAAATAAAACACCTGGAAAGTAAAACTGCATACCAACAGGATCCTCACCGCTCGGTCTAACAGCGGCAGTACTCCTGATCAGTCTACAACAAAGGTAGAGGATCTGGGCCATGCAAAACCCAGACGTCAGCGCGTTATAACATCAAGCAATAATATATAAACAGGGTAGCAAGGCATGCAAGTATGATTATAAAAGGTAAAGCAGGTGTAACAGCAATATAAATCGGGCAGTGAAAGGTAGTGTGCAGTGAGTAATCTAAACTGGTCTACTGGGTTAACTACTCTCAAGTCTTTGAAATCAATTTGATGAATCATCGATGTAACTCAATAGTATCCCGTGCATGCCCGGGATCACGGTAAAGATTCTCGGGCTGAAACCGAGACATGCCGCTAGGAACTAAAAGGAAAAGGGTAACGATGAATGATGTCCATGGCATCATCCCAAGGCTGGCCTAGCCTCTAAAAAGGTAGTGGATAACGATGGATGATGTCAGCAGGATCATCCCAAGGCTGGCCTAGCCTCTAAAACTGACCAGTAAAGGTAGCGAACTATCGAGTTACAAGTCAGGTTTCATCATTGATTTCCCCATACCCCAAGTTATATATTCAAGTCAAGTATTTAAATAATCATGGAGCTAATGCCAACACAGGATCAGGCAGGTACAGGTTTGTCTGGATAGACAACAAGAGATGTCCGTAGGGACAACAGGTAAAGTTTGTTGGCATTAGTAACAAGATCAGGTAACAGGTAAAGCCATGGTACATCAGGTCAAGTCAAGTAATGTATATAGGTATCATGTCATGTCAAGAGTTACACAGTACCATTTCGTGTCAAGTAATAGGTGTAACAAGTCATGTCAGGGTACACAAGATGTCATGTGGGTGCTCATCATCAAACTAGCATAAGCATGGGTATACAAAACAAGCATGGGTACTAATAGAACAATAAACTAGAACATTATAATGTGATATGCAAATAGGTACAGATTAAAATATATGGATGTACGGATATCGATTAGAGTTAGGGTTATGGTTCCAACATTAAGTATCATACACTTAAATGAATATGGAATATTAAAATCACATTAACATGCATTAAATGACCTAGTGATGCAATTATATATAAAAATAGGTTAAATGGATGCAAACGGGTGTCCGATAGGGTAGAAACTATTAAAAGGTACTGTGGGCTATGCAGATAATTATTATGTGATTTAAACATGTATGAGGGTACTACGTATAGTAAACTAAAATGCAACTAGTATGTTTCAAGTTCTGAATCTAAAAGATATAAACGGAACATCGAACTGTTAAATTGGAACACGTGGCTTTAGATTCTATCTATAGGTTTAATATTCAAATAAATAGTTATAAAATCATATAGATAGCATGTAGCAAGTTTTACTTGCCTGATCGATCACGGAACGAGATGATATGCAAAACAAGCAACACAACATGGTTCGATGCGCGATTAAAGCTAAACTTGGGCTCGGTTAGAAACTGCTCTCAACTAGATATTCGCTCGAGATGATGATCACGACGATGACGGATTGATATAACAGCGGCTACTGGCACGCTCGCAGCAACTCTTTGTTGTGACGATGGACTGTGATATTGCTGCCGCGAAGGTCCTCACCGACGAGGGGCTCGGTGAAGGAAAAGGTGGCCGGAGCTAGAGGTTTTTATTTTTGATGGTGCTCTGGCGAGGGAAGATGCAGGTGAGGTGATAAGGTCAAGGGTGCGGCTGGAGTTGAGTTTGCAGGCTGAATGAGGTGGCTAAGAGGGTGAAGGGGGTCAAAGGAGAGAGGTCGTCGGGGTTGAGTGGACGACGGCGACGAAGCAATGGAATGGAGGTTCGGTGGTTTTTGTGGATTTGTGGGTTGCGAGGGAGTGGGGTTGGTTGCAGGTGGAGGTGGTTGTGGTGTTTGGAAAGAGGCGGTGGAAGAGAGGGAAAAGAGGAGGTCGACGACGAGAGGAGGGAGGCGAAGGCGAGGTTGGAGACAAGGGTGAGGAGGAGGCGACGGCTAGGTTTAGGTTATGGGTTCGCTGCTTTAAAGAAAAGGAGAAGAGAGAAATCTATATAGAGAGGGAGAGAGAAATTATGCGAGAGAAAGAGAGAGGGATTCTGAGAGAGAGGGGGAGGAGAGAGAGAGATCGAGATGAGAGAGAGAGGGAGAGAGATCGAGAGAAGAGAGAGATCGAGAGGAGTGAGAGAGAGGGGAGGAGAGATTCTTTTATATCGTAGCGGAAGAGAGAGAGAGAGACGGCAGCGAAGGGGAGGGAGATAGAGAGAGAGGTGTGGGGCCCGGCACAAAGAAAAGAGAAAAATGATCGGCTCGTGGGGAAAGGGAGAGAAAAGGGGAGAGAGAGCTGAGGAAAAATAGAGAAAAGATTTTAAAGATTGAAAAAGATTTTAGATGTTAAACTAAATTTAAACCGTCGATTTAAAAAAATAAATATTATATTGATAAAAATTGGATTTTTAGGTAAATACAAATTTAGTCCAAAATACGCCCGGGTCGGGTCTAAAATTTCAGTTTTAAAATATGAAAAATATATGCGACGTCCAAATTTTAAAATGAATGCTCAGGTAACGAAAATGCATACCCCCAAGAACGGATGCACGTACGTGTGCGTAGCCATCCAAACACGTCCGTTTCACTGAACGGGACGAGAACAAGATGCGCGGATGCTACCACGGGGTTAGGGGTATCATGCAGGCCATGAAATGTAATTTTAAAATATTTTATTTGACTTAAAAGTTATATGATAAAACATGCGAGGTCAGATAAAATGCCAATATGCAGTTTATACTAGATGCACGTGTTAATGCAACAAGCCAGGGTAACCTATAAATATAAATCAATCGAGTTCAAACAAGCGGGTCGGGTCGAATGCAATGTAAAAGTGTAAACTACCATTCGCACCCAAACAAGATATATCAGTAAAATACCTCAGATAATAAATACGGAAACAAAAATTGGTATAACCGAACTCGGGTGTTACAGTGACCATAAGGGGAAACTATAGTGAAGGTTACCTGCTACTAGCAGGTAACCGTTACTATATCCTTTACCTGCTACTAGCAGGTAACCATTACTATATTCTATGGCCACGGTTTAAACTGTGACCATATTATATTGTCACGGTTAAAACCGTGACCAAATATATTATCATTTTTTTAAACTGAAATCTGCGTGCCCCACATGCGTTACTTTTAATTACAACCAGCAATAAATAATAATTATATGATAAAATCTTATGCAATTTTAATAATCAAGAAGTAATATGATTAGAATCAAATGCAATTATAAACAAATATATACATCAAACATTATAATCAATAAACCAATAAAACAAATGTTTGTAGAAAAAATTCAATAATCTATGGTCGTTGGGACGATCCAGCTCCATCGTTCCGTAACCTGAACAAACTCTTAAACTTTTCTTGTATGGCCTGCCTGATGGCCTCCTCGTTCAACCATCTCAGCTCCTTGATCTGCGCCTAAAGCGTATCCACCCGCACATTCTATTGCTCCACCAGATCTTGGAGCCAAGGAATCTCCTCCTGTGATGCAGCGGCCGCATTTGTCCGCATCTGGACCACAGCGTACTCGTAGACAAACGAACGCCTGGAAAAATGCTGGTGGGCCCCGGGACCAACCCCACACTGATAGACACCGTGATGTCCTCCGGATATCGAATTTAGAATAAGGACAATGGCGGTAATCGAGTCGTCGGGGCCAAGTCTTAAGGCGTCTGTCCTCGCCTGGAACTGGTTCTATGAAGAATATATATATATATATATATATATATATATATATATATATAAACGTGTTAACTTAAATACAGTATCGACTTGATTATATTAAACTTACCATGTACTCGCTCGTGCCCCTGTGTAACGCTGACCATCTCGTTGCAGCAATGTAGTTGACGGGGTCTTTCTTTTTCTGTGATAAAATTATGATTTATTTCAATAAGTAATTTGGACAAAGAAAACATATATTCTTAAACGTCGAAATACTCACGAGCTGGTACCGAGCGCTAGCCTACGACCGCTTCCCTTGGATCGGGATAGTGCGTTCTCTGACGCTGTTGTTCCGGTTCTCCCTGTTGCGAACCGATGCTGCCTTGCAAATATAAAGAAGATAATATTATATATCACAAAATATGATTTCATGTCATATTATCATAACCTTAAAAATTAAATTTATACTTGAACATCATCGTGCTCGTAATACCATGTGCAAGAGGAGTAGCATGCATGACTGCAAATAATAAAATGTTAGATGATTCGATATAATTATTTTAATAGAAAACTAAAGTATGAATAGATAACTATATACCATGTGTAGGAGGAGTGACTGGGGTAGGAGGATCTGCTACCCCGCTAATAGAGGTAGACAGCGGGTCCTGTGGCGCTGCGGCTGCTGAGGGTGGTGGGGGTCCTGTAGTGGGGGCGCCGGTAGGAGGGGCCATGGTAGGAGGGGCAGTAGGAAGGGCCATGGTAGGATGGGCGGTAGGAGGGTCACCGGTAGGAGGGGCGTTATTACGTGGGGAGCGGATAAGGGTAAGCGTTGCTGCCGCCGCCGCTGCAGCTACTGACATCCCGCCAATCTCATCTAGACGTCGTTTCCTATGACGTCTAGAGACAGATCCACAGTCTCTAATCAGACCCTACATATTTATTCAAATATTAAAAATTTACAATAATCATTATATAATTTAAAACATTTTGTTCAATTTCATTACCTAGCACGTTTGTTCGGTGCATTAGCTGAAAATTCGTTGGGTGGATTATCGAAATCTTAATCTGTGACAATCACTTGGCCGATGTCATGTCTTACTAACGTAATGATGGATGGCGCAAAATAGTTTGGATCGTTGGTACGTTCAATAGAATGACTGATACGTGTTATCGCCTCTTCCTCGTTACTCTCATCTTTAGAGTCACTCAACGTCGGCAAATTCTAATAAACTCTTGGTTTCCAATGACAAACAACACTCCAGTCAGCCTTATTCAGGTCCCAAGAATAATATATTTGTGATGCCATCGATGGAAAGGTATCATAATTGTAGGCTGCCCGTTTGGTATTCACCAAAGTGAGTTTGTATTCATCGACCTTCATACCCCCTTCAGACTTGGTATCGTACCATCTGCATTGGAATATAAAAAATGGGGTAGCCTTATGAATGTATAAGACCGCTATAATCTACTCAAGAACACCGTAATAGGGATTTCCTCTGTCATCGTAGGTTGCGACGCTGCTATTTTGCATGTCTCTAATGCGTTCCGTCCTTTCGATATCAAATTTATAGCCGGAAACCCTGTACCCATTGTAAAATGTAGCTGCAATCGATGTCCTGGACCTCTCTATCAATCCACCCACCACGATTCATTTGTCCGTCAACTTCTTCTCTACATCAAGCGACAAAAGTGCATCTATGTTTTTCTTTGATTCTCCTAGAATTCGATCTCTTGAGTATAGTTTTGTGCACTCTGTTCGTTAATTTACAGTTATATCAGTTAGATTATACTCTATTTCAAACGGTTTAAATGGATGAAATTAGAAAAACTCACTCTGCAAATTTAGCAAAACATTCGCTGTTTAGCAAGATGAACGCATGTAAACAGCCAATGAGATCGTAAGACATGTTTTTTAGCCTTACTGCTCTATTTACACCGGTTTAAGTTTCATTTACAAATATGTGTGTACTTGAATGAGTAATAACATTGGAAGCAGGCTCATTTATATATGCGTGCGGAATTTTAACACATGACACATGCACAGCATACGAGCACATCATTGGTGTTCGCACTTAGCAGAAATTCCTAAGGGTGAAGTGCATGTGCGCACCGGACGGTTGCACGTATGTTTAAAAAATACAATCAGAGGAAGAACATGCGTTGGAAATGAAGCACTTGGTAGTCAACGATAAAAGGAATGCATTTAAATAAACATTTTATTCTACAAGAAAAAGATCACCAAACACGGGATAAAAAATACAGGGGTTTTCAAAACTATGAATAAAGTTTTCTAAATCCCTCTCAGCCTTCTCCACCATATCGAAGCGGCGATCTTCACGAGGAGTCTCTCCCCATTGATCAGTGTCATGCTCATCGGTGAAAGCAGACATGATGTCCCGCTGAGCCCATATCTGGCTTAACAACTGAACAGAGCGATCCCTCAGAGGCTTGGTAATCAAACATGCCTTATGAAAGCACTCGATCTTGTCCTTCACTGTGTCAAGCATCGCCGGAGTCATCTTCGCTGGATGAAGAGGAATGCCATCGAGCACGGACAGGAAGATCATCTGGAGCCAAATGGATCAGATGGACAGAAGAGATCCTCTACGAGTCAGGAGCTCGTGCATCACCGTGTCGCATTGGTCATCTGTGAGAGCGGGACTCACCAAGCGTGTAGAAAAACGATGAACAATTTTCTCGATAGGCACCTCCTATGGTTGCCAATGAGCATAAGGACGATTGCAAGTCATGACTCTTCTATGTTAAAATGATTCTATGAGAAAGTGAAGGAGAAGAAGAATATTGCTTCAGATTATAAAGAGAAGCATTTAAGTCTCGGCATAGAAAATATTGTGCATGGTGGAACTATTTCCAAGCTTTGGCAAAAAGGGGGTTGGGAAAGAAAAGGTTGACTCAGGAAAAGCAGAGAAAGAAGGTGAAAAGAAATCTTCATAAATGAGGCAGCGCCTCATGTACTCCCCACGTGAGCGCCAACGTCGGCCTTTTATAGCATTAAATCCTACAGCGGTGCCTCACGTGAAGTTCACGTGAGCGCCAACGTGCAAAGTAAGTGATGCCTATTATATAAGAATTAAATTCTTAAGTGGTGCCCACGTGCATAGCACGTGAGCGCCAGTGCCCAAACTAAAGCGAGTAGAATTAAATTCTACATGAGGAATATTTCCCCAAATCTGGGATATTCTCTGTTAAACAGAGTCGTTGGATCAAAGATCCAATGGTGATAATAAACCATCAAATGATAGAATTAAAAGAAAATATCTCCTTAATCTTTCTAAGTGAGAAAGATATTCTCGATTGGATCAAAGATCCAATGATAGTATTAAATTCTATTTTGGGAAGATATTTCCCGAAACTTTCTAAACAAAAAAAGATTGTTCTCTGTTAAATAGAGAACTCTTGGATTAAAAATCCAATGATGATTAAAAATCACCGATTGATAGAAATAAAATTCTATTTATGGAAAAATATTTCCCCAATCTTGTTAAAAACCAGAATATATATATATTCTGTGAAATAAAATTCACTGGATCGAAGATCCAATGGTGGATAAAATCCCACAAATAATCTTTGAGGGCAAGTAAATCAATTAATATCTCTCAAATGAGAGATTTTCTCAAACTAATCAACAAATTTGACTCTCCTATATAAAGAATAGGAGACTTCAACGCAAAAAAAAAAAAAAAAAATGGGAGGAGATCAACACCACAAGCTTCTTTCCACAACAAAACTGAGAATTCAATTCTCTTCTAAAGAAAAAAGACCCTTGCTCTTCAAAACCCTAAGTAAAGGAAAGCAGAGATAGAAACTATCTTTTTTGCCTAACAAAATGAAAACAAGGGTTTAACCCTCCACAAAAATAACTTAGTTCTTTCTCTGATCTGAGATTTGAAAAGAAAATCTCTCCACAAGTTGAGAATTTAATTCTCATCGAGGAAATTCTGTTCTCCAAACTCAAAGTCTAAGAAAAAGAACTAGATCAAACAGAAATAAAGATACATTGTCTAGGAATTTAATTCCTTCATAAACAGGGTTTAACCCTACATAAAGAAATTTGTTCTTACAAAAAAAATAATAGAAGAACTTAGTTCTCCAATGAAACCGGTCTCAGATCTCCAAAAAAGATCATTAATGGTCAAAATGCCATTAACAGAAATTAAAACTTCTCCAGAAAACATCAACAAAGGAAAAGACTTGGTGCCTCACGTGTTTCCCACGTGAGCGCCCAAAAGATTCCCTTAAATGAAACCCAACGCCTTACGTGCTTCTCTCGTGAGTGCCCAAAAAAAAGGACTCAATGCCTCACGTGCTTCCCACATGGGCGCTAAAAATAGAAAGCCCAGCACCTCACGTGAAATATACGTGAGCACTGAGTAAAAGTGCAGAAGCACTATAAAGTTAGTCAAGATGACTAGGTGCTTAGCACTGATTGGGCAGCGTCCATGTCCCAGTGTTTCACGTGAAACACACGTGAGCGCCCAATAAAATAAATGAGACAGCGCCTCACGTGAGCGCCATACAAAGTACTTAGCATTCTATAAAGTCAGTCAAAATGACTAAAGTGCTTAGCATTGATTGGGCAGCACCCATGTCTGAGCGCCTCACATGATACACATGTGAACGCCAGAGCCCCAAACAATTGCTTAAGACTTTTGCATAAAGGAAAAGGATTGAGCAAATAGAATCATAAATAACTGCTTAGCACTTTTGAATAAAAAAAACCGAGCAGACCAAGCCCAAATTGGCTAAGTCTCTCTGAAAAGTTTCTTGTAGCTGAGCCCAACTGTTCTGTTGTTGGTATCTTAATAAAATTTAATGATCCTGAAAATATTGCTAAGTTGATTTTTGTCTAAAAATAAGACTAACGTATCCTTAGTTAAAATAAATTGAACCCAATGCTCATATATTTATGTTGATCTTAATCTCAAACTAGATTAATGGACCTTAAATAAAACACAATATTCTTGAACTAAAGGAATATATGATCTAAGTTCAAAACCCAAATTCATAAATATACGGATTTGGACTGATCCACGCCCTACGGGCGACGACATAAACTAGTCTCCGTATACAATCCACGGGCAACCTTAACAAACAAAATAACACACGACACGAAGTGAACTACTGGAGAAGAAGAAAGTGGTTATCGCAACGCGATAACGTAATTAACTAAAGGGGCTTGCGCTTGCAAGGAAAAGCGTCCCCAAAATAAAAAAAAACCTCATAAATGAGGGGGGATCTGATAAAGTCTGCTATATCGGTCGCATTTATCCAAACTTCTGATATACGGTGCCATAAATCAACTTGGTATATTCGAAGAGATAGATGGATACGTTCAAATAGCATCTGCCACCAAATTCAGGCCAGACGTCCCTAAGCGTCTCAGTCTGGTCTTCGGCGGTAAACATTCTCCAATTAGACCTTCAGGAATACGCGGCGGTTTGTTCAGCTTCGTCCTGACATCGTCATTCAGGAAACGGGCATAGAATGACGTCATTTCTTCCAAGAGATAACTTTCTGCAATCGAACCTTCAGGACGATACTTATTGCAGATATAGTTTTTTAAAGTTAATAGATATCTGTTGAAAATAATAGATATTAATAATCCACGATAATATTTTGCAATTTAAATAATTAATAATAAATATTTTCATACCTCTCGATAGGATACATCCAATAGTAATGCACGGGACCGCCAATCTTGACCTCGGTTGCCAAATGGACGGATAGGTGAACAATAATGTTGAAAAAGGTGGAAAGATGGTTTCGAGCTTTCAAGGGATCATAGGAATCTTTTTTGAGCTCTGCTATCTCATTGACATCAACGTTTTTAGAACATAGTTGTCGAAAATACGTGCAAAAGTCGTTAAGAACGGGACCAACTTCGGATTTTACCGATGCTCTCAGGTATAAAGGAAGAAGATGTTGCATCAATATGTGGTAGTCGTGGCTCTTGAGTTCTACGATTTTTCCATTTTCTACTTGTACCTGTTTGGAAATGTTTGATGAGAAACCATCATGGACTTTCAATTGTTTCAACACCCGCAGGAACCGTCGCTTCTCCTCATTGTCCAGATTGTAGATTGCTGGTGGGATCTCGTAATAACATGGTTTACCAGCCACAGGCCGAGAATGCAATTCTTTTTTAATGGAAAAACCATCCAAATCCGTCAAATCATGGCGTGTGTTGAGATTGACCTTCGTTTTTCCATCCTTACAAAGCAGAAGATTTATTGTAACGACCTTGAAATCCATATACAATATTATTTGTTTAAATGTATAGAAAATGGTATTTCAGCCTGTGTAGGAGTTATAAGTTATTTTTGTTCAATAAAAGCAAGAATCAACTTGTAACTCACTGGTAAAGCCTCTGCACTGTTGTGACGTAGCCTGTGTGTTCGAATCCCATCAGTCCCAAATTTTTAAGATTTTTCTTTTTAATTTTTCGGAAGCCCAAGAGGTGCACGTGCAATTCACGGAGAAACGAAAAGTTTCAGAAAAATCAAACAGACGCAAAGAGAAGTAAACACCAATCTAAGCACGTGGCACGAATCTCGATGCAATTGCTCAAATCTCAACCACCCATTTCTAAGATCTGACCGCCGCCGACGGATGAGGTAGCTCCAAATTGCTCAGTGCTTTGCACGCACACCTCTTCAGCTCCTCTCTACTCCTCTGCACTGTTTGATTTCCCTGCAATTAAACAGTGATTATTCAATTCACCATTTAACATCAAATTTAATTCTTTTAATCCAAATTTTAATTCCCAAACCCTAAATTCTTCACTATAAATACTACCCCATCCTCTAGCTCTCCCTCATTCTGAAATTTCTATCAAAAATTCTCTCAAACTCTCTAAATACCAAGTGGAGTTAAGCACCCAAGTGGAGTAGCAAGCCAAGCTCAACAACCGGAGTATCTCCGACGAGACCATAACCCCCGAAGGCTTCCCCTCTCCCTTGTTAATAAGCTAAAACCCATAAGTCCCTCTCCCTCTATTTCTTTTCATCTCAAATCGCCTTCTAAAAACACATTAACAAAGTGGAGTTAGCTCCGATATAATGTTATTTTTAACATTTGAACTCCACTTTATAAGCAAATTAGGTCAAATCAACATCCTAACACAACTCTTAACCTTATTTATATCATTTAGCTTTTAGTTTAACAAAAATTTCCATGTGAAATAATCATAAAACGCAGTTTTCATAAAAATACCATGAACTTTAATATAACCGTAATTTCAATAACTAGAGTATATACTTTTAGATCATTCACAGGGTAACGACCTACCCCATACGCACACTATGGTTTCATAGCACGGGGTTGTAAACATAGGGATTATTTAAAGAATATGTTTTACATTAAAATACAACATTTTTCTCAAAACAGGTTTCTTTTAATCGATGTTTTTAAATTCTTGGCAATTGCGCCTTTATAACCATCGTTAGGGGACCCGCTAATGGATGGTGCAGATTATCGCACATTCTTTGGATTTCGGTCTCAAAAAGAATTTGAAAAATACGGTTTTTAAGAAATACGACTTTCCTAAACAAAACTAAACTTTGGAAAATTATATAAAACTATGAATCCGTATTTTCAATAAAAACATATTATGAACCCATATTTTTAAAATGAAAGATTAGAATTTTAATAAAAATACCAACAAGTTTCCGAAATTAGTATTTTTCATAAAAATACCATAAACTTTTAAAAACTAGGTTTTATCACCAAAATACCACAACAATTAAAATACATGTCTCATGAAAACCATAAATATTATAAATCACCCTAGAGATTTATTTTTAAACTATATTAAAGTATTTTTCATAAAACCTCCTCGGGATATGCAAACAATATTTTAAGGACTCTAGATTAATATAGGTTTAAGCGGTATCATTTCTCTTGAGCCCAAGGGAGCCGGAGAAAGTGAGTGCTTGCCTATTCAGATTAGACAATTTAACAGAGTTATCAATGGCAATTGTCTTAGAAAAGGATACAAATCCTGCCGTCCATGTGCAGTAGTTGCTGATTTCTCCCGAACATAAGATTTTTAACAGTTTAAATCAATTCATATGAAAAAGACCCGAACTCGAATCAAAAATCGAACTCGAACTCGAACACAAACTTGAACTCTAACCCAACTCGAATCTAAACTTGAACATGAACTCGAATCCAGTCTCCTCGAACTAACCTGACTCAAACCAAGATTATAATTGACATGACTCACATTTTACTCGACTCACTCGACTTCATTCTACACCTTTTGCAATCTATGGTTTCGATTAAGACATGTTATAACCAACCAATCAATTTAATTAAGTATAATATACAGTTATAGACTAGTTATACTCGGTGTGCTTGGGATAGTTTCTTTTATGAATCCAACGGAGCTTCAGGAGTCCCGTATTAACCTTTTTTTTATTTTACTCGAATATCATTCGGGTCGACTCATCCACAGCCTAGATCCCCGATACTAACATATGAAATGGGCCCATATTTCCTTGCTCCTGGGGCCCTGCTCTTGAGCTCGTGAATACTTCTACGGCTGCATTGATATTCACACTTGGAACTTAACGTTAACATAGTGACCATATAGAGACCTATAGTACATATTTACCCATGATCATATACTTTTACTCATCATCTATATATATATTATATACTTGTCATTATTTTACTCTTACTTTATCCTTGGGACTTACCAAGTGTTAGTTCACTGACGGGCATTCCACTCACCCTTATTTTCTTGGAATGTACGTCAGATACGGTCGAAACGGAGGAAGTGGAGGCCACAGAGGAAGACTAATACCGGATTGCTCCTTAGGATTATCTTAGCTTCACTTTTTATTCAGCTTATGTATGACATATTTTTAGGCATTTTCCTTTATTGTATTTACTTTCCAGTTGAAACTCATGTACTTGTAAATATTGGAAGTTGAAAGTAAATAAAAATGTTTGTTGAAAAATTTTACATTCTCCATTTATTCTTACATTGTGTATTATTGTTTCAATATGCTTAGTATATTTATTTAGGGAATGAACTTCTCTGGATAAATATGCCACGGGCTTGCCATGTCATCGTTTCCGTCTAATGGGAAGCGGGGCATGACAGGTTTTATTGGTGGCCCATGCAGGTCTGTTCTGCATGAAGTTGTAAACAATATACCACAAGAATTATTGAATTCAACAAACATCTACATTCCTTGCATTTCAAATTTCTTGAATCTATCCTAACCTATCTTTTATAAATAAAGTGATGGACTCTTCGAACAATACCAGCATAAACGTCAACGACAATACTCCACCGCCTACACTACCACTACCACCTACCATTATAGCTCCTATCAATGAGTAAACCGTACTTCTTGAGGCTATCAAGAGCCTATTGGAGGGTCAGCAGTAACAGACTGCTATCATTATGCATCGCCCCGAAGCCGAAGCACCCGGAGTTAAGCAATTTCGGGCACTGCACCCAAAGAACTTCTTGGGTAATGAGAGCCCGCTTGAGGCAGAAGAATGGGCTCAAGCGATCAAGGATGATCTGGCAGCGGTTCAAGTGCCAGATATAGGCTGGGTGAGAGTTGCTAAGTTGCAACTGACCGATAACTCCAGAGTTTGGTGGAAGGCTGAGGAGAGCCATCTCGCGCAACTGATAGAATGGAGAACATTCCGAGACCTCTTCGATGCCATGTACTTCCCAGAGACTGCCCGCTTTGACATGGGCGGCAATTCATCTATTTACAACAAGGCTCAATGTGGGTCAAGTCAGTGGATGAATATGATGCCGAGTTTACCATTCTCGGCAGGTAAGATATAGTCTCAAATTCAATTTTCTGATCTCACTCACAACACTGGTAACATAAGGTCGTACAGGTTTGCCGTACACCTTATTCTCACTGCTGAGATTCGGGCATGACAATTCCAGCAAGGGTTGGATCTTTAAATCCAAGCTGCACTCGCTATAGGGGATTTCCCAACCCATGAGCTTTCTTTAAAGGCTACCCGACGCTATGAGACAGTTGTGAAGAAGAAGGGTAGGCCGCAGACTGCCGATGTGAAACGCCTTGTGCACCAGATCACAGGAGGGGCCTCTTCCAGGCCAGCTTTCAATGGACCATCTTCGAGGCTAGTAAGATCGTTCGCCAACAACAATCCAGACTTTTGCATCTACTGCAAGAAAACAGGGTACCTTGTGAAGAACTGTCGCAGGGTGAACAACCTGTGCCTGATCTGTGGGTCTTCTACTCACGCCATCGAAGCATGCCCCGAGAACCGAATACCCAACAACCCTCCAGCTAGACCGGTGTTCCAAGCTCCTCCTACCCGGTTAGTTCTACTAGCTCCAACTCCCCGCACCCAGACCGCTCAACCCTAACGCCGAGTGTTTAACTAGGCACAGAGGAAAGTTCCGCGACACCAAGCATTCACTATGTCGGTCGAAGAGGCCGAAACTATAGGTCAGGTTATCACTGGTAAATCCTTGCCCTATTTCCTTTCAGGTTCTTCAATTCATAACCATCTTATATTTGTTATACCTAAATATATCTCACGCGACTTAGGTACAATCTTAGTAGCCTCCCTACCTGCACTCGTGCTCATTGACACTGGGGCATCACATTTCTTTATGTCGCAGTGGTTCGTAAGAACTCATGCGATCCCAGTTAAGCCGCTCGTATCCAGCTAGAACGTCAGTTAAGGGAATGGCGTTCTAAAAGCAACCTTGGGATACAATCTGTATCTAGTGGTCGTTTGCAGTCGAGAATTCTATGCAGACTTCAAGGTACTGGACATACCGAATTTCGACGTAGTTTTAGGAATGGACTGGCCGGGAACTTTCTTCGCTACCATTGACTTTCGCCAAAGGAGGATAGTGTTCGAAATACCAGATCACCCAGTGTTCTACTTCAAAAGTGAAGACCGGACCTTGGAGCCTAGCATCTACCGAGCAAAACAAAAGAAGGAAAAGATTACAGCATTGAAAGCGGAAGGATCAAAACTAGAGGTAGTTCGAGAGTTCGAGGATGTATTCCTGGAAGATATATCAGGTTTGCCACCCGATCGAGCTCTTGAATTCAGCATTGATTTGCAACCCAGCACACAACCAGTAATAAAAGCTCCATACCGCATAAATCCAAAAGGATTGAAGGAGATCCGTATTCAGTTGGGCGAACTCCTGAAAAAATGTTGGATCCGATCCAGTATTTCAAGTTAGGGATTTCCGGTGCTAGTGGTGAAGAAGAAGGAAGGTACACACAGGATGTGCGTGGATTATCAAGCTCTGAATGGGGTGAAAATTAAAAACAAGTATCCTTTACCTCACATCGATGACCTTTTCGATCAGTTAAGTGGATCTTGTGTTTTTTCTAAATTAGATCTTCATTCAGGATATCATCAGGAAAAGGTCAAGGAGTCCGACATTCCGAAGATGGCATTCAGGACTCATTATGGCCATTATTAATATCCTATAATGCCATTTGGTGTGACCAATGCACCAGCCATTTTTATGAACCTGATGAACCAAGTTTTCCGAGAGTACTTAGACATGTTTGTTGTTATCTTCATCGACGATATCCTGGTGTATTCAAAGAATCGGAAAGAGCACGCCGAGCACTTACGCATTTCCCTGGAGATATTACGATAACACTAGCTCTACGCTAAGTATAGCAAGTGTGAATTTTGGCTAGATTAAGTTGGATTTCTCGGACACATCATTTCATGCGAAGAAATATCTGTGGATCCAGCTAAGGTGTCGGCTGTCAGCGAGTGGCCGACACCAAAGACGGTAAGATATAAGAAGTTTCTTGGGTTTAGCAGGATACTACCTATGATTCATTAAAGGATTCTCAAAGATCGCAGCACCCCTGACCAAGCTCATACGTAAAGACGAAGCATTCGTGTGGTCAGAAACATGTGAGAAGGATTTTGTAGAACATCAAGTAGATATTAACCTCTGCTCCTATCCTTATAATACCGGATCAATCTGGCGGATTCGATGTGCATTGCTGGTAAAGGATTAGGATGCGTTCTACACCATCATGGAAAAGTTGTGGTTTTTGTATCAATTAAAAGTTCATGAACGCAACTATCCAACACAGGATCTAGAATTGGCAGCCGTCATCTTCGCCCTCAAGATTTGGCGCCACTATCTTTTGGGAGAACGAGTGGATTATACACTGACCATAAAAGTCTTAAGTATGTATTTACTCAGAAGGAACTCAACATGCGGCAGAGAAGATGGCTAGAACTCATGGCGGACATCGACATCAACCTACAATATCATCCTAGGAAGGTGAACGTAGTTCCTGATGCACTTAATCGCCAGCCATTAGCAATGAATCTCACCGCTCAGTGATAGCTACTGCAAGAATTGCACGGATTGGAGATCGAAGTAGTTATGCCAGGTAATGCTTCATATTTGATGAACTTACAAGTCCAGTCCACTCTTGTAAATCAGATCAAGGCAGCTCAAGCAAATGATTCCAAGTTACAAAAGATCCGAGAACAAGTAGAAAGTGGTCTTCGAACTGACTTCATCATCTACGAAAATGGATCCCTGCAATATGGAAACCATTTATGCGTGCCAATCAGACCTGTTCGAGAAGAGTTGATGAAAGAAGCTCACGGCTCTCCTTATTCCGTACACCCCGGTGGCATGAAGATATACAAGGATCTACGGCAACACTAATGGTGGCATGGAATGAAGTGTGAAGTACCAAGGAGTGTAGCCAAGTGTTTGGTGTGTCAACAAGTGAAGGCTGAATATCACAGAATTACTGGTCTACTTCAGCCGTTACCAATCCCAGAATGGAAATGGCAGCACATTACCATGGACTTTGTGACTTCTTTCCCTCGCAGTACGAAAGATAACGATCCAATTTGGGTTATTGTGGATCGACTCACCAAGTCGGCTCACTTTATTTCATTATGAGTTGGCCAGTTAACCGAGCCGTTAGCAAGGAAGTACATGGAGGTGAGTAGAAATCTAAAGTAAGATTTAAACCTTCAAGATGTACCCTACTTATATTGATACCGATAAACTCATGCAGGAGATCGTGAGATTACATGGAGTACCTGTCTGCATCGTCTCCGATCGTGATACGAGATTCCGATCATAGTTTTGGCAGAGTTTGCAAGCTAGCCTGGAAACGAGTCTGAATTTCAGCACGGCGTATCATCCACAAACGGACGGACAATCCGAGCGAACAATTCAGATATTAGAAGATATGCTGAGAGCCTGTATGCTAGATTTTAGAGGTTCGTGGGATGATCACCTACACCTTGTGGAGTTTTCATACAACAACAGCTATCAGGCCAGTATTGGGATGACACCATTCGCGGCACTCTACGGACGGAAGTGTCATTCCCCGTTGAGTTGGGACGACGTTGGAGATTGTGAACTCCTTGGGCATAGATGTAGTTTGCACGATCAGGGAAAAGATGCGCATAGTTCAGGACCGACAGAAGTATTGGGCAGATGCAAAGCGTCGACATTTGGAGTTTCAACCCAGAGAGCATGTATTCCTGAAGATCTCTCCAAACAGAGGAGTGATATGTTTTAGCAAGAGGGGCAAACTCAGTTCAAGGTACATAGGACCGTTCGACATAATCAAATGAGTTGGAGAAGTGGTATACTGTTTAGCACTACCACCCTGATGGGAAGGAGTGCACAACGTGTTCCACATATCTCAGCTACGTCGATATGTGAGCGATCACAGCTATATACTTGATCACTCAGAGCTCACGGTACAGACTAACCAGTTGAGATCCTGGATCGAAATGTGAAGACATTACGGAAGAAGGAGGTGAACTTTGTCCGAGTGATATGGAGAAAGGATTCGCCGAGAGAATCAACTTGGGAAAGAGAAGAAGATATGCATGCATGATACCCTTACCTTTTTAGAAAATTAGTCTCTATGGAAATGTAAAATTCGAGGACAAAATTTTTATAAGGATGGTAGAATTTAACGACCCTGAAATCCATGTATAGTATTATTTGTTTAAATGTATAGAAAAGGGTATTTCAGCCTGTGTAGGAGTTATAAGTTATTTTTGTTCAATAAAAGAAAGAAACAACTTGTAGCTCACTGGTAAAGACTCTGCACTGCTGTGATGTAGCTTGTGTGTTCGAATCCCATCAGTCTCAAATTTTTATGATTTTTCTTTTCAATTTTTTGTAAGCTCAAGAGTTGGATGTGCAATTCACGGAGAAACGAAAATTTTCAGAAAAATCAAACAAGCGCAAAGAGGAGTAAACACCAATCTAAGCACGTGGCACGAATCTCGATGCAATTACTCAAATTTCGACCGTCCATTTCCAAGATCCGACCGCCGCCGACGGTTGAGGTAGCTCCAAATTGCTCCGTGATTTGTACACACGCCTCTTCAGCTCCCCTCTACTCCCCTGCACTGATTGATTTCTCTGCAATTAAATAGTGACTATTCAATTCACCATTTAACATCAAATTTAATTCTTTTAATCCAAATTTTAATTCCAAACCCTAAATTCTTCACTATAAATACCACCCCATCCCTTATCTCTCCCCCATTCTGAAATTTCTATAAAAAATTCTCTCAAACTCTCTAAGTAACAAGTGGAGTTAAGCACCCAAGTGGAGTAGCAAGCCAAGCTCGACGACCGGAGTATCTCCGATGAGACCACGACCTTTGAAGGCTTCCCCTCTCCCTTGTTAATAAGCTAAAACCTGTAAGTCCCTCTCCCTCTATTTCTTTTCATCTCAAATCGCCTTCTAAAAACACATTGACAAAGTGGAGTTAGTTCCGATATATTGTTATTTTAAACATTTGTACTCCACTTTATAAGCATATTAGGTCAATTTAACATCTTAACACAACTCTTAACCTTATTTATATCATTTATCTTTTAGTTTAACAAAATTTTCCATGTGAAATAATTATAAAACGATGTTTTCATAAAAATACTATGAACTTTAATATAAATGCAATTTCAATAACTAGAGTATATACTTTTAGATCATTCACAGGGTAACGACCTTCCCCACACGTACACTATGGTTTCATAGCACGAGATTCTAAACATAAGGTTTATTTAAAGAATATGATTTCCATTAAAATACCATATTTTTTCAAAACGGTTTCTTTTAATCGATATTTTTAAATACTTGGCAATTGCGCTTCTACAACCCTCGTTAGGGGACCCGCTAATTAATGGTGTGGATTATCACACATTCTTATGATAGTAGAGCGATATGAAGAACTCTTACCGGAGTATTCGGTCTCGAAAGGAATTAAAAAAAATACGGCTTTTAAGAAATACGAATTTTCTAAACAAAACTAAACTTTGGAAAATTATATAAAACTATGAATCTGTATTTTCAATAAAAATGTATTAGGAACCCATATTTTTAAAATGAAATATTAGAATTTTAATAAAAATACTAACAAGTTTCCGAAAGTAGTATTTTGCATAAAAATACCATAAACTTTTAAAAGCTTGGTTTTATCACCAAAATACCACAAAAATTAAAATACATGTCTCATGAAAACCCTAAATATTATAAATCACCATCGAGATTTATTTTTAAACTATATTAAACTATTTTTCATAAAACCACTTCAAGATATGCAACCAATATTTTAATGACTCTAGATTATTATAAGTTTAAGCGGTATCATTTCTCTTGAGCCCTGGGGTGTAACACCCGAGCCCAATACTACTATTTTCTGTCACTGTTTGAGCATTAGGTAGTACTCATTTCATTTATCTTGCTTGTTTGGGTCTTACTGTAAAATTTTATCTGGCAAAGTCATTTCTACATATAACAAATTTTAGCACCTAAAATAAAATTAAAAATATCTATCTTGGCCTACTCGACACCCCTAGCCGCGTGGTAGCGTCTGTGCATCGAGTTCTCGTCCCGTTCGGTGAAACGGGCGAGTTTGGACGGCTACGCGTACAGGTGTCCGACTTGGAGGTATGCTTTTTAATAATAAAACATTTCATTTTAAAATTTGGAACCCGCTTAAAATCCTATTATTTAAATTTCGAATTTTTGGACCCGACCTGGGCGCGATTTGGAAATGTTTCATTTAGCGCCAAAATCCCAAATTAATATAATCTTTAAAAACATATATTATTTCTTTCACATGTATTCCTTACTGAATAATCTTCGAAAAATCTTTTAAATCTTTAGTATATTTTCCTTTAACCACTTCCTCAGCCTATCACGAGATTTCTTATCACCCCGTGGGCCCCTCTTCATTTTTCCTCCTCTGTCTCTCTCTCTATCTTTCCCTAACTCTCTCTATCTCTACCTCTCACATCTCTTTCTCTCTCTCAATCGTTCTCTATCTCTCTCTCTCTCTCTCTAGCTTCTCTCTCTCCTATATATATATTTATAACTCCTTTCTCACTCATATTTTTTTTCCCGAGCACGAGAAACCCATCACGAACCCTAACCCTAGCCGCCTTCACCGTCGCTGCCGCAGCCCCGACGCCGGCGCCAGCGTCACCGTCGCCCTCGCCTCCGCCTCCTTTCCTCAACCTTGTCTTCTTTCCCCCGCGCACCCTGCTCGACGCGGCCACCTGCAAAAGTTCCCAGCAGCAACCTCCTCGCCCACGGCCCTCGTCGTCGCCTTCCGCACCGCCGACCAACACCTCGCCGTGGTTCCCTCACCATCACTCTCCTTCTCCCGGTGCACCCCCTGACCAGAACAGCGACCCCGGCTACCCCCGCGACTTCCCTGTGCTGCCTGAAACGTCGCCGGCGACCCCCTGCGCCGCCCCTGGCCGTCGCCGACGAGCCCCAACCACCTCTAAACACCTTGTAAGTGCCCCTCCACCTTTCCTTTCCTCTTCTATTTTTCCAGAACTGAAAATAGTCGCTGGAAGTTTTGCAGATCGTCGGAGACGCCGTCCTCGCCGCCGTCGATCTCGCCGTCGTCGCAAATACCCTCTGGACCAGTGAGTATTTCCCCCATCATCTTCTTCTCTGGTCTTTTCCTTCTTTCCAAAGTCTATACCCGCTTGAAACCCTATTTACTGTTTTTGTGCTCGCCAGAATCCGGCCGTGCCGGTGACGTGTCCCGACGATCCAGCGGAGTGCTTTGACCCGTGAGGTCCCTTGGTTCGTCGTTTGGGTTCAATCCGTGAACCGTGCGTCCATCGCGTATTTCCCCGCCGACGTTACGTTCCGTTTTTCCCGGTTCGCGACCCGTCGAGGCAAGTATCACTTGCTACATGCTATACTATACATTTATATATGTTTTGACACATTAAACCAGCAAAACTTAACTTGGTATAGTCGTTTCTCATTTAGTTGCAATATGACATATATCATTTTACAGTTAACATAAAATTTACAGTTTGCCAATTTAAAACTAATAACTAAGTTTACCTGTTAACCATATTTTTACTGTTTAATAGATGGTGGCCCTTACCCATGTAGTTCTATTACATTCGGACATTCGTATTCAAAGGCTTGATATAACTGTATTGCATCATCATTTAAACTATTGCACCGCTAAGGGTGCTCAAAACCTGTTAATATAATAAAACGACTGCACTGTATTACTGCACTCTTGTGATTGAATAGCACTGCTTATTGTTGTTTAACTCATTGCTTATTCCCTGCTGTTAACACCCTGTTCGATTATATATCTGTTGTGAGCACACCCACGATATGGTTACATCTTGACTTGACTTTGTTACACATGGTATATATTGATACACCTGACATGGTACCGTTTACTGTTGACTTGACCTGATGTACCATGACCTGACCTGTTTTCCTGATCTCGTGCCTAATGCCAACAAACCTGACATGTAGTCCTCATGGACCGTTCGTGTTGTCTATCTAGACAAACCTGTTTACCTGATCCTGTGTTGGCATTAGTTTCTTGATTTTCGGAATACCTGACTTGACATACACACATAACTTGGGGGTATGGGGAAATCAAAGGTGAAACCTGACTTGTAACTCGACAGTTCACTACCTGTCCTGAGTGTATACATTCCTTTTTTGTGCCTAGCGGCATGTCTCGGTTTAAGCCGAGAATATTGTGGCCGTGGTCCCCGGTATGTACGGGATACTATCGAGTGTACACATTCCTGTTTTGTGCCTAGCGGCATGTCTCGGCTGCAGCCGAGAATATTGTGGCCGTGGTCCCGGGTATGTACGGGATACTATTGAGTTACATCGACGATTCATCAAATTGATTTCAAAGACTTTAGACTAGGAAACCTGATAGAACAGTTTAGTTACCCACTGCACATTACCCTGCACTGCTTGTTTCATATTATTGCTTTATTCATGTTCATTTCTGCATTGCCTATTACACTGTTCATATTATATTACTTATGGACATGACGCGCTGACGTCTGGGTTTTGCATGGCCCAGATTCTTTACCACTGTCGCAGTCCGAGCAGGAGTTCTTCAGCCAGCAGGCTGAGTTGTGAGTCCAGTAGTGGTTAGTTTTATTTCCTGCATATATTTCCAGATGTGAGCCCGCATTATGGGACATACTTTTCAGTATTGTATTGGATCATTTGCTTCCGCATTTATTTATCATTGACTCTTGTTATTCTGGATTATGGACATGTTTTTAGATAGTTTTATCTTGCTCTTGATATCTCTACAGCCGTAATGTGACTGTGGATGGATACTTCCTACCCACAGGTAGCATGGTTGGCTATGTCACGTGCCCAATCTTGCGTACTCTGGGAAGCGGGGCATGACATGGTTCTTTTGGTATCAAAGCCATAAGATAGTCGGGTTGATTCTTTTGTAGTTGGGTATTGTACCCAATACACGAATCAGAATACCCGGGTTTAGGAAACATGTCCTGCCACCTTGACCGTTTTACCATTCTTGAATCATATTCTTCCTGATTATATCTTTTACGATGTGCAAACTTCCTTTGCATGTCGATTCGAAAACCTGATTCCTTATTATCTCTAGGACTTAGGCGACTTGGATGGAGTTATGTAATTGTAGCTATGATACCGCGGCATAGTTACAATGCGGTACTCTATTTAAGTATCTTGGAGTTCTAGCCTTGATCTATATTCAAAATCTATCATCATGCTAATGTTAGGTATTTTGAGTTCAGGATTATGGCCGGTAAGAAATTGAAGACATACCAGAGGCGTGTGGACGAAGCTGCCATGCTTGGAGTGATAAGAGGAATGCTGGAGAATCAAAGAAACAGACTGAGCTGATCCAGCAGCAAGCGGACTTGTTTCGGGAAGGTTTGCAGATCGTTCAGCAGTCTGTGAACAATGTTGGAGCTAGACCAGTTGACCGAGTAGGGACCGTAGCAGATTTCAGACGGTTGGGTCCGTCTACATTTACTGGATTAGAGGAGCCGTTGCCAACAGAGAAGTGGCTAGTTGCCAACAGAGAACTGGCTTTTTGCGGCACAGATTCCAGATGACAAAAGAATTGATGTGGTACGCATTCAGTTAGTGGACTACACCCGAGAATGGTGGCTTGTGGAGGAGACCCGCTTGCCCAAGCCGATCAAGTGGGTAGATTTTTCTAAGAGTTTCCTGGAGAAGTTCTTCCCGCGGACTGTACGGGAGGAAATGGAAGAGAAGTTCATCGGACTAAAGCAGAAGGGAGCACCCGTAGATGTGCATGTAGCAGAATGGACGAGACTCAGTAGTTTCGCCGGACCTTTAGTTGCCAACGATGCAGACAGGGCACGGAGGTTCATGCGCAGACTGGACGTGGACATCCAGAGGAAGATTGTCTCCCTGGGTTTGACCACTTTCTCACAAATACTTGCAGCAGCCAAGAGCAGAAGAGTTTATCTGGGATGAAAGGGAGTTTGCAGCAGACAACAGTTGCGTTAAGGAAGCAGTTCGGTCGGGCCGGTCGAGTTTAGGGCTAGGCCGACAAACAATATTCTTGCATCAATGGAAGTGATGAAAGTAAAGAGCCGGAAGTTGTTCGTGATTCTATGGACGTGTTTGAAGATATATCGGATTTACCGCCGAGGAGAGACGTGGAGTTCGCAATTGATCTTATTCCTGGTGCAGCGCCAATATCTAAAGCGTATTATCCAAGGGCGCCAGTAGAGTTGGAAGAAGTAAAGAAACAAGTTGCTGAATTGCTTGAAAATGGTTGGATTCGAAGCAGTAACTCGCCTTGGGGAGCTCCAGTTCTTCTAGTAAAGAAGAAGGATGGCACAAGAAGGATGTGCATCGACTATCGAGAATTAAACCGGATGGCTATCAAGAACAAGTACCCGATCCCTCGCATTGGAGAACTTTTTGAGCAGCTTAGTGGCGTGAGGGTATTCTCGAAGCTGGATTTACGATCCGGATATCTTCAGGTCCGAGTGAAAGCAGAAGATATTTGCAAGACGGCGTTTCGAACTCGGTATGGACATTACGAGTACCTAGTGATGCCCTTCGGAGTAACGAATGCACCGGCAGTATTCATGGACTTAATGAACCGAATCTTTTCACCGTTCTTGGACCAGTTTATCGTGGTATTCATTGACGATATTCTGGTTTACTCGAAGAGTTTTGAAGAGCATGCTGAGCATTTGAGGATCGCACTGCAGACATTGAGACAGGAGAAATTGTATGCGAAGATGAGTAAGTGCGAATTTTGGCTGGAGGAAGTGAAGTTTCTGGGGCGTATTGTATCGGGCGATGGAATCGCCGTCGATCCCGAAAAGATTGCAGCAGTTCGAGATTGGCCGATTCCAAAGAATGTTGCTGAGATAAGAAGTTTCCTTGGATTAGCCGGATACTACAGGAGATTTGTAGAGAACTTCGCTCGTTTGGCAGAACCGTTGACCAAGCTTACGCGCAAGGAGGTACCTTTTGTATGGACGGATAGGTGTGCGTTAGCTTTCGAGACATTGAAGCAGAAGTTGATAACCGCCCCAATTCTGACCGTGCCAGACAATTCCGGAGGATTGGTGATTCACAGCGACGCATATGGGAAAGGATTGGGATGTGTTTTAATGCAGCATAGGAAGTTTGTAGCATACGCATCGAGACAATTAAAGACCCATGAGAAGAATTATCCAACTCATGACTTGGAGCTTGCGGCTGTGATCTTCGCTTTGAAGATTTGGAGACACTACCTTTTGGGCGAGAGAGTCGAAGTTTTTACAGATCACAAGAGTTTGAAGTATGTGTTCACTCAGAAGGAGTTGAATATGAGGCAGCATAGATGGTTGGAGCTGATGGCCGACTACGATCTTGATCTTAAGTACCATCCGGGGAAGGTTAACGTCGTGCCGGATGCGCTTAGCCGGTTACCAGCAATTCAGGTGTTAACTACGCAGAGGGAGATCATTACAGATTTTCGAAGATTTGATTTGGAGGTTGTGCTACCGCGTTCTACGAGACAGTTGATGCAGTTGCAAGTACAGTCGTCTTTAATTGAGAAAATTAAAGCAGCACAATCGCAGGATCCTAGACTGCAAAAGTTTCAAGAGCAAGTTGAAGCCGGACTACGAACAGATTTACTGGTCCACGAAGATGGTTCGTTGAGGTATGGTAGCCGTTTGTGTGTGCCAAAGGGAGATGTTCGTGAAGAGCTTATGAAGGAGGCACACAGTTCAGCTTATTCTGTACATCCAGGAGGCCAAAGATGTACCGTGATATTCGACAGCATTTCTGGTGGGAAGGCATGAACGGGAGATTGCTCGCTTTGTAGCTAAGTGCTTGGTGTGTCGGCAAGTTAAGGCTGAACACCAAAGGGTTGCTGGTTTTTTGCAACCACTTCCGATTCCTCAGTGGAAGTGGGAACATATAACCATGGATTTCGTGACGGCTTTACCGTGGAGTCCAAAGGGCAACAATGCAGTATGGGTGATTGTTGATCGATTAAACAAGGCAGCTCACTTTATTCCTTTCCGGGTTGGTCAATCAACGGAGACTTTGGCAGAGCGGTACATGCAGGAGATTGTAAGATTACATGGCGTACCGGTGAGCATCGTGTCCGATCGGGACACTCGGTTCTTATCACACTTCTGGAGGAGTTTACAGGAAAGTTTGGGGACTCGATTGAAGTTTAGCACAGCTTGTCATCCTCAAACTGATGGTCAGTCGGAAAGAACGATCCAAACTCTTGAAGACATGTTGAGAGCATGCATGTTGGACTTCAAGGGTTCGTGGGAGGATCATTTACACTTGGTGGAGTTTTCTTACAACAACGGTTTTCAAGCAACTATCCAGATGGCTCCGTTTGAAGCTTTGTATGGGCGTAAATGCCGTTCACCGGTTTGTTGGGATGATGTCGGTGAACGAAGATTGTTGGGACCAGATTTGGTGGTGCAGACAGTTGAGAAGGTTAACACTATCAGAAAGCATATGAAGGCAGCTCAAGACAGACAGAAGAGTTGGGCTGACACGTCAAGAAGACCTCTAGAGTTCGCCGTGGGTGATTTGGTTTTCTTGAAGATATCACCGACTAGAGGGGTGATTCGTTTTGGGAGTCGAGGAAAGCTTAGTCCTCGATTCGTTGGACCCTTTGAGATCTTGGAGAGTGTTGGAGAGGTAGCGTACCATTTGGCGTTACCGCAGTCCTTGGCAGGTGTGCACGATGTGTTTCACGTATCTCAACTACGAAGGTATGTTCGAGATGAAACACACGTTTTGGACCATTCGGAGTTATCAGTACGGGAGGACCTGACTTTTGAGGAGCGACCGGTTGAAATCGTGGATCGAAGGGAAAAGGTTCTTAAGAACAAGGTTATCCCCTTTGTGCTCGTTTCTTGGGGTAATCGATCGCATGGAGAGTCCACTTGGGAGCGAGAAGATGAGATCCGGCAGAAGATTCCTCACCTTTTCCTGTAGTTTTCTATCTTGTATTCTCGGAATTTTGAGGACGAAATTCTTTTTGTAGTTGGGTATAATGTAACACCCAAGCCCAATACTACTATTTTCTGTCACTGTTTGAGCATTAGGTAGTACTCATTTCATTTATCTTGCTTGTTTGGGTCTTACTGTAAAATTTTATCTGGCAAAGTCATTTCTACATATAACAAATTTTAGCACCTAAAATAAAATTAAAAATATCTATCTTGGCCTACTCGACACCCCTAGCCGCGTGGTAGCGTCCGTGCATCGAGTTCTCGTCCCGTTCGGTGAAACGGGCGAGTTTGGACGGCTACGCGCGCGTACAGGTGTCCGACTTGGGGGTATGCTTTTTAATCATAAAACATTTCATTTTAAAATTTGGAACCCGTTTAAAATCCTATTATTTAAATTTCGAATTTTTGGACCCGACCCGGACGCGATTTGGAAATGTTTCATTTAGCGCCAAAATCCCAAATTAATATAATCTTTAAAACCATATATTATTTCTTTCGCATGTATTCCTTACTGAATAATCTTCTAAAAATCTTTTAAATCTTTAGTATATTTTCCTTTAACCACTTCCTCAGCCTATCACGAGATTTCTTATCACCCCGTGGGCCCCTCTTCATTTTTCCTCCTCTGTCTCTCTCTCTCTACCTCTCACATCTCTTTCTCTCTCTCAATCGTTCTCTATCTCTCTCTCTAGCTTCTCTCTCTCCTATATATATATTTATAACTCTTTTCTCCCTCATATTTTTTTTCCCGAGCGCGAGAAACCCATCGCGAACCCTAACCCTAGCCGCCTTCACCGTCGCCGCCGCAGCCCCAACGCCGGCGCCAGCCTCACCGTCGCCCTCGCCTCCGCCTCCGCCTCCTCCCCTCAACCTTGTCTTCTTTCCCCCGCGCACCCTGCTCGACGCGGGCACCTGCAAAAGTTCCCTGCAGCAACCTCCTCGCCCGCGGCCCTCGTCGTCGCCTTCCGCGCCGCCGACCAACACCTCGCCGTGGTTCCCTCACCATCACACTCCTTCTTCCGGTGCACCCCCTGACCAGAACAGCGACCCCGGCTACCCCCGCGACTTCCCTGTGCTGCCTAAAACGTCACCGGCGACCCCCTGCGCCGCCCCTGGCCGTCGCCGACGAGCCCCAACCACCTCTAAACACCTTGTAAGTGCCCCTCCACCTTTCCTTTCCTCTTCTCTTTTTCCAGAACTGAAAACAGTCGCTGGAAGTTTTGCAAATCGCCGGAGACGCCGTCCTCAGCCGCCGTCGATCTCGCCGTCGTCGCAAATACCCTCTGGACCAGTGAGTATTTCCCCCATCATCTTCTTCTCTGGTCTTTTCCTTCTTTCCAAAGTCTATACCCGCTTGAAACCCTATTTACTGTTTTTGTGCTCGCCGGAATCCGGCCGTGCCGGTGACGTGTCCCGACGATCCAGCGGAGTGCTCTGACCCGTGAGGTCCCTTGGTTCGTCGTTTGGGTTCAATCCGTGAACCGTGCGTCCGTCGCGTGTTTCCCCGCCGACGTTACGTTCCGTTTTTCCCGGTTCGCGACCCATCGAGGCAAGTATCACTTGCTACATGCTATACTATACATTTATATATGTTTTGACACATTAAACCTGCAAAACTTAACTTGGTATAGTCGTTTCTCATTTGGTTGCAATATGACATATATCATTTTACAGTTAATATAAAATTTACAGTTTGCCAATTTAAAACTAATAACTAAGTTTACCTGTTAACCACATTTTTACTGTTTAATAGATGGTGGCCCTTACCCATGTAGTTCTATTACATTCGGACATTCGTATTCAAAGGCTTGATATAACTGTATTGCATCATCATTTAAACTATTGCACAGCTAAGGGTGCTCAAAACCTGTTAATATAATAAAACAGCTGCACTGTATGACTGCACTCTTGTGATTGAATGACACTGCTTATTGTTGTTTAACTCATTGCTTATTTCCTGCTGTTAACACCCTGTTCGATTATATATCTGTTGTGAGCACACCCACGATATGGTTACATCTTGACTTGACTTTGTTACACATGGTATATATTGATACACCTGACATGGTACCGTTTACTGTTGACTTGACCTGATGTACCATGACCTGACCTGTTTTCCTGATCTCGTGCCTAATGCCAACAAACCTGACATGTAGTCCTCATGGACCGTTCCTGTTGTCTATCCAGACAAACCTGTTTACCTGATCCTGTGTTGGCATTAGTTTCTTGATTTTCGGAATACCTGACTTGACATACACATATAACTTGGGGGTATGGGGAAATCAAAGGTGAAACCTGACTTGTAACTCGACAGTTCACTACCTGTCCTGAGTGTATACATTCCTTTTTTGTGCCTAGCGGCATGTCTCGGTTTAAGCCGAGAATATTGTGGCCGTGGTCCCGGGTATGTACGGGATACTATCGAGTGTACACATTCCTGTTTTGTGCCTAGCGGCATATCTCGGCTGCAGCCGAGAATATTGTGGCCGTGGTCCCGGGTATGTACGGGATACTATTGAGTTACATCGACGATTCATCAAATTGATTTCAAAGACTTTAGACTAGGAAACCTGATAGAACAGTTTAGTTACCCACTGCACATTACCCTGCACTGCTTGTTTCACATTATTGCTTTATTCATGTTCATTTCTGCATTGCCTATTACACTGTTCATATTATATTACTTGTGGACATGACGCGCTGACGTCTGGGTTTTGCATGGCCCAGATTCTTTACCACTGTCGCAGTCCGAGCAGGAGTACTTCAGCCAGCAGGCTGAGTTGTGAGTCCAGTAGTGGTTAGTTTTATTTCCTGCATTTATTTCCAGATGTGAGCCCGCATTATGGGACATACTTTTCAGTATTGTATTGGATCATTTGCTTCCGCATTTATTTATCATTGACTCTTGTTATTCTGGATTATGGACATGTTTTTAGATAGTTTTATCTTGTTCTTGATATCTCTACAGCCGTAATGTGACTGTGGATGGATACTTCCTACCCACAGGTAGTATGGTTAGCTATGTCACGTGCCCAATCTTGCATACTCTGGGAAGCGGGGCGTGACATGGGGAGACGGAGAAAGTGAGAGCTTGCTTATTTAGGTTAAACAACTTAACAGAGTTATCAATGGTAATTGTCTTGGAAAAAGACACAAATCCTTCCGTCCATTTGAAGCAGTTGTCGATTTCTCCTGAACATAAGATTTTTAACAGTTTAAATTAATTCATATGAAAAAGATGTGAACTCGAATCCAAACTTGAACTCGAACACAAAATCGAACTCTAATCCAACTCAAATCTAAACTTGAACACGAACTCGAATCCATTCTCCTCGAACTAACTTGAATCGAACCAAGATTTTAATTGACATGACTCGTATTTTACTCGACTCACTCTACTTCATTCTACACCTTTTGCAATCTATGGTTTTGATCAATACATGTTATAACCAATCAACCAATTTAATTAAGTATATTATACAGTTATAGACTAGTTATACTCGGGGTGCTTGGGATAGTTTCTTGTGTGAATCAAACGGAGCTTCAAGAGTCCCGTATTAACCTTTTTTTTATTTTACTCGAATATCAGTCGGGTCGACTCATCCACAGCCTAGAGCCCCGATGCTAACACATTAAATGGGCCCGTGTTTCCTTACTCTTGGGGCTCCGCTCTTGAGCTCATGAATACTTCTATGGCTGCGTTGACATTCACACTTGGAACTTAACGTTAACATAGTGACCATATAGAGACCTATAATACATATTTACCCATGATCATATAATTTTACTCGTCATCTATATATAGTATATACTTTTCATTCTTTTATTCTTACTTTATCCTTGGGACTTACCGAGCGCTAGTTCGCTGAAGGGCATTCAACCCACCCTTGTTTTCTTGGAATGTTC
Organism: Agapanthus africanus; assembly: GCA_030015575.1. NCBI lineage: Eukaryota > Viridiplantae > Streptophyta > Magnoliopsida > Asparagales > Amaryllidaceae > Agapanthus > Agapanthus africanus. Next base: position 371,349,822 of record JASDDO010000010.1, read on the forward strand.
ATCAGATACGGTCGAGACGGAGGAAGTGGAGGCCACAGAGGAAGATTACAACTGGATTGCTCCTCAGGATTATCTTAGTTTAACTTTTTATTCAGCTTATGCATGCCACATGTTTAGGAATTTTCCTTTATTGTATTGACTTTCCAGTTGAAACTCATGTACTTGTAAATATTAGAAGTTGAATGTAAATAAAGTTGTTTATTGAAAAATTTTACAGTCTCCATTTATTCTTGCATTGTGTATTATTGTTTCAATATACTTAGTATATTTATTTAGGGAATGACCTTCTCTGGATAAATATGTCGCTGGCTTGCCACGTTATGGTTTCCGTTTACTGAGAAGCGGGGCGCGACATTGATGACGTGTTCAAAGACGCCCTTCTCGATATGCATAACATCTAAATTATGGCGGAGCGGTAGATCGGACCTGTACGGAAGTTGAAATAAACCACTTAACTTTTTTCAACTGGTTGGGCATGGCATTGCATCTTTATTTTGTTTCTTTCCGAATGTGATATTCTGATAAGCTCTCCGTTGTTGCAATATGTGGTTACCGGACAATGGTTTAGGAAGTCTACCAGTCTTCGTCTTACCGTTGAACAATTTTTTATTTTTTCTGAATCTGTGAGTTATAAGAAAGAAACGTCGGTGGCCCATAAACGGCTCTTTCCTCTAAATTTCAAACGTACGCCGCTCGTATGAGTATGACAACTGGGGCAAGCAAGCTTATCTTGAGTTGTCCACCCCGACAGCTTGCCGTAGGCTGGAAAATCATTAATAGTTCACAACAAAGCAGCCCGCATCTGAAAAAATTGTTTACCATCTGCATCATAGGTTCTCACGCTAGGTTCCCACAGCAACTTTAACTCATCGATCAAAGGTTGAAGGTACACGTTGATATTTTTCCCAGGAGACGATGGACCGTCGATTAAAAGCGCCAACGTAAAATAAGACTGCGTAATAGCCCTCCATGGAGGCAGGTTGTATATAGTCACTACAACGGGTCAAGTACTGTGAGTACGCCTGCCGCGAACCATCCCAAATGGACTGAAACCGTCGCTCGCAATTTCAAGCCTCACGTTATGAGGGTCTGCGCTGAAAGAAATATGTCTTTCATCTAAAAATTTCCACGACATTGAATCTCTGGGATGACTCATTTTTCCCTCTTCACGATGCGTTTTATAGTGCCACTGCATTTCGGATGCTGTCTCCTCATACATAAATAACCGTTGCAGTCTCGGTATTAATGGAAAATGACAAAGAATCTTCGCAGGCACATCACTCGACCGAGGGTCTTTCTTAAGCTTGAATCGGCTGGTCCCGCACACGGGGCAGTTTTTATGTGTGGCGTGTTCATTCCGGAACAAAACACAAACATTCTCACAACCATGTATCTTATGATACTTCAAGCTGATATTTATGATTATCTTTTGCGCCTTGTACCAGCTCAGTGGCACTTCATTTTCGTCGGAAAAAGCTTCTTTCAGCAGTTCTTGGAGATCGGTGAAAGACTGGTCACTCCATCTATTCTTACACTTGATCTGGAAGAAACATACAAAAAATGATAGTTTTGAAAACCCTTTGCAATTTGGATATAGCGGGATCCTAGAGTCAGCCTTATACTTCTCCAATAATGAGGGTCCGGTGCTTACCGTATCATAAGAAAATCCAGCGGCATTTATAAGCTCATCTATGTCGTCGATCGGCGTGAATACAACACCATCTTCTTCGACGGCTTCGTCTTCTTCACACTGCAATTCCTCTTTCTCCTTTTCTTCTACTATCCCTTGCCACTCTGCAGTTCCGTTTCGATGAATTCATTTTCTGTCTATTGCACCTATGCCTCGTTTCCCGTTACAATGATTTTTTCTCCGTGAAGTTCCCATATAATGTAATCTCTAACGAAACCGTATCTCATGATATGTAACTCAACTTTCGCCTTCTTGAGCAATTGCTTATTCATAAACTTATAGCAAGGATAATAGATTTGGTGCTCTTTTGGTAACCCAAGACGTGCGTAGGCAAAATTGGTGAAAAAGCTAGCATCGTCAACGAAAAAGCGGTTGACTTTCGAGAGAGTATCAACGTACATCCAACTCTTATCGTGGAGGTACGGGAATGCTATATTGGAATAGCCCGGACGAAGCAAGCTTCCTATAGACAAACGCATCAGATTAATATTTCTTAACAGAAACGCGATAGACGGGATACTAAGTAGTGTTTGTGTTAGGTTTAATTGATGACTTGTTAATTTAAGTTTCAATTGACGATTTAGCTATAAAGATTATCAAGGACCGAGAGCAAATGCTCATAGGTAGGGAGTTGGATTCTTCATCCAAAAAAGATGATGTTGATATTAAATGTTCTATATTGGATGTTGAGGGTAGCGGCTATCGGGGGTAAGGCACCTATCCCATTAAGAATGTATAAAGCATAAACCTATTCACTTGTGCTTTCATCCGTTTCGAGAAAATTTCGGCAGCACCACCCAGCTGTTCTCTGAGTACACTGTAATAGAAAAGATGATTATTTCAATGCTGTCAAGCAACATTGAAACGGGCATTTAATCATCGCTGTGCACGGAGAACCGGCGTAAAGGAACCGATGAAATATCTCGAAACAAATGAAAAACACAAGTGAATGCAGGTGTCTGCTTTATACATTCGTAACTTTTCCACATGAGACAAATCTATCGGTTATCATACGATTGAATATTAATTCTCGTCACATAAACTATACGATGGTTGTCAGAAACTGAACGATATCGTCCAATATTTAGCAACTTTCTTGTAGTTTTATGTCACGACGAATATCGCACATATGTTAACCGATAGAAAGGAACTAAGTCGCGTTTTGATTTTCGCATATGATTATTGATGAGAATATGAAAATTTCATATTATTATCGAGTTTCATATACTTAGTTTAAGATTTAATTTGGATTGGTTTTACATTTACGTATTAATTTCAAGGCATACGAATAAGCAAGAAGCTATGACGATGACGACGAGAAGAAAGGCAATAAAACTACTAAAAGAGATATGGGTACATGCACTACTACAAATGTGCCTACTAGTAATGGTTCTTATAGACAAGACGCATCGGATTAAGATTAATTATCAATAAGATTATGAAAATTTCATATTTTTATCGAGTATCATACACTTGCTTTAAGATTTAATTTGATTTAGTTTTACTTTCACGTTCCAGTTTTAATGTTTCGAACTTTTTAGTTTAAGGTAAAGTTTTTTAAAGTCAAGGGTTATCTTAATCGAGTTTAAGATTTTGAATTTAGGGTTGGTTTTAAAGTGGGATTTGACAAGAGTTTAATATAGAGGAGAATGATGATGAATTAAGGTTTGGCATTTTGTGTGTGTATGTGTGCTTATGCGTGTACGCACGCGCGTGCTTGTGTGTGTGTACACACACATACACATACCCATACACATTGTTGTTTTTCACTAAACTCTATTAAATTAACCCATTTATTCGATTTTATTAAATTAGACTAAAATATCCTAAACTATAGTTGTGTTTTTCACTAAACTGCCTTAAATTAATTAAATTCCTATAAATTTCACTTAAATATCCTTAGCTATTGTTGGATTTTAGCTAAACTATCTTAAAATTTTACTAAAACCCCTCTGTTGCTCAATTTTACCTTTTTACACTAAAATACCCTTAACTATTGTTAAAATTTCACTAAAATACCTTAACTATTGTTGCAATTTTACACTAAAAAAGTCTAACACTTAACCTTATCCCTAATCCTAACCCTATCCCTAACCCTAACACTAACCATTAACCCTAACCCAAACCATAACCCTAACCCTAATCCTAATTGGCCCTAACCCTGACCTTGATCAACAGCAGCAAAAATCACAACAACAAAATCTTAACCTTTTGACGACCTCCGACGAGCAGCGATGACCACAGACAAAGAAGGAGCGACGGGAGTGACGAATTGGAGCTTCATCAGCACCGGGATCAGCGTCGACGTCCGCGGAACTGGCTCAAGCGGCAACAACAAGAACAACAAACACAAAATTTAATTTTTAGGGGCAAAAAATTTAAAATTATACCCCAAATTATAATATTAAACTCCTTTTATACTTACCTGTAGAATCATGGAGCAGAGACAGCTCGAGCGGCGACGGCGAGCTTCGACGAGCTCAATCACAGAGGTGAGCGAAGAGGCGGCGAGGGATAGGGTAAGGTGGCGAGGGCTTCGACGAGGGGGTGAGGCAGCAAGGGATTCAAAGCAGCTAAGGCTTCGACGAGGCAAGCGAGGTGGCGAGGGCTAGAGTGATCGAGGTTGAGAGGACCTTCGACCAAGGTGGCGAGCAAAGCGTCGAGGGCTTCGAGGGGGCCGGGCTCAACGATGGAGGGCGAGCGAGACAACGAGGGCTTCGACGACGTCTAGGACGAAGAGGAGAAGAGGTAGGGGAAAATTTTGGGTGGAGGGAAAATTTTGGGCAAGGAAAAAATAAAGGCTCGAAGGGGTTTTTAGGGGGATTGGGATTTTATCGCGCCTGGGTTGTCGGGCCCACCATATAATTTAATTGGTCACGGTTCAAACCGTGACCAATTCTAGTAAAACCGTTATAGGAACTTGGGCACGGTTTGAACCGTGAATTCCACATTACCTTTGAGCCTATTTGTAGTGGTGGATCATCGTCATTATCGCACACACACACACATACATACCCACACATTTACTAAATTGCTATAAAATACCTTAAAAATTTTCAGTAAACTACCCTTAGCTATTGTTGTTTTTCACTAAACCACCTTAAAATTTTTCTTAAGCAACATATTTCTTCAAATTTACTAAATTGCATTAAAATACCCTTAACTATTGTTGGTTTTTTACTAAACTAGCTTAAATTAACTAAATTACTAAAAATTTCACTAAAATACCATTAACTATTGTTGTTTTTCACTAAACTATCTTAAATATTTAACTAAACGATTCATCTTCTTAAATTAACTTTTACTATAAATTTCACTAAAATGCCCTTAACTATTGTTGTTTTTCACTAATGTATCATTAAAATTTTTAATAAAAATCGGCATTTACTCAATTTTTCTTATTTACACTAAAATACTCTTAACTGTTGTTGCTTTTCACAAAAATACCTATAAAAATTCGCTAAATTACCCGAACCCTAATTCTAACACTTAACCCTATCCCTAACCCTAACCCTCCCCAACCAAAACCATAACCCTCCCTTACAACAACAATAACAACAACAACAATACCAACAGCAACAGCAACAACAGTAACAATTAATTTTTGGGATCGAGCAAAAAAAATAAAATTAAACCAAAAAAAATAAAATTTAACCGGCTTATACTTACTTCTACCGGCGACGAGCTTCGACGGACTCGATCGGGGGCTAGGGTTTCGATCGCGTTTTAGGGTTTCGATCGACGGCGCTGGGCTCGACCACGGAGGAGAGGCGGCAAAGGCTTCGAAGGGGGGCGGCCACGGAGGTGATGAGAGGCGGCGCCGTCGACGGAGGAGGCAGCGGCGACTGAGGCGACCGAGATGGTATTTTAGTGCTCGATGAAAATTTGGAGGGAAAAAAGAAGAGGCTCAATGAAAATTTCCGAGTTTTGGGTTTTTATCTCTAGTGGGTTGTTGGGATCGCCATATTTTTTGATTCATAGCGGTTGTAACCGTTACCAAATCTATGAAAACCGGTACCGTCAATTGGTAACGGTTTGAACTGCTACCAATTTCTCATTACTATTGGGCACATTTTTAGTATTGAACCAAAGTTGTTGTTTAAGTTTGTTTTGATAATTTTGGACCGCCTTGATTCTTGCTTCATATTATTTCATCAATATGTTTTAGCTACATTATAATTTATTGGTTGTTTATTATAACTAGGTTTTTTTGCCAAAAAGCCAGGGCATAAAGACCAAATTTTATATATTTTAAAAATTGTTGCAAAAGGATGTTACAAGTCAAAAGCTCAAGATCTAAACATATCCTTTGAAAAGGAAGGTAATGCACTCCAATTGCGAGCAATTGGTTCACTATTAAGGTCTGTAATATTAAAGAACTTAGTCACCCTAATAGAACTATCGGAGATATTATCTCGAAGAGCAATCTCTTTAGAACTATAAAAAGATCTAAAATTCTATAGTTGTGTTCTTTCAAATATGTCAAACAATATTTGCAATCATGATACGAAGGAGTGCTCCGATTGGCTTATTACTTGAAATCTTCGATTCGATGAAATATATCATGTCACATATATTAGAGGGTGGATTAAAAACGCCACAATGTGCTAATGATATCTGAACCGTCCAATTAGAGAAATGACACTAAAATAAAGATGTTTATGGTTTTCGGGTTGTGATTTGCAAAGAATGCATTGTCCTCCTTTTTCGATACCTCTTGCTTGAAGAAAGCATAAGGATGAATCAAGAAAGGTTGTGGTATAAGCGATATTTTCGCCGATTTTGGTGTGAATTTGCCGAAATGAGAAGGCTTCCAAAATATGGTGTTGCCGGCGATGGATCTATCAATATTAATCGATTGAATTAATTTGCATGATTCCAAAATTTGTGGTGAAGTAATTTGAGATAGCAACCTGATGATGCTCTATATTGGCAACCTCCCAGATCAGGACACGTGGCAGATGACGTGTCCCGGAACTTAGAAGAGAGGGCCCACAGGGGGCCGACAAGGCCACCCCTGTACCCGACCTACAAGCACAAAGCTGGCTCACCTCAGAGCCCCCTGCAAATTAGCCTCCTCGTCCTCTCAGCTCGCCTCCGAGCTACCACAGGACCAAGATACCTCGGCCCTCCCGCTCGTTCCCGCCGAGGCAATCTTCCTCGGTCCCTCCGACCTACCGACTCCACCACTCATAGGCGTAACCGCCGCTCCGCAAAGCTCGTCATGTGCGGATTCTCCGCCGGCAACATCCCACGCTCCACACCATCACGATCCCAGGATGCATGAACCGGCGCACCTTCCTTAAATGCAGAGATCTCTCCCTGATTCGCTGGCAGAAAAGGAAGCTGACAGCCCGGGGACGCGTCCCGATGAAATCTTACGAGGGAGCTCGCCCCGGGCTGCCCGGTAGTCCACTCTTGACCCGACCCTCCAGCTGGTCGGGACAAGAGTGGGGGGCTAATGATGATACTCTATATTGGCAACCTCCCAGATCAGGACACGTGGCAGATGACGTGTCCCGGAACTCAGAAGAGAGGGCCCACAGGGGGCTGACCAGGCCACCTCTGTACCCGACCTACAAGCACAAAACGGGCTCACCTCAGAGCCCCCTGCAAATTGGCCTCCTCGGCCTCTCAGCTCGCCTTCGAGCTACCACAGGACCAAGATACCTCGGCCCTCCCGCTCGTTCCCGCCGAGGCCATCTTCCTCAGTCCCTCCGACCGACCAACTCCACCACTCACAGGCATAACCGCCGCTCCGCAAATCTCGCCATGTACGGATTCTCCGCCGGCAACATCCCACGCTCCACGCCATCACGATCCCCATTAATGGGCGATCCGCTCTTTACGCAGGCGTGACGTTGGGAGCGTAACTGCCGGCGAGATCTTCGCGCTTGCTACTGCGTGCTGCCGCCACTATACAAACCCCCATCACAGAGGGGTCAAGTAAGCCATTTTTATTCCACTTAGCCGTTACTCTGCTCGGATCTAGTGCTAACTTGATCGTCGGAGGGTCCTCGGTGGTACCAAACCACCCCGGGACTTCTTTGCAGGTACTCGGCGCTAAACTCTTCAAATCACCAATCTCCTCAAACCCATTGAGATCCACACGCAACAGAAGATCACCTCCAAAATCCACCGGGAGATCGACGGAAGACAACATCTGACGGAGACCCGAAAAGGACCTCCATCACAACCATTTTCCATCACAAATGAAAAAATCGAAAGCTTTGCGTTATGAGGTAAACCAATCTCATGTGCCAATTGCTCTCCAAATATATCCAAAAGAGATTTTCCTTTCGATTCAAGGGTCAAGAAATAAATAAGTGGAATTCCCATCATGAATACGATAATCAACTTTTTCTTTAAATAAATCTCTTATATGGATAATACTTCTATGATAGGAGATCTCCACGATGATGAAGTATTCCAAAAATTTCGAAAGCTATTTCTTCTTGAAGGTTTCTTTAGCTCACCCATGTATCTTTATCTCAATTCTTTCTTTTTTTTCGAGCAACCAAACAAAAAAAATTTTCAAATGGGCAAAAGCTTACTCAATTCTTTACAAACAAACCAAGAAATAACAATTCCAAAAAACAACAAAAAAACATTTCATGATACAAAACACTATTTCCGTTTTCTAATTATTCCCTTTTCTAATTTCAAGAGCTAAATAAGCTCTTATATAGCTACACTCAACCATAAAAGAAGAGATATTTTGCGACTATAGTATCTAAGAACCTTAGCTAATTAATTAACCTATTCAATTCAAAGGCTTCATTTGTACCAATTAAGTGATAGAATTTGGAGTGCTTCACTACACACCTTCTATAGGGTACTCTCTGTTTCCCTAGTTGTACCCTAGGCCTAACCCATGTAACTCCATTACCACACTACCTATTATCTATCCAAGGGCTTGTTTAGCTGTTTTGATTGAAAATCCAAAAAATTATGGATTTCATAAATCTAACAATTTTGTAATCCAAAAAGATTTAAAAAAATTGGATGCAAAGAATTGGTATGAACTTAATTGTGCATGCACACTCAACCCTTTGTTTGGTTTGTGATTAGTTAATATATGGATTTGAGACATAGAAATAGATATAGATATATTTTTTTATTAATTTAAATGATGATGTGGCACCCATATCCATGAAGTTTCATCCTAAAACCCCCAACTTTGAAATCCAATTTTACTAAAAATCCATAGGGTTCCAATTTCTTACCAATAAACAAGAATTTGAAAACTTGGAAGAAAATCATACTTGCTACAGTACTTTGACCCCCCTAAAGTCTCAAATGCACTCCAAATACTTGCAACGAAAACGGACCCTAAGTAACTTTCACCCAAAATCCATGAATATTTTTCTGTATTAAGTTGGGAAAGTTTAAGTGATGATGAAAGATTATGTAGTCTTGTAGAATATGTTTTTCAATTATATATTTGAATAGTGCCATGTCCAGAGAGATCTATGGTTTCCTGACGCCATTGATCACCTTCATCTTGTCGTATGGCGGCTGAAGATGAACCTTCCTCCATGAAGGTCCCTCCCCCTCCTCCCTAGAGATCCTTTTATGCTTCTCTGCTCCGAATAAAAATCTTCATCTTCCTTCCATTAATGTTCCAGAAAAGGAAGTAGTGCTCATTGTCGATGGTGAATCTGCAATGTATTTTTCACCTGAAGAAATCAACAGATCTGTTGTCCGATTTAACTTAAGGTATGGCTAAAGGAATATTTATATATTAAAGGATTCTTATTTCGATTTTTCAAGTGGTCTCCTTTCTTCAAGCTCGATCAAGAACCTACCATTGTCCTGGCATGGATTTATCTACTAAGGCTACCACCAAATTTCTTTCATGTGGAAATGTTGAGATCTATTGTTAAACTCCCGGGTCGATTCATTAAGGTAGATGTCAATACTTTGCACTGCACTAGAACAGATAAAGTGCGAGTTTGTGTGGATCTTAATCTTCGAAATGATATTCCATCTAAGATTTGGATTGTTATGTCTTCGTTTACAAAATTCTCACAGGATGTCGTTTGTGAAAAAAATTTAAATACTGCGATTTATGTTCTAAGCATGGGCATTCTTCTGAGCTATGAAAAAAGAACATCTTAAATAAGGATAAAGCTTCCGCCAAAGATTCATCTGCTGTGATTCGAAAAGCGTCAACTGTAATTGCCAATCAAAAGATTCTTTAAAAAAATCTTGAAAGCACACAGGTAATGTTCTCTCTAAATCTGCAGAAAATGTTAATGTTACAGTGCCTTCTATTACTCATGTGGATATGCTTGACAAACCTATCCTTTCTGAAGAGCATACCATTAATATTAGCGAAAACTCTGCAACTTTGCAATAGTGCCATGTCTAGAGTAAAACCAACAAGGGAAAAAGGATTTTAGGACCTTAAAGATGAAATTCCAATACCAATAAACTTGTTTTTGTATTGGGCCATTTCAATTCTCTTGTTGGTTCTTGAAGGTTGTTGCACATATGATATGTTTTAATAACATATAGTAAATATTATGGCAATCATAAATATGTTTATCTATTGAGTATAGTTCCCTTACAAATTAGGAAAATATATAGTGAAACAAGCAATAAAGTATACAAATAGGTTTAAATAACATGGATATATATAAGTGTTAGATATATTTGTATGGTTTATTGTAATGATAGTTTAAGGCTAATGATTGAATTCACTGCTTGAATCGAGAAATTATGATTTTCTCTTTCCTTAAGACAATATTTGCACCCTATACTGCAAAGGGTATCCGTAAACTCGCCTCCCAAGATAATTCAAACCCAGATTTTACACTATATGTTGAAAGCAGTTTGCAGCCTAACTTTCAACCCAAACTCATACACCAACACAAGAGAGAGAGAGAGAGCGAGGAATTTGGAATTGATGGAATAAAGAAAGTCCACTTCTTTTATAAGAAGTGAAGGGACTTGAAATCCTTTCATGAAGAGTTGCATTTACAACCTTTCGTAATAAAAGTTGCAACTTTATGTGTAAATTCACAACTCTTCATTCAAACTCATAACCCTTCATTTCATGAAGGGTTAGGAACCCTTTCATTTAACTTCATAACCTTTCATGAATAAATGCAATATTTATTTGCAATTTTTCATTGAAATTTGTATGGTCATGACTTTTCAAATTAATGTGGGATTAAAACTTTGCATTGGTAATTTCTAATAATTTAGAAAATCCTAGTAATTCCCTCCCATTTTCAAAATTATTAAAATGTATTAAATCTCTTGTGTTCCTTGAGAATTTGTACATAATAAGATGGACATAGACTTGAATATTATTTTAACTTTATGTCAAAATTTATCAAATTGTGAAATAGCCGTAGTCTTGAACTAAGCACTTTATAGCGATAAACCGGACATTTAGTTACATATACAAATTATCTAGTATGAATTCGTAAAAGATTCACACATTTATGGCTTTGTGCATCTAGCTTGGCTTCATAAATGCATTTGAGATAAAGCCTTTAATTTCGTAGAAGCGGCCACACTTCCTGCACTTATATAGGTGAATCCATAAGATACACTTGTATGATTGCATCTTCTTAAGGACTTAGATTCATTAAGAGAAACTTCTCATCCTCTGTTTGATTTCTATACAAGCATGCATCATCTTGAGATGGATATAGAATAAATTCTATATTGTTAGATGCATCACTGGTTACAACTATATGGATTCAACTTTGAACCAGTAGACCAAATGTTACTTTAGTGACTGGTAGAGTTCACACATAGGCTACCTATCAATTTATAGGTTTTAAACCCATCTCTCTTGAAGTCCTTGTTACCACATCCCTGCTCAAGCCTTCAGTAAAGGGATTAGCCAAATTTTCCTTCGACTTAACATAATTAAGAGTTACAATTACTTTATCAAGTTGTTCTCTAACATAGCTATGTCTGATACCGATATACCTTGACTTTCCATTATTTACTTTGTTGTATGCTCTTGACAATACTCATTGTCATAAAGTATTGAAATAGCAGGCATTGGTTTAGACCATATTGGAATTTCCAATAATAAATCTCTAAGCCATTCCGCTTTCTTAACTGCAGTCGCCATTGCTATAAATTCTGATTCCATGGTGGAGTGTGAAATCAAAGTTTGTTTCTTTGAACTCCAAGAAACTGCTCCTCCTCCCAAAATGAAAATCCATCCATTTGTAGACTTTGATTTGTCAGAATCTGTAATCCAACTAGCATCCGTATACCCTTCAAATATAGGAGGAAAATCTTTATAACATAATGCATAGTCTTTTGTCATTTTGAGATATTTCAAAATCCTTGAAATAGCATCCCAATGTTGTTGTCTAGGATTTTGAATAAATCTACTCAATACTCCTACTGCGAATGCTATATCAGAACGAGTACAATGCATTACATATATCAAACTTCTAATTACGTTAGAGTATTCAAGTTGAGAAACACTTCTAATTTCATTCTTAAATAATTTAATAGAAAAATCATATGGGGTAGAAACACCGATACAATCCTCGTGTTTGAATTTCTTCAAAATCTTCTCAATATAATAAGGCAGTGTCAATGATATTGACTCCAAGATCTTTCATATCAAAATGCGAAGATATAAATTGTTTTGTTTAATTTACAATACATTCATTAGTACCAAATATTAACATATCATCTACGTATAAACAAATTATAACACCTCTAACTTTATTAAATTTAGAATGAACATTTTTTTCAGATTCATTTATTCTATATCCATTTGACACAATCTTTTGCTCAAATTTCTCATGTCATTGTTAAGGTGCTTGTTTTAGGCCATATAAAGATTTAATAAGTTTTCTCTCTTCTAATTCACCATTTAGAAAAACATTCTTGACATCCATTTGGTGTATAATGAGTTTATGTATAGACGCTAATGCAACCAATGTCCTTATGGTACTTATTCTAGCAACTGGGGCATATATGTCAAAGTAGTCTATACCTTCTTTTTGTGTAAAACCTTCGACAACTAATCTTGCTTTAAATTTATCAATAAATCAATCTTGCTTAAGCTTTCGCTTAAATATCCATTTACAGCCAATAGGTTTACTTTCCGGAGGTAAGTCTACTAAAATCCATGTTTTGTTTACCATGATTGATTCCATTTCATCGTTTATTGCCTCTTGCCAAAATGCAGAGTCCCTAGAATTCATAGCCTCCTAAAAGTTAAAGGATCGTACTCTAAGTGATATTCTGAAGAAGACAAGATATTGGATCTATCTCTTTCTACTAAATAAACCACAAAATTTGGACCAAAAGATTTTTCTGTTCTAAATATTTTGCTTCTTCTTACCTCTAATTCTAGATTTAAATTTTCAGAAATTTGCATAGAGAATTAAATAGATTCACGATCTTTAATTTCCATGCCTTTATATTTTTTTCCCGAGAATGCATTTTCAAAGAATTCTCCATCTCTAAATCCCAAGATAGTATTTTTATCTGTGGAATCCGAAGATTCCATAGTTAAAACTCTATAAGCTTTATTATTTTGGGCATATCCTATTTAACCGTCTTAACTCCTATTTAATATAACTAACAGTTTGCATCCCCATACTTTTAAATGTTCAAAAGAATGTTTTCTCTTTTTCATATATTCGTAAGGAGAAACATTAGTTTTCTTATGAGGTATTCTGTTTAATATATAACAAGCAGTCATTAATGTTTTACCCCATAAATTTTTATTCAAACCAGAAGATATTAACAAAAAGTTAACTATTTCAACTAAAGTTATATTCTTTCTTTCGACAATACCATTTTGTTGTGGACTATAAGGAGAGTGATTTGATGAATTATACTTTGACTTTCACAAAGGTCACTAAAATCATTAGACATGTATTCGCCTCCTCTATCGGATCTGAGAGTCTTTATTTTATAGTTTAATTGATTTTCCTTCCCTTCTTTATAAGATTTGAATTTATCTAAAGTGTCATCCTTAGTCGTTAATAAATATACTTGAGCATATCTAGAGAAACCATCTATAAAAGTGATGAAATATCTTTTTCCACCCCTAGTTAGAATTCCATTTAATTCACAAATATCTGAATGTATTAATTCTAAAATATTTGAATTTCTTTCAAATTGTTAAAAGGTTTTCTAGTAATTTTGGCTTGTATGCAAATAGAACATTTTTTAGTATTACTTTTAATGCATTTTGGAATATATTCTAATTTAACCATATCACGCATTCATTTATAGTTAGCATGTCCTAATCTTGAATGCCAAATATCAAAAAGACACAATATAAACAAAGCATTATTTTCATTAAACAAATTCAACTTGTGCATCCCATTGGTTACATCACCACTCTTGGACAGAACTATGTTGTCACTTTCAAACAACACTTTGAAACCATATTTATTTAGAAGACTCATGAATATAAGATTTTTCCTAATATTCGGAACATGAGTACATCATTCAAAGCCAAAATCTTTTCCGATGAGAGACGAAGAATAACCATTCATTTCCTTTTGACCTTGGCCGTGGATGAATTTCTCATATAGAGTTCTTCACCACCGTCGACGTTTACATATGTCTTGAGGAGATTCCTGCTTCGAGTAACGTGTCTCGTAGCGCCTAAGTCTATCCACCATTCGATATCGTCCACATCAGCATTTGCTTCAGAAATGACTGCTGCAAAATCCTCGTTGGATGCCATATTGGACTCTTTTTGTTGTTTTTCTTTCAAATACATTCTGTATTGTTTCTTAAAATGGCTACTCTTTCTCCACTTCTTGGAAGATCCTTTAGAATTTTCTTAGTTATGCTTTTTATTATTATTTCTAGAGTTGTCATTTTTATTTCTTTTTTGTCCTTTATTATTAGAGCCATTTTCTGTGACAAAGCCTTTATATTAAAGCCATTTTCTATGACAAGAGCCTTTGGATTTCATATTTACATATCTAATTTATCCAAGTTTCAAGAATTTTCCTCAACTTGGATAAACTTAACCAGTTCTTGCATGGTCATGGCTTCTCTCTTTTGTTTGAGTTCCTTTCGACGGTCATTCCAAGATAATGGTAATTTTGCAATAATAGAAGAGACCTGCAAAGACTTATCGAGCGGATGGCCCTGGCCGATTATTTGATGCATAAGTAATTGAAGCTCATTAACTTGGGATATAATAGATTTATTATCTACCATTCTATAATCAAATGATTTTCCAATAAGAAAGTTTTTGTTACCGGTCCCCTCAGTTTTGTATTTGTTGTTCAAATCGTCCCAAAGTTCTTTTGCTGTAGCGTCTAAAAACTTGCACTGATACATATCGTACAACTTGTTCGAGAGACCGTTCAAAATGTGGCATTTGCAGAGGAAGTCTTCTTGCTCTCATTTTTGTTGCAATTTGATATCCGCTACTATTTCATTTTCGGTTGGTTTAGGCTTATCTTCTTTTAGAACATATGCCAACTTTAGTGCCACTGGAAGTAGTAGATCTTTCCTTTTTATTGTCGGAAGTGAGTGTCATTGAATTTTTCGATTTTGGAAATTTCTGCCGCTTGGTGGACTTTGCCGAACTATCTGCTATTTCGAATATTGTCTTAAAATTGTCAGATATATTTGTAGGGTTTATTGTAATGATAGTTTATGACTAATGGTTGAATTCACTGTTTGAATCGAGGAATTATGAATACCTATTTCCTTAAGACAATATTTGCATTCTATACTGCAAAGGATATCCGCAAACTCGTCTCCCAAGAAAATTTAAGCACAGATTTTACTCTATATGTTGAAAGCAGTTTGCGGCCTAACTTTCAACCCGAACACATACACCAACATAAGAGAGATAGAGAGGAATTTGGAATTGATGGAACAAAAAAAGCCCACTTCTTTTATAAGAAGCGAAGGGTCTTTGAAACATTTTTATGAAGAGTTGCATTTTCAACCTTTTATAATAAAAGTTGTAACCTTTTGTGTAAATTCACAACTCTTTATTCAAATTATATCTTTTAATTCAAATTCACAACCCTTCAATCCATGAGAGGTTAGAAACCCTTTCATTTAATTTCATAACCTTTTATGAATAAGTGCAACATTTATTTGCAACTTTTCATTCAAATTTGTATGGTCATGACTTTTCAAATTAATGTGGGATTAAAACTTTACATAGGTAATTTCTAATAATTTAGAAAATCCTAAAAAATCCCAACAATAAGTTGATGACAAATGTTATAATCCAAAATTATTTCTATACTATTGAAGAACAAAACGAATTCATATAGCCAATCCTGAGATTTATCATAAAAACTTCTTCTCATTTCTTTTTTCAAACACACACACACACACACACACACACACACTAGCCTTTTGGAACTCTCTTTGCAAATTGCAATATAATAAAATGTACCATTGAGGTGATATATAAAATGCCAATAACTATCCATTAATTAAGATTGATACACCAAGTAGTCAAAATATTACTGATATTTATTAAATTCCCTTGTATATATGGTAGGCTAATTACTTTTCTATCTATGTATATTGATAATTAGTATAAGGTGGCTCATATATGTGACAAATGTTTTTTTTTTTTTTGAGTTAAAACGGTGGGAAAATTTCCCGCTTTTCATTAAAAAAGAATTAAGGAAACAAGTTTTGTATAATTATCCATTTCTATACAATATCCATTTCTATAAGCTGGATTTGTAACAATTAGTTAAGTATAATTATGTTATGTCATAGGCACTTTTTTCCTTGCTCTATGCTTTGTATTTTATGCTGACCCTTTTACCCACTGACATTTTTTGTCCCAATGGCAAGTTTTGTAGTGTGTTAGGCTCAAGTCTAATTGATTATGAAGATCATGATATAAAAACAAATGGTGGACCTTTGCTTTCGTTTTCAATTGCTTTTGCTTTATTTAGTGTGCTAACAACCATCATTGCTTGCTTTGTTCCAAGTCAACCATGGAGCTCAATTTTTAGTGGTGATATCACATTAGGCTTTTCCATCATAAAACAGAAAAAAATGTCACATTAAAGCTAGGAAAGTCTTAGGAGGGCACAATCATCTGCACCCACACTTTTTCCTCAATCATGGTTGGAGGGCTTTGGAGAATTACTGGTTGCTCTTTTGGACTTCATCCAAAAGGGACTCATTGATGTTTAATTTTCCTTCTTCTTTTTTTCGCCTAATTTCTTTGGATAAGTTTTAGGAAGAACGTCACATTTTTTCTTTATGGTGAGAAGATCCAACTTATAGACAATCATCCACTCTTCGTGCTATTGTATGTGTCAGTTACATGTTATATCCACGTGCCAATGTATCGAGAGAAAAGAATACGTCGATAAAACATTTTTTAATTTAGCTTTTTGTTGATGTAATTTGGATATATCGGCTTCATAAATCGTTTGTCTTAAAAATAAATGTAAAGATATGATCGACACATTCTATGTAGCAATGCTTGATGAGACTCATTCTTATTGCTTCTTAGGTAGACATACGAACCTAGAAATTGTTTTATATTCCAAAATGTGGGATGATCATGTTATTAGTATCATTAAAAACTATAACCCCACCTAAAACTTATCCTAATGGAAACTATAAAATTATGATTATTTTAATATACTACACCCAAATCTTTCATATTTTCAAAATCCCCACTGAAATCTTAGTATTTTAAAAATCCCACTCAGATCTTTACTTTAAACTAAACAAGTAACCCTATCATATACTGGTATTTTACACTTGCGATGTACGTAAGTAATAGGGAGGATTTTAGAATTGGTTATTGGAAAAGACAGTGAGCTAGTAGTTAGTCAAGAGAAAGAGAGCAGTTAGCAAATTTTTTTTTTTGTGCTTGAAAATTTGAGAAAATTTTATGGCTCGTTTAGAAGACTGTCATTTAAATTGGATTCTCAATTTTGAGATCCCTTCCTTTCAGCACTATAATAATAGAGATAATCTGTTAAATAATGATAGAAAAAGAATAGTACCTCAACTATTGATTCTTCTTCTTCCTTCTCTTGCTCACGCTTTCCACGGATGAGATATGGAAGTCTGCTTGGATGAGGAGGTGAAAGGTATAGCAACCAACCGAATCAACCGGAGTTCAAAGAGATAGCGAAAAGCGAGACAAGAGAGAGGAGGGAGAGAAAAGAAGGTAGTTTAGGCATTAACCAATCTAACTTAACAATAGTTAACTCATATAACTAAGAGAGTGGGTTATTAATTAACAGCTAAGATTTCGACAAGATTTTTTAAAGATACTTAGATTTGGAAGGGATTTTTGAAGGTTTGAAAGACTTGGGTGGGGTATGTCCCCCAAAAGTTATAATTGTTAAAGAAAAGAGTAAATTGCAAAAATGTATCCATAAACTATCACGTTTTTTGCGTTTGATACAATAGGCTTTAATATCTAGAGATTGCTACAACGAACATTTTTTTTTGACATAACTACCGCACGGCGTTAAATTTTTTGCATGAATAGATCATTATACCCTTTGATTTACCTTCAATTTCAAAAAGGAAAAAAAAACAGAAAAAGTAAAAGAAGTTAAAAAAAAACCTCCTCCTCCTTCCACATCCGTGACCCTCCTCCTTCCTCCACCGCTGCAACCACCACCGACTCCCATCACCATCATATCAGCATCAACATCTTCTTCCTCCTCTTCATCTTCATCACCATCATTATCACCATTTTCTTCATCACCTTCATCTTCATCATCATCACCATCCCGACCCATTCCTCCGACCACCTCCCCTCCCCTTCCTTTGACCCTCTGGCACTATCTCCCCTTTCCTTTCCTGACCTCCTGCCCACACCCCTACCACTTTCCCACCCTAGCCCTTTACCCCCCTCTCTCTATATAACATTTCAGAAAATGTAAAATAATATTTTTGAGATTTAAATAATAAAATAATAAATTTTACGTTTATTATACAAGTATGGATTTGAGTTTTCGTAAAATGGTATAGTTATATACTTATATTTTAGAAAATAATTGGAATTTAAAATAAATTATTAATTATGAAAGTATTTGATTGATTTGGGCATTTTATAAATTAGTATACAATTATTTATATACAAGTTTAATGTTAAACTTGATTAATATTTTCTAATTATGCATTAAACCAAACTTATCTTGTTGACCATGTTTTAATGTGCCATGAACCATTACATTTGTATTCTAGGCATGGTTTATTTCTATTTTGTTTTTTATATTTTCAAAAAGAAAAGAGAAAAGAAAAGAAAAGAAAGTGAGAGGGGGACAAATAGACAAAGAGGTATGGGTGAGAGAGAATGAGAGAGGGGAGGGAGGATTGTTCTAGCAACCATGAAGCCTTCATCTCGATCTTTTCTTCACCTCCTTCTTCATTACCTTCTTCCTTCATCTTCACCCTCACTACCACCATACAACACCCCAAAACTTCATTAAAACCCCAATTTCTAGTCTTGAGCTCGTTTGGCCATCTTAAAATTTTCTTGAGTTGCTCTTTTAAGGTAATTATCACACTTTTAGTTAAGTGTTTAAGTTTCCTAACCTCCTATATTAGTTTAGAGTTAAACAGTTTGAAGGGTCTTGCTTATACCTGGTGTAAGTCGATTAAGAGAGGACGAGCAAAGCGTATTCCTCTGATGATTTGGACGAGTTCCAGAGCATGTAATTGTTCAGTTTTATTCCACGAAGCGTTGAAGATACCGAATTCGTAGCTTCGATTCCTTGAAAAAGACTCTGAATTGACTGTAACCGAGAATGAATTGCAGTGCGCAACCATCAAGATATAATTTCGATTAGGACGATAATGAAGAAAAGTGGAATAAGAGGTTCGTGCGAGATCTTAACGAGTTGTTGTTCCTCCCCGTTGATACCAGAGGCTGAATACGTACACAGAGGCATTGGATATGGCCATATTCCTAGAGGAAAGTTGTGATGGGAATGCAGCTGTCCCGGAATAAAAAACGGATTAATGTAAAGAGTGCCAAATTCCGGGCAGTTCGACAGAGGTGAGATCGAAAGAGACCGTAGCGGGTTCTTTCCAAGAGACCATAGCGATAAAGATTTAGATTCAGGATCGGTTGTATCATACGTACTCAGAGGACCAGATGCCGCCATCATTGACGTGTCACATTATGAGTAGCCATGTTAATTGGCCAAGAGATGTTTAGAGAAGCGCCGGAGCGGGACTGTTTCCGTCGCTACCCCCTAACGGGCTGTCGAGCCGAGAAGTCATGCAATTGGTGATCCACAGAGAAAATGAGAAACCAGGGACAGAGGATGCCAGACCGTGGGCAGGAGGCAAGTAGATATTCTTGCTCTGCTAGTTTGGGTGCACCGGCACCTTTCGACATTGAAGGAGGTATATCTCAATGTCATTTATTTTTTATTTGTGTTTTGTGATTCGAGTATCATGCCTATATTGTTAGAATTTTGAGTTTTGATGATTAGTTTCATGATTGATAATTTCATGCACTATAACTGCACTTGACAGATATTTTCTTTGTGCACCACAGTTGCACTTAATTCATATTTTTATGTATCAATTGTACTGATTTTTGATTTCGTGCATATCCATTACACTCGATTTTAATTTTGTGCACTCCGATATACTTGATTTCGATTTCGTGCATATAGTATGCACTTGATTTTGACTTATGCACTCGGTGTAGTTCACGTGCGCTTTCAGTGCATTGATATGGGTTTTTTGCACGCAGTTGCACATGTTTACGATTTCATATATTTCGGTATACTTGATTTTGATTTTGTGCATGTTGTATACCGTTGATCTTGATTCATATACTTAATATTTATTTTCGTGCACCCTACTGCACTAGATTATGTTTTCGTTCACCATGTGCACTTGTTATTCGTTTTCGTGCACCCTACTGCACTAGATTATGTTTTCGTGCACCATGTATACTCGATATTCGTTTTCATGCACCCTATTGCACTAGATACTTTTGTGCGGACCTAACGCTTTGCACACACTTGGCGCACTTGATGTGATTTTGTGCATACCAAATGCACCTAAATCGAGATTCTTCGTGCATATTAGATGCACCTGGTATTGTTGTCATGCACACCAGTTGCACTTGACAGATACTTTCGTGCACACCCGTTGCACTTAGTTTTTGCTTCTGTGCACATTCGTGACACTTGCATTTGACTTTGATTTCCATGCGCACCAGACACACGTGGTATTTTTGTATACATTTATTGAGATTGATTTCTTTCGAGCATCATGTTTTTATGATATAGTAACCGAGCAGGACTAGTCTAAGGACAGTACCTGAGTATTTTTGCATGCGTCGATATTCACCGAGGGGATTTTCAAAAAAGAGCTATTGTCTTAGTATTTTCCTATGTGTCTATGAGTGACACGAACTTTTACAAAGAAAATCTTTCTAAATCATTTTCAAAAGGGGCGAGACGTATATTTTAAGCAAAACGTATATATATATATATATATATATATATATATATATATATATATATATATATATATATTTCTTCACAAATGAACGTCCGCTGCTTATGCCATGATATCCGCATCACACGGTGATTTGAAAAGAATTTTGCATGCATTTTATTCAGTTATTTAGACGATTTTCCAAGGATGTGTGCTATATATATATATATATATATATATATATATATATATATATATTATATTTGATTTTTATAATAGATTTTGGAAATTGCACCTTCGTCATAACCCCAATGATTGCATGACGCTTGACGGAGTTTCGATTTTTGAGTTTTGCACTCTTTTTCATGCACATGCGATGCGCTATGATATATCTTACTTATTCATGATTTCGGAGCCCCGTTGATCTGATGGATTTACTGAAATGTTTTAATATTTTGGGGTTTAAATTTAAATTCGGGGACCGAATTTATTTAAGGGGGGAGATTTGTAACATTTCAGAAAATGTAAAATAATATTTTTGGGATTTAAATAATAAAATAATAAATTTTACGGATATTATACAAGTATGGATTTGAGTTTTCGTAGAATGGTATAGTTATATACTTATATTTTGGAAAATAATTGGAATTTAAAATAAATTATTAATTATGTAAACATTTGATTGATTTGGGCATTTTATAAATTAGTATAAAATTATTTATATACAAATTTAATGTTTAACTTGATTAATATTTCCTAATTATGCATTAAACCAAACTTATTTTATTGACCATGTTTTAATGTGCCATGACCCCATTACATTTGTATTCTAGGCATAGTTTATTTCTATTTTGGTTTTTATATTTTCAAAAGGAAAAGAGAAAAGAAATGAAAAGAAAGTGGAGGGGGGGGGGGACAAATAGACAAAGAGATAGGGATGAGAGAGAGAATGAGAGAGGGGGGAAGGGGGAAGGAAGGATGTTTCTAGCAACCATGAAGCCTTCATCTCCTTCTTCATTGCCTTCTTCCTTCATCTCCACATTTTCTTCACCTCCTTCATCATTGCCTTCTTCCTTCATCTCCATTCTCACTACCACCATACAACACCCCCAAAACTTCATTAAAACCCCAATTTCTAGTCTTGAGCTCATTTGACCGTCTTAGAATTTTCTTGAGTTACTCTTTTAAGATAATTCTCTCACTTTTAGTTAAGTGTTTAAGTTTCCTAGCCTTCTATATTAGTTTAGAGTTAAATAAGTTATGTTTAGTAAACTTGGAAAATTCTAGAGTGATCTTTGATGGGTTGAATGAGTAGTAGTGTTATACTAGAGAGTTTAGAGAGTAACTAATAGTGATAGAATCCCTGGTCTAAGTGAGTGTAGAAGTCCCAAAACACGAACTTAGAATTTTTCGATATCGGGTTTTTGTTGAATTGTGGGGTTCAAATGGAATCTGGAATGACTCGAGGACCCTGAAAAATATTTTGCAGATACAGTAGAATGTGTAGGCTATTAGGAAGATACCTTAGAAGACCGAGCCCCTACTTCCGTATCCTAGCCGCCAAAATAATCGTTCTGGCCGAAATTTGCGTCCGAGTCGTGGAGTTAGGGTCCCAGGTTTGGTCTATAGGTCTATCATTAGATAACTAGGCCTATCTAATGTGCAAAATGTCCTAAATTCACCTTAGGTAAAATCTGGGAGTGTTTTACTAAGTTTCAAATTTCGTTTTATGACTTTTGAAAACTAGATTTTTGGTATTTGAGTTTTGACTCGGTCGTTTGACGTTTGTAAGCCAACGTCAGGAGATCTTTGGTTGTTCTTGCATGCGTAGACCATAGGTTCTAACTTATGTGTGCTTCACGTGCCGTATCGGTTTTCGGATTTGATTTTGATTTCATTACGATATGCATTGAATTGTAGGTACTTTCACGTGGACTTCCGGGACGACGAAGGAGAGCAAGGCGTTCATCGACTTCGGTTAGAGCGAGAATAGTAGGTGAGTAGATGTATATCTACGGAGGAGTCGGGTGGATGGCGTATAACACCCCCGCAACCATAGTATTAGGGTACTTATATATAGTTATATATATAAATATTAGATATATATACTTAGCTAATAGGGTTCTAGGAGACCATAGGCAATAATAAGCATTCTCGTAGGGAGGAATATCCTTAGTTCTTATTTTCTTAGCCATGAGCCTTTAGTATATATGTTGTTACACACACATATATATGTATGTATCTATATGTATATATGTATATGTATGTGTGTGTGTGTGTGTCTATATATACACACATGTAAGTTTGAGGATAATTTCGATATAATATCACGAGATGAGGACATGAAATGTTAGAATGATATGAGTCAATATGATTGGACATGATGTCATGAGGCTATGTTTTATGATATAAGATGGAATGCCATGATCTAATATAATATATGAACATTAGGCTATATATATAACATGTGACGATATGTGACTAGATAAGATGGTAGGATGTATGTGACCATAGATCCGTACCCGTGATTTGATGATACCGTACGACAGATTATACCGTACGTGATATGATATACATGATGATTGAGCCACACACTTGATTTGATTATATTGTACGATGGATTATACCGTATGTGATATGATATACATGATGATTGATTTGCACACTTGACTTGATGATATCGTACGATGGATTATACCATACGTGATATGATGTACATGATGATTGATCCGCAATCTTGACTTGATGATGTCGTACGATAGATTATACCGTACGTGATACTATGAGGCTAGATCGCCGACTTATGGATGTATCGACTCGGAAAATTATTGTTTTCTAAGCACTTAAGTAGATATTAGGATATAATTAGAGCCATGTCTATTTTCAAAACTAACGAATCGTTATGCATTTTTAAATGACAAGCTCAAGGGACGCTACGGATTTTTAAATGATTTTTTTCCTCAAAAAGCACTATAGCTCCTATTTTTCTAAAAACAATGATTTATACTATTTTAAACTATAACTGTATGGCTCATATGTAGATATGTATTTTATACTGTCGCGTTTACAATTTTCTTTTTCTTCTATGCTCGTATTATTCTCATTTTGCGATATACATACCACGTTCTTTGCTTATCTTGTATAACATCGTCTGCTAGGACACACGCACCATTACCGATGATGCGCATGTTACACGCACACATACTCGCCGGCTCACACACTCATCATCGGTAATTGCCATGCCACGTACACATTAGAAATCGTTACTTCACAATATAACCTAGTAACCTGTAGCTTTTTAGCTATTGTTTAGTATCCATACCACACTTAGTAATTCAGTTATCGCATTCTCTTACCTAGTTAGTTGCCACGCTCATATAGACACACTGGTTATGCATTATGGATTTGTTCTGTGCTTGTACTTATTGTTTCATTATTAGTTTATCATATGAGATTTCGATTTTCACGAGATTTCTGGATTTGAGAAACCGCAGATACATTTTGAAAACTTATGATTGTTTTAACGCGGTATCTCTTGATTTGATGTGTGACGTCCACCATGAGTTTTCTCGGTTCCGAATTATGTGTATGCCCGATTCGAGGAGAGAGGAGACACCGTCTGTGGGTATATGGTGGACCCGATACGGTACCCCGGGGCAAGAAGATCGTATAGAGAGACGTTGAGCCTGGCAGAGGAGCATTATCGACCGGTGATAGTTTTGGCTCGGCGGATATCCGGAGGATACCAACCGGAGTTATGTGATCAGATGGATTTGAGGGCCGATCCGATGAGACGACACCCGAGATATGAGGATATACGTGTCGATACTGGACACGGGTTTTATGATATTTTCGAGTGTCGATGCTAGGCGCTCCAGTTTTTATGATGATTTGGTGTGTCGTTGATGGACACACGTTAGATGATATACCTATACACCTATATATGATACAGATGACATGGTACTAGATTATGACACGAGCATGATTATATTAGTATTATTATACTTATGTTTACTCTATCACCCTTATTACCACTCGATATTATTATTATTATTATTATAATATTACTGTATGACCTAGGAGATCGTCATACATTCGATTTCTACCTGATGATATTTTCTACTCACGAGTTGGCAACTCACTCCCGTTGTGCCATAGTTTTCTTGCAAGATTGACCGCACGGATTCAGTAGTGGCTTGCTGGCACACAGCTTTCTTCTGGGTGATTTGCATTGGTAGGTGGGGTACACTTGGATCGTGACCACCATTTGAATATGTATATTGATCCAGTTGTATCTAGTTAAAAGCTCTATCAACCAGATTATGTATATTTGGTAGACTTAGAGACCTGTTGGTATATTCCTTGTATATTCTTTCGGACTTAGAGTCGCATATATGTATTTATTTTTTATTTTTTGGTTTGATGATTTTTTGGTTTCTTTACTTTTTTTTTTATGTTTGATCTTCGTCTTGGGTGTCGTATATTTGCATTTGTGTGGTTGTGATTCCGCCAATTGGTAAAGAGCTAGCTCCGGCTTGGGGATGCCTATATTATTGTTATGTATTGGTTTTTGATCAAATTTATAAAGGAGGTGCTGCCCAAATTTCAAATGATAAAATGTTTTCAAAAATAGTATACAACTCACTTGTATTTTCATATAACATCACTTATACTTTTGAAGAAGAACTTGATTTCATTATACCTTTATTTCTAAACTTCACCTCCATTATTTTCTTTAAAAGATTTAGATTTTTTTGCTTTCGGTTTACTTGAATTACGGTGGGGTCTTATAGACTTCATGTGATTCAAGTGCCAGTCACGTGCCAATTCCGGATTGTGACATCTTACCCGCTCGATCCTCCTGGATCCCGCAACACTGAATCTGTGGAGCGGCGACAACCCCTCCATCATGGCGGCGACATCGTGGATCGACCTCCCCTCCTTCCTCCTACCCCTCCCTGACCAGCACTGCTCCCTCATCAACCTCCCCCGGGTCATGAACCTACGCCATCTTCTGGCAGCAGAGCTCCGCCGCGATCTTCTCTCCTGGGGAGGCGGCTACTATAAGGCCTGCGACCACGAGCGGCGCCGCTCCAGGACCCTGCCTGATCTCCATGACCCGTACCTTCCTCCCCGGCTAGGATTTCGTTGGCCACTCCCTCGTCTCCGGCCTCCACCAGTGGATCGACGGCCCCTGAGAAAGAAAGAGTGAGGTTTTTTTTTTATTTCTTTCTCTTTTCTATTTTTTCTTCTTTGAAGAAGAAGGAAGTATTTTTTTCTTCTTTGAAGAAGAAGGAAGTAGAAGAAGATGGAGGGTAAAAAGGGAAAGACGCTATAAAATTTGCTGACGTGGCAGTTAATAATAACGTTTGCGTTTCCATGGTAGTAAGTTGCAACCGGAGGTGGTAGTTCATGGTATCAATATGTTATAAAATTGGTTCATGATATCAAACGTAAAAAACATGATAATTTATGGATACATTTTTGCAATTTACCTGAACAAAATATAATAGTCCTTTCTTTTTGCCTCTTTCCTCAAGATTAATACCCAGGAGAAAGCACACAATAACACAAAAAATATGGCCTTCTACGTACTTTCTCAATGACTGAACTGCCATACTTTGTTTAATCTAGTGCAAACCCATCCTTAAACACAAAGAAAATTTAATAGATCAATCAATAAAATAAATTATACCTCCGACATTAATTTGCTACTAATTTAAAAGGTTACTTTATGAAACAAACAAGCCTCACAAAACTCGCCATCCCCAATCTCAACATGTCAAAGTATCAAACAATTCTTTTTGAAATCTTAGCAATGCCTTTTGGGGTCTAATGAGCTCATGCCGACACTATTAATGAAAGCAATTAAAGTTTTCAATTTGAAGTTTAAAAGAGAATGAATCTAATATTAAAAAGGTGTTGTTCAACTTCAAAGACAAAGGAAAGCGCGCAAGGTCAAAATATTCCATGGCTGTGGCCAATTATCTTACTACCAC
This sequence comes from Agapanthus africanus, assembly GCA_030015575.1. Taxonomy (NCBI): domain Eukaryota; kingdom Viridiplantae; phylum Streptophyta; class Magnoliopsida; order Asparagales; family Amaryllidaceae; genus Agapanthus; species Agapanthus africanus. The sequence continues at coordinate 371,376,900 of JASDDO010000010.1, forward strand.
CAACAATCTTGTTGATTATAAGAACATATGTTGCTGTTTGATCAACTTTCATTCCTTCATGACTTTCCTCCATAAAAAATTGGACTTTGTTGTTGAGCATATAACATGCATGAATGCCATATGAAGTGGGGTTGTGCTGGACATACCAAGTGGAAGGCAATTAATGGATGGTGCCGTATACACGTAGCTAATCTCATGATCATGCAAAGTGTCATGAAGACTTTAGCACCACATGAAATTAAATTTAGGTTTAGGCCCAATAAACTATAAAAGAGTATGGCTAAATAACAGAAAAGCTCTCATATACATTTTTCTACCTTTATCTCATTAACTACTCGTTTTTTGTTTGTAGTTTTCATTGAGGGCTATGACATGACTCTCTCTTGTCATAGTTTTCTCAATCAGAAATTTAGCATTTATTTAGAGATGATTGACTTTAGGTCAACAATCGGTCGTCAAATTTTGTCATGTACTGAAGTTTTGCCTCATAACCTTAGATGATGATGATGAAATAATGCTTTTATCCAATAGTGATTTGAAAGTATAAGATAAATAGAATGCGGAAGTTAGCGGTTGTTAAAATAGGAGGCAAGCACAGATTTTTCCAAATGAGGCCGTTTTTCTTCTAATTGGGTAAACGGTAATAGGATTTTTGCAATTTAACCAAGAAATATGGTTCCCCCCCCCCCCCCCCCCCCCTCCATTATGTAATACAGGAAAATAATTTTCCATCAACATATAAGAAGTTAATCACTTCTCAAGCTAAATGGTGATGCAGACCAACTAGGCCTAGCTCGTACCAATTTGCTTTCTAATTTGAGAGGTCGCAAGTTCGATTCCCGAAGGGGTCGCAGCAGAAGTTGTTGATGAAAAGATTAATGTCTCAGAAACGATCGTACTCATGTCTTCAAGGACGCTAGAATCCACCGGCCATTTGGAATCCACCAAAAACCGAGTTTAATTTATTAATCTGAACCTGAACTCAAAACATTAAAATTACATGCTTTTATACTTTTTGAAAAAATAAAAAATGATGTAAAATCTAATCCAATTGAAACACTAATCAAATCTATTAAATCTTAAAAGACTAAATTTCAACTTGCTACCATGAAATATAAGGTGCGCTCGGTAGAAAGTAATCTAGGTGGCAATTCCATATTACCATAAAATATTATTATGCTTGTTTAGATGTAAAACATATTTCCGGAAATAAGGGATTATCATAGTAATCAAATGACCCCATTTCGTGGTAATTCTATTGCCTCCAAAACATGTGTCTATTTTAGATTACCACAAAATATTCTCGTCCAACATCAAATGAGCCATGACCATCCACTACTGGCCTCCTACGCCACCAGCCGGCCCCGCTGCCCATCGATCGGCCATTCGCCGGAGGCCGACCTGCTGCCAATAGGCCATTCGCCGGAGGCCGGCAGCCGGTCATCGCCTATCGTTCACTGGCCGGCCCGTCGTCGGTCATCGCCGTTCGTTCACCGGTTAACCTACTGCCGATCGGCCGTTCGCTGGAGGCCTCCCTTCGATTGTCACGCCTTGTTTTCCAAAATAAGAAATACGAAGGGTGACTAGGCCAGCCATGCTCCTACGGTTAGAGAATAATCCCACCGTAGTCACATTTCGGTTTCTAGTATTATATGGTAGTCAGTAAACAGTATTAGAGTAAAGGAAATCACAGTTCACAACTTTATTATATTAAAATAACAGAATTTAGGATACATTTATTTGCATGAAAGAAATAACTAACCAAAAAAGTAACAGCGTTCTTTTAGCAAGCAAAAAGGTGATGGCGCCGTTGTCGCGATCTAGACCTCCGCGATCTCGAATGGTAGGTCCTGCTCCTGAGCTGGGTCCACTCCGTCCTCTGAGCATGCACACTCAGATACTCAGGACGACACATATAGCAATAAATATATAGTGTGTGTACAATGTTAATAAACATGAAGTGTACAGCAGAATACAATAACACGAGAATAAATAACGTTAAGTGAATATGAACAACGCGGTATATGTATCATGTCAGCAAACCAGGCAATGTGTATGTCACTACTTATAAGTCACTAAATCAATGAAATCATTGGTGGAAATGATGCTCGTGTTTAACAAGGGTCTTGTACATGCTCGAGACTACTGTCCACTGTTGCCCAGGACATAATTCTGCAGCTGTGCTGCTAGGCCCACGACCTAATGTGTGTGTGTGTGTGTGTTTATATCACTAATATCGAATGCTCATCTTCTAAGTCACTGTACCGCGCTAAATATGAGTTCAATTCTACATTAATTTCCCCATTCCCCAGGTTTCAATAACTATAAGTATAGAATTAATTGTATACTAGCACGCGCCAAATCACGGTCTTACTCATTTTCACTGCACTGTTCACTTTTACTATTAATCACTTATCACTGGCGGGGTTGATACAACTAATCCAATACCACTCACGTTCGACAATACAAAGTTCGCTATAAGTCACTATGAACGTTCACTATCACTGAAAGTATCATGGTCGGGTAAAATATAAGAATGATGCAACATAGAGCGTCATGTGCGATATGAAACACCATGCACCTTATGATTTCAGAAAAAATGGATTAATTTACATGATCATATTTAGACAAAATGTTACAAAAAAATTAAAAGTAAACTCCAACAGCAATCTAACAAAATTGAATCCATAACAAACAGGTTTCAGGTTTGCGAGATGCGGTCGTTTCATTTTAAGTTTTCATCGTTGAAATTTTAGTTTCTGAACTGAAAGTCCAATTCGCGACACACTTTTCACTCTGTTGGGAACATAATTAGGTAAAGCCACAGTTGAGTGAAATTTAGATCTTTTAATTATGTTTCCAATGCACCAGACGGATCGACAATATCCGCTGTGTGCTGGGAGATACGTTCTGTTCAAAGTCAGAACATCCGTTCTATCCCTGCTTGGGACTGCAATACACTTCGACAGTTTAAATTGCAATTAAAATACCAAACGGTAGTAATATTAAACGAAACCAAAACCAATAGTTAGCTAACAGGATTATATTTACAACGGTATAGGGTTATGCATAATTCCTGAAAGTCTACCCTAGCACGACCACTTGGTCAAAACCGGCATCAAGCATGCAATTTTAAAAATTTCTAGGTGCTAAGATAGACTAACCTAGGATCAAACTAGAATATTAGGGTTAATTATGATGATATCACAAAAACTAGTTAAGAGAAAAATGCTACAACCTTTGTAGACCGTATCCTTCTCTTCTTAAGCTCCGTGTAGTAGTCCACGCGACTCTATTAGGCTCCACTTGAAGTTGGATCGAGCTTCCTTTGCGATCTTCGTGCCGAAGATGATCCATCCGAAGCTCCGCTAATCCAAGCTACCTCTTCACTAAACTCTTTAGTGAAGAAAACACACTACACTTAATTGCTAATCAAGTGTAGTTTTGTGAAGTAGGTGTTTTGTTTTCTCACAAGGGTTCTCACAAGCTGAAGATTTCACAACTCATGCGAAGGATTAAGCTTGGAGGAGGTGAGGAAGAAGATGAAGAGAGCTAGAGAGGAGAATTCATCATATGAGCTCAAGAAAAAATGGCTAAGGCAAAAATTAACCAACCCCAAAAATGGCTCTACACTTGCTCACATATTGAAGCATGGATAAATTTCTAATAAATTTATTCAACCATACTTCAATAGTGTTGCAAGAGCAATATATAAATAATAAAAGTCATGCCTTGCCCATCCCTCAAAAGTCTCCCTATTTTTCACCTCATTTTTTATTTTCACAAAATAGAAAATCTAACTATGCTTCATATATATATATATATATATATATATATAGAGAGAGAGAGAGAGAGAGAGGTTAATGGAGGAAAGAGGCCATAAGAGGGAATTTCCTTCTATGGTGTCGAAAAAATACATCCTTCCTCATTTTTTCCGACGATCGGCACCCACCATCTTCATCGTTTTCATCTAAGATGTAGATACACCAAATTTCATGTGATTCTACAACTTTTTCACCGTTGATTTAGTGGGTTCAAAATTAACGGTTTACTGACAATAGAACTTTTTATATTGCTAAATCAACGGTGAAATGGTTGTAGAATCACATGAAATTTTGTGTACCCACATCTTAGATGATAACGATGAAGATGGTGGGTGCCGATCGGTGGAAAAAATAAGGGAGGGTGTATTTTTTCGACGCCATAGGAGGAAATTCCCTCCTATGGCATCTTTCCTCCATTATTCTCATATATATATATATATCATATATATATATTAAGAAAATAATTAGTGAGCGTAATATTAGTTAACATATAATTATATCAAATATAAATATATATCAAATTATTAAATCAACACTTGATTTAATAATCCGGTTATATCACATATAACCGACTAATATCATTTATATGTATATCATATTATCAAATCAACACTTGATTCAATAATTCGGTTATATCACATATAACCTAACCGATAACAAATAACCGCCAGATTAGAATACGGTATCACATATTCGTATTTAATCTGGCCCCCACACATATCAGCATATGTGCCCTACTTCGTTTTCGCTTGAACTAGGAAACTTCTGTGTGGGACTCTAAAGAATCATCAATACGCCAACAGTAGGTAATGATCACATCAGTTACCCACAAGCCGTCAGCGGTACTAGCTGAACGTAACGACTACCCAGGTATTGAGCGAATATAAGATCAACAAGCAAGCTTGTCCAAACTCCCATGATGCCTATAAGTAACACTTTTCGTACAGTCCGGTCTCTTCGTCTGATATGTTGTATATCGAGTCTTGGGGTGGAATCGTCAGACCCTAATAACTTGATAAGTCATGCCGATGTGTGGCCTATAACGGTACGAGAAACTACTGATAACTCTTACCAGTAAATATCATCAACAGCCCTGGCCAGGGACTTCCTGTTAGAGCCAATCGAGCATAGCGCAACATCAACTCCCTGTACCGGGAGAGACGAAACCCCTCCTATCGCTCATTGCCTCCATGTGACTCTGGACTGTAACCAAAATCCACCTGTTTGCACGACTCCTTTAAGCCGTGGCAGGGAGGAAATCAAAGCACAGTGGGAATCATACAAGACTCTATGACGATCTTGGGTCTACAGACTAACATGTACCAGTGTCACCAGAGAACTGCTATCTGACGATAGGTATAGTACCATCTAGGAGTTCTCGGCGAGTCCTGTTCGGTGTACCCATTCTCTAATGAGCGCCTGTATACAATCATTGATGTCAAACACCAATGGATATGGGATCAACCATTGCCTCCTACAGGGTCAAGAAATGTATACACTAGTCTACTCTGGAATATCGATGCCCTGTCTCGATACTCTCTCGACTAGGAACTGTTAAAGGATGTGCTTGTAGACTGCACAAGTCCCAATAATATGATCTACATCATAGTCCTAGTAGTCAAGAAAATATCCTAAGGGCTTTATCAAAATGTATCAGAGAGACAGTATAATAATACAAGTGTACATGTTAAGATAATTAGCAACCAGATAGTATACTATCATGTCGAGCAAGAAAGTCCTCTATATATATGTCCAAGCATCCACTATATCATACAATAATGGCCTCTAGGGCAAATAAATTCTGTCACGCCCCGCTTCCCGGTATACGGTAAGGGGACACGGCAAGGCCCGCTACGTATTTACTCCGAAGTAAACACACTAAGCGTATCTAAGCAATATAAAGTAAATGTACATAAGAGACATGAATGTAATGAACATCAACTTTATTTATTAAACATTCTTTTACAGGTACAACTAAAATGTAAATACATAAATAGAAAGCAATGCCTAAACAATGGCATAACTGAAATGAAATAAATATGTACAAGTGAAGTCTAATGCTCCGGGTCTTCAGTGTACTACTCCAAACGCTCCTGGCTGGTCTCGAGCTCTAATGCGTCCGATCCACCTGACAACATTCCAAAGAAGAAGAGAAATAGGAATGTCGTCAGCGAACAATCGCTCGGTAAGTCCCAAAGATGAGTAGAGATAGAATAGACAGAAAGAGAGTATATCTATTATAATGTTTGATTGTTATGTTAACGTAGTTATTTGTAGCTTGGTACAGAAGATGCCAGTGTATACGAGAGGAGTCCAACTTACACCGTGGACTTTGGTAATCCGTAGTACAAGGCTCCGTCGAAATACCACGGAACAACGGCATGGATGTAATTACGTCTTAAGTGACCATCTCGTGCCATCTTTAACATATTCCGTACCAGTCTACCACTTTATAAACCCCGTAGTGTATTAATGTATTGATTGTATTGATTTTATTGTATTGTCTGTAGTAAATGGAAGACTTGCCGGAACCATGATATCAGTAAATGGAATAGATATAAATGGAGAGTCATGTAGACGTAGTATATCCATGGTTCGGTTCGGTCAATATAGATTGATATAGATTAAATAGACGGATTCATGGATTCATGTTGTATTGTAATTTATACTTGAATCACATTCAAGTCATATTGATTAGATTGAGACTCAGTCCGAGTTAGATACTTTTGAAAAGAATATGAAATCCTGAATTAGTTTTGATGTTATCGGTAACTGTTGCACATGGATGTCAAGATTTGTGTCTTTTTCCAAGACAATTACCGTGTTGATAACACCGTTTGTTAGATTGTCTACCTTAAATAGGCAAGCACCGACGTTCTCCGGCTCCCTGAGGCTGAAGAGAATTGGTCCCGCTTAAACCTATATTTACTAGGGTCCTTATTGTAATTTAGCATAACTTGAGCAAGTTTTATGTAAAAATAGTTTGATATAATTTTCAAAATACACCTCAAGCATTTAATTATTGTTTTTAGGGTTTTTATAGATGTATATTTTATAAAAGTGAAATTTCTAGTGAGTAAAACCTAATTTTCATAGTATAGGGTATTTTTATTGAAATATCGGTATTGTTTTGTATTTGGATGGTATTTTCATGTAATGACGATTCCTCTTGAAAACTTAGAATATTTATATAATATAATTAAAGTAGATATTTTGATAATATATATATATATATTTAATGAAAGTAATTTTATTTATTTTCTTGTATAAATCTCATTTTCTAAAGAAAATTGCATAAGAATTCCATCGAGATCGAATGCTCCTTTCAGAGGTCTGCATCTCGCTCTACTAGGCCTGAGGATGTGCGATAATTCGCACCATCTCGAACGGGGTCCCCAAAAGTGGGTTGTAGAGGCGCAATTGCAAGGAATTGTTTAATACATCTTTTTAAAGAAATGGTTTTATAAGTTTATGATATTTATTTGTAAAGTCGTGTTATCCCATAAATATATTCCCAAAACTTCATCGTGCTATGTCAAAGATGTGTGTTGTGATAAGGTAGGTCATTACCTCGTGAGTTGTCTAAAGGTAATACAATTTTTTGTGTTGTTTTATGTCGTAACTAAAGTATGTGGTATTTTACTTCTAAAATACAATAAAAATTTCATAAAAGAATATTTTAAGATGAAACTTATTTTAAAGTGTTTGTTAATGTTTGTTAAATATTATTTGATAGTATGGAATTTTATTGATTAACAAAAGTAGAGTTTTATAGAAAAACCGAATCGGAAGTCGGATTAACTCCGCTTCCGTCAGGTTTTAGAATTTCAAGTTTTTAGAATAGAAGATGAGAGGGGGAGAGGGGAATTACAGGTTTTAAGGAAAGGGGAGAGGTAGGAGAAGGTTTAGGGATCGCCGGGCGTCATTTCGTCGCCGGAATCTTCTTGGAACGTCATCGGAATTTCGCCCTTCGCTAACTCCACTTGCACACAATTAGGACTTGAAAGTTTTTGAGAGTTTTGATAGGGAATTCTGAATGAGGAGGGGTGAAATATGGTGTGATATTTATAGGGAAAACTAGGGTTTAGTGTATTAAATTGTAGAATTAAAATTTGTATTAAAAATGGATTTAAAGAGGGTATTTTAATTCTCTGGATAATTGCAGAGAATACAAACAGTTTAGGGGAAATGGGGTAAGCCAAGAGGTGCAGGGGGAAAATTTTGGAGAGCATTAGGTATGGGGGGCCCGGCGGTACTGGTCTTGGTAAGCATTTTCCCGGCCCAATATCGTCGGGTGGGGATGTGTTTGCTGCCACATGTCAAGATCTGTTGGTATACTCCAGTGCACGTGTTTGTTTATTCTGTGTCTCTTCAGTTTACGTGTAGTGCACGTGTAGACCTTTGGGCTTCTAAAAGATTAAAAGAAAATACAATAAAAATAATATGTGGCTGATGAGATTTGATCACAGGGGCTACGTCACAGCAGTGCAAGACTTTACCAATGGGCTACAAGTGTTTTCTTGTTGTTCAAAAGCAAATCAAATTTATAACTTGTGCTCAGGCTCAGGTGTTCCTTTCTATATTTTGAAAAAAAATTGTACAGAAAGTTTAGGGTTGTTACATTCTACCCTCATTATATAAATTTCGTCCTCAAAATGTGTCGAAGGAAAGTGTAAGAGATTCAAAGCAATTTAGTGATAGAACTATTGATAGTGCATGAAAAATATTTGGAAGAACGAAAGAATGCGAAAGTTTTGATAAAATTGAAAAAGAGGTGAGAGAATTACCGGGGTTACCTTAGTCTACAGTCTCGGCTTCTACGGCTGCTAATGTGAAATCCTGACGCCGGGGGACATTTCTCCTAGATGGAGGCACATTCCTCTGTCCGTGAAATATGTTTCTCTGCCCTCGAGGCATGTTCATCAGTGCCTGATGGAATTGACGATTAGGCTGTGCAGGAGGTCCACGTGGAGGTGGAGATGGGAGTGCAAGACGAGGTGCAGAAGCCTGGATAGCTGGCCGCTGCGGATAGTGGGTGGGTATGTGAGCTGAGGTGTGTGTATAAGAACATGTTCCAATTCCGTGATTGGAAGCGCCACAAAGTAAGCACAGACCTTTTGCGCGCCTACAGTCCTTCCACAAGTGTCCATCCCTCTTACAATAGAAGCAAAAATCTGGACTCGGATGGTTATCTATTACTTCCAGTATCCTGGGTTCAACAGTTAGCCTTGAAGAGGTTTCTTCTACCATCTGAGTGGCAGAGCGCTTCACTCCGGAAGATTGAGGTCTGCCCTTCCTCTTCACTACTGCAGCATTCAAAGCCAAATCATGGGTTGGGAAATCCCCTGTAGCTAAGGCAGCTTGGATTTCCTGATCCAACCCTTGCTGAAATCGTCTAGCCCTGATCTCAGCAGTCGGTATGAGATGGGCCGAAAACCTGTTACGGTCTTGTGTTAGCTGTGTAGTATGTGATATAAAATCGAACATTGAGATATATCTTACCTGCTGAGCATGGTAAACTCGGCATCATACTCATCTACAGATTTGGTCTACATTGAACCCTGTTGTAGATGGATGAATTGTTGTTCCATATCAAATCGGGCAGTCTCAGGGAAGTACTTCACGTCGAACATGTTGTGAAAAGTACTCCATTCGATCGGTTGGTCAAGACGACTTTCTTTCGCATTCCACCAGACCCGTGCATTGTCAGTGAGCTGCAACTTTGCAACTCGAACCCAAGCGATCTCTGGCACTTGTGCCGCTGCCAGATCATCCTCGACACTTTGAGCCCATTCTACAGCTTCCAGAGGGCTTTCTTTTCCCGAAAACTGCTTGGGGTACAAAGCCCGGAATTGCTTTAACCCAGGTGCTTCCGCTTCTGGACGGTTCATCAAAATAGCAGTCTGCTGCTGCTGTCTTTCCAGGAGGTTGCAGATTGCCTCAAGCAGTACCATCTGCTCATTGATCGGAGCAGCGACGGTAGGCGTAAGCGGTAGAGCTGGCGGTGTGTTGTTGAAGTTGGTGCTGGTGTTGTTTGGAGAATTCATAAGCTTGAAAGAAAAATTTGAGTTAGGACAGATTCAAAATATATGAAATTGGAAGATTCAAGAAATATGTAAAGAATGTTTTTAGTTGCTGTTTCTTGTGTTATATTGCTTAGGACTTCATGCAGAATTAACTTGCATGTCCATGCAGAACTGACCTGCATGTCCATACAGAGCAGACCTGGATGGGCCGCCAACAAAACCTGTCAAGCCCCGCTTCCCGGTGTACGGTAAGGGGACGCGGCAAGGCCCGCTATGTATTTACTCCGAAATAAACACGCTAAGCGTATCTAAGAAAAATAAAGTAAATGTACACAAGAGATATGAATGTAATGAACAACAGCTTTATTTATTAAACATTCTTTTACAGGTACAACTGAAATGTAAATACATGAGTAGAAAGTGATGCCTAAACAATGGTATAACTGAAATGAAATAAATATGTACAAGTGAAGTCTAATGCTCCGGGTCTTCAGTGTACTGCTCCAAATGCTCCTGGCTGGTCTTGAGCTCTAGTGCGTCCGATCCACCTGACAACATTCCAAAGAAGAAAAGAAATAGGAATGTCATCAGCGAACAATCGCTCGGTAAGTCCTAAAGATGAGTAGAGATAGAATAGACAGAAAGAGAGTATATCTATTATAATGTTTGATTGTTATGTTAACGTAGTTATTTGTAACTTGGTACAGAAGATGCCAGTGTATACGAGAGGAGTCCTACTTACACCATGGACTTTGGTAACCCGTAGTACAAGGCTTCGTCGAAAATACCACGGAACAACGGCATGGATGTAATTACGTCTTAAGTGCCACTTCGTGCCACCTTTAACATATTTCGTACCAGTCTACTCTTTTATAAATCCCGTAGTGTATTAATGTATTGATTATATTGATTGTATTGATTGTATTGTATTGTTTGTAGTAAACGGAAGACTTGTAGAAACCATGATATCAGTAAATGGAATGGATATAAATAGAGAGTCATGTAGACGAAGTATATCCATGGTTTGGTTCGGTCAATATAGATTGATATAGATTAAATAGACGGATTCATGGATTCATGTTGTATTGTAGTTTATACTTGAATTACATTCAAGTCAGATTGATTAGATTGAGACTTAGTCTGAGTCAGAAACTTTTGAAAAGAACATGAAATCCTGAATTAGTTTTGATGTTATCGGTAACTTCTGCACATGGACGGCATGATTTGTGTCTTTTTCCAAGACAATTACCGTGTTGATAACACCGTTTGTTAGATTGTCTACCTTAAATAGACAAGCACCCACGTTCTTCGGCTCCCTGAGGCTCAAGAGAATTGGTCCGCTTAGACCTATATTTTCTAGGGTCCTTATTGTAATTTAGCATAACTTGAGGGGGTTTTATGTAAAAATAGTTTGATATAATTTTTAAAATACACCTCAAGCGTTTAATTATCGTATTTAGGGTTTTCATAGATGTATATTTTATAAAAGTGAAATTTCTAGTGAGTAAAACCTAATTTTCATAGTATAAGATATTTTATTGAAATATCGGTATTGTTTTGTATTTTGATGGTATTTTCATGTAATGGTGATTCCTTTTGAAAACTTGGAATATTTATATAATATAATTAAAGTAGATATTTTGATAATATAAATATATATATTTAATGAAAGTAATTTTATTTATTTTCTTGTAGAATCTCATTTTCTAAGGAAAAATGCATAAGTATTCCATCGAGATCATATGCTCCTTTCGGAGGTCAGCATCTTGCTCTACTAGGCCTGAGGATGTGCGATAATCTGCACCATCTCGAACGGGGTCTCCAAAAGTGGGTTGTAGAGGCGCAATTACAAGGAATTGTTTAATACATCTTTTTAAAGAAATGGTTTTATAAGTTGATGGTATTTATTTGTAAAGTCGTGTTATCCCTTAAATATATTCCCAAAACTTTATCGTGCTATGTCAAAGATGTGTGTTGTGATGAGGTATGTCATTACCTCGTGAGTTGTCTAAAGGTAATAAATTTTTTTTGTGTTGTTTTATATCGTAACTAAAGTATGTGGTATTTTACTGTAAAAACACAATAAACATTTCATAAAAGAATATTTTGAGATGAAACTTGTTTTAAAGTATTTTTAAATGTTTGTTAAACATTATGTGATAGTATGGAATTTTATTGATTAAGAAAAGTAGAGTTTTATAGAAAACCCGAATCGGAAGTCGGATTAACTCCGCTTCCGTCGGGTTTTAGAATTTCAAGTTTTTAGAATAGAAGATGAGAGGGGGGAGGGGACATACTGGCTTTAAGGAAATGAGAGATGTAGGAGAAGGTTTAGGGATTGTCGGGCATCGTTTTGTCGCCGGAATCTTCTTGGAACGTCGTCAGAACTTCGCCCTTCGCTAACTCCACTTGCACACAATTAGGACTTGAAAGTTTTTGAGAGTTTTGACAGGGAATTCGTAATGAGGAGGGACGAAATATGGTGTGTTATTTATAGGGAAAACTAGGGTTTAGTGTATTGAATTGTAGAATTAAAATTTGTATTAAAAAAGGATTTAAAGAGGGTATTTTAATTCTCTGGATAATTGCAGAGAATACAAACAGTCTAGGGGAAATGGGGTAGACCAAGAGGTGCTGGTGGGAAATTTTGGGGAGCATTGGGTACGTGGGGGCCGGCGGTACCGGTCTTGGTGAGCATTTCGCCGGTCCAATACCGTCGGGTGGGGATGTGTTTGCTGCCATATGTCAAGATCTGTTGGTATACTCCAGTGCACGTGTTTGTTTATTCTGTGTCTCTTCAGTTTACGTGTAGTGCACGTGTGGACCTTTGGGCTTCTAAAAGATTAACAGAAAATACAATAAAAATAATATGTGGTTGATGGGATTCGATCACAGGGGCTACGTCACAGCAGTGCAAGGCTTTACCAATGTGCTACAAGTATTTTCTTGTTGTTCAAAAGCAAATCAAACTTATAACTTATGCTCAGGCTCAGGTGTACCTTTCTGTATTTTGAAAAATCCGTACAGAAAGTTTAGGATTGTTACAAATTCTTAACAATCTCCCACTTGCACTAAGGCCAGTTGTTGCAGTATCTCATACCCAACATTCCAAAATGTCTCTCAAACTGTGTCTAGGGGAGGGCCTTTGTGAGTGGATCCGTTGTGTTATCCTTCGTGTCAACTCTCCTGATCTCGATCTTGCTGGGTTCGCTTAGCACCCCCACTATGTTTCGGAACGCATCAAATATACTATTTCAAAAATCTAGGGTGCCGAGCGATCCGACCAAGGATCTAACTAAAGAATTATGGTTTTTAAAGCATGTAAACAACTTTACACTAAGTGAAATAGGAATACAACCTTTGTAGACCGGTTCTTCACTTCTAAAGATCCGTGTAGTAGTCCCTTCGCTCCAACTAGTGGTGTCCCGGACTCTCCTTAGGCTCCACTAAGCGAAAGGAACGAGCTTGCTCAAAGATCTTCGAGGCTAAAAATGATTTACCTTAAGGAATCTCTAACTCAAGCTACCTCTTCACTAATTGAGGAATTAATGAAGTAAACAACCTATACTAAATGGCTAGTTTGGTATAGATTGATGAAGTAGGAATTTTGCTCACTTTAGAATTAATTTTCTCTCTTTCTTTTTCTCCTCTCTTTAAAAGCTAGAAAACAAAGAAGATGAATGAATGAACCATGGGGAGAAAATATCACAAGTGATATTAGTAGAGACTTAATCATGGCTAAAGATAATGGTTGGGTTAATAAATATCTAGAATAAGACAAAATTAGTGGACTTAAGTCAAGGCTTCTCCATACTTCTACAAGCATCTTTAGCCATGCTAATTTCCACCTAATTTTGATTTTTCCCTTAATAATTAAACACCCAAATTATCTTTAATTAGGTATGATTCTCATACACCCAAATCCAATGTATCATCAAGCATGACACAAAAACAAATACATTAATATATATCACACACACACACACACATATATATATATATATATATATATATTTATATGTATTTAGAGAAAAGAAATTCTTAAGTGAGCTAATATTAGTTAATATATATTAATATATCAAATATATAATTATATATTAAATTATTAAATCAACACTTGATTTAATAATCCGGCTCTATCACATATAACCGACTAATATCATTTATATCAACTCATCGAATCAACACTTGATTCAATAACCCGGCTATATCTCATATAACCGGCCGATATTATATATCGCGAGATTAGAATACGGTATCACATACACGTATTAATCTCAGTCCCGCACATATCACATATGTGCCCTACTTCGTTTCGCTTGAGCCAGGAAACCTTTGTGTAGGACTCTAAGGACTCGTCAATACGCCAGCAGCAAGTAATGATACCCACAAGCCGTCAGCGATACTAGCTGGACGTAACGGCTACCCAGGTATTGAGCGATCAGAAGATCAACAAGAAAGCTTGTCCATACTCCTATGAATCCAGTAAATAACACTACCGTACAGTCCGGTCTTTTCGTCTGATATGTCGAATATCGAGTCTAGGGGTGGTAAATGTCAGACCCCAATAACTTAATAAGTCATGCCGATGTGAGGCTCATAACGGGTCGAGAAACTACTGATAACACTTACCAGTAAATCTCATCATCATCCCTGGCCAGGGACTTCCTGTTATAGCCAATCGAGCACAACGCAATATTAACCCTCAATACCAGGAGAGATGAAACCCCTCCTGTTCACCGCCGAAAATGGAGACAAAACGGGATGGATCGTCTTGCCTGAATTTGGGGGCAGATGCTATTTGGATTTATCCGTCCACCTCTCCGAAGATGCCAAGTTGATTTATGGCACCGTGTATCGGAGGTTTGGACGGATGCGGCCGTTGTAGCAGACTTCGTCAGATTCCCCCTCGTTGTGAGGGTTTTTTGATTGTGGGGACGCTCTTCCCTGCAGGCGCAAGCCCCTGTAGTTAATTACGTTATCGTATCGCGATAACCAATTTCTTCTGCTCCAGAAGTTCACTTCGTATCGTGTGTGTTTGTTTTATTTTTGGTTGCCCGTAGATTGTATACGGAGACTAATTTATGTTGTCGCCCGTAGGGCATGGATTAGTCCAAATCCGTATATTCTTAGATTTGGATTTGGTTTGATTTAAGGATCGTTAATCTCGTTTGAGATTAAGATAAACTTTCATGTTTGTTGAGGATACGTTAGTCCAATTTGAGACTAAGATCTACTCAACAGAATTTTGGGATTATTCAGACCCAACAAAAGAGCATTTGGGCTTTATTGCTTTAGTTTAAGGACGTTTCGGTCCTTCGTTAGTTTAAGGACGTTTCGGTCCGCAGATTACCATTTTTGAAGTGAGATTTTAGTTTAAGGACGTTATGGTCCGTTGTCGCCATTTTGGGAAGTGCACCTAAAAGCAGTTGGTTGTCGGGACCTGCCACCTCTCTGAAAACATTAAGGAATTACAACGACATGTATCAGAGGTGTAGAGAGATGTGACCTTGAACCAATTCCATGTTTGAAGGAAAAGGAATTGATGGTCGAGCCCAGAAATCATTAGTCGTATTTTGAGACTAAGATTTCTTCATTAGTTTAGGAAGTCATGAGCATAGAGGCTCGGTCTATTTGGAGATCGAAGATGTTTTAATCTCAAGAAGACTTAGGCAACTTGAGGCTGGAGTTGATTTCGCATAGTGTTAAGCACTAGTATACGTTCAGCACTCACTTGTTCCCACGTGAGGTTCTAAAGTAGTGTTAAACACTGGATTCCGGGGGCACTCACGTGTGGCATGTGAGGCACCTCAAAGCTGGCATTGTACATTGGGTTCAAGTCCCCGTTTATATATAAGGGTTAAACACTTAATTCTTATGGCACTCACGTGTGAGCACGTGAGGCGCCCCAAAGTTGGGTACTGCCTTTTCGGGTTTTACTTCCCTCTTCTTTTATAAGTGCTAAGCATTCGGCTCACGTGTAAGCACGTGAGGCGCCCGAAATGGGAACTGTTCTCTGGATATTTCTCTTTCTTTTATAAGTGCTAAGCACTTGGACCCTATGGTGCTCACGTGCAAACACGTGATTCTCTTATTGATTATTTTGCCTCATTATTGGTGAGCCGTCATTTAGATTTTGTGGGGTCCATTGGTTTTGCAGTCGGTGGTCCCATGGAACAAACATCCTGTCGTTTTCTTCTATTATTATATATATATAGGTTTTATTAATGGTTTTTCTTTCCCTTATTTCAGGAACAATGGCTTCACTTCCCTACTTTCCTTATACTCGCTCAAAGGCCGCTTTTCCGCAATCGCCGTCGGACGAGAAAGCTATGGCAATGATTAGGGCACATGACAAGGACTGTACGAGTCTACTCTTATGGGGGGTTTGGTATGGTCATATCATCCGGACCGCCGTAGCTTTACTTGTGAGGTGCCAACAGAGCCCCTCCGCCCAATATCGCCGATGGAACTCCCACAGACCGCTTATGCAGTGAAGGCGACTAACTGGACTCCTATAGGCCGGCTTGAGTCGTCAACAACTGGGATACCCAACCAGCCCCTGCCGGCTATAGATATTCTAGGGCGCCGCATATGTCAGGGCGAAGCCCGACCCTGGGGAGCAAGTTTATAAGGTAGGTGTTATCCCCCGCCACCCAATAGGCTACCTTCCCTGGGCTCGATACGTTCTTTTCGCCCACCGTACACGGTTATAGAAAGTTGGGCTGTATCAAGCGGTGTACACGTCTCTATTTTATTACCAGGCCCCTCATGTCTGGTGGGTTAAAGCCTTTCTAAACCAATGGAATCTTCCTACCAACACCTTCTTGCTAGGGCATCGCGAGGTCTCGATTTCACTGGAAAAGTTCCGCGAGATCTCCGGATTGCCGATCAGGGGAGAGCATTATGAAGATTTGCCGCCTCCCGATGAGTATGTGTTCGCGACCGTGCCTACTATGCTTCACGGCCTGACGACTGAAAACGCCGTCCGTCATAAGTACCCAAGTCTAATCAAAACTCTGGGTATTTTTGAGAAACTGTTCGTGACGTTAGAAGGGCAAGGCGTCACCTTTGAGACTTTCATTGCCTTCTTTCTCCATGGAGACGCCTTATCCATAGAGGCTCCAAAGTTCACGAACATCGACGACCCTTTTGGGTTCGGGTTGAATAAACTGTCGGCGAAAGAGGAAGATTTGCCGCAGTTCTATATTCCGACCTTGTCAATCGTTTCCTTCGATGCCATTGCGGCTCCCGGCATGGACGAAGAGACCTTCTTCACTGGCTTCATCAGTCTCTGGCTCAGTTGGTTCGCCATACCGAAGCATCGACGCTTTATGAGAGCCTCTATTTTCTACCCCGCTCATCGCATAGCTGGAGGGGCGCGATTGGCCGTTGGTGTTACAGGATTGTCGTACCTATATCATGGATTAAGCGTTGCGGCTAATACTTCGACCCTAGGCGCGGATATTGTGAATTTCTCCCTCCACTACTTCACGTCGTGGATCGAGATGCGTGTATTGGAAGGATTTGCCGCTCGCCAGCGGCCAGATTTTTGTGACTCTTATACCTTCCCACAGGTTATGAGGTTGGCGGATGCTTCCGCCGATCCGACTCAGCTAGGGGCCCTCCACGTGTTTCTTAACCTATACTCAAACGAGGGCGGGATGGTTTTTAGTGACCGGGCCATATCTGCTCCCAAGGGGCCCATTCAGCAGCTGCTTGATCTGTCAAAGGGTGGAGCGCCATCTCTAAAGCCTAAAGAGATCATGCACTTGTACTCGATTAGGCCAGGCTATTTGGTGTTTTTTCAGAATGACACAGTTCTCTTTATGCGGTATAATTCGCACCGCTTTGCCCTGCAATTGGGCTATAACTAGGGTGTCCCTGTCGAGGCAGTTTTAGTTGAGCCCACTTTGTCTCTGGAAGTCACTCGTGACGTCATCCATCATTTTATGAGGATGAACACCGGCTCCCTCTTCATGATCCCAGAGACCCACTATCTTCCAAGGTTTGTGGGGTCTTTTATGGGTTGTATCTGTTCACCGCCGAAAACGGAGACGGATCCGGGATGGATCGTCTTGCCTGAATTTGGGGGCAGATGCTATTTGGACCGAAGATGCTAAGTTGATTTATGGCACCGTGTATCGGAGGTTTAGACGGATGCGGCCGTTGTAGCAGACTTCGTTAGATTCCCCCTTGTTGTGAGGGGTTTTTGATTGTGGGGACGCTCTTCCCTGTAGGCGCAAGCCCATGCAGTTAATTACGTTACCGCATCGCGGTAACCACTTTCTCCTGCTCCAGAGGTTTACTTCATGTCGTATGTGTTTGTTTTATTTTTGGTTGCCCGTGGTTTGTATACGGAGACTAATTTATGTTGTCGCCCGTAGGGCGTGGATTAGTCCAAATCCGTATATTCTTAGATTTGGGTTTGGGTTGATTTAAGGATCGTTAATCTCGTTTGAGATTAAGATCAACTTAAATATTTGTTGAGAATACGTTAGTCTAATTTTAGACTAAGATCTACTCAACAGAATTTTGGGATCATTCAGACCCAACAAAAGAGCATTTGGGCTCTATTGCTTTAGTTTAAGGACGTTTCGGTCCGTTGTTAGTTTAAGGACGTTTCGGTCCATAGCTAGTTTAAAGATGTTGCAGTCCATTGTCGCTATTTTGGGAAGTGCATCCAAAAGCAGTTGGTTGTTGGGACCCTCCACCTCTCTAAAGACGTTGAGAAATTACAACGACATGTATCAGAGGTGTAGAGAGATGTACCCTTTAACCAATTCCATATTTGAGGGAAGAGATCATGGTGGACCATCTAAGAATCATTAGCCATTTTTTTTGGGGGACTAAGATTAACTTAGGAAATGTAGGATGAACATCATTTTGGATGTCATGAGTCATGTGGGAAGCAATAAACCCATGGGCTCAGTTGATTTGAATTAGTGACCTAACCAACTTGGGCTTGACCCACTCAATTTTCTTTTATTTGAAAGAAGTGCTGAGCACTGGCTTGGGCTCAGTCCCTTTTTTCTTGCAAAAAGTGCTGAGCACTCATTTGAGTTCTGATGCTCACACTTTACTCTCTATTTTCTTTGTCTCTATATGGAGTGTTGAGCACTCTTTATGGCGTCCACGTACGAAGCACGTGAGGTGCTAGGCGCTAAATGATGCGTGTCAAGCACTTTATGTTCTGTGGCGCCCGCATGAGAGTCACATGAGGCGCTGGGCACTGAGCGCCAGCCACCGAGTGCTAAGCACTCTTTATTTTATGGCGCCCACGTGAGGGGTACGTGGGGCGCTGGGCGCGGAGAACTGCCCACTGAGTGCTAAGCACTCTTTATTTTATAGCGCCCACATGAGGGACACGTGAGGCGCTGGGCGCTGAGCGTCGCCCACTGAGTGCTAAGCACTCCTAAGTTCTCTCTCTCTTCTTCTTCTTTTTGACTGATCTACATGATCTTTATTTAATTTTATTTACCTAAAATTTCTAAGAAGAGGGTTCATCTTCCTCGAGAATTTAATCCTCTGTTCTTTCAAAGCTTTCTCTTCTTTTTCAAAGCTTATGGGGGGGGGGGTTCTTCTAGTGGGGGACTTTCCCTTATCCTTTTTTTTATAAGGGAACAAGTGGCTTTTAGCCATAAAATTTGGCGGGAACAGTATCGTCAGCGAGTCGGTCCTGTCATTGTTGAGGAGAGGCGTGTACTCATCGAATGTAGGGTTCCAGCTCCGACCTAAGTCACTAGCGCTCCGTTGCGGCCACAGTCAGTGGTTCGCCTTCCATTGAGGGATAGCGGTTTGGTACTTATCCCCAAAGCCACAAAAATGGAATCGACCCTTCGCACTGCTGGTATGCCAGTGCGCACTAGAGACGAAGCAAAGGCTTCTAATGAAGTGCCAGCGGTGGTATCACTAGTGGTGGTGTCACCGAAGGGGGATACCGGAAGTGAGGTTAGTCAACGTCGCGCCAAAACGCCGAGGGGGAGGAAGTGTTCTTCCGCTAGTGCTAGCACAAGTTCTAAGAGGAGGAAGAAATCGGTTGCCGGCTTACACGACAACCTTCTTGAGTCCGAGCCGTTTATTCAGGATGAGCTGATAGCTATAGAGGAGTCGAATGCCGGTCTTATCTATCCTGGCTCGTCTGCCGAGGAGGCCGCGCAATTGGCTGAGGCTTTGAGGCGCTCACAAGATGAGACCGAGAACGTGCGCGTCCTGAAAAAGCCCTACCCTCCTGTTATATTCTATGACGTTGATCCATTATTACGGCCGGTACATATGGGTCTTTTGTTAATGGAAGAAGAACGGGCCCTCAAACAGCCCATAATGGTTGCTTCCGAAGACGAGCTTGCATTAAAGACAGGTAGTCATTCATCCGCGCTTGAACCTCGGCGAGCGTACTTAGCCAGAAAGGAAAAACGTCTCGAAAACTCCCTACTTCAAGCTCGTTGGTGTATTGGTATGTATCTTTCTCGTGTCCTTCTTTTTAGCGAATAGTCTGTATTCCTTTTATATTTTCTCATTTTTGCGAAAACTTTGCAGGGACTTCGGCAGCGAAAGAGAATTTAAGTCCCGATCGGGCCATAACAATGGACTCTACAAATATCTCCCGTGATGCACCGGCAGGTGTAGACGAGATTATTAAAGCTGCTACTCTTGTTGTGGAGCTTCCGGTGGTAACTTCTGAAACTTCAGTGTCTATTCCTCTAGCAGAGGTGACCTCGCCAGCCATAGATCCAATGGATCTCTCTAGTAGCACCCTGGAGGGTGTAGAAAGGATTGCCGAGACCACTGTCCTCTCATTGGAGCCTGAAGTGGCGGCCGTTGTTTCTTAATTGGAAGCTGCCATGCCGGCACGTATCCCTAGTGATGTACCTGAGGGTGTGGAGGAGGATGCCGAAGCTGCCATCCCTTCAGTTCAAGGCGGGCGAAGTATCGAAGGTAATCTTCTACATTTTGTTTTAACAATCCCTCCTGTATCTGAACCCTTCTTTCCTTCAGAATTGCGGGAATTGGCGTCTTCCATCGTGGATCTATCTCCTAGGAAAACCTTCCAGCGTTTGCTTGATATGGTTGCCTCGCAGGCAATACCCCGCAAAGCATAGTCCTTTCTTCTGGGCAAGGTCGGTGTTTTTTTTACCCCTTTTGTTTTATTATTATTTTTTATAATGATGCTAATATGCGCTCCACAAATCTGGAAGCCAATGACGAAGTCGAGATCCTTGATGGGCCTGGGGATCTCTCAAACCCCCCTTACATGACTGTGGGTAAGTAAGGCTTTATCTTTGGCATTGTCTTGTCCATTCCATGTTCATAAATCTCACTGACTGTTCATGAATCTTGACAGCTCTGCCAACCCTAACCCCATTAGAATCTCGGATTCCTATGCCACCAGGCCCCTATGCCCGGCGTGCGTCTGAAAGGATGGAGAAACAAAGCATTTACTCCCTGACGGCTCTCATTGAAGACCTTCGTG
Source organism: Agapanthus africanus (assembly GCA_030015575.1). Classification (NCBI taxonomy): domain Eukaryota; kingdom Viridiplantae; phylum Streptophyta; class Magnoliopsida; order Asparagales; family Amaryllidaceae; genus Agapanthus; species Agapanthus africanus. Next base: position 371,398,223 of record JASDDO010000010.1, read on the forward strand.
TTGGTACCTCTATCATGGCCAAAGAATTTGCCGTCGAAGCCAATGCTTCCTTATCCGTTCTCGCCACCTATCATGACGAAGCATTGGTGCATGTCTAGGTTGAGTACTGTCGCCGAGTGGAGGTCTGCCTACACGGGATTCAGTGCATTCGCCTTCCTTCTGACATTTTAACTGTAAAATCGAGTCTGCGGGGATGGATCGAACGGTGCGCAACCAATCGAAAGTCATGCGAGAAGAGGCTCAACCAGAAGTTTTCGGAGAAGGAGTTAGCTTCAAATGCTTTGGGGGAACTTCAGGCTTAGCTTACCGCCAAGACCACCCGCGCGTACGAAATCTGGCGGGTGCTTCAAGAAACCATTACAGAGGTGGTAGCTCTTGACAAAGCCGTTATTTTCACCCGTGAGATGGTCGAAGCCCATAAAGTCACCGAAAGGGAGCTTGAGAGTTGGTTTGCTTCATACCAGACTCAACAGACTCAGGCGGGGACCCGTCTTGCCGCACTAACGGAGCTTGACGCCGAGGTCCAGCGGAAGAATGACGAACTTACTAGCCTATTGCACCGTCCGCCGGCTTAAACATTTTTTTGTTGCTGTATATTTTCCTTCTTCTTCTTTTCTTTTTTATTCATTCATGAATAAAAGTATCTTGTATTCATTTTGATTTATGAATAAAAAACATATTTTTCTTCATACTAGCGTTTTTCTTTCTTTTGCTGTATTGGCTTAGCATAAGGTAGTTTATATACTCATTTCGGAGTTTGTAGTTTATTCACTCATCCCGGAGTCTCTAGTTTATGAACTCATTTCGGAGCTTGTAGTTTATTCACTCATCCTGGAGTCTCTAGTTTATGAACTCATTTCGGAGCTTGTAGTTTATTCACTGATCCTGGAGTCTTTAGTTTATGAACTCATTTCGGAGCTTATTTAGTTTACCTCCCTTGGGCTTGTAGGCAAACCGGTCCTAACGTCACAGTTAACCTCTTCTCTTTACGACAGAGGTCTATTAGGGTTTGTGGTACTAGGTTTTTTGTCCTTCGTATCGTCGCGTTGGCTGATGCATTCCCTGATATGCAGTCTTGCTGTTCGACTAGTCTCGTGACTGTCTTGTCTCTGATCCCTTCGGGGGCTGGACAAGACGTCTTCAAGTAATCTCCCAGGTCATATTACCGTCGGAAGAGCAAGCATTAGGGATTTTCCATGCCGCTTTTTACTTGAGGTTAAGCTCAGTTTGGGAGCCCCAATGAGTCATAACCACTCCGCGCTGGTGTGGGATGATCTCCGATAGTCTTTCAAGTTTTATTTGAGTTTCCGTCAAGACCTTGAAGCCAGGGATTTTCCTTTGCTTCGTTTGCTGGCATTGCGTCTGCTGTAATGAGATGAATGTCGAGGTTGTCTCTAGGTTATCTATGAACTGTCGAGGCTTAGAACTAGGGACTTTGCCATGGCTCCGAGGTAGTCTCTAGGTTGTTGGTGAACCATCGAGGCTTGGAACTAAGGACTTTGCCATGGCTCCGTTGTTTTGACCCTGGGGTCGGTTGCTGGCGTCGCATCTGCATCCTGTTGGAGTTGAGAAGGAACGCCGGGGTGACATTGTGTCTGCTGTATCAAGACGAATGTTGAGGTGGTCTCTAGGTTGTTCATGAACCATCGGGACCTGGAACTAGAGATTTTTCCATGGCTCCGAGGTAGTCTCTAGGTTGTTGGTGAGCCGTCGAGACTTGGAACTAGGGAGTTTGCCATGGCTCCGAGGTAGTCTCTAGGTTGTTGGTGAACTGTCAAAGCTTGGAACTAGGGACTTTTCCATAGCTCCAAGGTAGTCTATAGGTTGTTGGTGAACCGTCGAGGCTTGGAACTAGGGACTTTTCCATGGCTCCGTTGTTTTGACCCTGGGGTCTGTTGTTGACGCCAGGTCTGCATCCGACTGGAGTGAGAAGGAACGCCGTGTTGATCTTCTAGGCTGCAGATGTTGCCGTCGAGATCTGACTCTCCTATTGACAGAGCCCGGTGGGGAAATGTGGTTCCCTTTTCGTTTGTTCCCATGGATTGTATACAGGGGTTGATGTGGACTCACCTGCAGGGCAAAAGTTTCATCATTTTTTTTATTTCTTTCTGCGATGCTCTATCATTTCAGCTTTTTTATATCGCGAAAGTCGCGATTGCCCAATCATTTCAGCTATTCTTTTCTTTTTACTCGATGTTTTTTTTATTTCGAGTTGCCTAAACATTTCGGCTGTTTTTATATGCATATATTTTACTCGCTGATTTTTATTGCGAATTGCCCCATCATTTCGGCTATTTCATATGCATTTTTTTGGCTCGCTGATTTTTGTTGCGAGTATGGAACTTGAGATCTAATACCAATCTTGGCATTAGCACCGCTGTGACTGGAATATTACCAGGATCGAATCATCATTTGCCGTGAAAGAACTTAAAAATTGACACCTATTCAGGCATCAGCATCGCTACCTCTGGGATGTTTCCAGGAGCGAATCATCATTTGGTTTTGGGTGTTTGAACAAAAATGGCTTAGCAAACAAGGTTAGGATCCTGCCGACTAAGGCTTTTGACTTTATGAGTCGTAAGGGTCTCATAAAGGTATTTCTCCCTACGAGTCGTGAGGATCTCGTAGATGTATGTTCTCCTTAGAAGTTTTGAGGACTTCTAAGTGGTGTTTTCTCTTCTAAGTCGTAAGGATCTCATAAGAGTATTTTCTCCTTATAACTCGAGAGGACTTATAAGTGTTGTTCACCATATGAGGACATTCTTCGTGATTGGTGGAACTTTGTGGAACTTGGTGGGGGAAACGTTTATTTATGCTCATGGATTGTATACAAGGGCCGGCATTGTACCGCCTGTAGGGTAACTTGGGGAGTATGACAGCTTAAGGACTGGTTTGGACCTCTGTAACTTAAGACTTTGAATCCTATGAGCCGTGAGGGTCTCACAGGGAGAGTTCTCCTTACGAGTCGAGAGGATCTCGTAAGTGAAAATTTTACGAGATTGCGCCATTTTGGGTTTTCACAAGCTCGTCGGTAGCCCTGCTGTTTTTACTCATGGCGCCCTTTCGGGTTTTCATCCGTGCCCATTTCGCTTGTGGACGTACCGTTTTTTCAACAACGAGATTGCGCCCTTTTGGGTTTTCATAAGCTCGCCAGTAACCTTGCTGTTTTTACTCAAGGCACCCTTTCGGGTTTTCATCTGTGCCCATTTCGCTTGTGGACGTACCATTTTTTTACCCCTCTGTTTGCAAATGGAACTTATGGGGGACTTCATCACCGGGGCAGCTGTGCAACCAATGGGACTTGAATTGCAGTCTTCGCCGCTGGGACTTGTGGAGTTGAATTCCACTATCGTAGTGTTTGAGGCGACGCATTTAGTTTAAGGACATTACGGTCCATTGTTTAGTTTAGGGATATCTCGGTCCGTTGTTAGTTTAGGGACATCTCGGTCCAATGCTAGTTTCGAGGCAAAGTTTTATCGGATACTACTTATGGAGTCTTGACTCAGGAAGATAGCGAGCGGAAACGAGCGTCGTCATCTATCATTAACCTGAGTTGTGACTTGTCAAGCGTAGTATTTCTTAAGGAACCATCCATTTATTAGCCGGAAGGGTCTTTCGCCATGCATATCCATGAGCAAGTAGGCCCCACCTTGGTAGACCTTGTCTATGATGTATAGACCCTCATAGTTCAGCTCGAATTTCCCCCGCTTTGCACGGTTGGGGATCATAGGTCTTTTTACGACTAGCACGAGTTCGCCTTGGCGGAATGTTCTCGGCCTGGTTAGTCTTTCGTTTGAGCGCATCATCCTTGCTTTGTAAGCTTCCAGGTTTTTCTGCGTCATGAAACGAGTTTCATCGAGGCCATTGAGCTCCACAAACCGAAGATGGGCATTTTCTTCATCCGTCAGCTCATATCGAACTGGTATTCATAGAGAGGGTAGCTCTATCTCCAAGGGAAGTACCGTTTCAGTGCCGAATATCCATGAGTAAGGTGTTGTATTCATAGCCGTTTTGAACGTGGTTCGATACGCCCAGAGAGCTTCATGCAGTTTCTCATGCCATCCCATTCTGTTTTTTGACACCGTTTTCTTTATGATCTTTGTCAAGGTCTTGTTGAAAGCTTCAGTTAGACCATTAGCTCGGGGATTATAGACTGAAGAGTATCTCCAATCTATATTATGCTGCTGTGCGAAGCGACTGATCTTATGACTTCTGTATGCTGACCCATTATCCGAGATGATTCATCACGGAGTGCCGAACCGGTAGATGACATGTGTCCTAAAGAAATGGAGGACGTTCTCCGTCTTCACATCCCTTAGTGGCACTGTCTCTGCCCACTTAGAGAAGTAATCGGTTGTTGCCAATATGAACCGATGTCCCTTAGACGATGCTGGCTCGATGGGCCCGATTATATCGGCTCCCCACATTTCGAACAGCCAGCTAGCCAACGTTGGGTGTAGCAGATTTGGATGCTGGTGGATGAAGTCCTCGTGAATTTGGCACGAGTGGCACTGCTTCGCATATTCGAGGCAGTCCTGAATCATCGTGGGCTAATAGTAACCCATTCTATTGATCTTTAGCTTCATCTTTGGCTCGGGTTGGTGAGAACCGCAGAGTCCATCGTGAGTTTCTTGGACGACTCTCCTTGCTTCTTTTGGTCCCAGGCATCTTAGCCATAGACAGCCAAATGATCTCTTGTATAGAGTATCATTGACGAAGGCGAAAGACAGAGCTCGTTTCATGAGCTGATGTCTTGATGACGCATCTTTGGGCGTTTGATGAGATTTGAAGTAGTCTATGAAGACTTCTCTCCAATCCTTAGCCTTTTCTTCATCTTCTATTTGGCAAGCTACTTGTTTGGTCGCTTCCTTCCTTTCATACGATTCCGGAGATATTTCTGTTGGCGCGAGAATCTGGCGGCTTTGCACAATGATCCTTACGTCATCGAGGTTTTCGTCGGCCAGTTCTTTAGCGAGTTTGGCTAATGCATCCGCCTTGCTATTTTCTACATGCGGAATGCTCTCCAGAATGTAAGATTTGTGTCAGCAATTGCTGCACTCTCTCGCCATATTTTACCAACTATGGTTTGCATGTTTGATAGTCGCCATTTACTTGGCTAACGACTAGCTGGGAGTCTCCATATATGAGGAGGTTTTCGATTCCCATGTCGACAGCAATCTCAAGACCCGCTATCAAAACTTCGGACTCAGCCTCATTATTTATTCTCGGCTCTGTTAATGAAAGTGCAAAACGTATTATCCCTCCTTGCGGAGTCACGAAAATAAGGCCCACCCCAGCTTTAATTACGGGGTTGCTTTTCTTTCGCTTTTTCATGGAAGATGCTCCATCGAAGTAGAGTTCCTATCGGGCATTATTTACTTCCTCCTCCCTGTCGATTGCGTCTAACGCCTATTCATCTGTCAATTCGCGGTTTAAGGGAGAGTCGACTGGTATTGGATGTTCAGCGAGGAAGTCAGCGATGGCCTGGCCCTTCACTGCCCTGAGGGGTCGATAGATTATTGAGAACTCCATCAAGAGAAGGGCCCATTTAGCAAGCCTTCCTGTTAGTATGGCTCTTGACATCAAATATTTGAGAGGATCCACTTTTGATATGAGATGGACCTCATATGCCAAGGCATAATGTAGAAGCTTCGTTATCGCGAAGATCAGTGCTAGGCAATGCTTTTTGATGAGGGAGTAGTTGTTTTCTGCCCCCAGAAGAACTCAACTCAAACAGTAGAGAGCTCTCTCCTTTTCCTGATCATTCTCCTGTGCCCATAGCGCGCCGAGAGAACCTTCAAGGGCTGTTGTGTACAGGATGAGGGGTTTTCCCTAGATCGAAGCGGTCAGTACCGTGGGTTCTGCAGATATTGCTTGATTTCGTCCAGTGCACTTTAGCATTTATGATCCCAAACGAACGGGGTCCCCTTCTTCATTAGATGGCTGTAAGGGCGACATTTTCCGGAGAGGTTGGCTATGAACTGTCGGATATATGCGAGCTTTCCTTGGAGAAACAACAATTGTTTGAGAGTTCTTGGCGTGGCCATTTCCATAATCGCTTTGATCTTTGATGAATCTATTTCGATGCCACAGTTTCATACGATGAATCCTGGGAATTTTCCTGCGGAGACTCCAAACGCGCATTTCAGAGGGTTCATCTTCAAGTTATATTTCTGAAGGCGCTGGAACACTATTTTCAAATGCTCCCAGTGCTCCTCGTACGATTTTCTTTTCACCACGATGTCTTCGATATAAAATTCGACAATCTCGTGTATGAGGTCATCGAAGATCTTCGTCATGGCCCTCTGGTAGATAGCGCCAGCGTTCTTCAGACCGAAGGGCATTACTTTATAACAGAATATGCCAAGCGGAGTCCAGAAAGCAGTATTCTTTCGGTCTTCGGGATGCATCTTTATTTGATTATACCCCGAAGATATATCCATGAAGGAGAAGACCTCGTGAGTGGACGTGTTATCGATCATCAGCTCGGTAACAGGTACTGGGAAGTCATCTTTCGGGCAAGCTTTGTTGAGATTCCGAAAGTCCACGCAGATGCGTATTGTCCCATTTTTCTTCATCACTGGGACAATGTTGGCGATCCAGTCAGGATATTGAACTTCTTGGATGAAGCCGGAGTCGATTAGTTTCTTGACTTCGGCATTGATGCTCATCTCGAGTTCGAGCCGTATTCTTCTTGGCGCTTGTTTGACTGGTTTGACGTTCGGTGATATCGCTAGTTTATGCACAGCTATTTCTGGATCTAGTCCTGGCATCTCAGAATAGTTCCACGCGAAGTAGTCTTTATACTGCATAAGCACGTCCTTTAGCATGGCCACCAGCTTTTCAGACAGCAGCTCACTGACGAACGTTGGCTTCGGCTTGTTTTCCGTCCCCAAGTCGATTTTTCTCAGGTTGTCCACTGTGATGTGTATCCCATCTTCCAGCTCTTTTGGCGCCGGTTGAAATTCTAAAACCACCTCGTCCTCATCCTCATTTGCGAAGCACTGGGAGAGGTCGTCCATATTCTCGTGCTCTCCTTCTTTTGCTAGTGTTATCACGTGGCAGGTACGAGCTCGTTTCCAAGATCTATGCTGATCTAGACTTACCCTCGCAGTGTAGGTTGCTTTTGGCTCATGCTTTCGTGGTGGGGCTACCCTCCAACTGTCGGATAGAGCGAACCTGCCTCGTTGATACTGGTCTTCGACCCAGTCTTTGAAGGTGAAGCAGTCCTCAAGAGGATGTCTTACTGCTTGGTGGTAGGAGCAATAAGCCGGATGATGGACCTTGTTTATTTGCTCGGGGTGCCGAGACTCCGGGAGCATCATCATTTGATGCTTGATGACAAGGTCAAATATTTTCCTTATCTTGTCTCAGGGGAAAGAGTATTCCCGACCTATCTTCTTCATAAAGGACGGATTCCAGCTGACTCTTTCTCGATTGCGTGGCTTCTTGGATCCGCTTCTCTATCCTAGAACATCATTCTCATTCTCCACCATGTTTTTACCTCTGCGTCGGACTTTTCTATTGCCACGAGAGCGCACAGCGGGCTGAGGGTGAAGGACATTGTAGTCTTTTCTCTCGGCAGACTGCTGAGCGAGACGCTGCGTCCTGGCTTTCTTGTAAATTGCCATTTCGCGGTTGTGCCCATCCCGAACCTTTTGACCAGCTTCTCTCATTAGCTTGTCAATTTGTTCTTCGAATAACGGACTTGGTATTCTTACGGCGGGATCTCGCTCTGGTTCGATATCAGCGCTATCTGGAAATGCATTCGCTTCTTCACCGGAGTTATTTATGACATGGCAGCCATAGAGTCGCTCCCGTTTCTTGGACCGAACGTATCCAAGAACAGTTGTCTCCATCCTCCCGTTAGGCATCTTTCGCTGAGTCCTGCGAACGTCCCAAATCTTGTTGTAGAACTGGGCTTGTCGAGTAGTTTGTTTGAAGGGTACTGATTGATACGAAAAATTGTTTGTAGAATAACCGCAATCAGAACGGTGTCGCGCGTAGCTAGACCGAGGTGAGTACGGGTCGTCCTCAGGGAAACGTTGAACCTTTTATTCTTACTTTAGATGTGTTGAAAAAGAGAGGAGAGATAGAATAAAGAATATTGAAGAATGGTTGTAGGATCTAGATCTACGTTAAACACGGATGCAAAATATAGATCTAGATTAACTACGGAGGTAAGTTTATATAAGAAGGGGGCTTGTAGGGTTCATTAGGATTTAGTAGTTATGGATGATTAATTAAAGATTACTCTTTTTATCCTTTAATAGATTTAAAACTAGAACGACAGTGATGTATATAGATTAGGGTTTCTGGAGGGAAAAGGAATCCCACTCTTAACCCCTATCTCGACACGGAACTCCGTTCATATCTAGCCTTTACCAAAACAATCATTAATCTAATCTCTAATCGCGGTCGGGACTAACAATAAATTGGTAGCGCGCCCGATTAGGATGCTAATGATTCTTTTGATAAAGTTTATAAACTTTATAGGACGTAAAAAGAGTTTAAGGATCTTCATCATCCATTAACCTACCCTAATCCTACGAACCCTAACAAGCGGAGAATTACTCGCGCATGTTGGGAGAAGAAGAGGTGGAGAGAGAATTCATAATGAAACTACAAAGAAATAGAATAGGAAAAAGAACTACTTTTATTAATCAACAAAACTCATTACACTTTTTTCCCTTAGAAAATGATTACAAATACTAGTTTGCTTCTCGATCTCTTCTAAGGAGGTAGATGAACCGTTGATGATCAGCCTGGATGCGTGAGCCGTCTTGGACTTCATGATCTTGTCGACTTGATAATTTTTCCAAGAGGCTCTCGGTCCATATTTATACTCCAAAAGCCAGAACCCTAGGTTCCAAATTTGGAAGCCAACAGTTAAGATTCTACCAACCAAATTACAGCTCACAAGCCCTCTGGCACGCGGCGGATCCGCGGCCAACAGGGGGGTTTGGCCGCGGATCCACGGCCAATGGGTGTGATCTCTTGTTGGTTTTTCTGGGTCTTCATCTGTGTGACACGTGGCTATCCTTTTGAATCTCAGGAACTAAAAATCTTCTCGTAGTTGCTGCCAGACTTGATTTCTTAGTTTGCTTTCTTAATTAGACAGGTTTGCTCTTAACAACTTTGATTCCCTTGATTTTAGCCCTGCAAATTCTGCACAATAACTCAACAAATAATATTTAGTAGAGTTTGTTATATTGAGATATTAATTTTTCCATTAAGATTTGGTCAATGGTATACTTGCATACATTTTCCTACCAAATGTTAATTATAATATATCAACACATGAAAAATAGTATTTTTATAGATAAACCCTCATATGTATCATATATTATAATAAACATCTTTTCTAGTATAGAAATAGTAGGAAAAATATAATAACAAATGTGCAGTTTTATCAACTGAACAAATACCCCCAAACTTATCTTTGATCATCCCGAGCAAACTAGTTTATTCAAGAGAAGGAGAAAAAGAAAGGAGAAAACTAAGCACACTTTCGTAGGCAAACACGATTGCACTGAGTACGTGCAACAAGCCGTTAAACCTCTAGGTGTCCCTAGTAGGAGGAGTGTTGTCTCCTGAGGGTTTTCAGCGGATTACACCCACAAAATCCTATAATAAAAGAGAGATGGTGAAATTTACATATAAAGATAAGAACCATAAAAGAAATACTTTGAAAATTTAGAGTTTCCAACTACACTAGGTTTTCAGTTGTCATGAGCCCTATCTTAATAGTCATGAAAAAATGTTAGAAATCACATCATCCCTCAATAAAACATCGTCTTTATTCTTCATTCCTACCTTTCATCCAAACATCGATCATATACCCCTACGTGTGTGAATAGAACATCCCTACACCCGGAGAATTCAATTCAAGCTATCATACTCTTGTCCATCTGCCTCAGTACTTTTTAATTTGATGAATATTTAGATTTGCTCACACATTTTCATGCGACCGTTAATACTTCTTGAGGTACTAACCGACCGATTACTCATGTGCTTGGTGATTAGGTGATAGTATTTTCCTCGTCTTGCACCACCTAAGGCTTAGCAGTGACTCCCAAACCAGTTGGTCTAAGGCACTAGGTGATGAAGCACCCTCGTTATATTTTCTTATTGCTGCCTTGGCGATAACAAAACAAGTTTTCATTTTTCTTTTCACCATTTTTATATTTTCTGTATTTATTATTTCCTTCATACTTTGGCTTTTAGACAAGAGCATTTCAATGTATCCTCTACTATCCCGAGTTTCAAGACGTATGTAAGTGCATATAGTAGGGTGTCAACAATCAAATGTTTGGCTTCCAGAATAGAAACTATTTTTCAGGCTTATTTTTATCCTCAGATTAGTGACTTATTTCATCTTACTAACCCTTGGGACAACGGCTCATAACTACTTATTACTATTTCGTTTAAGAAAACTTCTAATTTTCTTGGTTTTCTTAAACTATTCCTATCTTTTGGATGTAAGTTTTCACTTTCTACTCTTTTATTATAAATTTTTTTTTGAATGCCCAGTGTCAAAGATAATTTAGTGAATACAAACCTCCCCCCAAACCTGTTTTCAGCAGTGTCCTCACTGATGTTGTCTTTTGAGAGCATGGACCTGAATACTTGGGGAGAGATAAAAGGGGTAAAATAATAAGTAATTGAAAACTACCCCCAAACTTGATCTTTGGCACGCACAGATATTCAGTTAAATCCATTTTTACTCACCTCCATTCTTAAAATGAGAAATTGTTACCAAAATATGGAGGTGGGGCGGAGGAAATTCAGTTCTGATAAAGCGGCTCCTATAAAAACAGGAGATCCTCCGCGGGGTTAGCAGAGAAATACGGTTTTAATCTATGCCCATTTACTTTAAAAATTGAACCGTTTTTCAAATTTTCAACTTCTACTGCCCCGTGCGGGTGTACATACCGCACGACAAAAGGTCCTTTCCAACGAGATTTAAGCTTACCCGGATGAAGATGGAGACGGGAATCGTAAAGAAGGACTTGTTGCCCCGATGTGAAAGTTTTTCTAAAAAGGTTTTTATCGTGGAACACTTTAGTCCTGTTCTTTACTATCATCGCATTATCGTAAGCTTCATCGTGGAGTTCGCTTAGCTCATTCAATTGCAGCTTCCGATAGCTGCCTGCATGATCAAAATCGAAGTTAAGCTCTTTAATAGCCCACAATGCTTTATGTTCGATCTCGACAGGAAGGTGGTATGGCTTCCCAAACACAAGACGGTATGGAGACATACCAAGATCGGTCTTATAAGCGGTGCGGAATGCCCAAAGAGCATCCGTCAATTTGGTTGACCAATCTTTACGGTTTTTAGAAACCGTCTTCTCCAAGATTTGTTTGATCTGCCTATTCGAGATCTCAGCCTGTCCGCTTGTTTGGGGATGATAGGGCGTAGAAAGCTTGTGAGTGATTGAATATTTCCGCATCAAAGTCTCGAAATACCGATTACAGAAATGTGTCCCGTTGTCGCTAATTATAGCGCGAGGGTGTCCGAATCGCGAAAAGATATTTTCTTTAAGGAACTTAATGACAACTTTGTTGTCATTAGTGCGACACGGTATAACTTCCATCCATTTCGAGACATAATCAACCGCTGACAAGATATATAAATTCCCAAAGGAGTTGGGAAAAGGGCCCATAAAATCGATACCCCAAACATCGAATATTTCCACAACCAATATAGGTTGGAGCGGCATCTCGTTTCTTCGTGAAATCCGACCCAAATGCTGACATTGCGGACAAGTTTTGCAATGTTCATATGCATCTTTAAATAATGTTGGCCAATAAAAACCACATTGCAAAACTTTTTCCGCCGTTTTTTGAGGACCAAAATGACCGCCGCATGCCTGATCATGAAAAAATGATAACACACTCTTGAATTCATCGTTAGGGACACACCTGCGAATGATTTGATCGGAACAATACTTAAACAGATAAGGTTCATCCTAGTAAAAGTATTTTACTTGGGATAGAAATCGAAGTTTGTCTTGTTTCGACCAATCGCTAGAAATAAGTCTTGTCGCAAGATAGTTCACGATATCCACGAACCAAGGTTCGTAGGATACAGTTAAGAGCTGTTCGACAGGAAATGAGTCATTTATCGGCACGGTCAAAGTTGGCGAAGAAGTGATGCGTGAAAGATGGTCGGCTACAACATTTTCACATCCACTCTTGTCTCGGATGACAAAATCAAATTCTTGTAACAATAGGATCCAACGTATTAGCCTGGCCTTAGCATCCTTCTTCGATAAAAGATGTCGTAGGGCGGAGTGATCAGTGTAAACCACAATTGGCGAGCCAATCAAGTAGGGCCTGAATTTCTCTAAAGCAAATACAACCGCCAAGAGTTCTTTCTCGGTAGTTGTGTAATTTATTTGTGCATCATTCAAGGTTCTACTTGCATAGTAAATTACATGTGGCATCTTATCAATGTGCTGTCCTAAGACAGCACCAATAGCAAAATCTGATGCATCACACATAAGCTCGAACGGGTGGTTCCAATCCGGAGATGATAGAACGGGGGCTGTCGTGAGCAATCCTTTAAGCGATTCAAAAGCAGCCTCACAATCTGAATCGAAGTGAAATGTAGTATCCTTGGCCAATAGAAGGGTTAAGGGTCTAGCAATTTTGCTAAAATCCTTAATAAATCTCCTATAAAATCCTGCATGACCAAGGAAGGATCGTATATCTTTGACGCATTTGGGACGAGGGAGGTTATGAATGACATCTATTTTAGCTCTGTCAACCTCAATGCCTTTTCGTGAAATTATATGTCCAAGGACAATACCTTCTTGGACCATAAAATGGCATTTTTTCCAATTCAAAGTCAAGTTCTTATCCTTACAGCGGGTAAGAACCACGTCAAGATTACGAAGGCAGTCCTCAAAAGAGTCCCCAAAAATGGAGAAATCGTCCATAAAAATTTCCAGAAAATTCTCCACTATATCTGAAAATATCCCCATCATACACCGCTGAAATGTAGCGGGAGCATTGCATAACCCAAAGGGCATGCGTCTATAAGCAAAAGTACCGAAAAGACAAGTAAATGTGGTTTTATCTTGATCCTTTTCGGCGATGGGGACCTGGTTATAGCCAGAGTATCCGTCCAAGAAACAGTAGTATTCGTGTCCAGCTAATCGTTCTAACATCTGGTCAATGAAAGGTAGAGGGAAGTGATCTTTCCTCGTCGCGGCATTGAGTTTCCTGTAATCAATACATACGCGCCACCCAGTTTGGGTGCGTGTTTGGATTAACTCATTAGCCTCATTAGTGATGACCGTGATGCCAGACTTTTTAGGGACCACATGAATTGGACTTACCCATTGGCTATCAGATATAGGGTAAATTATTGCACTATCAAGGCACTTGACGATTTCTTTCTTTACCGCCTCCTTCATAACGGGATTTAACCATATTTGTGGGTATCGGGTTGGTTTGGCTTTATCCATCAGATGTATGTAATGTTCAATAATTAAGGGACTAATCCCTTTGATGTCAGCCATTGTCCAACCAAATGCTTGCCGATTCGATCTCAACACTGCCAAAAGTGCGTTCTCTTGCTCTAAGGCTAGAGAGGCGGATATAATCACTGGCAAAGTCTCATTCTCTCCTAAATATGCATATTTAAGATAAGAAGGTAGCGGTTTGAGATCAAGAATTGGCGGAGAGACAATAAAAGGTGGGGTAAGTGAATGATATTCGGACTCCCTAAGAGGTTCAAAACTTGCATAGGATATTGACTCGGAAAGTGCTGCTGACTTTTGCGACGAGTCAACTGATTCAAACTCAGGGGTGGACTCATTGAACATGTCCTCACTATGAAGCTGTGCAAGATCAAACGATGTCTCATTAGTGTTGTCGAGATCATCAAAGCAAAGTTCCTCATCCATGCAGCTTTCGGGAGCTATCTCATGGATGGAACAAACATCTAGCAAATGAGCAGAAGGTTCCGATGGTTGACTTCCTAGCTTGTAAATATTAAGCTCAATTGTCATTTTCCCGAAGGATAAGTTCATAGAACCGTTACGACAATTAATTACAGCGTTAGACGTTGCTAGGAAGGGTCGACCAAGTATCACCGGGATTTGATTGCGTGGGTTTGCCACAGGTTGTGTATCTAAAACAATAAATTCCACGGGAAATATGAATTCCCCGACTTTAATTAACACATCCTCTAGTTCAGCCCGAGGTTTGGTGATCGATCGGTCAGCCATCTGGAGAGTACAATGGCCTGGTTTCAACTCTCCAATTCCTAACTGCTCGTATACTGAATAAGGAAGCAAGTTAACGCTAGCGCCAAGATCGAGTAAAGCATGATTAATATTTTTACCCCCAATAGAAATAGAGATTGTAGGACAGCCAGGGTCCTTACGTTTCTTTGGTATTTGCTGGGTAAAAGCTGTGCTAACATTAGTCGTCATGAAAACCTTCTTAGGCACTTGAGTTTTTCTCTTCCTAGTGCACAAGTCTTTAAGGATTCTTGCATAAGATAGGACTTGTTGAATAGCATCTAGGATAAGAATATTCATGCTAACTTTCTTAAACATTTCCACAATTTTCTCCATTTGTGGGTTAGGTCGGTTGGCCCTTAATCTGTTTGGAAACGGAGCTTGATCAATAAGTTTTGGGTCCAACATTTGTGGAGAAGATTGTGGGGACGGGTTTGATCCCAAACTTGGAGTGGGAATCGACTTAGATAGATCGGGCGAAGTGTTCGAGCTTTGGGGAAAGTGGAGAATAGGCTCGGATGAAGGTGGGAGACTAGACGAATTAGGGGAAGAAGAAGAAGCTGGGGTATCATTGGTGTCACTAACATCAAATCGCTCACCCACTCGGTTATTCAGCACTTTTCCCGATCTCAACGTAGTAACGGCATTCAGATTATGATTTTGTGAATAGCCAGGATTCTGTAGGGGTTGAGATGGGAGTTTCCCTTTCTCTCTCGCACTCATTGCGGCGTTCAACTGTGCAAGTTGGTTTTCTATTGATTTAATACTCTCGCCGTGGGAGGCGGAGTCTTTCTTTATTGTATCAATAGAAGACTTCATATCAGCCGACATTTGAATGGTATGTTTCATAAACATATCCAAAGTTTGTGCGAGTGAAGAGTTATCAGTACCGGCCACTTGTGGTGTAGATGTGTTGGACGGATTTTGAAAATTTTGTGACTGAAAGGGGAGCTTGTTAGTTATATGTATGCCCTAGAGGCCATTACTATACATGAGATGTATATTGTAGTGGATGCTTGGACATATATAGGGAGGGCTTTCTTGCTCGATATGATAGTATGCTATCTGGTTACTCTTTACCTTAACGTGTACACTGATTGTCTCTCTGTTACATGTTGGTAAAGCCCTTAAGATGTGTACTTGACTACCTGGACTATGATGCGGATCATACTAGTGGGGATATGGTAGTCCATAAGTACATCCTTCAAGGTCCCTAGTCGTGGGTGTATCGAGACGGGGCATCGATATACCAGAGTAGACTAGCGTATAGCTTCTCGACCCATATAGATGGGCGATGGATGATCCCATATCCATTGGTGTTTGATATCAGAGATGATATACGGGTGCTCAGTAGAGACTGGATACACTGGACGGACTCGCCGAGAACTCTCAGATGGTATTATACCTCACGTCAGATGGCAGTTCTCTGGTGACACTGGTACAGGTTAGTCTGTAGACCCGAGATCGCCATAGAGTCTTGTGTGATTCCCATTGTGCTTTGATTTCCACCTTACCACGTCCAAGAGGGCGTGCAAAACGGTGGTTTTTGGATACAGTCCCGAGTCACATGGAGGCAATGAGCGATAGGAGGGGTTTCGTCTCTCCCGGTATTGGGGGTTGATGTTGCGCTGTGCTCGATTGGCCATAACAGGGAAGTCCCTGGCCAGGGCTGGTTTAGATATTTACTGGTAAGAGTTACCCGTAGTTTCTCGACCCGTTATGCGCCTCATATCGGCACGACTTATCGGTTATTGGGGTCTGACGTTTACCACCCCTAGACTTGATATGCGACATATCAGACGAGGAGACCGGACTGTACGGTAGTGTCACTGTCAGGCTTTTGCAGGAGTTGGAGCGGGCTTGCTTGCCGATCTTCTGATCGCTCAATACCCGGGTAGCCGTTACGTCCAGCTAGTACCGCTGACGGCTTGTGGGTGCTTGATATGATCATCATCTACTGCCGGCGTATTGACGAGTCTTTAGAGTCCTACATAGAGGTTTTACTGGCTCAGGAAAAACGAAATAGGAGCGCATATGTGATATGTGCGGGACCAAGAATAATGCGTGTATGTGATACCGTATTATATTCTCGTGACTTTTTTGTATCGGTCGGTTATATGTGATATAGCCGGGTTATTGAATCAAGTGTTGATTCGATAAGTTGGTACATTTTGTGTTAATCGGTTATATGTGATATAGCCGGATTATTAAGTCAAGTGTTGATTTAATAATTTAGTGTATAATTGTATATGTGATATACTAATGTACATTAACTAACATTGGTTCACTTAAGCATTTGTCTTTTCTCACTTGTGCACAACTTAATATATATGTGATATATATTTATTTGTGTTCATTTTGTATCATGGTTGTTGATACAACTTACATGGGTGTATAAGACTTATACCATACTAATTATAGTGTTAGGTTTTTATATTTAAAGTAATTCTAAAATTAGTGGATGATAAGTTCAAGTGCATGAAGCTTCATGAAGCTTATGGTTGCATTGACTTAGTCTACTAGTTTTGTTTTACTTGAGATATTAATTAACCTAACCACTATAATTAGCCATGGTTATGTCTCTACATGAGTTAGTATATGATACCCACTCATCCATGGTTAGCTCTCTCTCTTGATTTTAGTTTTCATTCTCATTTTATTGAGCTCATCTTCTTCCTCCTTCAAATGCTTGCTAGGGTTTGATAAAGAGAGAGAAATATTGTGAGAAAAGAAATTCTAAAGTGTACCCATTTCCTATTTCATCATCCTCTACTAGACTAGCACTTTAGTTTAGGGTGTTTTCTTCACTAATTCTTTAGTTAGTGAAGTAGAAGCTTGAGTTCGTATTCCCTCGACGTAGATCATCTTCGGCCTCGAAGACTTCAAGCAAAACCGTTGCCCTCTTCTCATGGAGCCGTCCGAGAGTCCGGGAGTTCGATGATCGCAGCGAAGGGACTACTACAAGGAGCTTATGAAGTGAAGGACCGATCTACTAAGGTTGTATTTCGATAACTCTTAGAAGTAAAGTTGTTTACTTGCTATTTGTTTCGCCTAATCTCTAGTCTAAGATCTTGTTTGGGGTTGTTCGACACGTCTAAAATTTTAATCGGGCATGGTAGATGCCTTGTAGAACCTTGTGACGGTGCCTAGTAACCCTACAGAGCTGACTTTGTGGTTGTGGTTACTGTGGAGGAGGTCTTTGATAATTGCTTTGGAACTGATTTTGATTTTGGGGTTGGTTTTGGTTCCAAGCAAAGTTAGGATGATTCCTCCATACTTGATTGTACGTGGAAGAATAAGGATCGTTTCTAGGTCGCTGCTGAAAAGCAGTATTATTTTGAAATGATGCATTCATAGAACATTCTTCCGTTAAGTGTGAAGGATCTGAACAGCAACCACATACAGTCTTGGGAAGCGTAACCTGGTTTAGGGAGGCTAATGAAAATTTGTTCTCAATAGCATCGAGTTTCTTCTGCATCGCTGCCATTTCGGCTTTTACTGCGATGGAAACATCGAGCTGATGAATACCTCCCCTAGATGAAGGTGGTCTTACGCTTTCCCACTGCAAAGTGTTTTCAGCGAGATCTTCCAGATATTTCCACGCTTCTCCATCATCTTTAGACATGAAATTGCATTGACACATTGTTTCAAGCATCTGCTTTGTCGCTGGATTAATGCCCTCATATATAATTCGGCATAAATCCCATCTTTGTATTCCATGATGAGGACATTGGACAAGCATATCTTTGAAACGTTCAAAGCACTTCCAAAATGGTTCATTGGGAAGCTGGGTGAACTGGTTGATCTCGCTCCTAATATGGGCAGTCTTATGGTTTGGGTAAAACTTCTTAAGAAATGCTATTACGAATTCATCCCAATTAGTGATAGAGTGTGCGGCAGTATTATAAAGCCATTTTTCTGCCAAGTCGCACAGAGTGAATGGGAGAAGACGCAAGCGCATAGCATCCACAGTCAATTGTGAAGTACCCATCATTGCGCATACGTTATCGAATTTGGTGATGAAAACGTATGCGTCTTCAGACTCAAGCCTATGAAATTTGGGCAACAGATTGATGTAGTGGGGTTTAATTTTAAAATTATCCCCGTTAGCTGGTGGAATGGATAGACAAGTAGGGAGGGGACCACGGATATGATAGCATCTCTTTTGGAGAGAGATGCGCGGTGGATTCTGCGCACCTACGGGCGGTGGCAGCGTGGTGTTATAATCTGATGGAGTACCGTCCATCTCGGTCGTGGTGGTGTGTGGTGGGGGAAAAGAAGATGAAGAAGCACCGACTTCGGCGTCGATAGCAGGAACGCGGACAAGACGGGCACTAGAATCCCGTGTCCAGCTGAGCATGCACTAAGCGGGTTTAGCGCAAGTGGCAGCGTGTGTGTGATTTAAAATTGGTCTGTTTTTGAAAAAGTGGGACTTAAGAAAAATCACACAAAAATTCACAAACAACCCTAGAACTAAGGTTACCTAGGTCCAGTCTCTAGACCGCTCCTAGACTTCCAAAGGACAAGCCGTAGGATCAATCCTCTACCGCCTCTTTACTACTCTTGTGGCCAGGTAAGTGCCAGGTAAGTGGGAGGTATCCGCTATACGAATCACCGAAAATAGCGGGCCTTAATTAAGTAACCACTTGCCTTAGACACACTTGCCTAGGCACTACAAAAGTAATGTGGATAAGCGATAGATTACCCACGACCTTCCTCTGTCCTTATTGAGCGCGACAGTCCTTAGAGTCTGGTCTAGATATTTTTTAAATTAATGTAGGGTTGATGCAGATGCTCGGCTTGTGATTTGTAGGGTTTAGGAAAGGTGATAAAATCCCCACCTAATCGGGATTTGGTCTTTGCCCCTTAAAGTCCGTATTAAAATATGCAAAACAAAACAAATCACAAAACTTTGCAAAAAGATTTTTGAGCGGCGATATTTTGCAAAGAATCCTGCAGAAAAGAGATTTTATTGGATTTCAGAGGAGAGAGAAAGAGGTTAGAATCTTATCAGCGAAGTTTGAAGCCCTAACTCCTCAGTTGCGCCGCGGTTCCTCCGCCGAATGGGTCTTATTGCCGCGGTTCCGCCGCCGACTTGAGGGATCAGTTGATGAATTTTGCTACGTGGCCTCCTGTACTCCTCTGGATCTTGATGAATATCTCTGTCTCCTGTTTCCTCAAGTCTGTGACTCCAGACCTCTTTGCAAAAATTTCACACACTTCGTTAAATATACGATTTGCAGTTTTGTTTTAATTATGATATAGATCGAATAAGAATTCAACACAAATAATAAGAATAAAAAATTACGCACGTATCCCCGGCAACGACGCCATTTGATTTGTACGAAAAAGTGTTTGTAGAATAACCGCAATTAGAACGGTGTCGCGCGTAGCTAGACCGAGGTGAGTACGGGTCGTCCTCAGGGAAACGTTGAACCTTTTATTCTTACTTTAGATGTGTTGAAAAAGAGTGGAGAGATAGAATAAAGAATATTGAAGAATGGTTGTAGGATCTAGATCCACGTTAAACACGGATGCAAAATATAGATCTAGATTAACTACGGAGGTAAGTTTATATAAGAAGGGGGCTTGTAGGGTTCATTAGGATTTAGTAGTTATGGATGATTAATTAAAAATTACTCTTTTTATCCTTTAATAAATTTAAAACTAGAATGACAGTGATGCATGTAGATTAGGGTTTCTGGAGGGAAAAGGAATCCCACTCTTAACCCCTATCTCGACACGGAACTCCGTTCATATCTAGCCTTTACCAAAACAATCATTAATCTAATCTTTAATCGCGGTCGGGACTAACAATAAATTAGTAGCGCGCCCGATTAGGATGTTAATGATTCTTTTGATAAAGTTTATAAACTTTATAGGACGTAAAAAGAGTTTAAGGATCTTCATCATCCATTAACCTACCTTAATCCTACGAACCCTAACAAGCGGAGAATTACTCGCGCATGTTGGGAGAAGAAGAGGTGGAGAGAGAATTCATAATGAAACTACAAAGAAATAGAATAAGAAAAAGAACTACCTTTATTAATCAACAAAACTCATTACACTTTGTTCCCTTAGAAAATGATTACAAATACTAGTTTGCTTCTCGATCTCTTCTAAGGAGGTAGGTGAACCGTTGATGATCATCCTGGATGCGTGAGCCGTCTTGGACTTCGTGATCTCGTCGACTTGATGATTTTTCCAAGAGGCTCTCGGTCCATATTTATACTCCAAAAGCCAGAACCCTAGCTTCCAAATTTGGAAGCCAACAGTTAAGATTCTACCAACCAAATTACAGCTCACAAGCCCTCTGGCACGTGGCGGATCTGCGGCCAACAGGGGGGTTTGGCCGCAGATCCGCGGCCAATGGGTGTGATCTCTTGTTGGTTTTTCTGGGTCTTCATCTGTGTGACACGTGGCTATCCTTTTGAATCTCAGGAACTGAAAATCTTCTCGTAGTTGCTGCCAGACTTGATTTCTTAGTTTACTTTCTTAATTAGGCAGGTTTGCTCTTAACAACTTTGATTCCCTTGATTTTAGCCCTGCAAATTCTGCACAATAACTCAACAAATAATATTTAGTAGAGTTTGTTATATTAAGATATTAATTTTTCCATTAAGATTTGGTCAGTGGTATACTTGCATACATTTTCCTATCAAATGTTAATTATAATATATCAACACATGAAAAATAGTATTTTTACAGATAAACACTCATATGTATCATATATTATAATAAACACCTTTTCTAGTATAGAAATAGTAGGAAAAATGTAATAACAAATGTGCAGTTTTATCAACTGAACAGGTACGCCTTGGCATTTTAATAGCCTCTTTAATCCCTCTGCGTAATATCTAAAATCGGCACCATGCTAGACTTCTTTTTCCACTTTAGTCTCCGTAGATTGGTAGAAGAGAATCGCCTTTTCACCTCTTCGCCTGGGAGGGATGTAGAAGGTATGCAGCTCTTGTACGCCGTATGTATCGAGCGCATCAAGTTTCCTGTAATGCTGCCACGGAACCATGGTAATTTGTAAACTCTGATCAGCTCCAGTGAAGATCTGCATTGACGGGCGGACGGAGAACACTGCGTTGGCCTCGTCCTCAGAGTCACCGCGGAGGACCAAAATAGGGGTAGATGGTCCTGGCCTGTTATCTTGGGGTTGCCCCGAGTATACCATCTCTTCATCTTCCTCAGTATCGCTCTTAAAGATCGGGATGGTGGTGACGGCTTTTTGTCGGTTCTCGGTTTTACGACATCTTTCTGTGTCTTCGAAGTCTGGTAGGAAGTACTTGGCATCTTCATATTTACGGACTTCATTTATGGAGAATGGGTTTAGCTCCCCTGTAACTATGTACTCGAGGCCGTATTTGAAGCACTTCATACACTGGTGTTGTGTAGAGGGGATGATGTTGTACTCATGCAACCAAGGCCGGCCGAACAGGGCGTTATAGCAATTCTTGGCATCGATGGCATGAAATTTGATGTCAGTGATGAGCATCCCAAAGCGTAATGTCAATATCACGGACCCAAGAGTCCGTGATGACTACGAGTCGAACCCGGAGATGGTAATTTTGTCCCAAGACAGGTGCTAAACGTTCATGCAGATCTCCTTCAACACCTTCACGTTGAGAAGGTTGATAGAGGACCCGTTGTTGAACAGGATCTTCCCTATCCTAATGTCATGGCAGTACCCGGTGACATATAGAGGATGGTTGTGTTCGTACGTTCCGAGGAGGAGATCTTCATCGCCGAATGTGATGTCAGCTGTATGAACCTCTGCCAGCTCGTCCTTCATCTTTTCTTCCGCAAGGAAAGCTTGGAACTGATCAGGCTCTTGCAGTGCCTTGATTAGAGAATCTCATGCCTCTTTGGACAGGAGGAGAGCATCCAGTATGCTGAGTTGCGAGGGTATCTTCCTCAGATGTGCCAGGATATTATAATCCACCTTGTTTTTCTTAGGCGGGTCCTTGGCCGCGAGCTCTTTGACAACTCTATCATCGAGGCTAATTTCCTCAGGGACTTTTTCCTTCCCCTTGTCTCTTTTGTTCGAACCTTTGTTTGTTGGCCCAAGGTTCTTCTCAGGCAGCATGCGGTTATGTAGCTGAATGTTCTCGCAGTTCTTCTCCCCTTCTTATTTTCCAGAGGTGGATTCTTTGAAGAGAGGGCCGAGGGTTATTTCTTCCTCAGAATCTCTCCCGAGTGTAAGAACTTGAGATTTTCCTTTTGTCAAAATAGTATCAATCATATGACAGTTGCCAGTTGTTCCTTCACGCTCGTCTGTTGCGCTTCTTTGTTGTCGACGGGCTTCGCGCTTTATCCGTTTGAAGTGTTGTCGGTGGGCAACATATCATTGCCACCACTTCTTGAAGGCATTGCACTCTTCGGTGGGGTGCGTGACCCTCCGATGGTATAAGCAGTAGTTCGGATGTACATTCGCTTCATCAAGGCACGTACTCCCGGGAGTATTTCCTTTGAAAGGTGACAGTTCATTCCCATTGACAGGGCTTTGGCGAACCGTTTCCCCGTCTTAAACCTGCTTTTGTCTGCCGCGGGTGTGCTTCGATTTGGTTGGAGTACTTTATGACTCTTCCTCGCCACAACTTCTTCATACTGACGCTGAAGCTTGGCCTTTTCGTATATGACCGTTTCACGCTCTCGGTTAGCTTTGCTCTTTTGAAGGGCTTCGTTTAGCAACCTATCAATCAATTCGTCTGACGGCTCTAGGGATTTTTGCACCGGTCTCGCCCCCAGCTTCTCTGTGCCGTTTTTTGACTCCGAGGGGGTCTCTTCATTTTTTAACGACGAATGAAAGACCATGTGGCAACTCGCTACATAATCCTCAGGTTCTTCTAACGATTCGTTCCCCTCATCAATGTCACTGTCTCCGTTCTCAAGGATATGGTCGAGAAACTCTTCCAGAGTGACTGGGGTTCGCGCATTCTGGTTGTATTCCTCCAACGCGTCAATGTACTTTTGCAGGTCCGTGCGCTTGTCGTCAGGCTATACAGGCTTCTTGGTCTTCTTCTTTTTCTTCAACGACGTCGAAGGCTTGACCTGGGTGTTTTGCCCATCGTTACCAGCTTTCGATGTTGGGCGCGGTTTCAGCATCCCTTCGATGATCTCATGCTCCAGCGGTCTTTTCCACCTGATTACCGAACATGCTTGAAGATCCTTCAGCATTCTCTTAGTTTTAGCTGAAAGGACAACTTCCCACGGAGCTTCTTTTACAAATGAGCATGATGCCCCTGACATGTCCACCTTTTTAGGAGCGTGCTTCTTTGACTGGTTCACCCTCCAGTTTTCGGATAGCGCAAACTTACCTTGTTGGTACTGTTCCTTGACCCAATTTTTGAAGACATAGCAATCCTCAATTGGGTGGGCCAATACTCTGTGGTAGGAGCAGTAGTTGGGACTGTTGACGTTACCAGGATACAGTGGACGTCTCGGATTCGGCAGAGTGATAATCCTGTTGCGCACTGCCAGTTCGAACAGTCTCCTTGTTTTATCCCAGCGAAACGAGTAAGGACGTCCTAGCTTCTCTTCAAGGGATCGGCGTGGGTGTGTGTCGCTTTGAAGAGCAACCGGTTTTAGGTCACTCGGTTGTTGTTGAGTGTTGGCAATGAAGGCCGCTTTCCCTTTGCCCTTTTTCATTCCGGGGATCCGTTTTTGAAGAGGACGACCTATGGCCCATCTGGTCCATTTGGGCCAGCTTGTCGATCAAGGCCTGGAAGGTGGTCGGTTTAAAGAATATCATAAATTTGGATATAGTCGCCTGAGGATCAAGGGTCCCTATGAACATGCCCACGGCAGGAGCTTCTTCTATGCGTTGTTCGTATTTTGACCATAGGTTCCGCCACCGAATTGCGTATTGAACCCAGGTCTCTCCTGGGTTCACCCTGGCATTGATTAATGCCGTGATCGGGGTGCGCTCGCTTGCACTTGCGAACCGCTGTGTGAATAGTAATTCCATCTCTGTGAATGTTTTGACAGAGTCATTTAGGAGCTCGAAGTACCATTCAAATGCCGTTTCCGACAAGCTGCCTACAAACTGGAGAAGCATCAGTTTTTCGTCGCCTTCAGTATTGCCGCACAGAGCTCTGAATTGAGCAACGTGCTGGGGTGGATTGCCCGTCCCCTTATACTCATGGAATTTAGGGATCGTATATCCTGGCGGATACTTGATTTGATTGTACCAGCCTGGATAAGGTCGCCCAATTCTGACGACTTGGCCAGCCGCTTCACTCGCTTAATGAACTCGTATTTGTTGAGCTATATAGTCATCAAGGGCAGCCTTAGAGATCGTTTCTTCCTTGGCTGCTGAGAAAGACGGTGGAGGGTTTGACGTTTCCACTCTGTCATCTTCGATGATTATCGGAGGGTCTTCAGCTGGAGGTTCCGGCTGGACCATCATCCTAACCGTGTCTTAGAACAGAAGCGCCATCTGCTTTATATTAGCATCCTGTTCCGCGGCTTCCTTATCCTTCTTTTCAAGCACCCTTCAAAAAAATTTTGTATCAGTCTCCTTCTCCTGGAGTTGTTCATACGTCGATTCCGGGCTTTCTTTTTGCCAGTGAGTGCTGCCATTTTCTTCAGCATCTCCTGTAGCTTTTGTTGCTTCTCCTGAGCTTTTGTCAACGACCGAGTTTGTGGTCGATGACCCATGGAAGTACGGCTTTTCTCTTTCCCGAAAGCCGTGTACACCGTGTGCACGATCATGCCCCCAGAATTGGGGCGTTTGGATCCATCACCCTTGGGATTTGCCGCCGGTGGTGATAGATTCTCTGGCCTTCTCTTTTTGTGAGAAGTCGAAGTCGAAGGAGCTATTATAATAGGTGCCTGAGAAGTCCCTCGCTGCATGCTAAAGGGATGATTGTCCTCTTGTCGAACCTTCATTTTCTCCGGTCGACGAGAGTAGTTCTTGTTGATCACAGAATTCTGGACTTTCCGCCAGACTCTATAGATTCGGGAGGACAGCCGCTGAGGGGGCTACTTCGGCTTCGCCTGTACCATGTTTTCAACACGTGGGGGCGATTTCTTCAGCACCGCGGTCAGAGAGTTTTTTCACACCCTCCCTAGTGGTTCAAAGCCGTTCCTAGTTGGAACAGCAGCGTCAACTTCCACCATTGGAGCTGGTGGAATAAGCCCAGAGGGGGAGTTGCCCCCATCCTGTCGAAGACTGACGTCCGTTGATGTTTACCACCGAAAATAGAGACGAAATCGCGTAGGTCGTCTTGCCTGAATTTAGGGGCAGATGCTATTTGGATTTATCCGTCCACCTCTCCGAAGATGCCAAGTTGATTTATGGCACCGTGTATCGGAGGTCTGGACGGATGCGGCCGTTGTAGCAGACTTCGTCAGATTCCCCCTCATTTCTGAGGGGTTTTTGATTGTGGGGACGCTCTTCCCTGCAGGCGCAAACCCCTGCAGTTAATTATGTTACCGCGTAGCGATAACCACTTTCTCCTGCTCCAGATGTTCACTACGTGTCGTGTGTGTTTGTTTTATTTTTGGTTGCCTGTGGATTGTATACAGAGACTAATTTGTGTTGTCGCCCGTAGGGCGTGGATTAGTCCAAGTCCGTATTTTCTTAGATTTGGGTTTGGTTTGATTTAAGGATCATTAATCTCGTTTGAGATTAAGACCAACTTAAATGTTTGTTGAGGTTATGTTAGCCCAATTTTAGACTAAGATCTACTCAGTAGGGGTTTTGGATCATTCAGACCCAACAAAAGAGCATTTGGGCTCTACTGCTTTAGTTTAATGACGTTACGGTCCATAGATCACAATTTTTGGTATGAGGGTTTAGTTTAGGAACATTGCGGTCCACAGCTAGTTTAAGAACATTATGGTCCATAGGTAGTTTAAGGACAATGCGGTCCATATTGGGATGTGCCCGTCAATTTGGGAGTACACTAAAGAGTTGTTAGTTATCGGGACCCACCACCTCTCTGATGACGCTGAAGAATTACAACGACATTTATCAGAGGTGTAAGGAGATGTACCCTTGAATCAATGTTCGTTGAAAGATCAATAATCGTGTTTGGGACTGAGACCAATTTGGAAAATGGTGAGCACATGGGCTCGGTTGATCTGAATTAGGGACTTTTGGTCAACTTGGACTCAGCCCACTTAGTCTTTGAATAAAGTGTTAAATACTTGTTTGGGCTCAGTCCCTTCTCTGTGCTGAGTATTGATATGGGCTCTGACGCTCACCCTTTACTTTATCCTCTTTTTTTTGTTTTTTATGGAGTGTTAAACACTCTTTATGGCGCCCACGTACGGAACACGTGAGGCGGTTGGCGCTGAGCGCCTTGTATTGAGTGCTGAGCACTTTTTATTTGGGCAGCGCCCATGTGATGGGCACGTGAGGCGCTTGGCGCTGAGCGCCAAGCATTGAGTGCTGAGCACTCTTTATTTGGGCAGCGCCCACGTGATGGGCACGTGAGGCGCTTGGCGTTGAGCGCCAACTATTGAGGGCTAAGCACTCTTTATTTGAGCAGGGCCCACGTGAGGGGCACGTGAGGCGCTTGGCGCTGTCTCTTTCTTTGTGCATTTTTCTGAAAATGTTCAATTCTTTATTCTCCCCTGGATCTTCGATCCGCATGAGAAATAAATTCTAATTTGTGGGAGACTTGTCTCATGGATCTCGGATCTAGGGGAAAGAACTATGTTCTTTATGAGGGTTAAACCCTCGGATATGCAAATGAGATACTATGATCTCTATTATCTTTATTTACCTTGAAGAAAGTTCTTCTTCCTTCTTCTCTCTTAAAGCTTTTTTTTTGCTTGCTCTTTTTTTTTGAACTTGAAGTTTATGGGGGGGATTCTTCTGTACAAGACTTGAGGTCCTGGGGCCTTTATATAGTGGAGGCAAGTTTGTTGATTTAGTTAAAGAAATCATTCATTGAGAGATTCTTAATTGATTTGGGGATTTTATCCACCGTTGGATCTTTGATCCAAGGAATTTTGTTTTACAGAAGATATTTTTCTTGTTTTTAACAAGATTGGGAAAATATTTTCCATACAGAGCTTATTCTATAGCTTCGTGATTTTTAATCACTATTGAATCTTTAATCCAACGGTGCTCTATTTTACAGAGCGTAATCTTTCTTATTTAGAAAGATTGGGAAAATATTTTCCCATACTGAGCTTATTCTGTAGCTTGGTGATTTTTTAATCAACATTGGATCTTTAATCCAACGGTGCTTTGTTTTACAGAGCGTAATATTTCTTACTTAGAAAGATTGGGGAAATATTTTCCCCATACAGAGCTTATTCTGTAGCTTGGTGATTTTTAATCACCCTTGGATTTTTAATCCAACGGTGCTCTGTTTTACAGAGAGTCATCTTTCTCGTTCAAAAAGATTTGAGGAATATTTCCTCAACAGAATTTAATTCTGTATTTTGATGATTTATCATCTCCGTTGGATCTTTGATTCAACGGCAGAGAACTTTTAGTTCTGGCGCTGGCACCCTCGTGCGGGACACGTGAGGCGCTGCCTCAGAGTTTTTAACTCTCGGCGCTGGCGCCCTCGTGTAAGACACGTGAGGCGCTGCCTCAAAGGTTTTTTTTAACTCTCGGCGCTGGCGCCCTCGTGCAAGGTACGTGAGGTGCCGCCTTTTTTCAAATTTTGAACAGAGCCTTGCTCTTCTATTATTGGGGGAAACAAATGCCCCCACCATTGCGCTCACGTGGCTCACACGTGGGTGCAGCGGTGACGGCTTTTCCACCGTTGGATCTTCTTGGAAGTTGGATCGGCTTCCTCTGCCTATAAGTAGGGCCTGTGGCCCTTGAGACGACTTATGTTCATCTTCTTCTCTTCTTTTTTCTTCTGAGAATTTAATTCTCTTTTTCAGAGCTTAGATCTCTGCCCAAGGAAACTCTTTTAGAGTTAGAACTTTGTCCAAAAATTTGGTAAGGATTATGCTCGAACCTATTAAACAGAGCATTGCTCTTCTTAGATCATAGATCTTAAAGATGTTTTTAGGGTTTCTTAACCCGTTAAATAAAAACAGAGCTTTTCTCTTCTTAGATCATAGATCTAAAAAACAATTTAGGGTTTCTTAACCCGTCAATGAAGAACTTTTAGAGTTTCTAGGATTTTTACTTCAGATCTTTAAAGATCTTGGGGTTTTACCTTGTACCGTTGCTTTTACAGAGCAAAGCTCTTTAGAAATTTTTGGGGAATTTTATTCCCCTCTTAATTACATTTGACAGATATGATTTTTGTCTGCAAAGGGCTGCTCTCGATGGAGTTCAACTCCTTGGCCCAATGAGTTTCTCATTAAATGAGAATCCTTTTAGGATTCCTTCCTTAATGAGTGACTATCTCATCAATGATGAGCCGTCATTTTGATTTTGTGGGTCCCCCTTGGTCCCTTTCTTCTGTATTGCAGTGTGGTACAATTTTAAAGTACCAAGTGTCAGAATTCAGATTATAGCGTTGGAAACTAACCCTCGCCTTTTTTCGTGCAGGTACCATGGCTTTCGATTCTTCATTTCCTTTTGTTCGTTCAGAGAGCGCCTTCGCTGACGCGCCCGTGGATCGGGAAGTCTTCGCACTTATTAAAGATCACGGCCCGGAGCAGAAACTCTTCATCTATGGGGGTCGTGGTACAATCAGATTATCCAGGGTCGGTGTAGTTTTTCCTGTGCAGTACCCTCAGAGCCCATTTCAGCGATTCACTACGCCGACTCGCCTCAGGTGAATTATGCCGTAGATGAGGTCAACTGGACCTCAGAGGGTCGCCTTCAGCCTTCTATGGCCTCAATACCCGTACAGCCGCCGATGGCTTTGGATATTTTGGGGCGGCGCATATATCAAGGCGAGTCACGCCTTTGGGGATAAGTATACATGATTGGCTTTACTCCTCGCCATTTAGTCAGATATCTGCAGTGGGCTCGATACATCCTGTCGGCCAAGAAATCACTGCTGCTGAAGCTCGGGTTGTACCCCGCAATTTATGCGTCTCTTTTCCAGTATTCCGCGCCCCCCGTATGGTGGGTCAAAGCTTTCTTGGAACAATGGAACATCCTAACTCACACCTTTCTTCTATCGGATCGGGAAGTTTTATTTTCTTTGGAGGAGTTCGCGGAGATCTCTGGTTTACCCGTCAGAGGGGAACATTACGAGGAGATACTACCTCCTGACGAATACATCTTCGCCACCAAATTAGTGGTGATGGGCCTTACCCCGGAGAATGCCGTTCAACATCGATTCCCGAGTCTAATCAAGGTGTTGAACATTTATGAGAGTCTATTTTTAGTGTCTGGGGGGCATAGAGTCAGCTTCACAGACTTCATCGCTCGCTTTCTTTGCCCAGAAGTCTTATCAAAACAAGCCGCGAAATTCGCCAAGCTTGACGACCCGTTTGGTTTCGGTTTGGATAACCAGCCGACGGCGGAAGAAGATTTATGAAGCTTCTTCATTCCGGACACCCCGGTTGTTCCTTTCGCAAAGCTTGCTGCTTCAGATGTCGATGAAGAGACGTTCTTCTTGGGGTTTATCGGCCTATGGTTGAGCTGGTTTGTGCTTCCGATGCACCCTCGCTACATGAAGCCTTCTGTCTTTTATCAAGCCCACCGCATGGTTGCGGGGACACGTGTGGCCGTTGGGATTGCGGGGCTGGCTCATCTATACCACGGCCTGAGCTTAGCAGCGGATACTACTCAACCTGGGGTAAAACCTGTACATCTTCCGTTGCATTACTTTACGTCCTGGGTCGAAATGCATGTGCTTGGTGCTTTTGGAGTCCACAAATGGCCCCGTTTCTACGACAGCTATAACCTTCCCCGGATCATATTTCTAGTTGATGCTTCCGCATTAGATCCGTCGCAGCGAGAGGCTCAACGTCTGGTCCTTCGCCCGCATATGGTTGGAGATAGTATGACTTTTGTTGATAGAGTCTTAACTATCGGCAAGGAATCTACCAAGGCAGTGCAACCGCAGCGTGATACTTTCAAAGACGGGGCTCCTACGTTGAAGGCTCGGGAGATCCTGCATTTATATTCGATTAGGCCAGCCTTTCTGGTGTTCAGGCAAGGCGCCTCGGCATTGTTCATGAGGTATAACCCGCACCGTTTCTCTCAACAGTCGGGTTATGATCAGGGTGTCCCGCTCGAGGCTTTCTTAGCCGTGCTGGTTGCTACGGAAGAGGGTATCCGCAGCGCGCTGCACCACTTTATGCGGCTAAATACGGGGTCTAACTTTCTCATCAGCGAGACAAGCTACATGCCGAAAGCTTCGAATGCCTATGTGGCGTGGTATCAGCATGCGACAGGTGCTGTTATCGGGGAAGAGAGGCGGCTATTACTTGATCATAAGGATGCTGTCCCAGCTGATAATCTGGCAGTTCCTTTGAAGCGACGGACCACCGTTCGTCCTTCCTTAAGAGAAGTTGCTGCGGTTGTGGTCCCGCGCGCCTTCCCTAAGAAGCCTCCACCCCGTGTTCCTGTAGAAACGGTAGCTGTAGCGTCCCCGGAATCCGGCGTTGGTGCAGAAATTGGGACCCGTCGCCCGAAAATGCTCGTCAAGCGCAAGCTCTTGTCATCGGCCGCCGGCGTCCGCTCGCAGAAAAAAAAGAAGTCGCTATTCTTTACCGATGTCATATTTGGCCAGGAGCCACATGCTCCCTATAGCGAGGGTTTGTGTGAGTACGTGACAAATGGGGGTTTATTCATCGCGCCTGCGGATGATACTGGTCTCTAGGCTGCCCTTGTGGCTTCCGAGCGACTAGCTCGCGAAGAAGCGACGCTGATTACTATTGCAAAATCAGGTATACTTTCAGTTATGTTCTTCCGCGGTTATCTCTTTTCTCTTGGTTATGTTTGTATTGACGCTTTCTTTTTCCACAGGTATTTCTGCCGAAGAGGCTCTCGCGGCTTCCCTCCGGACGTTCGAGGAGGAAGAGAGGCTCCGCGCTTCTTTGGGCCTTGGTAAAATTCAGTTCATTATGCCTTTATTCTTTTTTATTCATGCTCTGGCCCTCTCTTTCATCTTGTTGCAGGGACAACCTCAACTCAGGTCATTCCGAATGCACTGCCAATCCCGAGTGGCGATGCAGCGGAACCCTTGAAACCAGCTACCGTGACCACAGTGTAGGGTTACTTAGCGTGGCAGCAAGGTTTCGGGAGGTATCGTCCATGACGTTTTCAAATTTTTGCCGTACTAAAGAACCCTAACACTAGAATCTTTAACTAGAGATCTAAACAATATAACATGCAAACAACTTTGCATACAAAGTGAATGAGGAATACAACCTTTGTAAACCGGTCCTTCACTTCTAAAGCTCCATGTAGTAGTCCCTTCGCTCCAAGTAGTGAACTCCCGAACTCTAGTAAGGGTTCACATGAAGAAATGAACAAGCTTGCTCGAAGTCTTCGAGGCCGAAGATGATCTACGTCGAGGAGACTCAAGCTCATGCTATCTCTTCACTAATGGTAGATTAGTGAAGCAAACACCCTAAACTAAATGGCTAATATAGTATAGGATGATGAAGTAGGAAGTGGGCTCACATTAGATTTAATTTTCTCACTTAGAAAAAAGCTAGCAAGCTTTTTCTCAATGAAGATGAAGTGATGAAGAGAAAATGAAACTCATGATGTGAGAATAGCAACCATGGGTGAGTTAGTGCCATGCACTAACTCATGTAGAGAATCAACCATGGTAAGGATAATGGTTAGGTTAATAAATATCTCAAGCAAAACAAAACCAGTGGATTTAGTGAATGGTTATCAACAAGCTTCTCCAAGCTTCTAATCATGACAAAATTCCACCAATTTATGATTTACTTTGATAAATAAAAACCCTAGGATTATCCTAGCTATAGTGTAAGTCTCATACACCCATGAAGCATGTGGCATCAAGTATGACTCAAATAAAATGTACATTAATATATATCACATACATACTAAATGCACACAAGTGAGAAAAAGAAATGTTTAAGTGAGCTAATATTAGTTAATGTAATTCAATATATCACATATATAATTATACATTAAATTATCAAATCAACACTTGATTTAATAATCCGGCTATATCACATACAACCGACTAATATCATATGAATCAACTTATCGAATCAACACTTGATCCGATAACCCGGCTATATCACATATAACCGACCGATATCACATATCGCGAGAATAGAATGCGGTATCACATACACGCATTAATATCGGTCCCGCACATATCACATATGTGCTTCTACTTCGTTTCGCATGAATCAGGAAACCTCTGTGTAGGACTCTAAAGACTCGTCAATACGCCGGCAGTAGGTGATGATCATATCAAACACCCACAAGCCGCAAGCTGTCTGCTAAACGTAACGGCCACCCGGGTATTGAGCGATCAGAAGATCAACAAGAAAGCCTGCTCATACTCCTGCGAATCCAATCAGTAACACTAACGTACAGTTCGGTCTCTTCGTCAGATATGTTGCATATCACAGCCTGGGGGTGGTATAACGTCAGACCCTAATAGCCTGATAAGTCATGCCGATGCAAGGTCCATAACGGTTCAAGAAACTACTGATAACACTTACCAGTAGATCTCAGCAACCCTGGCTAGGGATTTCCTGTTATGGCCAATCGAGCATAGCGCAACATCAACCCCCAATAACGGGAGATACGAATCCCCTCCTATCGCTCATTTCCTCCATGTGACTCGGGACTGTACCCAAAAACCACCTTTTTGCATGATCTCTTGACCGTGGTATGGTGGAAATCAAAGCACAGTGCGAATCACACAAGACTCTATGACGATCTCGGGTCGACAAACTAACCTGTACCAGTGTCACCAGAGAACTGCTATCTGACGATAGGTATAACACCATCTAGGAGTTCTCGGCGAGTCCGTTCAGTGTAGCCAGTCTTTATTGAGCACCCGTATACCATATTTGATGTCAAGCACCAATGGATATGGGATCATCCATCGCCCATCACATGGGTCGAGAAGCGTATACGCTAGTCTACTCTGGAGTATCGATGCCCTGTCTTGATACTCCCATGACTAGGAACATTTGAAGGATGTACTTGTTGACTACCTCTGCCCTACTAGTATGATCCGCATCATAATCCTGGTGGTCAAGTACTCATCCTAAGGGCTTTATCAACATATAATAGAGAGACAATAAGTGTACATGTTAAGATAAAGTGCAACCAGATAGCAAACTATCATGTTGAGCAAGAAAGTCCTCCCTATATATGTCCAAGCATCCACTACAATATACATCACATGTCCAGTAAGGCCATTTGTTGCAGTATCTCATACTCAACGTCCTATAGAAGTCTCTCTAGGGTAAGGCCATTGTGAGTGGATCCGCCATGTTATCCTTCGCGTCAACTCTCCTGACCTCGATCCTTTGGAGATCAACAATCTTCCTGATCAGGTGATACTTGCCTCAGAATATGTCTGGATCGCTAATGGGACCGGTGTTCGTAGGCTAAAGCCACAACTCTATTATAGTCACAATAACAGTTATTGGACGCTCAATGGTAGGAACCATGTTCATCTTATGAACAAGAAATGCCCAGACAACCACTTTAGCAGCATCATTGGTAGCGATTTATTCAGCCTTTATCGTCTAGTATGCCACGGTATCTAGCTTGGAACTTTTCCAACATACCGTCCCTCCACTGAGGGTAAAGACAATGCACGTGACTGACATTCAGTCGAACTTATCACTCTGGAAGCTGGAACCAAGAACTTTCTTTTAGTGCTTCTCAAGTACTTAAGAATGTCCTCCACAGCTTTCCAGTGATTCTCCCAAGATCCGATTGATTCCCGATCACTACACCTAGTGAGTCATCTACATCTGATCTGGTACATAACACCGCATACATGATAGAGCCTACTGCCGAAGCATAGGGTATCCCTTGCATGTGAGCTCTCTCCAAATCAGTCTTGGAAGACATCTTTTTGGAGAGAGTGATTCCTGAGTCAGTGAGTGGGCGAACCACCACGCTTAGAATCTTCCATACTAAACTTCTTTAGTATGGTGTTAATGTACATGGATTTGGGACACTCCCAATATCCACTTAGATCTATCAACATAGATCATAATCCACAAGATGTAGTAGGTATCATCCAAATCTTCTATGGAGAATCCTCGTGATAAGAGGAGCTTGACCGAGTGTAGCATAGGAAACCATTTCCTATCAAGAGTATGTCATCTACGTACAATACGTGTAAGACATCCTTACTCTCTACAACCTTCTTGTATATACAAGGTTCATCTACTATTTTGATGAATTCAAACTCTTTGACTAATATATCAAAACAGATGTTCCAACTTCGCGATGCGCGTATTGATCCTGATGGACTTAAGCATCGCTTTGAATGTCTCAACCTTTCCATTTACATCAAGAATCTTCTCAAGATCCATTTACTCCTAATAGGTTTTACCCCTTTAGGTGCAACTTTCAAAGTCATACTTTGTTGGTGTACATGGATTCCATCTTTGATCGCATAGCATCCAGCCTTTACACAGAGTCTCTACTCATGATGGCCTGCTTAAACCTAGTTGGGCCATCATTCACTATGATGCAATCCTCGCTCTCACTATCATCGAGAAGACCGTAGTATCTCTCAAGTAGATGAGGAACCCTACCAGATTCGTGGAGAGGCTGAGGTTCGTTGGAGACTATTGAATCCTTTGGTTCCACTAAATCATCAGTTGTTAGTTTGTCAAGCTGGAACAACTTCCAGTTCTACCTCATGACTACAAATTCCTTTACAAGAAATTTCTTTTCTAAAAAGGTGGCATGCTGAGAAACAAAACATCTTTTGCTCCTCAGTTAGGTAGAAGATATACCCTCGCAAATGTTTGGGATATCCTAATAAACTTACAAAACCGACCTTGCCTCGAGCTTGTCTGGATTCTGCCTTTCAACATAGGCCGGACAACCCCATATCTTAACTCGTTTAAGATATGATCTCTTCCCATTCCATATCTCATATGTAGTGGTAGGCACTGATTTGGTTGGAACACCATTCAATAGGTATGCAGCTTCTCAAGTGCATAACACCAAAAGGAAACGGGTAACTCAGCAGTACCCATCATAGAGCGCACCATATCTAATAGGGTGCGATACCTCCGCCCCGATACACCGTTGTGCTGTGGTGTATACGAAGGAGTAAGCTGAGAGAGAATCTCATTCTCCTTTTAGAAACTCCAGGAACTCCATGCGCAAGTATTCTCTTCTCCGATCACATCGAAGGACTTAATACTTCTACCCATCTGGTTCTTAACTTTAACTTATATTCCTTGAATTTCTCAAAAGTTTCAGACTCGTGTTTCAACAGGAACACATGTCCGAATCTTGAGAGATAGTCTATGAATGTAATGATGTACCAAGAACCAACCTTGGCATTTGTAGACATAGGACCGTATACATCATCATGTATATGTCCTAAGAGTTCAGCAACTCTTTCTCTGTTTCCATTAAACGGAGTGTTGGTCATTTTACCTTTGAGACAAGATTGGCAAGTAGCATAAGATGAAAATTCGAAAAGATTCTCATATTCATCCTTATGTAACTTAGCTGGTCGTGTCGCATTGGTATGACCTAGTTTACAATGCCACAAGAAGGATTCGTTCATTTCTGAACTACTCCTCTTGTGTGTGTTCTAGATACTTTGAACTGTGGTTTGATTTAGAATGTATATGCTATTATATAACGTGCCTGATCCAATCAACTCTTGATTGAGGAAAATGTTCACAACATTATCCTCCATTACAGAATTATATCCTTCTTTAACTCATTAAAGAAACCGATGTAAAGTTGTATATCGGGTTCGGTATGTAATAACATTCGTTCAGAATCAATATATTAATACAAGATGATATTTGCCAACTGCTTTGGCTGCAACACTTATACCATTCTCTACACTTAGAGACATATCACCCAATCTCAGTTCTTTACCTTTCTGTAGCCCATGTAACATATTACATATGCGGATCCTGATCCGGTATCACATACCCAGGACGTAGAGGATACTGAAAAATAGTTCTCGGTAATGAACACACCTGAAGAAGATGCATCAACACGCTTATTCCTCAATTGGGTGGCGTGGAAATCCGGATAATCCCCTATTTCCTGCTCAGACTTATAACAGTTATAAGATAGAGCGGAACCAACGTTCCCTAGCACAGTATAATAAGTAGGTTCGGTCAATGCTTCCATATTATTATCTTGATTAAGGCGTGACATGGTCGCTACTAGGAGAGAGAGAGAGAGGAAAACATTCTGCGTGCGCTCTTGCAAGAGCAGATTGGTTATTATTTTATCTAATCAGGATGGCTCCCACTGTTTTTTTATCAAATCTTCCTTCAAACCCTAAAAGGTAAGACTAGCCGGGATTAATTATACCCTACAAGTTTGCCAATCATTCGACCAGGACAGTGTCGGTACTTTGAGAGAGGTTCCCCGTGATTTCACACGGACCTAATTAAAATAAACCTCGTTTTCCCAGGGGCTTAACCCCGTTAACACCTTTCTAGACACCTACTTGATCGGCTAATTGTAATATGTAAAACTCTTCCAGGAGTAACTCTTACTCGCAGTGGGTATCGGGATCCAACTATCTCATAGAAGGTATGCAATCTCATTGCAAATTTCAACACTTGAAATTCCCAATAATATTCTGCCCCAAGCATCCAATGACCATGACAGAGGTCAACAAACCATAAGCTGCTAGTCAAGTTCAACCCGCCATTTCATGATTGAATTAAACCCACCCGCACGACCCTTGACAGTGGTCAACAAGGTCGTACGACTACCCTAATCCAATCGCATCATATGCTTTGCAGATAAGCACTAATCAGCTTCCATACACTACGCCTTGACAGAGGTCAACACACGCAGCACGAATACTAAATATTACTTATCTGAAATGACGGAGGGCTACGACAGGTTTTTAAGAAAACCCTTTGCGTAATGAACTTGATATCGTTGTAGAATCGAGTGTATTTTAAAAGGAGTGTTTTTGAGGCTTTTACTAGTTATGCTAAAGAGGTCACTCCCGGTGAAGAGATCTCCGCTCTTTTCTCATCGAATAAGGTGCAGGATATTTCATAAATACCACTATGTAAAGCAAAAACTATAGAAGCAATCAAAAGACAAACCGAGTGGGTTGTAGCGTCTGCTAGTTTTGCTAAAGAGGTCACTCCCGGTGAAGGGATCTCGGCTCTTTCCTTATCGAATAAGGTGCTGGATATTCTACAAGGAATACCGCTATGTAAAGCAAGAACTAGAGCTACCAGTTTTTAAAACAAGTTTCTACAACATCTTTTAGGTTTCTTTTATTTCATTAATCTCATTAATGAAGTCCCATCATATATGCTTCCCAAGCATCACATAAGAAACGAAAGCATAATAGTTAAACATATCAAGTGATCACATCACAAAATATCAGCAGCAGAAGAACATATATGAAATATTGGATATACTAGGAATTCCGTGTTTTAATTAAGCCAATAAAAAACGCGGATTCCACGGTCGTGATGAATAGCCAAACCCACATCTCTAGACCCCTACGAGAGCGGCAAGCAACCCTACCAATTCGAGAGTTAGGAGACCCGGTCTCGACTCCTCGAGATGGTCTCCCACTGGACCCTAGATACCGGTTACTTGTGCTCTCCTCCTTAGGTCTATCATAATGCGGAAAAGTAAATAATATACATCAATGGTGACATCATCCTCAACCCGGAAGTGCGCCAATAAAAGAATATAACATACAAGCTTTTACATGAATGAAAATGAACTCTCATCTCACATAAAAAAAACCCGGCTATTCAGAACACGCCGATCCAATATAACATATCACGGCAACACATAACATCGCATGTCATCAACGTAAGTAATTATGCGTATCCCAATTGTCGTTGACATATAGCAACGAAACCGGCAATACACCACATATTACACTTACGGTCGCAGAAAAGAAAGTGAGAAACTACAACAATTAGAATCCGCAACCATCTTAGACATCATAAACCCAATGTATCACATACTTTGGATTTCATGCCTAACCAAATGAATTCCTTAGACATCACATGCCTAACAATTATAAACCCCGCATTTTAGTCTCGATAATGAAAACACTTTCTAATAACCTGTCGGGTAATTCAACAAGATTCCCGATAAACTGATCGAATGCTCGTCGAAAACTTTAGTAGACTGCTGCACCCCCGATGCCGTCGACGAAGTGCACTAAGGCGGAACACCGCGGCCGTGAGCACCCGAACGGATGGTTTTGGCGACAGGGTTCTCCTACAGTCACTTGGTCGGGGCTATGGGACGTAGCTATCTAGTAAGGTTACCCGGCGAGTATCCGTGTACACTACATAATTGCGACGGACTTTTGATCCACATCAAAATTCCGTGGCAACCGATCAAATGAGACTAAATTGCTAGATTTATAAAATTCAAACTGGTTATCAAATAACTAATTATGTGGATTCTAAATATTGTATCACAATCACAGATAGCTAGACGATGTAAAACTTTTCAATCGAATAAACAAACACCCAAAATTTCCCAAAGAGCTCAACACTTGAGCGGAGTTCAAAAAGTACCCAGAACATGCCACGGCTCCTATGAACCATCCGTAGAAGGGCCGACCCATGCCTCACTCATGTCTCCGTGGAACTGCCGCAAACCCTAGGGTATGACTGCGGTTCCGTGATCCAAAAAGTCGAGTTTGGGTATCGTTCTTCTAGAGGGTCCACAGAATCGCTTGCATGATTTTCTGAAAATTTTAAACTTGGAAAAAATCCAACTCTTGGAAAATTTCCAGCGAGAGAAAATATGAGATATTGATATCCGTTCGAACTTTTTAACGTCGTCTAAATAACCCGAATACATGTTAGAATCACGACTATGAAACAGTCCGAATTGCCTTTGCAGAAAGTTAACATCACATGCAAAAACAAGTAACACCTGAAACAACAAAACACAGAGACTGGAACACCCTAAAAATTTGAAGCCAAAACCCCACCATAAAACCGGTGAGCATGGATTTTGTCCTTATGTGGCCGGCCAGATTCACACCAATTTGCTTCAAATTTCTATGGTGTTCATGTTATATCACATACATCATTCTGCAGTTGCTAAAAAAGGTTTTAGAGGACATTAAAAATTCGACAGAAACTAGGATTGTATATCGGGTTTTTCGGAGTTGTTTCGGTTTCGTAATCTAACAAACATCGTTTAAATCTCTAGCTTGGCTCTAATACCACTGTAGGGTTACTTAGCGAGGCAGCAAGGTTTTGGGAGGCATCGTCCATGCCGTTTTCAAATTTTTGCCGTACTAAAGAACCCTAACCCTAGAATCTTTAACTAGAGATCTAAACAATATAACATGCAAACAACTTTGCATACAAAGTGAATGTTGAATACAACCTTTGTAGACCGGTCCTTCACTTCTAAAGCTCCGTGTAGTAGTCCTTTCGCTCTAAGTAGTGAACTCCCGAACTCTAGTAAAGGTTCACATGAAGAAATGAACAAGCTTCCTTGAAGTCTTCGAGGCCAAAGATGACCTACATCGAGGAGACTCAAGCTCATGCTACCTCTTCACTAATGGTAGATTAGTGAAGCAAACACCCTAAACTAAATGGATAATATAGTAGAGGATGATGAAGTAGTAAGTGGGCTCACTTTAGATTTAATTTTCTCACGATATTTTCTCACTTATAAAAAAGCTAGCAAGCTTTTTCTCAATGAAGAAGAAGATGAAGTGATGAAGAGAAAATGAAACTCATGATGTGAGAATAGCAACCATGGGTGAGTTAGTGTCATACACTAACTCATGTAGAGAATCAACCATGGTAAGGATAATGGTTAGGTTAATAAATATCTCACGCAAAACAAAACTAGTGGACTTAGTCAATGGTTATCAA
Organism: Agapanthus africanus; assembly: GCA_030015575.1. Taxonomy (NCBI): domain Eukaryota; kingdom Viridiplantae; phylum Streptophyta; class Magnoliopsida; order Asparagales; family Amaryllidaceae; genus Agapanthus; species Agapanthus africanus. Next base: position 371,438,386 of record JASDDO010000010.1, read on the forward strand.
CAAGCTTCTCCAAGCTTCTAGCCAAGACAAAATTCCACCAATTTGTGATTTACTTTGATAAATAAAAACCCTAGGATTATCCTAACTATAGTGTAAGTCTCATACACCCATGAAGCATGTGGCATCAAGCATGACACAAATAAAATGTACATTAATATATATCACATATATACTAAATGCACACAAGTGAGAAAAATAAATGTTTAAGTGAGCTAATATTAGTTAATGTAATTCAATATATCACATATATAATTATACATTAAATTATCAAATCAACACTTGATTTAATAATCCGGCTATATCACATACAACCGACTAATATCATATGAATCAACTTATCGAATCAATACTTGATCCGATAACCCGACTATATCACATATAACCGACCGATATCACATATCGCGAGAATAGAATGCGGTATCACATACACGCATTAATCTCGATCCCACACATATCACATATGTTCTCCTATTTCATTTCACATAAACCAGGAAACCTCTGTGTAGGACTCTAAAGACTCGTGAATACGCCGGCAGTAGGTGATGATCATATCAAACACCCACAAGCCATAAGCGGTATGCTAAACATAACGGCCACCCGGGTATTGAGCGATCAGAAGATCAACAAGCAAGCCTGCTCATACTCCTGCGAATCTAATCAGTAACACTAACATACACTCCGGTATCTTTGTCAGATATGTCGCATATCACAGCCTGGGGGTGGTATAACGTCAGACCCCAATAGCCTGATAAGTCATGCCGATGCATGGTCCATAACGGTTCGAGAAACTACTGATAATACTTACTAGTAGATCTCAGCAACCCTGGCCAGGGATTTCCTATTATGGCCAATCGAGCATAGCGCAACATCAACCCCCAATACCGAGAGAGACGAATCCCCTCCTATCGCTCATTGCCTCTATGTGACTCGGGACTGTATCCAAAAACCACCTTTTTGCATGATCTCTTGATCGTGGTATGGTGGAAATCAAAGCACAGTGGGAATCACACAAGACTCTATGACAATCTCGGGTCGACAGACTAACCTGTACCAGTGTCACCAGAGAACTGCTATCTGACGATAGGTATAATACCATCTAGGAGTTCTCGGTGAGTTCGTTCAGTGTACCCAGTCTCCACTGAGCACCCGTATACCATCTCTGATGTCAAACACCAATGGATATGGGATCATCCATCGCCCATCATATGGGTCGAGAAGCGTATACGCTAGTCTACTCTGGAGTATCGATGACCTGTCTCGATACTCCCACGACTAGGAACATTTGAAGGATGTACTTGCTGACTACCTCTGCCCCACTAGTATGATCCGCATCATAATCCTGGTAGTCAAGAACTCATCCTAAGGGCTTTATCAACATGTAATAGAGAGACAATAAGTGTACATGTTAAGATAAAGTGCAACCAAATAGCATACTATCATGTCGAGCAAGAAAGTCCTCCTGATATATGTCCAAGCATCCACTAAAATATCATCACATGTACAGTAATGGCCTCTAGGGCATACATATAACTAACAATATCCCCGTCGAATGAGATGCAGGATATTCCAAACTGAATGCCACGATGCAAAGAAAAAATAATCGACTATAGTGAAGTTATTACGTTAACGTAAACTTTTACTCAAGGGGTCACTCACGATGAAGGGATCTCGGCCCTTGTCTCGTCGAATGAGGTGCTGGATATTCATAACCGAATACCACTGTGCAAAGCAAAAGAGAACGTCTGTATTGTCAGTTTTTTAAAAACTTGGTTCCAACAACATCATATAGGTTTGTTTTATCCTTGCATTGATAAGAATCAATGTAGTCCCATCAATTAATCATACCAGAAAAGAACAAAAATATATGATGTACGTATATGCCATCCGCATTCTCCACCGGGTCCCGTCATCACTCGTTAGGTTACTTAACTAACGACAGAGCGGGGACTGGACTAGCGCGGGTGCAAAACATATACAACATCTATTAGTGTATATATATATATATATATATATATAAATATATAACAATCGTCCCAGGAATGATATAAAGCAACATCACAGAAGCATCACAAAAGCAACACAGAATAGTGGATAATCTTGGAGCCTCGGGTTTCACTTGAGCCGCAAATGAGACCCGACGTCCTTGTCGTGTGGATAGCCTGTGCAATGATAACCTAGTCCCCTACGAGCGCGGCAAGTTACCCGCCAAAACCAGAAGTGAGGCAACCCCCTTCAACAACATGAATGGGCCACCCAGCACTTCACGGAATCCGGTAACTTGAGCACCCCTCCGTGGGTCAACCTATACCCCCTACGAGTGCGGCGAATAGCTCGCCAATTCTAGAGTAAGGTCCCCTCCGTCTTAATGCCATGAGATGCGGACCCGTTGCCCTCTAGAACCAGGCTATTCGTGCACTCCACCGTAGGGTAATCCTAGTACAGAAAAGAAAATAATATACAAGGGTGATATCGACCTCAACCCGGTTTTGCCCCAAACTAATAATATACAAACTGGCAGTGATGGCAGTCCACATGTCGGACGCTCGTCCAGCAATATCAAATGTACAAATGAAAATAAACTGTACTAACATTGCACCCAAGCTATCCACCACGACGATCCAACCACAACACAGCATAACACAGAACATCAACGTGAATGTCACGTTCGCAAAACCGTCTAAAAGAACTATAGCAATTAGACAGGTTGTACCGATCTAATGACATTCACGGTCGCAGATAGTAATGTAAGTAATGTAAACATTTAAACGGTGTTAAATTATCGACTTCGAAACACCCCGAATTGCCCCTGAACAAAAGACAACACTATATCCAAACTGGGCAAAACAAGAAATACCACTGAACCAATATTCCAGAGAACAGACCACACCTAAAATACGAAGTTCCAAATCCTTAATATGGCCGGCCAGCTCGGATTTTGAGGCAATGTGCTCAGGTCAATTTTGTTGGAATGTATTCGTATTTGGGGTGCAGTCTAGTTGTCACTCAAATAGTCTTCTGCAGTTGCTTAAATTTTTTTTTAAGACTTTAAAAATCGACAGAGACTGGAATGTGCAGTGCACTATTTTGGGGTTGTTTCGATTTCGATACTTTAACATCATCTAAACAAGCTAGCTAAGGGTTTAAAGGTTGGCTCTGATACCATGTTGGGTTACGGCAGCGTCCCGGCCATCAAACCGTGGCCAAATGCGGAACAATTTTTTTTAAACCGGCGCTACCATTACCCGATGCCCGGATCTATCCTAAACCCTATTCTAGCAAGCTATAAAAAGAAGTTAGAATGGTTATACCGAGTTGATCAGTGTCCTTCGGTCTTCAACCATCATCCCCAAGCTCCTAGTGGCTCCTTGATCGAATTTGGTTGCCGGTCTTCCTCCATCTACGATGATCCACCTGAGGAAAACGGCGTAAGCTTCAATCTCGCCAAGCGAAGTAACCGACGCTCCAAGTGTTAGTGTATATGCCCTAGAGGCCGTTACTGTATCATACTAGTATGTATATTACTTAATGGAAGCTTGGGATATTCACCTTGTATTGACAATCTTGCTCAAAATGGTAGTATGCTACTTGGTTTGCTTCTGCTTTAATGTGTGCATGTGTTTCTTTCAGCATATCGCCTTTACACATTAGTGGAGCCCTTAGGATCTTTGCTTGATTACCAGCGTTGTGATGGCAGTCACACTCATGGGGGCTGGGTAATCTATAAGCACATCCTTATGTAGGTCCCTAGTTCTAGGACTATCGAGACAGGGCATCGATACTCCGGAATAGACTAGCGTATGCGGTTCTTATCCCAGCTTGGGAGACGGTCTGTCCCACAGCCGTCAGTACGTCGTACTTTAGATAGTATGCGGGTGCTCGTTAGGTTACGAGTACACTGGACAGGACTCGTCGGGAACTGTTGGTTGGTATTATACCTATCGTCAGTTATCAGTTCCCAGGTGACATGAGTACAGCTTAGTCCGTTGACTTGACACTGTCACTTCGCCTCGAGTGTGTTCCCACTGTACTTTGATTACTACCCTACCACGGCTCAAAGGAGTCGTGCAAACAGGTAGTTTTTGGGTGCAGTCCTGAAGCACTTGGAGGCAGTGACGGTTAGACAGGATTCATCTCTCCCGGTATTGGGGGTTGATATCGCGCTGTGTCTTGGAGAGCCATTACACAAAGTCCCTGGCCAGGGCAAGCGAGATAGACTGGTAGGTTTCCAGTGTTATCTCAGGTGTTCTGGGCTACACTCCGACACGACTTGTACCGCTAGTAGGGGACTGATGTTTACCGCCCCATAGGCCCGCCATGCGATGTTATCAGACGAACACACCGGACTGTACGGAGACTGTCACATACAGGCTCAGTAGGAGTTCAGATGGGTTTACCTCGTCAGTCTTCTTGTCGGCATCTACCTGGGGACCGTTACGTACAGCTAGTGCCGCTTGCGGTCTGTGGTTAAACCCACTGCCAGCGTAGTGTCGAGTCTTTAGAGTCCCACACAGAGGGTTATTCTCCTTTGGGCAAAACAGAGTAGAGGTCGCATGGTTTTGCGACAGGGTTCGTTCACATCCGCGCACTTGTGCACGTTTGGCGTCCGGACAGACATTACTAGCGAGCTCTGGTTTGAGCCAGATCCTAGTATATGTTTTGGGGTTAGTTTTATCTCATAGTATTCATGTTCCTCGGAACACGAATACGGGTATGTATGCACAGTTGATTGAGGCGGAGGAAGAGGATTTTCATTAGGGTTTTGGAACGGGTGCGTATGCACAGTTGACAGTCGTCTTTTTCCAAACCCTAATGAATTTGTGATATATCAATTAATAATATTAATTAAATGAAATTGTGTCATGGTTGGGTTTGTTGACTTGTTGACCAAGGTTGACTTGTTGACCTTGGTTGAAACTTTGACCATCATCATTACACATCAAAGATGCTCTTTGATCTTTGCAAAAACCATTTAATGTGAAATGATAATGGTCTCATCAAACCTTCCATCAACTTTTTCATTTGATTAAATTTATTAATTTGATTAAATCACTTATATTGTTATGGTTGTAAAAAACCATCTCATTTTCTATCATAACCATTCTCTCTCTTCCCTTCTTCTTCCTCCTCCTCTAGTTCAAGGAGAACCATTCTAATGAGTTGAGAAACCTCTCCTTGGAGATAAAACACCCAAAGCCACTCTCTACTCATCCTAAGGTTGAAGGTCTAGCAAGCCGGAGACTTTAGTTTTCTCAAAGTTCGAGGAAGAAGCTCAAGGTAGAGACCATCAGGTGGATCCATCTTCGACAAGAGAAGGCGACAAGGAAAGCATCATCCGACCACTACAAAAAGTCCAAGAAGAAGGAGTTCAAGTTGAGGTATAACCCCTAACCGAGTAGATAACTCTCTTGTTGTTGCTAGTGTGTAGTTTAGCAAAGATCCGTTTTTGTAGTCCATGTTACCCAAACCCTAAAAATCGTTTTTTACCGTTTCCGCAAGCCCGAAAGAACCAGGAGAGGTAACGTGGACTTACACCAAGGTGGCTAGCAATGGAGAGTGGAGGTGTAGGAATGTGTCACTATAATTTTCTCTCATCACAAATGCTCCATGAGCAACCATAGAAGATCAAGAGGAGGTGAGGAAACATGTGGCATGAGCAACTAAAGAAAATGGCTAAGTGTTTTCTTGATGTGAGAAAAAATAAGAGTGAGCATGTGAAGAATCAAGTGAAGAAAATGAGCAAGCCCACTCAAAAAATTGTGGCTGCCCCCTCTCTCATTCTCAATCAACTAAAGAAAAATATCTCATCAATTTATCCAATAAACAATTGCATGCCATACCTCTCTACATGCTCATGCCACCTCACTCCTCCACCTCATTTGTGAAACAAAATGAATTTCCAGAAAAAATAAAATTATACAAATGAGGTGTCCACTTCTAGAAGCTATTCCGTATAAATACGGAATACAACCCGGTACATGTATCGAAATACATATACATGTATTCGTACAAAAATACGAATAGCCAAGAGAGAAAATGAATAGTGAACAATAATACTAGAATACACATATATAAATATAGATATAAATTATTAAATCAAAACATGATTTAATAATCCGGCTCAGTCCTAAGCCGCTAGTATTATCAACAGTCTGATTAAAGTCTGTGCACATATTTAATCGGACACCTGTATGTACCAACATACGTCATCTACACCCTATCGCATGAACCGTGAAAACCCTCTGTGTGGGACTCTAAAGACTCGACAATACGCTGGCAGTGGGTTTAACTACAAACACGTCAGGGGCACTAGCTGTACGTAACGGCTACCCAGGTATTGAGCGAAAGGGAGGCCGACGAGCAAACTCATCCTGGACCCCTACCGAGCCTAACTGTGACAATATCTGTACAGTCCAGTGTGTTCGTCTAAGAGTATCGCATATCGATTCTAAGGGGTGGATAAAGTCAGACCCCTAACAACGCGACATTTAGTGTCGGCATGAAACCCTTCACCACCTGAGAAACTATCGATCCTAGATTGGTAATTCTCATCCACCGTGGCCACATATTTCTGGTGATGGCCACCCGTGCACAACGTGACATCAACCCCTAATACCGGGAGAGAAGAATCCCCGACGATCCGATCACTGCCTCCATGTGGCTCGGGAATGTACCCAACTAAAACATATTTGCACGACTCCTTTGAGCCGTGGTAGGGTAGTAATCAAAGCACGGTGGGAACTGTCAGCTGACAATAGGTATAATACCAACTAGCAGGTTCCTGGCGAGTTCGTCCAGTGTACTCATAACCCAATGAGCACCTGTATACTATCTTAGGTGAACAAACTAACACCAATGGCTTGTGAGACCTGGCTACCGCCCCTTGTCGGGGTCTCGATCAGTATACACTAGTCTACACTGGAGTATTGATGCCCAGTCTCGATACTCCTACGACTAGGGACATTTAAGGATGTGCTTATAGACCTACAACTCCCACATATATGATCGCCATCATAATGCTGGTAGTCAGGAAAGAATCCTATGGGCTCTATCAACATGTACATGATGATAAAGACAAACCAGATAGCATACTATCATCTCGAATAAGACTGTTCTACCGGTATAGGTCCTCCCTCAATCATCATAATCACCTGCCTGCGAATATGATAATTGCCTTGAGGGCACTATAGCCAACAATCTCCTACTTGCACTTAAGACCAATTATTGCGATGTCGCATACTCACAGCCCGTGTGGTACCGAACACCCAACGTCTCTACTAATCAGTTTCGCAAAACCCGTTTGTGAAACTATTGCGTTCGAGAAATAGCCTCAGTGAGTGGATCCGCTCCAATGTTTCTTTCTGTATCCCTATATATCTCAATTTCGCGGATAAAGCTATCTCCCGAAATGAGCAATACCTATCTTAGAATTTGTCTGGATATCTGATGTGACCCAGTTCACAAACGAACTCCAAATCCAGCAAACTTCCTAGACTGTATCATCCACTGAATTTAATCAGTATCATGCGCCATGCCATTCCTTAGTATCCGCTTGGACCACATGTCCAACATACTGTCCCTCAAAAGAGGGAAAACTATAACTCTGACAGTCACTCTGTCATCCAGGTCACATTGGAAGCCTGAAATGATAACTGTCTCCCGAAGGAGGCTGCCATTACCATATCCCTAAAACATCCATTTATGTTCATAAACTGCTTCCCAACGTTTCTCCAGGATTGGATTAATATATCTGCTTATTGCATCTAGTGCAAAAGCAATATCTGGTGTTGTACTTGACATCTCCTGGTTGACTCAATTGCCTAAGCAAGTGATATGTCAATCATGCATATCCCTCTCCCTTTAGTCTGAAAGACATCGATTAGAGAGGGTGACTCCATCACCAGCAGGTACACCACCATGCCAGGAGTCGTCCATTCTAAAATTCCTTTAGAATCATGTCAAAGTACCCTAATTGGGATACTTTCCAAATCTAGATCTAAAACCATAGATCTAGTAACCAGAAACCCTGATATTATATCCATATCCTATATGGAGAAACAACTTTGTGACAACCACAGTATAACCGATCGTAGTATAGGAATATCACTTCCTATCAAGTGCATGTCATCCTAATACCTGGACATCACTCTCTACTACCTTCTTAGCAGATCCATATCCTATTCTGATGAAATCAAAGCCTATGACTGTCACATAAAAAATAGATGATCTATTTCCACTATACCTGCTTTAGTCTATAAATAAACATAAGCTACTTGCCCATTATGCTTCCGCTGCTCTCACTGACTACAACAACCCTCTGGCAGAGTCATATACACGTGTACTTCTAAAGCAAGTTTAGAACGACGCTATACTCATCCTCCTGCCGGGTCTTATAGTCTAGAATAGCAGCAATGGCAAGTCTGGGTAAACAAGAACCTCCATGTAACCGTCATTGAGAAGACCGAAGCACCTCTCGGGTGCCTGAGGTTACCCACCAAATCTGCGGAGTGGCTAATGGAATGTCGAAACGAATTTAATCCTTAGGTTCTATTAAATTTTCAGTGATCATTAGTGGTTCTGGAATCACTTCCAGTTCTACCATACTCCCACTTCTGTTTTTCTGAAAAAATCCATTTTACTAAAACTGTGGCGAGTCAAGAATAATATAAATATTGATCTTCCTGATGGTAGAAAGTTAACCCTCGTCAAAGCCCGGGATAACCCACAAACAGCCATTACTGAAACGTGCCTCGATTTTATCTGGATTCTGGTTTTAAGCATCAGCCGGACAACTCCCTACACCTTAACATCGTTAAGATATAAATTGATTCTATATATATCTAATATAGAAACAAAAGCACTAATTTAATTGGAACCAGATTCAAAATCATGCAGCTGTCTCCAGTGCATATCAACCAAATAGAAAAAGGCCAATCAGCATTACTAATTTAGGAGTGCATCCATATATGCGTAACCTGAAAAAGAAGCAAGTTCTCAAAACCATTACTATCAACGGAATACCAAACACAAGTATCTGCATCTTCGACTTCCATGAAGAATCTTGATACTTCCAACAAATGGTTCTCTTCTTTATTCTTATACCTATAACTTCTCAAAATCTGAATCTTGTATTTCAATGAAATACTTGTCTAGAACTAGAGAAGTTATGAGTAAACAGAATATAGTACGAGTACCAACCCCATTGTCCTAATGGACACCGGACAACATACAATACTTTGTATAAGTCCCTTGAGTTCAATAACTCAAACCTTATGCATCGTAGGTTGAAAAACTGTACTATGGTTAAGAAGAATTACACCGCTGTTGAATGCACCTTACCTAATCACCAACTGATATAGATAAATGTCACAGACATAATATCAAAAAGTTATATCTCACTTTATAAAATAAACGTACAGATATATCAGTTTGAAATTGGTGCATAATAACGGATATTCAAAACCAAATATTTGCCATCCGGAAAAATCCAGATGATTTCCTCAAATATCACCAATTACAACGAATTCCGATATAATGAGGATCTAATCACCCAATTCCCAATATCTTACTCCCACTCACCATCCATAATAACATACAGATGTGACAAACTGATCTAGTAAACACATACACTGGAGTTAGATTCCTGTTGGGAAAACAGTTTTCAATTAATATCACACAGTGAAACTGAAACATGAAAATGTTTCAAAAGGGTTAACTGGTATTCCTAGTAATGTCTCTTTCACTATCCAGATTCATGATAGTAACCATATACTTACGTGCCCTCACTCCAATCTCTTTATTATGTCTTTACTTATTACCTTCTGTACACCTTCTTTAGGCTAATTGGTTTTCTTCCTTCCCTATCCTTCAGCACCAGCTTAAGGTTTGGAAGAAGACTATCCAATAAGCGTAATAGGTGTACTCTCCTTATGCCAGGAGCCCTCACAACCTGAGAGAAGGTAATGGGAAAAGACACCTGAATAATCCCATTCTATTTCTCCTGAACCGGAAACCATCCTCGAATCCGGAACGAATTCCTTTGAGTTCGTATGTAACTATACGATGGCATATCCAATAGGAGCGGATATCCGTAGTGATACAGAGTGTTTTGGAGAAATCCAAAGTGGATGTGGGAGTGGCAGGGGTATACACGGTTTTGTCGTGAATAATAGCAGTCGCAATTCTCTTTGCCGTTATTCTAATCCCTTTATATGTCTTTACTTATTACCTTCTGTACACCACTTTTAGGCTAATTGGTTTTCTTCCTTCACCACCTTTCGGCACCTGCCTATGGTCTGGAGGAAGACTATCCAATAAGCTCAATAGGTGTACCCTCTCCTAATCCTAAGAGCCCTCACAACCTGAGAGAAGGTAAAGAAAAAAGACAACCGAAAATATCCTATTCAATCTCTCCAGAACTAGAATCCATTCTCGAATCTGGAACAAGTTCTTTCGAGTTCATATGTAACTATACGATGGATTTATCCAATGGAAGTGGATGTTCGTAGTGATACGGGGTGTTCTGGAGAAATGCAAAGGTGATATAGAAGTGGCAATGATATATACGACACCGTGACATTCCAAAAGCCAAAGTGTTTTAAGAAGGTTCGGTTAACTTGGTTCATGAGTTTTAGTCAAGGGTCGGGCCATGGTTGCTGCCAAACAGAGAGAGATAAGAAACACTCAGCGTGCACTCTAACCTAGATCAGAATGGTTAATCACTTTATCTAATCAGGATGGCTCCCACTGTTTTCTTGAATTCTCCTCCAAACCCTAAAGGAGAATTAGTCGGGATCATCTAAAATCACCCGAGGAGTAATCCTACTCATCAGTGGGAATCGGGATCCAACTATCATCGCATGACAACTTGACGGAATCAACTCAAGTTACCATACTCCAGAAGGTATGTGCAAGCCTGGCAAGTTTCCTGTATGTTTGAAACTCCCAATATGATTTTTACCCCTAACGACCTATAACCTTGATGCTTGCCAACAAATTATAGGCCACTAGTCAAGTTCAACTCGTCATTGTCCTGGATTAACTCGATCCCACCCGCACAAACCCTTGATGCTTGCTAACAAAGCTGTACGACTGTCCCGATCAATCGCATATCCATGCTACAAATAAGTATAATTCAGCTACCGTACACTATGACTTGACGCTTGCCAACAAACATAGCACGAATAACAAATAGTACTTATAAGAAATGATGGAGGGCTACGGCTGGTTTTTGGCAAAAAACCTTTAACGTAATGAACTTGATATCGTTGAAGGAACCGAGTGGTTTTACAAATTTATAGTGGCGAAAACTTTTGCTAAAGAGGTCACTCCCGGTGAAGGGATCTCGGCTCTTTCCCCGTCAAATGAGGTGCAGGATATTCCAAACTGAATACCACGATGCAAAGCAAAAATAATCGACTAGTGAAGTTATTACGTTGACGCAAACTTTTACTCAAGGGGTCACTCCCGATGAAGGGATCTCGGCCCTTGCCTCGTCGAATGAGGTGCTGGATATTCATAACCGAATACCACTGTGCAAAGAAAAAGAAAACGTCTGTAATGTTAATTTTTTAAAAACTTGATTCCAACAATATCATATGGGTTTGTTTTATCCTTGCATTGATAAGAATCAATGAAGTCCCATCAATTAATCATACCAGAAAAGAACGAAAATATATGATGTACGTATATGCCATCTGCATTCGCCACTGGGTCCTGTCATCACTCGTTAGGTTACTTAGCTAACGACAGAGCGGGGACTGGACTAGCGCGGGTACAAAACATATACAACATCTAATAGTGTATGTGTGTATGTGTGTGTGTGTGTGTATAACAATCGTCCCAGGCATGATATAAAGCAACATCACAGAAGCATCACAGAAGCAACACAGAATGGTGGATAATCTTGGAGCACCGGGTTTCACTTGAGCCGCAAATGAGACCCGACATTCCCTGTCGTGTGGATAGCCTGTGCAATGATAACCTAGACCCCTACGAACGCGGCAAGTTATCTGCCAAAACCAGAAGTGAGGCAACCCCCTTCAACAACGTGAATGGGCTACCCAGCACTTCACGGAATCCGGTAACTTGAGCACCCCTCCGTGGGTAAACCTATACCCCCTACGACTGCGGCGAATAGCCCGCCAATTCTATAGTAAGGCTCCCTCCGTCTCAACGCCATGAGATGCGGACCCGTTGCCCTCTAGAATCCGGCTATTCGTGCACTCTACCGCGGGGTAATCCTAGTACAGAAAAGAAAATAATATACAAAGGTGACATCGACCTCAACCCGGTCGTACCCCAAACTAATAATATACAAACTGGCAGTGACGGCAGTCCACATGTCGGACGCTCGCCCCGTAATATTAAATGTACAAATGAAAATAATCTGTACTAACATTGCACCCAAGCTATCCACCACGATGATCCAACCACAACACAGCACACACAGAACATCAACGTGAATGTCACGTTCGCAAACCCGTCTAAAAGAACTATAGCAATTAGACAGGTTGTACCGATCTAATGACATTCACGGTCGCAGATAGTAATATAAGTACTGTAAACATTTAAACAGTGTTAAATTATCGACTTCGAAACACCCTGAATTGCCCCTGAACAAAAGACAATACTATATCCAAACTGGGCAAAACAAGCAATACCACTGAACCAATATTCCAGAGACCAGACTACACCCAAAATACGAAGTTCCAAATCCTTAATCTGGCCGGCTAGCTCGGATTTTGAAGCAATGTGCTCGGGTCAATTTTGTTGGAATGGGCTCGTATTTGGGGTGCAGTCTAGTTGTCACTCAAATAGTCTTCTGCTGTTGCTTAAATTTTTTTTGAAGACTTTAAAAATCGACAGAAACTGGAATGCGCAGTGCACTATTTTGGGGTTGTTTTGATTTCGATACTTTAACATCATCTAAACAAGCTAGCTAAGGGCTTAAAGATTGGCTCTGATACCATGTTGGGTTACAGCAGCACCCCGGCCATCAAACCGTGGCCAAATGCGGAACAAAATTTTTCTAAACTGGCACTACGTACCATTACCCGATGCCCGGATCTATCATAAACCCTATACTAGCAAGCTATAAAAAGAAGTTAGAATGGTTATACCGAGTTGATCCGTGTCCTCGGTCTTCAACCATCATCCCCAAGCTCCTAGTGACTCCTTGATCGAATTTGGTTGCCGGTCTTCCTCCATCTACGATGATCCACCTGAGGGAAACGACGCAAGCTTCAACCTCGCCAAGCAAAGTAACCGACACTCCAAGGTTGCTAGCAATGGAGAGTGGAGATGTAGGAATGTTTCACTATAATTTTCTCTTATCACAAATGCTCCATGAGCAACCATAGAAGATCAAGAGGAGGTGAGGAAACATGTGGCATGAGCAACTAAAGAAAATGGCTAAGTGTTTTCTTGATATAAGAAAAAATGAGAGTGAGCATGTGAAGAATCAAGTGAAGAAAATGAGCAAGCCCACTCAAAAAATTATGGCTGCCTCCTCTCTCATTCTCAATCAACCAAAGAAAAATATCTCATCAATTTATCCAATAAACAATTGCATGCCATACCTCTCTACATGCTCAAGCCCATGCTTATGCGACCTCACTCCTCCACCTCATTTGTGAAACAAAATGAATTTCCAGAAAAAGGAAAATCATACAAATGAGGTGTCCACTTCTAGAAGCTATTCCGTATAAATACGGAATACAACCCGGTACATGTATCGAAATACATATACGCGTATTCGTACAAAAATATGAATAGCCAAGAGATAAAATGAATAGTGAACAATAATACTAGAATACATATATATAAATACATATATAAATTATTAAATCAAAACCTGATTTAATAATCCGGCTCAGTCCTAAGCCGCTAGTATTATCAACCATCCGATTAAAGTCTGTGCACATATTTAATCGGACACCTGTATGTAACAACGTACGTCATCTAAACCATATCACCTGAACCGTGAAAACCCTCTGTGTGGGACTCTAAAGACTCGTCAATATGCTGGCAGTGGGTTTAACCACAAGCACGTCAGCGGCACTAGCTGTACGTAACGGCTACCCAGGTATTGAGATAAAGGGAGGACGACGAGCAAACTCATCCTGAACCCCTACTGAGTCTAACAGTGACAATATATGTACAGTCCGGTCTGTTCATCTAAGAGTATCGCATATCGAGTCTAGGGGTGGATAAAGTAAGACCCCTAACAACGCGACATTTAGTGTCGGCATGAAACCCATCATCACCTGAGAACTATCGATCCTGGATCGGTAATTCTCGTCAACCGTGGCCACGGATTTCTGGTGATGGCCACCCGTGCACAACGCGACATCAACCCCAATACCGGGAGAGACGAATCCCCGATGATACGATCACTGCCTTCATGTGGCTCGAGACTGTACCCAACTAAAACCTGTTTGCATGACTTCTTTGAGCCGTGGTAGGGTAGTAATCAAAGCACAGTGGGAACTCACACGAGACAAATGACGACCTCAGGTCGACAGAATAACCTGTACACATGTCACCTGGAACTGCTATCTGACAATAGGTATAATACCAACTAGCAGGTTCCCGGCGAGTCCGTCCAGTGTACTCATAACCCAATGAGCACCTGTATACTATCTTAGGTGAACAAACTAACACCAATGGCTTGTGAGACCTGGCCACCGCCCCTCGTCGGGGTCTCGATCAGTATACACTAGTCTACACTAGAGTATCGATGCCCAGTCTCGATACTCCCACGGCTAGGGACATTTAAGGATGTGCTTATAGACCCACAGCTCCCACATATATGATCGCCATCATAATGCTGGTATTCAGGCAAGAACCCTATGGGCTCTATCAACATGTATATGATGATAAAGACAAACCAGATGGTATACTATCATCTCGAGTAAGACTGTTCAACCGGTATAGGTCCTCCCTCAATCATCATAATCACCTGTCCGCGATTACGATAATTGCCTTGAGGGCACTATAGCCAATAAACGCAAATGGCGGTGTGTTCATGGCCGTCTTGAACGTGATCCGATAGGCCTTGAGAGCTTCATGCAATCTCTCGTGCCAGTCTTTTTTATTTCTGGACACCGTTTTCTTTATGATCTTTGTGAAGGTCTTGTTGGAAGCCTCAGCTAGACCGTTAGCTCGGGGATTATAAACTGAAGAATATCTCCAATCTATATTATGCTGTTGTGCGAAGTGACTGATCTTATGGCTTCTGTAGGCCGGCCCATTATTCGAGATAATCCGTCGCGGAGTGCCGAATCGGTAGATGACATGTGTCCTGAAGAAATGGAGGATGTTCTCCGTCTTCACCCCTCTTAGCGGTATTGCTTCTGCACACTTGGAGAAGTAATCGGTTGTTGCTAGTATGAACCAATGTCCCTTGGATGAAGCCGGTTCAATGGGCCCAATTATATCGGCCCCCCACATTTCGAACGGCCAGCTAGCCAGCGTTGGGTGTAGCGGATTTAGATGCTGGTGGATGAAGTCCCCAGGAATTTGGCACGAGTGACACTGCTTCGCATATTTGAGCCAGTCCTGAATCATCGTGGGCCAGTAATAGCCCATTCTTTTGATCTTCAACTTCATCTTGGGTCCAGCCTGATGAGAACCGCAGAGTCCGTCGTGAGTTTCTTGGACAACTCTCCTTGCTTCTTCTATTCCCAGGCATCTCAACCACTGACAGTCGAATGATCTCTTATATAGAGTATTTTTGACGAAGGCGAAAGACAGAGCTCGTTTCATGAGATGATGTCTTGAAGATGCATTTTCAGGCATTCGATGGGATTTGAAGTAGTCTCTGAAGACTTCTCTCCAATCCTTAGCCTTTTCTTCATCCTCTACTTGGAATGCCGCTTGTTCGGCCGCTTCCTTTTCTTCATACGACTTCGGAGACATTACTGCTGGCATGAGAATCCGACGGCTTTGCACAATGATCCTTACGTCATCGAGGTTTTTGTCAGCCAGTTCTTTAGCGAGTTTGGCTAACGCATCTGCCTTGCTATTTTCCACTCGTGGTATGCTTTCCAGGACGTAGGAGGGGATTTGAGATAGCAATTGATGCACTATTTTGCCATATTCTACCAGCTCTGGCTTACACGTCTGATAGTCGCCATTTACTTGGCTAACGACCAGCTGGGAGTCTCCATATATGAGGAGGTTCTCGATTCCCATGTCAATGGCAATCTCGAGACCTGCTATCAAAGCTTCATATTCCGCTTCGTTGTTTGTTCTTGGCTCCGTTAAGGAAGGGGGAAAACGCATTATCCCTCCTTGTGGAGTCACAAAGATAAGGCCTGCTCCGGCTTTGATTATGGGGGTGCTTTGCTTCTGCCTCTTCATAGATGATGCCCCATCGAAGTAGAGTTCCCATCGGGTATCACTCCATTCTTTCTCCCCGCCGATTGCGTCAAACGCGTATTCGTCCGACAACTCGCAGTTTAAGAGAGAATTAGCTGGTATCGGATGCTCAGCGAGAAAGTCAGCGATGGCCTTGCCTTTTATTGCCTTGAGGGGTCGATATACTATCAAGAACTCCATCAAGAGGAAGGCTCATTTAGCAAGCCTCCCCATTAGTATGGATCTTGACATCAAATATTTGAGAGGATCCACCTTTGATATGAGGTGGACTTCATGTGCCAAGGCATAATGTCAGAGCTTCGTCACCGTGAAGATCAGTGCTAGACAATGCTTTTCGACGGGGGAGTAATTGTTTTCTGCCCCTAGGAGAACTCGACTCAAATAGTAGAGAGCTCTCTCCTTCCCTTGGTCGTTCTCTTGTACCCATAGCGCGCCTAAAGAACCTTCAAGGGCTGTTGTGTACAGGATGAGGGGCTTTCCTTTGACTGGAGCGGTCAGTACTGGCGGGTTCTGCAGATATTGTTTGATTTTGTCCAGTGCGCTTTGGCATTTACGATCCCAAATGAACGGGTTCTCCTTCTTCATTAGATGACTGTAGGGGAGGCATTTGCCGGAGAGGTTAGCTATGAACCGCCGGATATATGCGAGCTTTCCTTGGAGAGACCGTAGTTGCTTGAGAGTTCTTGGCGAAGGCATTTCCATTATCGTCTTGATCTTTGACGGGTCTATTTCGATGCCTCGATGTCGTACAATGAATCCCAGGAATTTTCCTGAGGATACTCCAAACGCGCATTTCAGAGGGTTCATCTTTAGGTTGTATTGCCGAAGGCGCTGGAACACTATCATCAGATGCTCCCAGTGCTCCTCGTATGATTTTCTTTTCACCACGAGGTCGTCAATATAACATGCAACAATCTCGTGTATGAGGTCAACAAAGATCTTTGTCATGCCCTCTGGTAGGTGATGCCAGCGTTCTTTAGACCGAAGGGCATCACTTTGTAGCAAAATATGCCCAGCGGAGTCTGGAAAGCAGTGTGCTTTTGGTCTTCAGGGTGCATCTTGATTTGGTTGTATCCTGAGGATCCGTCCATGAAGGAGAAAACTTCATGAGTGGATGTGTTATCGATCATCAGCTCGGTAACAGGCACTGGGAAGTCATCCTTCGGACAAGCTTTGTTGAGATCCCAAAAAACTATGCAGATGCATAATGTCCTATTTTTCTTCATTACCGGAACGATATTGGCGATCCAGTCAGGGTATTGAACTTCTTGGATAAAGCCGGAGTCTATTAGCTTTTTAACTTCGGCATTAATACTCATCTCAAGCTCGAGCCGCATTCTTCTTGGTGCCTGTTTGACTGGCTTGACGTCCAGCGATATCGCCGGTTTATGCACAGCTATCTCTGGATCTAATCCCGGCATTTCGGAATAGTTCCATGTGAAGCAGTCTTTCTAATGCATAAGCACGTATTTTAGCGTGGCTACCTGTTTTTCAGACAACGACTCATTGACGAACGTTGGCCTTGGGTCGTCTGCCGTCCCCAAGTCGATTTTCCTCAAGTTGTCTGCCGTGGTGTGTATCCTATCTTTCAGCCCTTTTGGCGCCGATGGAAATTCTGAGATCACCTCGTTCTCATCTTAATTTGCGAAGCACTGGGAGAGTTCGTCCATATTCTCGTGCTCTCCTTCCTTTAAGAATGTTATCACATGGCAGGTACGAGCTTGTTTCCAAGCTCGATGCTGATCTAGACTTTCCCCCACAGTGTAGGTTGCTCCTGGCTCATGCTTTCGTAGCGGGGCTACCCTCCAATTGTCGGATAGAGCAAACCTTCCTTGCTGATACTGGTCTTCAACCCAGTCTTTGAAGGTGAAGCAGTCTTCAAGAGGATGTCCCACTACTCGGTGATAGGAGAAATAATCTGGGTGATGGACCTCATTTATCTCTTCGGGGTATCAAGACTCCGGGAGTGTCATCATTTGATGCTTCATGACAAGGTTGAATATTTTCCTTGTCTTTTCTTGAGGGAAAGAGTATTCCCGACCCATCTTCTTCATAAAAGACAGGTTCCGGCTGACTTTTTCTTGCTCGCGTAGCTTCTTGGATCCGCTTCGCTGTCTTTGAACGCCGTCCCCATTCTTGATCTTGTCATTGCTTCTGCGTCGGACTTTTTCCTTGCCACGAGAGTGCACAGCGGGCTGAGGGTGAAGGGCATCGTCTTCTTCTCCTTCCGTAGCATGTTGAATGATACGTTGCGTCCTGGCTTTCTCGTAAATGGCCATCTCACGGCTATGGTCATCCCGAACCTTTTGACCCGCTTCTCTTATCAGCTTGTCAATCTGTTCTTCGAATGACGGGCTTGGTATTCTCACGGCGAGATATCGCTCTGGTTCGACATCAATGCCATCTGGAAACGCATTCGTTTCTCCACCGGGATTATTTATGACATGGCAGCCATGGAATCGCCTCCTTTTATTGGACCGAACGTATCTAAGGCCAGTCGTCTCCATTCTCCCTTTGGGCATCTTCCGCTGAGTTCTGGGAACATCCCAAATCTCGTTATAGAACTGAGCTTGTCGAGCAGTCTGTCTGAAGGGTATGCCTTGGCATCTTAATAGCCTTTTCAGTCCCTCTGCGTAGTATCCGAGAAGACGGATTAGTTTAAGTCTAACGAGCATAGGTTCAGCACCATGCCATACCTCTTTCTCCACCTTGGTCTCCATGGATTGATAGAAAAGGATCGCCTTCTCACCCTTTTTCTTAGGAGGGATGTAGAAGGTTTGCAGCTCTTGCACGCTATACGTATCAAGTGCATCAAGTTATTTGTAATGCCACTGCGGAACCATGGTAATTTGTAAACTTTGGTCAGCTCCAGCAAAGGTCTGTATTGACGGGCGGACGGAGAACACTGTGTTGGCCTCGTCCTCAGAGTCACAGCCAAAGACTAGAATAAGAGTAGATGGTCCGGGCCTATTGCCTTGGGGTTGTCCCGAGTAGACCATCTCTTCATCCTCCTCGGTATCGCTCCCAAAGATCGGGATAGTGGCGATGGCTTTTTGTTTATTCTCCGGTTTGCGACATCTTTCTATGTCTTCGAAGTCTGGTAAGAAGTACTTGGTGTCTTCATATTTGCGGACTTCATTTACGGAGAATGGGTTCAGCTCCCCTGTAACTGTGTACTCGAGGCCATCCTTGAAGTACTTCATACATTGATGTTGTGTAGAAGGGATGATGTTGTACTCATGTAACCAAGGCCTGCCGAGCAAAGCGTTGTAGCAAGTCTTGGCGTCAATAACATGGAACTTGATGTCAGTGACGAGCAGCCCGACGGGTAATGTCAGTATTACAGACCCGAGCATTTGTCATGATTGGGAGTCAAAACCGGAGATGGTAATTTTATCCCGAGCTAGGTGCTGCACGTTCATGCAAATCACCTTCAACACCCTTACATTGAGAAGGTTGACGGAGGACCCATTGTCCACCACGATCTTCCATATCTTGATTTCGTGACAATACCTGGTTACATACAGCGGACGGTTGTGCTCGCACGTTCCGAGAAGGAGGTCTTCATCGCCGAAGGTGATATCAGCCGTGTGGACTTCTTCCAGTTCGTCCTTCATCTTTTCTTCCGCCAGGAAGGCTTGAAACTGGTTGGGCTCTTGTAACGCCTTGATCAGAGAATCTCATGCCTCTTTAGACAGGAGAAGGGCATCCAAAATGCTTAATTGTGAGGGTATCTTCCTCAGATGTGTCAGGACATTGTAATCCACCTTGTTCTTCTTAGGCGGGTCTTTGGCTGTGAGCTCTTCGACGACTCTATCATCGAGAGTAATCTCCTCAGGGACTTTTTCCTTCCCTTTGTCTCTTTTTCCCGAACCTTTGTTTGAGGGTCCGAGATTCTTTTCAGGCAACGTACGGTTACGCAGCTGAATGTTCTCACATTTCTTCATCTATTCTTCTTTTTCAGAGGTGGATTCCTTGAAGAGAGTGCCGAGGGCTATTTCTTCGTCAGAATCGCTACCGAAGGTAAGAACTTGAGATTTTGCTCTTGTCGCACCAGTACCAACCATATGATAGTTGCCAGCCGTTCCTTCACGCTTGTCTATCACGCTTCTCTGCTCCTGACGGGCTTTGCGCTTCATTTGCTTGAATCGTTGTCGATGGGCAACGTATCCTTGCCACCACTTCTTGAAGGCATTGCACTCTTCGGTAGGGTGTGTGACCTTCTGATGGTATAAGAAGTAGTTCGTATATGCATCCGGTTCGTCAGGGTACGTTCTCCCGGAAGTATTTTCTTTGAAAGGTGGCAGCTTCATTCCTACTGACAGAGCTTTAGCGAACTGCTTCCTTATCTTGATTCTGCTCTTGCTGGTGGCAAGGGTACTTTGATCCGGTTGAGGTGCTTTATAGCTTCTCATCACCGGAGCTTTTTCGGCCTGACAACAACGCTTGGCCTTTTCGTAAATGGCCGCTTCACGTTCTCAATCAGCTTTGCTCTTTTGAAGAGCTTCGTTCAGCAGCTTGTCGATGAGGTCATCTGACGGTTCCATGGATTTTAGTTCTGGATCTTCCCCCAGTTTCTCTACGTCAGGAGCCTCTTTGCCATTTATCGATGAGTGAGAGATCATGTGGCAACTCACTATATAATTCTCGGGTTCTTCCGAAGAATTGTCTCCTTTATCAATGTCATTATTTCTGTCCTCAAGAACATGCTTGAAGGACTCTTCCAGTGTGACTGAGGTCCGTGCCTCTTGGTTGTATTCCTCCAGTGCATCGATGTATTTCTGCAGACCCGTATGATTGCCGCCAAGCTGGATGGGCTTCTTGGCCTTCTTCTTTTTCTTTGAGGACTTTGGAGGCTTAGCCTAGAGGTTTTGTCCATCGTTACCAACTTTTGGCGTTGGGCGCGGTTTCAGCATTCCGTTAATAATTTCAGGCTCCAGCGGGCTTTTCCACCTAATCGCCGGACATGCTTGAAGATCCTTCAGCATTCTTTTAGTTTTAGCTGAAAGGACCACTTCCCACGGAGCTTCTTTCACAAATGAGCATGATGCCCCCGGCGTATCCACCTTTTTAGGAGCGTGCTGCTGTGGCGGTTTTATCTTCCAGTTTTCGGACAGCACGAACTTGCCCTGTTGGTACTGGTCTTCGACCCAGTTTTTAAAGACGTAGCAATTTTCGATTGGATGGCCCACTATTCGGTGGTAGGGGCAGTAATTGGGATTGTTGACGTCGCTCGATTGCAGTGGGCGTCTCGGATCCGGCAGAGTGATGAGCCTGTTGCGCACCGCCAGATTGAATAATCTCCTTGTTTTATCCTAGGGGAACGAGTAAAGACGTCTCAACTTTTCTTCGAGAGATCTTGGTTTGTCGCTTTGGAGAACGACCGGTTTCGGGTCACTCGGTTGTTGATGAGCATTGGCGACGAAGGTCGCTTTCCCTTTGACCTTTTCATTCCGAAGATCTTTCTTTGAAGAGGACGGCCTATGGCCCATCTGGTCCATTTGGGCCAGTTTGTCAATCAAGGCCTGGAAGGTGGTCGGCATAAAGAACTTCATAAACTGGGATATAGTTGCCTGAGGATCAAGGGTCCCCACGAACATGCCCACAGAAGGAGCTTCTTCTATGCGATGTTCACACTTTGACCATAGGTTACGCCACCGAATTGCGTATTGAACCCAGGTCTCTCCCGGTTTCACTCTGGCGTTGATTAATGCCGTGATTGGGGTGTGCTCGCTTGCGCTTGCGAACCGCTGTGTGAACAGTAGTTGCATCTCCGTAAATGTCTTGACAGAGTCATTTGGGAGCTCGGAGTACCATTCAAATGTCGTCTCCGACAAGTTTCCAACAAACTGGCGAAGCAACAGTTTGTCATCGCCCCCCAGTATTACCGCAAAAAGCTCTGAATTGAGCAACGTGCTGATGCAGATTGCCCGTCCTTTTATACACATGGAATTTGGGGATCGTATATCCTGACGGGTACTTAATTTGGTCATACCAGTCTGGATAAGGTCGCCTAGTTCTGACGACTTGTCTTGCCGCTTCGTTCTCTTGATGAGCTCGTATTTGTTGAGCTATGTAGTCATCAAGTGTAGCTTTGAAGATCGTCTCCTCCCTGGATTCTAATAAAGCCGGAGGAGGGTTTGATGCCTCCCCTCTGTCGTCTTCAATGATTATTGGAGGGGCTTCGGCCGGAGGATCTGGCTGGATCATCATCCCCACCATGTCTTGAAACAGAAGCGCCATTTATTTTATATTAGCTGCTTGTTCCGCAACCTCTTTGTTTTTCTTTTCAAGAACCCTCCGTAGGAATTTGGTGTCGGTCTCATGCTCTTAGCGTTGTTCCGACAATACTTCCGGTCTTTCTTTCTGCCCAGTAAGTGCGGCCATCCTTGTCAACATCTCCTGGAGGTTTTGTTGTTGCTCCTGAGCTTTCGTCACAGACCGTGTAAGTGGTCGATGACTCACGGAAGCACGACTATCCTTTTTTCCGGATGCCGTATAGACGGTATGCACAACCATGCCCCCAGACTTGGGGCATTTAGATCCACTACCTTTGAAATTTACCGCGGACAGGGGGATCTTCTCTGGCCTTCTCCTCTTGTGGGAGGTCAGGGTTGAGGGGGCCGTTGCGGCAGGAACCCATGCAGATGATACCTTTCGTGGTATGGAGGTTGGATGGTCTTCCTCTTACCGAGCCTTCGTCTTTTTTAGCCTACGAGAGTAATTTTTTTCAATTACAGAGTCTTGGACTCTCCGCCAAACTCTGTAGATCTTGGAGGACAACCGTTGAGGAGGTTGTTCCGGCTTCACCTGTGTTGTGTTTTCGACAGGCGGAGGAGACTTCTTCAGTATGGCGGTTGGAGAGTTCTTGCGCACCCTCCTATGTAGCTCGAAACTGTTCCCCGTTGGAACAGTGATTGATCTGTTTTAAAGTTGTGTTTGTAGAATAACGGCAATCAATAACGGTGTCGCGTGTAGTTAGACCGAGATGAGTACGGGTCGTCCTCTGGGATATATGGAATCTTTCAATTTTACTTTAGGCGTGTTGATTAGGAAAGGAGGAAGAATAATGAATGATGAAGAATGTTATAAGTTCTAGATCTACGTTAAACACGGATGCAAAATATAGATCTAGATTAG
Organism: Agapanthus africanus; assembly: GCA_030015575.1. NCBI lineage: Eukaryota > Viridiplantae > Streptophyta > Magnoliopsida > Asparagales > Amaryllidaceae > Agapanthus > Agapanthus africanus. Next base: position 371,461,906 of record JASDDO010000010.1, read on the forward strand.
CTACGGATGTTGGTTTAATATTAAAAGGGGGCTCGTAGGGTTCACTGAGATTTAGTAATTATGGATGATTAATTAAAGATTACACTTTTTATCCTTTAATAGATTTAAAACTAGAACGACAGTGATGCATGTAGATTAGGGTTTCTGGAGGGAAAAGGGTTCCCACTCTTAACCCCTATCTCGACATGGAACTCCGTTCATATCTAGCCTTTACCAAAACAATTGTTAATCTAATCTCTAATCGCGGTCGAAACTAGCAATGAATTGGTAGCGCGCCCAATTAGGATGTTAACTATTCTTTTGATAAAGTTTATAAACTTTATAGGACTTCAAAAGAGCTTAAAGATCTTCATCATCCATTAATCTACCATAATCCTATGAACCCTAACAAGCAAAGAATTACTCGTGCATGTTGGGAGAAAAAGAGATGGAGAGGGAAATCATATTAAAACTACAAAGAGATAGAATAAGAAAATAACCACCTTTATTAATCAACAAAATTCATTTACACTTTGTTCCCTTAGAAAATGATTACAAAATACTAGTTTGCTTCTCGATCTCTTCTAAGGAGGTAGATGAACAGTTGATGATCAGCCGGGATGCGTGAGCCTGTCGTAGACTTCGTGATCTCTTCAGCTTGATGAATTTTCGAAGAGGCTCTCGGTCCTTATTTATAGTCCCAGAGCCGGAACCTTAGTTTCCTAATATGGAAACCAGTGGTTAAGATCCCAACAGAAAAAAATCTCATGCCCTAACTACCCTAGTTTCCTAATATGGAAAGCAGTGGTTAAGATCACAACAGAAAAAATCTCATGCCCTAACTACCCTAGTTTCCTAATATGGAAACCAGTGGTTAAGATCTCAACAGAAAAAATCTCATGCCCTAACTACCCTAGAAGTGCGGCGGAACCGCGGTGGATTAGGAGGATCGTGGGTTCGTTTCTCTTGAGGCTTCTTCTGGTGACACATGTAGACTATTTTGGTATCTGGAATCTGAAAATCTTCTCTACGTCTCTGCCAGAATTGATTTCTTCAATTTACTTTACTATTTCGGCAGATTTGATCTCAATAACTCGGATTTCCTTGATTCCAGTCCTGAAATAATTTCTGCACAATTATCTCAATAAATAATGTTAGTAGAATTTGTTTTTATTGAGATATTATCTTTAATCATTTGTCATGATATTTTAGTTTTAAGAGAATTGGTCAAAAATATTTAATAAGGTAAGCATATTTAAATAGACAAAATGTTACATGGATATTATATGCTTACTTTTTCCTACATAATGATAATTATAATATATAAACACATGAAAATAGTATTTTTGCAAATAAACCTTCATATGTGTCATATTTATAATAAACACCTTTTACTATATAGAAATAGTAGGAAAAATATCATATTAAATGTGCAGTTTTATCAACTGAACAAATACCCCCAAACTTATCTTTGATCGTCCCGAGCAAACTAGTTATTCAAGAGAAGGAGAAAAAGAAGAAGAACTTGGTAAGCACACTTTCGAAGGCAACACGATTGCACTGAGCACGTGCAACAAGCCGTTAAATCTCTAGGTGTCCCTAGTAGGAGGAGTGTTGTCTCCTGAGGGTTTTCAGCGGATTACACCCACAAATCCCATAATAAAAGAAAGATAGTGAAAGTTACTGTTGCGCCACGGCAGCGCCCCGGCCGTCTATCCGAGGCCAAAATGCGGAATCAAAAATTTCTTATCTTTTAAACTGGCCCTACCGCGGACAATATACCCAGATCGTAACCATTAACCGATACTAGCTAACAAGAGAAAGGGTGAGAGATATACCGAGTGATCCGAGTCCTCCGGTCTTCTCGTCGTCGTCCCGATCTCCCGCGGAAACTCCGGTCGTCGCATCCTTTCCGGAAGGGCACCACATCGTCTGCATCTTTTACGGGCTCCCACCTCAATACCGAGGCAACTCGGGCGCGAAGTTGGCTAGCCGACGCGTCCAAGGCTTGCTATAGAATAGTGTAGAATGCTATGTCTCTTTGGGGTTTCATGAAGTTGCCATGGATGGAGGTGGTGATGAGAGAAAGAACTATGGAGGAATATGATGCTCTCAACTTAGCAAAGGGAAAAAAATGAGATGAACAAAGTTTTTCCTCCTTGAAAATGATCTCACCCTCTCTCCTCTCCTATGTGGCCGGCCCCTCTCCAAGAATGTGATTGGAGAGAGAAAAAGGAATTCATCAAATAAGAAAAGGAAAAGATAATTCAAGAAGAAGGTCACTCTCATTTCTTATCTCAATCCTTTCAAAAACTAATCAACCCCTTTTCTCATAAATGCAAAAGAAGAGAAAGAAAAAGAATCTCATGATGCTAGTCTCATCATATAGCCACATATGCAAGAAAGCCCTCCACTAAATGTTAATTGCAAACTTGCAATTAACACCCTCCATCAGGAAAGTCCGACCGAGAAGGAATGAAAGAAAACCGGCCGGAACGGAATGCAAACTGGCAACTTCAGAAAACCGATCCCGTAATAAATTACAGGAAAACCCCACCACTGCAAATACATGCCCGCATTTGTATTCCCACTGAACACAAATGCAAAGAGACAAAAACTACACTATCAAATACTAGAATTCGGCTTAAGCCAAAGCCGGCTAGTAAAATCTGTCCGATCACAATCCGTGCAATACCGCACGTATCTGATCGAACCCTGCCATATCTCCATACGGCCTCTACAGCGTTTCGCCCGAAACCTGAGTAACTGAGTGTGCTGGACTCTAAAGACTCGTCAATACTATGGCTGTGGATTTAACCACTAGCACGTCAGAGGTATTAGCCAATACGTGACGGGCCACCAGCTATTGACCAAAAGGGACGTCGATGAGCGAACTCATCCTGACACCCTACTGAGCCTGTCAGTGACAATATCCGTACAGTCCGGTCCGTTCGTCTATGAGTATCGCATGGCGGGCCCAGGGGGTTGGTAAAAGTCAGACCCCCAAAAGCGGTACAAGTCGTGTCGGAGCGTAGCCCAGAACACCCTGAGATACTACTGGAATACCTACCAGTAAATCTCCTGCCTCGGCCGAGGGCTTTGTGTAATGGCTCTCCTAGACACAGCGCGACCTCACCCCCAATACCGGGAGAGACGAACCCCTGCAGATCCGCTCACTGCCTCTATGTGGCTCGGGACTGTACCCAACTAAAACCTGTTTGCACGACTCCTTTGAGCCGTGGTAGGGTAGTAATCAAAGCACAGTGGGAACTCATACGAGACAATTGACGATCTCAGGTCGATGAACTAACCTGTACACATGTCACCAGGGAACTGCTATCTGACGTCAGGTATAAGACCAACTAGCAGGTTCCCGGCGAGTCCTGTCCGGTGTACTCATAACCCAATGAGCACCTGTATACATCTTAGGTGAACCAACTGACACCAGTGGCTTGTGAGACCGGCCACCGCCCCTCGTCGGGGTCTCGACTGTATACACTAGTCTACTAATGGAGTATCGATGCCCTGTCTCGAAACTCCTATGACTAGACACCTTTTAAGGATGTGCTTATAGACTACCAGCTCCCACGTATATGATCGCCATCATACTGCTGGTAGTCAAGCAAGAATCCTAGGGGCTCTATCAACGTGTAATAGCGACATGTCAGGTCACCTAAAGCAGTACACGATGATAAAGATAAACCAGATAGCATACTATCATCTCGAGTAAGACTGTCCTACCGGGATAGGTCCTCCCTCAATCATTGCAATCACGTGCCTGTGATCTAATAATTGACTCTGAGGGCACTATCTCCAACAGTTACATATAAAGATAAGAACTATAAAAGAAAGAACTTGAAAATAAGAGTTTCCAACTATACTAGCTTTTCTGTTGCTATGAGCCCTATCTTAATGGTCATGAAAAGATATCAGAAATCATTTAATCCCTCAATAAAACATCGCCTTTTAGTCTTCCTCCCTATCTTTCTTCCAAACATTCATCATATACCCCTACGTGTGTGTAAAATACATTCCTACACTTAGAGAATTCAATTCAAGCTATCATACTCTTCTCCATCTTCCAAAGTACTTTATAATTGGTGAATATTATCGATAAAATTGCTCACACATTTTTCATGCGACCGTCAATACTTCTTGAGGTACTAACCGACCGATTACAAAATGTGCTTGCATATTTAGGCGTAATTCCTCGTTTCGCAACACCTAAGGCTTAGCAGTGGCTCCCAAACCAGTTGGTCTAAGGCACTAGGTGATAAAGCAACCTCGCTATATTTTTTTTATACTGCCTTGGTAATTACAAAACCAGTGTTCATTTGTTTTCTTCACCCTCACTATATATTTTTATTTTCCTTCATACTAAGGCTTTTAGACAAGAACATTTTAATGTATCCTCTACTATCCCAAGTGTCAAGATATGTGATAGTGCATATAGTAGGGTATCAACGTTCAAAAGTTTGGCCTCAAGAATAGGGATTATTTTTCAGACTTATTTTTATCCTCAGATTAGCAATTTTCTTCATCTTACCAACCCTTGGGACAACAGCTCATAACTACTTATTACTAGTTTTGTTTAAGAAAACATCTAATTTTCTTATTTTTCTTAAACTATTCCTATCTTTTAAATGTAATTTGTCACTTTCTAACTTCCATTATCAAAATTTTTTGTGCTTATATATAATATAATGCAAAGTAACGCATAAATAAGCACAAACCTCCCCCAAACCTGTTTGCAGCAGTGTCCTCACTGTTGTCTCTTTTAAATCTCAAAATCTGTAGACTTGGGAGGAAAAGTTATCAATGGGGACAAGAAATAATGGAAGTGAAATTCTCCCCCAAACTTATTTTTGGCTCATAATTTTGTAAAATTTTTCTTTCAAGAACCAAAATATCCCCCCCCCCCCAAAACTTGAGTAAAATCATATTAAGCATTTAAAATTATAAGAGAGGGTCAAAGTTATTGGTCAATGCCATGCTTTGCAAAGAACAAAAGTCAACACCAACCATTCGAAGAATTTATCAGTGAAATGCACCGGTTGGTGGAAGAACATGTTGTATGGAGTCAGGAAGAAGTGGGGAAGAGATAAGTGGTGTAAAAGAAAAGGATTGCGTCTCAATTTGGATAGACGACACAGTGATAGTGATGATGGATTACTCGCATTCTCGTGATTGTCCAGAAGAAGGGGTGGAGGTTCAATTTCTTTATCTTGGAGTTGATTCATCTCAACACCCGTGTCTTTTAAAAATGCGAGTTCATCAGCGAAAATTTCCTCAAAGCTTTCATCGATACCCCGAAGAATAATCTCATCAGAAAAAATGGGGTGATCGTCAGACTCCATGAAAGGTTCATAATCAGTGTTAGATGTTGACCCGGACAACTCAATGGAAGAGTCCGTATGTGTATAATACATGGTTGGGTCAAACAACAACATATGAAAAGAGTCTTGATCAGTATCATGAAGCTGATCAAATTCGCTGCTGTCGACATCCATTAATTCGACAGAACATGCTTGAGCAGAAGGTTCGGAGGGTACACTCCCAACTTGTAAATGTTAAGCTCTATTGACATCTTCCCGAAGGATAGGGTCATAGAGCCATTACGACAGTTGATTACAGCATTGGAAGTGGCTAAAAAGGATCGACCGAGAATCACCGGAATTTGGTTCCGTGGGTTCGCTACGGGTTGTGTATCGAGAACAATAAAGTCCACAGGGAATACAAATTCCCCGACTTTTATTAACGCATCCTCAAGCTCACCCCTAGGTTTAGTAATTGATCGGTCGACCATCTGGAGAGTTGTGTTCGAGGGATTTAACTCTCCGATCCGTAACTGCTCATAAACTGAGTAAGGAAGTAGGTTAACACTTTAGCCAAGGTCAAGTATAGCACGGTTAATATTTTTACCCCCAATAGAAATAGAAATTGTAGGACAGCCGGGGTCCTTAGGTTTCCTTGGTAATTGTTGGGGAAAAGCTGTGTTTACAGTACTCGACATGAATATCTTTTTTGGCACTTGAGTCTTCCTCTTCCTAGTGCACAAGTCCTTAAGAATTTTCGCATAAGCTGGGACTTGTTATATAGCATCTAGGAGAGGGATATTGATGTTAACTTGCTTAAAGATGTCAATAATCTTCTCCATTTGTGGACTCGGTTTGTTTCCCCTTAACCGATTCGGATAAGGAGCTTTAGCAATAATAGCTGGGTCCAACAGTGGAGAAGGTGGTGTGGGTAGGAAAGATCCCAGAATAGGAGTGGGGATCGTCTTTGGTGGACTAGAAGAAGTGTGCTGAGGGTTCGAGCCTTGGAAAAAACGGAGAATAGGCTCGGAAGAAAATGGTGGGGTAGACGAACTGGGGTCAGAAGTAGAAGTAGAAGTGGAAGGAAAAGTCTCAGCCGGGGTATCATCAATTGATTCATCATTAGTAGTATCAATCTCTTCACTGACATGGTTGTCAAGCACTCTTCCAGATCTCAATATGGTAATAGCATTCACATGATGTGAGTAGCCAGGATTCGGTACAGCTTGATCTGGAAGTTTCCCCCTCTCTCTAGCACTTATTTCGGCTTTTAATTGTGCAATTTGTGCTTCCATCGATTTAATACTCTCACCTTCGAAGGCAGAGTTCTTTTTTATGTCATCGACAGAAGACTTCATCTCAGCCGAAACTTGCATGAATTTTGTCAGAAGCAAATTCATGGTTTGTTCGAGTGAAGAGGAGTTATCAGTACCAGTCAATTGCAAAGAATTGTTATACGGTGTAGAAGTGTTGACCGGATTTTGAAAGTTTTGTGATTGATAGGGTTGCTGACTCAATTGTAGTAGTTGCTGTTGTGGTGGAGGGACCCTTTCAAAGTTATTTTGGTTTGGAACCGTGTTTTGAGTTTGTTGTTGGTTCCAAGCAAAGTCAGGGTGATTCCTCCAACCCTGATTATAAGTGGAAGAATACGGATCGTTTCTAGTTCTTTGTTGAAAAGCAACATTGGTATGCTCTTGACCTTGAAACGGAGAATTCAAAGGACATTCTTCAGTAAGATGTGATGGATCAGAACAGCATCCACAGACATTTTTAGGGAGTGTCATCTAATTTAGGGAGGCTACTAAAAATTTATGTTCTATAGCTTCGATTTTCTTTTGCATTGCTGCCATTTCAGCTCTAACTTCTATAGAAACATCAGATTGGTGAATACCACCCTAGACGATGGTTGGTTTATGTTAGTTATGTATATGCCCTAGAGGCCATTGTTGTACATATGATGTATATTATGATGGATGCTTGGATATATACAGAGAGGACTTTCTTGCTCGTCATGATAGTATGCTATTTGGTTTCACTTTATCTTAACATGTTGACTTGTATTGGTTTACTGTATTTCTCTCACATGTTGATAAAGCCCTTAGGATCTGTACTCGACTACTGGGATTATGATGAGATCATACTAGTGGGGCCACGGTAGTCGATGAGTACATCGTATAAATGTTCCTAGTCGAGGGTATATCGAGACAGGGCATCGATACACCAGAGTAGACTAGCGTATACGCATCTTGACCCATATGATGGGCGATGGATGATCCCATATCCATCGGTGTTTGACATCAAGGATGGTGTACGGGTGCTCAGTGGAGACTGGGTACACTGGACGGACTCGCCGAGAACTCCCAGTTGGTGATATACCACACGTCAGATGGCAGTTCTCCGGTGATCGTCATAGAGTCTGTAGACCCGAGATCGTCATAGAGTCTTGTGTGATTCCCACTGTGCTTTGATTTCCACCTTACCACATCCAAGAGGGCGTGCAAAACGGTGGCTTTTGGGTACAGTCCCGAATCACATGGATTCAATAAGCGATAGGAGGGGATTCGTCTCTCCCGGTATAGGGAGTTGATGTTGTGCAGTGTTCGATTGGATATAACTGGAAGTCCCTGGCCAGGGCTGATATAGAGATATACTGGTAAGTGCTACCAGTAGTTTCTCGACCTGTTATAAGCCTCACATCGACATGACTTATCGGTTACTGGGGTCTGACGTATACCACCCCTAGACTTGATATGCGACATATCAGACGAACAGACCGGACTGTACGGGAGTGTTACTGATTGGATTCACAGGAGAACGGAGATGCTAGCTTGTTGATCTTCTGATCGCTCAATTCCTGGGTGGCTGTTACGTTTAGCTGACCGCTTGCAGCTTGTAGGTGTTTGATATGATCATCACCTGCTACCGGCGTATTGACGATTCTTTAGAGTCCTACACAGAGGTTTCTTGGCTCAGGCAAAACGGAGTAGAGGCACATATGTGATATGTGCAGGACCGAGGATAATGCGATATGAGATACCGTATTATATTCTCGCGATATTTAGATATGAATCGGGACATCGGATCAAGTGTTGATTCGATGAATCGGTACATGATATATTAGTCGGTTATATTCGATATAGCCGGATCGTTAGATCAAGTGTTGATTTGATGATTTAATGTATAATGATATATATGATATATTGTATTACATTATCTAATATTGGCTCGCTTTATTATTTCATTTTCTCACCGGATTAATACATTGATATATATGCGATATATGTTAATTGTATTATTTTCTTTTGTTGCAAATATATAATATATATGTGATATATATTATTGTGACATGATATGATTTATTATAAAATATGTTTAAGGATAATAAAAAGGGATTAGGGTTTGATTAGGGTTAGCTCTTTCAAGTTCATTCTAGAAGGATTCTATTTTGTCTTGGTTAAGATATTATGGTTGATACTTATCCTTAACCTAACCAAACCCTAACTCTAGTTTATTCTCTACAAGTTTTATCCTATCATCCTTGACCATGGTTCTATAATCAATCATATACACTTGACTACTATTCATCACAAAAGGATTTTATTCTTTATTCTTCATCTTCTTCTCACTTGAGTTTTGAGAGAGTGCTCACTAGAAATTCCTTATATGATGATTTATTGTGAGAAAGTGAATTAAAAAGATAGCATAAATACTAATCCATCATCCTCATCTAATCTAGCCCATTAGATTAGGGTGTTCATCTCTTTAGAGTGAGAAAGCTTGGGTTATAGCAACTTCGACGTAGATCATCGGAGAATCGGAACACTTCAAGCTAGCATGGATCGTTCGAGTCGTGGAGCCTCTCTTGAGTCCGGGAGATCGTGGATCGCGGTGAAGGGACTTCTACTCGGAGCTTGTGAAGCGAAGGAGCGGACTACAAAGGTTGTAATCCTTCACACTTAGCTTTAAAGATATCATCTAGCATGCTAAACCCTAATAATCTAGCAAAGATCCCGTCTTTGGGTTGTTCGGCACATGTAAAATTTTATTCGGGCATGTTTGATGCTTTATGAACCTTCAAAAGTGTGCCTAGGAACCCTACAGTGGTATCAGAGCCTAGCTAGAGCATTAGGCGACGTGTTTACGAAGTTAAAATTCCGATCGAACCCGAACCGACAAAGTTAACCCCCTCTCTGGATATTTTTCAAAATCTGGGATTTTTCTGAATTAAAAATACCTAAAAAAATCATCAGGGAAATATAAGAATTATGGTGAAACACGTGCCCCCAATTCGTCTATATAGCCGTGGAACCGCGGCAAGTACCCACCTTTGGCGGCGGTTCCGCGGTAGTATAAGGGTATTAGGTACGGATATTTGCACAGTAATTCTTGTCTCTGTAGTTACTATTTTATGGGTATTTTTAATCTGACTCAAGTGTTAAGTATTCTGGGGTTTATTTTGTAATCGTCGATTTGATCGGGAATTTTAAATTCGTTATTGTTTTTCCGGATATTTAGAAAATGTTAAAAAGTTCGAACGGATATCATTAACTCACTTTTTCCCGACACGAAAAATTTTCAAGTGTTGAATCTTTTCTCGAGTTTAAATCTTTCGCAAATGCGTGCAAGTTTTGTGGTGGACCCTCTAGAAGACAACAAACCTTAACTCGATTATGTGACCGTCTTGAACTGCATTTTGAACCTTCGGGTTTGGGGCAGTACGGCGTGCCACATGTGAGGCGTTGGCTTGACCCTTCTACGGCTGGACCGCTACTACTGTGACACATTCCGGATTATTTGAACTCCGCTCAAGTGTTGAGCACTTTAGGAAATTTTGGGTATTTGATTATCTGTTCGAAAAGTTTAATACTGTCTATTTATCTGGAATGTGATACAATATGTGGAATTCATTGTGTTAGGCATGAAATGCGAAGTATGTGATATTTCGGATTTACGATGTCTAAAGTGATTGTGGATTCCAAATATTGTAGTTTTACACTTTCTTTTCTGTGACCGTAAGTGTAGTATGTAGTTGTATTACCGATTTTCGTTGCTATACATCGACGACGATCGGTGTATGCATACTTACTTACGTTGATGATATGAGATATTATGTGTTGCTGAGATATGATGTGCAGGATTGTCGCGATTGAATAGCCAGGGGTTTTATGTGGGATGAGAGTTTTATATTTTCATTCATGTAAATTCAATTGTAATGTAATATTCTTTTATTTGGGGCACTTCCAGGTTGAGGTTGATGCCACCAGTGTTGTATATTATTTACTTTTCCGCATTAGGATGGACCCAAGGAGGGGAGCACAGGTGACCGGGTTCTGGGGTTCAGTGGGAGGCCATCTCGAGGAGTCGAGACCGGGTCTCCTAAACTCCAGAATTTGTAGGGTCGCTTGCCGCTCTCGTAGGGGTCCAGGGTGTGGGCTTGGTTATTCATCACGACTGTGGAATCCGTATTTTCTATTGTTGGCTAAATACTAAATACGGACGTCCTACTATATCCCACATTATATCTATGTTTCTGCTGCGATATCTGTGATGTGATCATTTGATATGTTGTGATGGATACAGTATATAGTATATATGATATATTATATAGACGTTACTTATGTTTTACACCCGCACTAGCCATGTCCTGCTCTGTCGTTAGTTACCTAACCTAACGGTGCACGAGGGGACATCGAGGCGAATGCGGATGGCATAAGTGTACGTCGTATTTATCTGTGATGCTTAGGAAGCATAAGCTGATGGGATTTTTTATTAATGAGATTAATAAAAGGAAAAGAAACCTAAAAGATGTTGTAGAATCAAAATTTTATAAAAAGGGTAGCTACAGTTTTGCTTTGCATAGTGGTATATATGATATACCCTGCACCTTATTCGATGAGGAAAGAGCCAAGATCCCTTCACCGGGAGTGACCTCTTTAGCGAAACTGGCAGATGCTACAAAACTCGATTTGTCTTTTGATTGCTTTTAGAGTTTTGCTTTGCACAGTGATATATATGATATGTCCTGCACCTTATTCGATGAGTTAAGAGCCGAGATCCCTTCACCGGGAGTGACCTCTTTAGCAAAACTAATGAAAGCCTCAAAAACACTCCATTTCAAAATTTCACATGATTCTACGACGATATCAAGTTCATTACGCTCATGGTTTTCTGAAAAACCTGCGTAGCCCTCCGTCATTTCAGATAAAGACTAGTTAGTATTCGTGCTACGTTTGTTGACTATGTTAAGGCGTAGTGTGCGGTAGCTAATTAGTACTTATCTGTTAAAACATGAGATGTGATTGGATTAGGGTAGTTGTACGACTTTGTTGACTATGTTAAGGGTCGTGCAGGTGGGTTTAATTCAATCGGGAAATGACGGGTTGAACTTGGCTAGCAATTATGATTTGTTGACTATGTTAAGGTCATAAATTGCTAGGGGCAAAATATTATCGGGAATTTCAAGTGTTGAAATTTGCAATGAGATTTCATACCTTCTATAAGATAGTTGGATCCCGATACCCACTGCGAGTAAGAGTTACTCCTGGGAGAGTTTTACACAGGACAATTAGTTGATCAAGTAGGTGTCTAGAAAAGTGTTAACGAGGTTACGCCTTTGGGAAAACGAGGTTTACTTTAATTAGGTCCGTGCGAAAGCACGGGGAACCTCCCTCAAGTACCGACACTGATCTGGCTGAAAGATTGACGAAATTGTAGGGTGTAATTAATCCCGGCTAATCTTACCTTTTAGGGTTTGAAGGTAGATTTGATAAAAACAGTGGGAGACATCCTGATTAGATAAGATAATAACCAATCTAATCTTGCAAGAGCATACGCTAAAGTGTTTTCTTCTCTCTCTCTCCAGGTAGCGACCATGTCAGGCCATAATCAAGATAATAATATGGATGTATTGACTGAACCCGCTTATTATACTGAGCAGGGAAACGTTGGACCCGTTCTTTCTTATAAGAGTTATAAGACTGAACAGGGAATAGAAGAATATCTGGATTCTCAAGCCGCCCAAAAGAACATGCATGTTGATTCATCTTCTTCAGGTGTGTTAGTTATTGAGAACTGTTTCTCAGTTCACCCTACGTCCTGGGTATTGGATACCGGATCAGGATCCCACATATGTAAATTGTTACATGGGCTACGTAAAGGTAGAGAACTGGGAAAAGGTGATCATTCCGTTCAAGTAGGGAACGGTGCAAGTATTGCAGCCAAAGCAGTTGGCGAATATCACCTAGTATTGCCAAGTCGTAATACACTGATTCTAAATGAGTGCTATTATATACCGAACATGATGTGCAACATTATATCAGTTTCTTTATTAAGTAAAGAAGGATATAATTTTGTAGTAAAGGATAATGTTATGAACATATTCCTAGATCAAAAGTTGATTGCATCAGGCTCGTTACATAATGGCATATTCATTTTAAATCAGAATACAGTCCTCAATATACAAAACACACACAAGAGGAAAAGTTCATAAATGAATGAATCTTTCTTGTGGCATTGTAGACTTGGCCATATCAATAAGACACGGCTAGCTAAGTTACATAAAAATGGATATTTGAATTAATTCGAATTTTCATCTTATGATACTTTCCATTCATGTCTCAAAGGAAAAATGACCAAAGCTCTGTTTAGTTGACACGGAGAAAGAGTTACTGAACTCTTAGGACTGGTACTGTTAGTTATATGTATGCCTTAGAGGCCATTACTGTACATTGGATGTATATTGTAGTGGATGCTTGGACATATATAGGGAGGACTTTCTTGCTCGACATGATAGTATGCTATCTGGTTGCTCTTTATCTTAACGTGTATGCTGATTGTCTCTCTGTTACATGTTGGTAAAGCCCTTAGGATGTGTACTTGACTACCTGGACTATGATGCGGATCATACTAGTGGGGACATGGTAGTCTATAAGTACATCCTTCAAGGTCCCTAGTCGTGGGTGTATCGAGACGGGGCATCGATATACCAGAGTAGACTAGCGTATACCTTCTCGACCCATACAGATGGGCGATGGATGATCCCATATCCATTGGTGTTTGACATCAGAGATGATATACGGGTGCTCAGTGGAGACTGGATACACTGGACGGACTCGCCGAGAACTCCCAGATGGTATTATACCTTACGTCAGATGGCAGTTCTCTGGTGACACTGGTACAGAGTAGTCTGTTGACCCGAGATCGTCATAGAGTCTTGTGTGATTCCCACTGTGCTTTGATTTCCACCTTACCACGTCCAAGAGGGCGTGCAAAACGGTGGTTTTTAGGTACAGTCCCGAATCACATGGAGGCAATGAGCGATAGGAGGGGATTCGTCTCTCCCGGTATAGGGAGTTGATGTTGCGCAGTGCTCGATTGGCTAAAACAGGAAGTCCTTGGCCAAGGCTGCTTTAGGGATTTACTGGTAAGTGTTACCAGTAGTTTCTCGACCCGTTATGAGCCTCATATCGACACGACTTATCGAGTTATTAGGGTCTGACGTTTACCACCCCTAGACGAGATATGCGACATATCAGACGAACAGACCGGACTGTACGGTAGTGTTACTCGTTGGATTCACTGGAGTGTGAGCGGGCTTGCTCGTTGATCTTCTGATCGCTCAATACCCGGGTGGCCGTTACGTTTAGCAGACCGCTTGCGGCTTGTGGGTGTTTGATATGATCATCACCTGCTGCCGGCGTATTGACGAGTCTTTAGAGTCCTACACAGGGGTTTCCTGGCTCAAGCGAAACGAAATAGGAGCGCATATGAGATATGTGTGGGACCGAGAATAATACAAGTATGTGATACTGTATTCTATTCTCGCGATTTGTATCATCGGACGGTTATATGTGATATAGCCGGGTTACCGAATCAAGTGTTGATTCGATACATTGATACACTTGATATTAGTCGGTTATATGCGATATGACCGGATCGTTAAATTTAATGATTTAATGTATAATTATATATTTGATATATTAATTTACATTAACTAATATTGGTTCACTTAAGATTGATTTTCTCACTTGAATGTGCACATTGTTTATATGTGATATATGCAAGTGTACATGTTTGTATCATGCTTGATGATACAAACAAGTTGTGTGTATGAGACTTGAACCAAATCAAGGTTAGATTAGGGTTTACTATTTTCTTAAGCATATAACAAAAGAGTGTGACTTTGGTCAAAGTTATCAAGCTTCATGAAGCTTGATAAATATTGACAAAGTCAACTCTTTTGTCATATGGTTTTAGATATTAGTTAACTCAACCTTTAACCTAATGGTTTGGTTAAATCTCTACATGAGTTAAGCATGAGGGATTAACTCAACCATGGTTCCATCATTCATTTGGATAAGTTTCACTTTGAATATTATTCATATGATTCTTTCTTCTTCTTCATCTTCATCAAGCTCACAAAAGCTTGAGAGCTCCAATGGTGCCATGGTAAAAAGAGTGAGAAATCCAATTCTAAAGTGAACCCATTTCCTATTTCTTCATCCTCTACCACTTGCCATGTAGTATAGGGTTTTCTCTTCACAAAGTTTTCGACCAAGTGAAGGAATAGCTTGAGTTTGAGTCTCCCCGACGTAGATCATCTTTGGCCTCGAAGTCAATGACCTAGCCCGATCATTTCTCCGACGAAACCATCGCTAGAGTCCGGGATCCCGATGATCGCAGCGGAGGGACGTCAACACGGAGCTAAAGAAATGGTGGAGTGGATCTACAAAGGTTGTAGTCCCTTTCACTTAGCAATAAAGTCGTTTACTTGCTTGCTTTTCGCCTTTACTTCTAGTTAACGATCTAGTTTAGGGTTTCTCGGCACCGGAAAATATTTTTTTGGCATGGTTGATGCCTTGTGGAACCTCCTTAGTGTGCCTAGGAACCCTACAGTGGTATCAGAGCCTAGCTAGAACTTTAGGCGAAGTGTAGACGAAGTTAGAAGTCCGATCGAACCCGTAAACCCCGACAAAACCCTTCTCTGTACATTTTTCAAAACAGTGGATTTTTGTGAATTAAAAATGCTCAGAAAAACAAGCAGGAAAAACTAAGAATTACTGTGAAGTACTGTCCTCTAAGTCAATAATTTGACCGCGGAACCGCGGCTAAAACAAGGGTTTGGCAGCGGTTCCGCGGCCAAAATTTGGACTTAGTCCCTGAAATTTCATATATTTATTCTTAGGTCCTTTCTTGGCAATTTTTTATGGGAATTTTTAATTCCACTCAAGTGTTGAGTTTTCTACAGTTTTATTAGGGACTCATTAATTTGATCGGATAATTTAACTTCGTTTATGTTTTTCCGGATATTTTAGAAACTGTTAAAAAGTTCGACCGGATATAAATACCCACTTTTTCCCCTGCCGGGAAATTTCCATGTGTTGGATTTTTCCTTAGTTTAAGAATGTTCTAAGTAGTGCAAGTAACGCGATGGACCCTCTAGAAGACAACAAACCTTAACTCGATTATGTGACCGTCTTGAACTGCCCTTTGAACCTTAGGGTTTGGGGCAGTACGGCGTGCCATATGTGAGGCGTTGGCTTGACCCTTCTACGGCTGGACCGTTGGTACTGAGGCATGAAGTGAATGTTTTTAAACTTATTTCATGTGTTGAGCTGTTTCGGGAAAACTTGGGTGTTTGAATGTTCGATCGGAAAGTTTAACATTTTCTATTATCTGGAATGTGATACAATAATTGGAATTCACAAGTAGTTATGAGATAACTAATATGAATGTTATAAACACAGCACTTTAGTCTCACTTGATCGGTTGCCACGGAATTTTGATGTGATCAAAAGTCCGTCGCAATCATGTAGCGTACGCGGATACTCGCCGGATAAACTTAATAGACAGCTACACCCCATAGCCCCGACCAAGTGACTGTAGGAGAACCCCGTCGCCGAAAGCATCCATTCGGGTGCTCGCGGTAGCGGTGTTCCGCCTTGGTGCACTTCGTCGACGGTATCGGGGGTGCGGCCGCCTACTAAAGTTTGCGACGAGCATTCGATCAGTTTATCGGGAATCTTGTTGAATTGCCCGACTAGATATTGAAAAGTGTTTTCGATATAGAGACTAAAATGCGGGGTTTATAATTGTTAGACATGTGATGTCTAAGGAATTCATTTGATTAGGCATGCGATGTCTAAGGAGATTGCGGATTCCAACTGTTGTAGTTTTACACTTTCTTTTCTGTGACCGTAAGTGTAATATGTGATATCTCCTGTTTCGTTGCTATATGTCAACGACAATTGGGATGCGCACATTTACTTACGTTGATGACATGTGATGTTATGTGTTGCTGGATATGTTATACTGGATTGTCGTGTTTGAATAGCTGAGGGTTTTATGTGAGATGAGAGTTTTTATTTTCATTCATGTAAAAACTTGTATGTAATATTCTTTTATTGGGGCACTTCCAGGTAGCGGAAGATGTCACCCATTGTATATTATTTACTTTTCCGCACTAGGATAGACCCAAGGAGGAGGGCACAAGTAACCGGGTTCTGGAGTACAGTGGGAGACCAACTCGAGGAGTCGAGTCCGGGTCTCCTAACTCTAGAATTGGTAGGGTTGCTTGCCGCTCTCATAGGGGTCTAGGGGTGTGGGTTTGGCTATTCATTGCGACCGTGGAATCCGTGTTTTATACTGGCTCGTATTGAAAACACGGACGTCCTAGTATATCCAATATTTCATATGATTCTTCTGCTGCGATATCTGTGATGTGATCATTTGTTGTTCTGTGATAAATGCTGTATATAGTATATATGATATATTATATAGGTGTTACTTATGTTTTACACCCGCGCTAGCCCTGCCCCGCTCTGCCGTTAGTTACCTAACCTAATGGTGCACGAGGGGACATCGAGGCGAATGCGGATGGCATAAGTGTACTTCGTATTTATCTGTGATGTTTAGGTGATTTAAATGATGGGACTTCATTAATGTGATTAATGAAAGAAAAAGAAACCTAAAGATGTTGTGGAATCGAATTTTCAAAAACAGGTAGCTATAGTTCTTGCTTTGCATCGCGGTGTTCCTTGTAGAACATCCTGCACCTTATTCGATAAGGAAAGGACCGAGATCCCTTCACCGGGAGTGACTCCTTTAGCAATAACTGGCAGATGCTACAACCCTTGGTTTGTCTTTTGATTGCTCATATAGTTCTTGCTTTGCACAGCGGTATATATGATATATCTAGCACCTCATTCGACGAGGAAAGGGCCGACGATCCCTTCACCGGGAGTGACCCCTTTAGAAAAACTAGAAAAGCCTAAAAAACGCTCCATTTTTAAAATCATTTGATTCTACAACGATATCAAGTTCATTATGCAATAGGTTTTCAGAAAAACCTGTCGTAGCCCTCCGTCATTTCAGATAAGTACTAGTTAGTATTCGTGCTACGTTTGTTGACTATGTTAAGGCGTAGTGTGCGGTAGCTGATTAGTGCTTATCTGTATAAGCATATGATGCGATTGGATTAGGGTAGTCATACGACTTTGTTGACTATGTTAAGGGTCGTGCAGGTGGGTTTAATTCAATCGGGAAATGACGGGTTGAACTTGACTAGCACTTATGATTTGTTGACTATGTTAAGGTCATATAGCTGCTAGGGGAAAAATATTATCGGGAATTTCAAGTGTTGAAATTTGCAACGAGATTGCATACCTTCTATGAGATAGTTGGATCCTGATACCCGCTGCGAGTAAGAGTTACTCCTGGGAGAGTTTTACACATTACAATTAGCCAATCAAGTAGGTGTCTAGAAAGGTGTCAACGGGGTTACGCCTCTGGGAAAACGAGGTTTACAGTAATTAGGTTCGTGCGAAAGCACGGGGGACCTCCCTCAAAGTACCGACACTGGCCTGGCTGAAAGATTGGCGAACTTGTAGCGTGTAATTAATCCCGGCTAGTCTTTCCTTTTAGGGTTTAAAGGAAGATTTGATAAAAATAGTGGGAGCCATCTTGATTAGATAAAATAATAACCAATCTGATCTTGCAAGAGCGCACGCAGAATGTTTTCTTCTCTCTCTCTCTAGGTAGCGACCATGTCACGCTTTAATCAAGATAATAAAACGGATATTTTGACCGAACCCACTTGTTATACTGTGCTGGGGAACGTTGGTCCCGCTCCAACTTATAATTGTTATAAGACAGAGCAGGAAATAGGGGAATACCAGATTTCTCGTGCCACCCAAACGAAGACAGTGCATGTTGATGCATCATCTTCGGGTGTGTTCGTTACACAGAACTGTTTCTCAGTATCCTTTATGTCCTGGGTATGTGATACCAGATCAGGATCCCGCATATGTAATATGTTACATGGGCTACAGAAAGGTAGAGAACTAAGAACGGGTGATAAGTTTCATGAGGCAGAAAACGGTGCAAGTGTTGCAGCCAGGTCTGTTGGTCACTATCACCCTGTATTACCAGAATACATTGATTATGAACAAGTATTATTAGATACCGAACCTGATATACAAAATCATATCAGTCTCTTTATTAGTAAAGAAGGATATAATTTTATATTGTTGGATAATGTTTTGAACATTTCCTATATCAAGAGTTGATCGGTTCAGGCACGTTATCTAAAAGCATTGACGTTCTAAATCAAACCACAGTTCTTAGTATATAGAACACACACAAGAGGAAGAGTTCAGAAATGAACGAATCCTTCTTGAGGCATTGTAGACTAGGTCATATCAATGCGACCCGACTGGCTGAAGTTACATTTAGATGCATATTTAAATTAGTTTGAATTTACATCTTGTGAAACTTGCCAGTCATGTCACAGACATAAGATGACCATAGCTCTGTTTATTGGAAACAGAGAAAGAGTTAGTGAACTCTTGGGATGATACATGTTGATGTATGAAGGTCCCCTATCTACACATACCAAGATCGGTTCTTTTTTACTTCATTACATTCTCTGATAATCTCTCAAGATTCAGACATATGTTCCTATTGAAACACAAGTCCGAACCTTTTGAGATATTCACAGAATATAAGTTATAAGTAGAGAACCAATACGGGTATAAGTATTATGTCCTTTGATGTGATCAAGGAGGAGAATACTTGAGCACGGAATTCCTGGAATATTCTAAAGGAGAATGAGATTCTCTCTCAGCATTACTCCTCCGAATACACCATAGCACGATGGTGTATCGGGGCGGAGCAATCACACCCTATTAGATATGGTGTGCTCTATGATGAGTACTACTGAGTTTCCTATTTCCTTTTAGGGAGTTATGCACTTGTGAAGTTGCATACCTATTGAATAGGGTTTCGATCAAATCAGTTGCCTACCACTTCATATATGATATGGAAAGGGAAGAGCCCATATCTTAAGTTTGTTAAGATTTGGGGTTGTCCGGCCTATGTCTAAAAAGCAAAATCCGGACAAGCTCGAGGCAAAGTAAACTCTGTAGAAGTTTGTTGGATATCCCAAGCATACGTAAGGGAATATCTTCTACCTAACCGAGGAACAAAAATGTTTTGTTTCTCAGCATGCCACCTTGTGAAAGGGAATTTCTTATGAAGAAATTTGTGGACATGAGGTAGAACTGGAAAAAGTTCCAGCTATACAAACTGCAGCTGATGATTTGGTGGAACCAAAGGATTCAATAGTAACCAACGAACCTCAGCCTCTCCGCCGATCTAGTAGGGTTCCTCACCCACCTAAGAGATACTTTGGTTTCTCTATGACCGTGGGAGTGAGAATTGCATCATGAGATGATGACCCAACTAGTTTCGAGCTGGCCATCAAGAGTATGACTCTGTAAGAATGGCTGGATGCTTATCGATCTGAGATGGAATCCTTATACACCAACAAAGTATGGACTTTGGTTGCTTTATCTGAAGGGTTAAATCCCCATCAGGAGCAAGTATATCTTGAGAAGATTACTTGGTGTACATGGAAAAGTTGAGACTTTCAAAGCTAGACTTGTTAAAGGTTTGCATCATTGACCAGCTATGGATTGTGATGAATCCTTTTCTAAGTAGTTATGCTTAAGTCCATCCAGATCCTACTTGCCATGGCTACATACCATGACTATGATATCTGGCGGTTGGATGTCATGACTGCTTTTCTAAATGATGTTTTAGAAGAGGGAGTCTGTAAGTACACAGTCAGAGGGCTTCGTAGACAGTGGGAGCAGCGGAAACGTGTGCAAGATGTTTTATTTGATAAAGCAGGCATCGCAGAGTTGGAACGTCTGTTTTGATGTGGTAGTCAAAGAGTTTGACTTCATCAAAATGGTAGATGAACCTTGTATATACAAAAAAGGTAGTAGGGAGTATGCTGGTGATCCTCGTAGAGTACGTGGATGACATACTCTTGATAGGGAAGAAGTTTCCTATGCTACGCTCGGTCAATCTCCGCTTATCACTAGGATTCTCCATATAGGATCAAAGTGATACCTACTAAATCCTGGGTTTTGGATCTATGAGATAGATCTAATTGGATGTTAGGATACTCACTAGTTGTAGTGAGAAGATATCAATCGATCCTGGGGAGAATCACTGGAAAGGTTCCAGGGTGATAAGGACGACTGAATGTCAGTCACAGGCATTGTCTTTACCCTCAGTGGAGGGACGGTATGTTGGAAGAGTTCCAAGCTAAATACCGTGGCATACAATACAATAAAGGCTGGATACATCGCTACCAAAGATGCTACCAAAGAGGCAGTCTGGGTGTATATTAGTTCATGAGATGAACTTCGTTCCTCCCATTGTGTGACAATGGAGTTGTGGCTTATGCCAAGGAACGCCCATCCCATCAGTGATCCAGACATATTCTTAGGTAGTATCGCCTGATCGTGGAGATGGTTGATCTCCAGGGGATCGAGGTTAGGAGAGTAGACTCAGAGGACAACACGGCGGATCCACTCATGAAAGGCCTTTTCCCAGAGAGAGACTTTTATGGGATGGTTGAGTATAAGATACTACAACCACTGCTATCAGATGGCCCTAGTGCAAGTGGGAGATTGTTAGTTATATGTATGCCCTAGAGGCCATTACTGTACATTGGATGTATATTGTAGTGGATGCTTGGACATATATAGGGAGGACTTTCTTGCTCGACATGATAGTATGCTATCTGGTTGCTCTTTATCTTAACGTGTATGCTGATTGTCTCTCTGTTACATGTTGGTAAAGCCCTTAGGATGTGTACTTGACTACCTGGACTATGATGCGGATCATACTAGTGGGGACATGGTAGTCTATAAGTACATCCTTCAAGGTCCCTAGTCGTGGGTGTATCGAGACGGGGCATCGATATACCAGAGTAGACTAGCGTATACCTTCTCGACCCATACAGATGGGCGATGGATGATCCCATATCCATTGGTGTTTGACATCAGAGATGATATACGGGTGCTCAGTGGAGACTGGGTACACTGGACGGACTCGCCGAGAACTCCCAGATGGTATTATACCTTACGTCAGATGGCAGTTCTCTGGTGACACTGGTACAGAGTAGTCTGTTGACCCGAGATCGTCATAGAGTCTTGTGTGATTCCCACTGTGCTTTGATTTCCACCTTACCACGTCCAAGAGGGCGTGCAAAACGGTGGTTTTTGGGTACAGTCCCGAATCACATGGAGGCAATGAGCGATAGGAGGGG